>JANZLQ010000100.1:32888313-32900233 GCA_026212715.1 Elanus axillaris | reverse complement strand
CGCCCCCCCCCCCCCCCGCCCCCCCAGGATCCCAGGACACGGCTGTGCAGCCAGGGCAGACACCCCAAGGGCCGCCCGAGCATCCCGTGCCGAGGCAGAGCCGCTTCCTTCCACGCCTCTGCCGCGGGCGACCAGGTAAGGGCAGCGGGCCGGGCCCCGGGCGGGAAGGCGGCGGGCGGCTGAGGGGAGGGCGGATGGCGGGAAGGCAGCGGGCCGGGCCGGGGGCGCTGTGGGAGCGGAGCGGGGTCCCTGAGGCCGGCGCGACGCGGAGGAGCAGGGGGCTGGGAAGGGGCCGGGACCGCGGCCGGGGCTTGCCTTGGAGCTGGGGTCCGGCGAGGCAGAAGGGAAAGCGAAAGGGAAAGCGAAAGCGTGGGGGTGTGGGGGGGTGGTGCCGCGCCGGCGGGCGGCGGGGCGGGACGGGCCCGCCAGCCCGGTCCTGTCCCGGCGGGGCCTCGGCCTCTGCCTTCGGCTGCTGAGGCGGCGGTGGGGCGGGTGCGTGGTCGGGGTCGGGTCGGAGAGAGCTCCTCCCGCCCCGCTCCCCAGCCGGTGTCGTGTCGTGTCGTGTGTGTGTGTCCCGGGCTGCCCCCGGCCCTCCTCGGTTAGCTGTGCCCCGTCACACCCCCGCGAAAGAAGCCGTAAGTGTCACGGTGGCACGAGATTGTCTAGATCTAGGGAAATATTCTCCCTTGTATGAACTTCAGTGGCATTTCCTTATCTTTCCAATTATGGAGTGTGTTGCATCTCCGCTAATTACGATATCCTACTGTGTAGCCATTGCATCAGGCCCAGCAGTCCAGTACACGGACTGAAGACTGGCACGGTCTTGCTAATTACTCCTGGATGTGGGCTCCAATCCTGCAAAATCATACACCTACCCAGCAGTGCATGGTGTTTAACATTCACTACCTGAAGAGATTTACATCAAAGCGACGTTTTTCAGTGTAACTGCCTCGTAATTGGCACAAAACACAGGCATGGTAACAAACAGCCTTTTGCTTCACGACAGGTCACTGCTTCAGTGTGATGGAGGAGCATCTGAACGGCGCAGCGGCTCTGCCCTGTGTCTGCGTGCTGCTGCTGGGGCCAGTCTCTGCTTCGTGGGATTATGCCTGTAGCTCCTGGTTGGATACGTAGCCAAAGTTTTCTCCTGAAAATCAGACTAACAGAATCCCACAGTTCCTCTCATGCCATCTGTTAGCTGCTTCTTTTCAAGAAGACAGCACCACTTCCAAATCTGTAATGGATCATTATGGACAACAGAGACGCTGGAAATATATAGATCTTCAAGTAAACGCATGTAGAGGAGATGAGGGAGACTGTGCTGTCACCAGCAATGACTGGCAGTAGCACCTGAACTTCAGCAAATCTGAATGTGCTTTCCTGACAATGTATATGGGGGTTTCCTAGGAAATCCAGAAGCTATTTGCCATCTGTGACCTTCTATATCTTGATGAAAATGTTTTTCCATTGCCATCTGGCCCCCCACAGCAGAATTAGCAGACATAGAAATGGCTTTTTTCTAAAAGTCATTGTATTGCTATTGAAAAAGTGATATTGTATCTGATGATTCTTGCCAATTTTAAAGAGTTTGCTAACAGAATTGTGTATGGGAAATTTCTGACTCAAACTGTCGATGAAACCCCTATTTCTATTTTCTTTTTCACGTTGGTTGCTGGCATTTACAAAGAGAAAGGTTGATTCCTCCGTATGCTGCAATAATTTTCTTAACTACATGTTAGATTAACCAATTTTAAAGCAGTGTGAGGTGCTAGATTTTTCAGGAAATCTTGCTTGTTTTCAGTAATGAGTAAGGGAGAAATTAAAAAGATAGTAGAAGGAAGTATCTTGCTTCAGGGCTCAGAGTGATTGCTATCTGGGGAAGGGTCAGGAAGGAAAAAATTTCTCATGTATAACATTGCACAGCTGGCCATATGCATTACTGGGCAGGGGGAAGAGCCAGCAATGTGATACCTATAGCATCAGCATTCCTTTTCTTATCCCCAGAGACTCACTCTACTCCCTAAAACCATCAATAATGAAGCCTTTGACTGGATATTCACATTGTAGAAAATAAGTTTTTAACTACCACGTAAGCAGCTGCAGGATGACAATGGAGCGTGCCTTTGGGAAATTGAAAGGTAGATGGCAGGTACAAACTAGAAGGCTTGAGGCAACTAAATAGTACCTGTCTGGAATAATAACTGTGTGCTGTGTTCTGCACAACATCTGTGAAGAAAAGGATGGGGCTTTGCTGAGACCTGGGAGGCAGGTGTGGGGATACTTTGAGGATGGAGGATTTGAGCAACTTGCAAGGTGTTCCCTCCTAAATGACAGTTGTTAGAATTTTATATATTTTGCAAGAAAGGATAGAGGGTTTTGATATGCTGTGGGGAATATGGGGGCTGCGCAGTGTGATTTGGCAGACCACAGTTTTATGAAATTCAGTAAAATGATACGTCTCAGCTTGGTGTATGTGTTTGCATGGGATTTCTCTAATCAGGCAGAGGTGATCTGTTGCACATGCCATGTTTTACAAGTTTTAAAATTGTGTCTTTTTTAGTTTCTAATACATGATAGATGGACATACTTCGACACTGAAGGTCTCATTGTGTGCATGTGGGCTGTGCTGTGCATGCTTTGCACACATTTCTTCAAGCTTTCATCTTAAATAGTAGCACATCCTCACCAGTTCTTTCTCTGCTCTGTAACAGTGATGCGTTCTTGCCCTGTTGGTACTTTTTTCCATTTCTCTCTACTCCCTCTCTGGCTCTCTTTTGCTCTATTAGAAACATTTGCAAAATCTCCACACCCTCAAGTTTTCCTGACACTAGCAACAAAGTGTAAGCCCAAATCCTTTTAGTCATGAAATGTAAACAGTTGGTTGGTTTCCAAACCAGCAAAAATGTAAAAAGCTACTGTACAAGTTTGGAAGGCAGTCCCTTAGAGGTTTTTCTTCAAGGCTTGGGAGATCCTGGTGTTGATAAATGTTTTCCAGCTTTCAATATTTTTGCAAGCTGGATTTGCTACTATGCTAAATATGATTAGCATCATGAGGCTATATGAGGCAAAAGGCCCTGAGACCAGGTAACTAATTAACCACATAGTTCAGAGAAGGTTATGATGAGGCTGGTCTAGCATTTGAACCTTTACAGGCAGCTTTTAACATCGGGTAACACCCCCAGTTTGTGTAATGAAACAAGCTTTTTTTTTTTTTTTTTTTTGCAAACAGAGGGAAGATAGGGTTGCTATAATTTGTGGTATCTGGCTTCCTGCTAGTCATGTGGCTTGAAGGGCACAGTCACTATTCAGGAGTGACAGAGAAGGTGGCCCTGACTTGAATGTCAGTTAAGAGGTTACTTTGTGTAATTAATGTGTGCTTTTAAAATTCAGATTCAGGATGCAGACATGCCCCATTTTCTGTGCAGCTAATTCAATGAATTTAAGGAGGTTGGAGAGGTAACAATGTTTCTTCCTACTAATTTGCACTTTCAAGGTACTGTCTCCTTGTACTTTACCCGTAACTGCAGTACTTTTAAACCGCATTGATTAAGGTTCTACTGTTAAGTAAAGCCTTTTAAGATTTTCATTGATATCAAAAGCCTTTATGGGGCCTTACTAAAGGAGGAAAAAAGCCACAATGAGCTTTTAACTGAAGAGAAAATGTCTTGCTAAGATTTGTCAAGATAACAAACTTGCACTGGTTTCGTGATTTAATTCCTTGCATGATCAAAATGCAATGCGTACTTTGTAATGAGACCATACAATGCTTGTTTTTCAATAAACTCTCTTTTCTGTTAGCAAATCAGTTTTAATCCAGGGTGGTGAAGAACAGACCATGAAACAGGACAGTTCTGAGGTGCTCAGAAATGGGAAAATCTTCAATAGAGTCCAGCAGAACTGGCATACAATGGATGTGAGGGAAGTAGCATGGCTGAGAAAGACAGTAGCTGTGTAGGGCATTGTGGCCTAACATGCTTCTCTTGAACATGCTGTAACTTGGGAGAAGCAGGATAACTTGGAAAATGTATTTGCTGACTTCCAGCTTGGCTGGTAATATGTGTCACTGTGAAAAGAAACAAACAGGCTTTGTATATCTTGAAATGAAATAAGCTTTATCTGTGAAATAAAGGACTTCTAGCTGTCTGACAGGCCTCTTGGAAGGAACACATGGTCTCATTCTTCTCAAGGACCTCTAGTGTGTTCCCTGGGTGCACAGTGCATATGGACTGTATACACTGATGCTCTAGGCTGGAGTCCTGTCCAGATCATCAGTGTTCAGGTGACTCCTGGATGAATGAATTGTTCTGTAGTTGCCAAGTCTTTTACGTTTTAGTGTGGTTCAGTGTTACTGTGCTTTCAGCACCTCCCAGAACTCATTTCAGGAGAGCCTTAAGCAATGTATTATCCATGCTGGGACAGGAGCAGGTCATGCATCTTTTCTCTTGCCAAAGTGTGAGACAAGGGCTCTAGCATGGATTGAGACAGCATGAAGACAACTAGGACTATCTAGAAAATATACAATACGGTGACTCTTGGAGTAGATGAGAGGCAGCACCTGGTAGTGTGCCTAGTGCTAAATAAAGAGGGGACAGCCTGGCCACTGTGACCCTAACATAGGTCACTTGCATAAACAGAATGGCAGTCTGGGACAAGATGAAAACCTGTGTGAGAAGGGAACTGGAAGACTTGCAAACTGTTTTGGTTCACAGGTGTGAGCAGGATAGATATTATTGTGATATAACTTGGTCAACACAAAATCACTCCTGATCCCAAAAGGAATAACATGAGGTAAGTCAGCAGTTATTTTAATACAAGAAATTATGTTCTGTGAACATTTTTTTACATGCAAATACGTCTGTTTATATACTGATAATTACTTACTTTGAAAGGCCTCAAGTGTTTTCAGGACTTTGTGCCATACTCATTGCTCTTCAGATTAGAGACTCTATTTTCAGCACGCCAGTTGCTGACAGTATGTTGTGCCAGTACATTGTCAGCATTCAGTAAAAGTAGTAATAATAAGTTAAGCAGAACTGTGTATCTCCATGGAGAGATGAATAGGAGGCTCTCTAAGCATACCAGAAGGTTTAGACAGAAATGATTTTGATTTAATTGTTTCTAATTTATAGAAAAAGAAAGTGCTTAACAATATCCCAGGACTGCTGCAGGCATGGGAAGTGGTGCAGATGCGTGGATGACTAAGTAGACTTTTACCTGGATTGAGATAACTCTTAGCTCTGTCCCAGGGTTATGGAGCCTTGCAGGTGGAGGTATTATAATTAGGTGAGATGTAAGTCTCAAATCCTGACCATTTATAGCTGGTAGAGTTCAATAGCTTCTTTTGTTCAGAGCAGACTTCACAACCCTAATAACTTGCTTGAATCCTAATAGCAGGCATAATAATTCCTTATCGTTATTTGGCAAAGGAATTTTTATATTCTGATGTATGCCAGCCTACTCTTTGTGAACACTGTTAAATAGCTGCTTTGTTCATTCTATTCAAAAGTAAATGGTTCCTTTCTGGAGCTTTTCCTGTATGAGATAGATATTTGGATTTGTACCCATCATGTTTAGAACTCTCTGAGATAAGAGGCTCTGCCCATTTCATTGTATGTCCTCCTACACCTGGAGATGGAGTGATAGGTTGATGAAACAGAAAGGCATGAGTGTGCTTTGCTGCCCATAATATACAAGGCGAAACTGAGCTGGCACCAAGGGGAAAAAAAAAAATTACTTGGCTGGAACAATGGTGGTATACCTCTTCTAGATCCAACAAGGGGTCAGGAAGCTCCAAACCCATCTCTGGCCTATGTCTCTGGTGGTACCTCCTTCTAATATGAGGCTGTTCCTAAACACAGAGTAGTCCTTCATGAGGTCACTTGCTGTATATCATGGTGATGAGAGACTATGATAAATTGCTGCTGCTGCTTGTGTATACTTTTCATCCTGGGCTTATGACAACTGGCTTTACAGCAAAACTAAATACTAAATGATCAGACTCTAATGTTCACATGGACGTGATTCGTTTCTGTGAGTTCATTCTTCTATTTAGAGAAAGATATTGCTACCCTCCCTTACGCACTGACACAGTTGCCAAAATAACCACTCTTACTAACTGGCAGCTTTAAAAGCCAGCCTGCAGCTGACTTTGAAACAGAAGGTCAGCAAACGGAGCAACAGACTTCAATTCAGAGCTTTAATGGGAGCCATTGACCACAGCAAAAGGCCTTGACTGGAGTGTCTAGAGTGTGCTTTGCACAGGCCAAAAAGTCACTTTCATACTCTTTGAACCTTTTGTATAAACCTATATATTTTTCACTCTGTGGATTTCAAGATGAATGTGCAGCCGTGTGCTAGATGTGGCTATGGGGTTTACCCTGCTGAGAAGATTAACTGTATAGATCAGGTCAGTTCTCTTTCTTTATTATTTTGGACTATAATAAATGTACAGATTGGCACTTTTAACGCAGTGCAGATCTCTCGGTTCCAAAAATTCTTTACTCATAACTGGGGTCAGAACTGAAATGAGTTAATAATAGGCATATATTTGAAGAAGAATTCTTCAAATTCATGAAATGAACATTAAGGATCAATACTGAGATTTAAAAATCAACAGAGTAATAATGAAATACAAATCTTGTCTCTTTGGTTTCTGTTTTGTTGTATTTCCAGACATGGCATAAAGCCTGTTTTCACTGCGAAGTATGCAAGATGATGTTAACAGTAAACAACTTTGTTAGTCATGAGAAAAAGCCTTACTGTCAAGCGTAAGTGTGTTTCCTTTTCTTTTTTTTTTAAAGCAAAGTTTTAAAATGCCAAATCATTTTAATGTGATAGAAGATCATCATTTGGACTCAGCCTGGTCTCATGTGTGATGTGAAATTATGTATTATTAGTGCCTTCATGCATATCTTTGGGATATACAAATGATGGGGAACTCTTCTTACTGTATATAAAGCTTCCTCATTTGTCCAGTGTGATAAAAGATACCAAATTATGTTCCATTTCAGTATTGTGGGAAGAAAATAAACCAAACCATAAAATTCAGTGCTTTCCAAATCTGTGGTTAAGAGTTAACAAGGTTGAGCTAATCATCAGGAAAATGTATAAAATGCAGATTTCGGTGTTGGTTTGTTCTAGGAAGTTTTTATTTTATAATGATCAATTCCTGTCAAATCTGTCAGCAGAAAAAGGAGAGACGACGGTTGTTTTTTATTCTATTATTCTCTTTTGTTATTAGAAACACAGCATTGATATGATGATCATTAAAATTAATTTTGCTCTAGGCATCTACTCCATACAATAATAACTTGAATATAATCTGAGATCTGTGTGTGAGTTGGGGAAAAGTTATGTATAGAGGGGTGGAAGCTGGTATTGTGTTTTTGAGTGCACACAGAGAACCTTTCTGGTGGGCTGTCTGGTACATTCTTACTATGCTTTCACACTTTCCTTTTTTAGGCATAATCCAAAAAACAATGCGTTCACAAGTGTATTTGAGACACCAATAAATATGAATGCAAAAAAACTGTCAGATGTGGTATGTGAGGTAAGAAGCTGGAGAGCCAAATGTGTTTAGTTTTGTTTTACATTTTGATACCATATTTGTGTCTTGTGTTGGAAATGAATATGTATTCTTTACTTATCCTCCTGTGTTCTTTTAGAGCAGTAAGATCTCACCCTGGGTTTGAATCATAATCTTTAAAACACATTCACTCATGAGTAAGAAAGGTTAGATCTGAATTTGCTTCTATTTTCAGAAAGAAGAATGGATAGCAGTTTCTCACCTGCCATATCTGATAATCTACATGGAAGCATTGTTTGCATAAACTGCCCAGAGCTATGTAAACTTAGTAACTAAATCAGGGGGGTTTACACAGCCACTGGGAACAAGATTGACCTACTTGCTCTGTGATGTCTTCTGAAACAGATACTAAAGGGCACAAACCAAAAAATAAATTCTGTCTCAGTGGTACGTAGGCAAAAGTTCTCATAAATACTTTGTCAAGCATTTCTGGCAAACCTGAGATGACAAAGCACGGAGTCCAGGGAGTTTTGCTTGGTTATACCGAAAACGCTTTGCTAACGCGTTCGGGATGGAGCTGCCTTCCATGCCCTTTTAACTGCATCACTTCTCTGAAAGGCTGCTGTGCCCCGGCAAACCTCTAGGGGTGCTCAAAGTCTTCTTTCTTTTCAAATGCCATTCTTTTCTGTCTTGCATTGTTTTCCTCCGGATACATTTGTTTCAAACGTGCATTTCTAAAAATTTTATGAAATGGGAAATACAGAAACAGCCAATAATTGATAGCTACCTCACGTCTATGTGTAATGTTGTTTTCTTGAATGTCATGTCTTTTAGTACTCTAAAATAGTACTATTCATTGCATGACTATATTTAGTAGGCAAACCAATGTGTTTTGGTGTGATTAGCCATCATGAAAATGAAATAAGAAAGTTGTGTTTATTAGAGTATAGCATGCTGAATTCATTCTGATGTTCTGTATTAGCTGTACAAAATTGATGTACATTAATAGCCTTTATCAGACACTGTATCTTTTATCATACTTGTACAGTATTCTTATATATCAGTTTTTGCAACATCATGGGCAGTAACTATTCCAGCAGCGACTATCACACTTACTTTAAACTGTGTGTGACAGATCTGGTCGGGAATGAGTCTGGGATTACGGAAGGTTCTATTTCTGGTTTTAGGCAGTGATATGAGACTCTGATACTTCCAGTGCATGTGAATATACACGCCAGACAAATTATAGCTCAAAGATCACTTTCCCTTGTTTTTTTACACCTAAAGCACCTTCTGTCCTTTTCAATCACATAATGAGGTTCTGCTCCAGAGAGAATATCGCTGAGGGTAGTAAAGAAGCTGATTCTGCAGTACTTACTTAAAGGGAGTACTTCTGTAGAAATTTTGAGTGCAGGAAAATTTTGCGTTGGTAAATGTAGAAAATAATGCTAACTTGGGAAAAGGTTTCACTTACTGTAGCAATTGAAATTGAATTGTTGGGGTTTTTTAAGTAAGAGTATTTCTTATGCAGAAAATGTAACATGTTTCTTCAATCCTAACGTGATGTTCTCACATAAGTCTTATGTTGAGACACCAACTTGAATGCGGAGATAAAAATTCAGCTCACTCCCTCTACACAGAATTTCTGTGTGAGCAGACAAATCGTTCAAATCTCTGTACCTCTGTACTTAATTTGTAAAATGGGAATAATGGTATACATGCTTAGTGATTTTTCTGTCCTGTCAGTTTAGATTTTGCACTCTCCAGGACAGGGACCATTAGTTTTTGCATCTGGAGAGTGACTTGTATAACAGAGCTGTGATTTCATTTGGATTTCTGTATGCTGGCATGCTAAACATAACAGCAGGAAAATGATGACCCAGGACTAAATATAATAGTCATTTGTATTTACACAGTCATGACACTTCGTGGACACTGTGCAGGGAAATAGAGGAGTAGAATATTGCCCACCAGGTAATAGTTCTTTCATCTAATGCTGCATTTATATGTTTTGCTTAAAATTTCTTAGAGATTTCAATCCTCATAGATTATTTCCCCCAAAAAGTATTATCTAAAGACCGAATTATTCTTTCAGAACTTCATGCCAGATTTCAGGTGTAATATGCTGCTCCTTTACAGTTGTGCAGTTCCAATAATAGCAGAAATCTTAGGGAGAAGCTGGGTGTGGATTAGAGGGTAGAGTTTTGACCTTAGGGCTAAATGCAGTCTTCTCTTCCATGAAAACTCCTTTGCCAAGAACGGGTGGCATGGAGGAAGTACTTGTGAGGTCTTTGCATGGCATAGAGCTACAGGTGATGTGGCCTTTTTGTACATAAACAGAGTGCAAGTGGAGTTGATCGAAAGAGGGAGAAGGAGGAGAAGATGGAGAGTTTTGCAAGCTCTCAGAAGGTGACTGATATTTTCTTGTGATCTGTGGAGGTTTGGTGGATCAAGTGTGCTTGTCATAGTCCCTTGGTTTCTGCATTCATAGCCTGTATAAATGTGTCTTCAGGGTGAAATTATTAGTTGGCACTGAAAACTAGGCTGGTCTGTAGCAGCTGGAGACCTAACAGACAGACACAAGTAAACATTATGTTGAGGGTAAATCATCTTAGAGTTGTGTTGAAACTGCCACCAAGAAAATTAGTTCTGTGTAGTCACATTGTTCCTCTGCCGCTCTTGTGTTGGTATTGGTGATTTTTGCAGTGAGGCAGATGAAGGAACTGATATAGCTGAAAGCTAACACAGCAAAAGCCTACATACTAATTCCCTCATCTAATTTGCCCAGTGGCCACCTGTCTGATGCTGTCAGTGTGTGATAGACAAGAATAAGGGTCACCTAGCAGGGCCAGAGGTGTTTTTGGAAGTAGCCTTCCTTTAGACTGGTTTAAGGTACAATCCAAACTAGCAGGCACTGAAGTGGATTTGTTATGGTGGGAATTGCACTGTATTTGTTGTGTTCTCTTGCATGCATCTTCTTTTGTTGCTGCAGTTCTTGCAGACTCCATATCACTGTGGACTAAGAGACTATTCACCTTGTTTGTCTCCCTTCTTGTTCTCCTAAGAGGGGGTGTGTGCTAGGCTGCACTAACAAGCTACTAATACAAAGTCTTTTTTTTTTTTTTTTTAAGAGAAAATATCAAGAAGAGGGGGAACAATTCAAATCAGTCTTTCAATGGGATGTAAGGTCCAGAGAAATTGAAGCTGCCTATAAAGCCCAACAACTGTCCACCCAGGTAAGAAATACCCAAGTCTCCAAGCCACTAGCCTTCAGGAGACCAAGAATTGGCCTTGGCAGTCCTGATTGTTAAAGCATTACTCACAGCATTTCAATTCTATAAAAGACATTGCTTCTCATTTGGCTAAACTTTTCAAGGCAGCATAGCTCAGTTATAGCTTAGGGTGCAAGAATCAGAAGATGAGGAAGGAAGAGTGTATCTTTATAATTAGCTGTTTGGACTGCTGATTGCACAGCCATACTTAATGTGTCTTCTACTAGCACTGAATCTTCACAACAAGTGATCTGATTCTCAGGGGGAGTTATCTGAGTCTCACTCCAGGATCCTAGATCCTGACATCTTGATGTCAGTTCTTGTTATACAAGTTCTGCCCTGGCATTCTGAATGTGTATGGAGTGTAGGCCTTGTGCTGTATGTCTGCAGAATAAATTTCACTTCCACAGCATTGTGTGCATTTCCTTTTTTTGTCAGATCGGATGTTTGTGTATTAAAACAAGGGTGAAGATGGGTGGTTATTTAATTTTTGTTTTGTAGAATGCTTACTATGCTGCCTATGAGGAAGGAAAATCGTGGTACTCGGGAACCATCCCAGATCCCGACATGGTCAAGATAACACAGGCAGACAAGACTCTGAGCGATGTAAGTGCGCTGATGTTTGGAATAGCTTTATTTTCATGTTCTATCATATTCTGAAGACTTACCAGTGCATCAAAGCCAACCTTTGGTAGGATGTTACCAAAGGAGAGACTGACCTGTTTACTTCTGTCAATAAGAATATTTAACCATGTAAGTGATTAAATTCACATAACAGTGCTATTGCCCATCCTGGCAATCATATATTTATATATTTATGTGATTGCGAAGCACTTCAAATACTGACCAATGATATCTGAGGTGACCTGATCTAGCAGGCAGTGCTGTTTCCCTCAGTAGAGCAGAACTTGTGATGGAAAACCTGTCTTATTTTCCGTAGAGTAAACCTTTCATTGACTGTATTTCCATGACTGATTGTCTATGCCCATACAATGGCTTAGTTACTCAGTCAACATAGCCAATTAACAGTGGATAATTGATATGAATGGGTGCGGGGAGGATCCCCGACATAGGTTCGGGCCTGAGAAGGCGGAGGAAGAAATGCAGCCGACCCAATATGAGT
>JANZLQ010000100.1:32838084-32888213 GCA_026212715.1 Elanus axillaris | reverse complement strand
GCTAACTGAAACATCCCTTCCTGATACAAGGGATCACTAGACCCATGCCCTTTGTCTGCAATCCAATCCCCAACAAATGGGGGATGTTTTCTGTTGTATGTAGGAAATATTTTTACCTAACAAACTTATAAGGTATAAGTTTTTTTATTTGTTTACTTTTAAATAAAGTGATAACATACTTTTAGGAAGCAGGAATTAAAAAAGGAATCACATTAAACTACAGTGAGTTCTTCTGTAACAACAAACCAAAAAATATTCATTTTCTAGTTTCAATATACAGAAGAATATGAGCCGCAGAGAGGCAAAGGCAGCTTTCCCGCTATGATCACTCCAGGTTATCAGGTTGCTAAGAGAGCCACCCAACTAAGCAGTAATGTAAGTTGCCGGTTTTTTAATTGTATGTTAGACTTCTGAATTTGGAGAATCCTGGGTTTAGGCCATTCACTTTAGACAGTAGGTTCTATGATGAATAATTGTTGTACTGTTAATTCTACAAAGTGAGAAAACTTTAACATGATGCAGGAAATGGGGTTAACAAACTACTTGTCTTGGGAAGACAGTCTTATAGGATAAATGACAATATACATATTTCCTGAAAGATGTAGCACCTTTTGCTATAATTTATCCCAACTTGAAAAAGATGTGTATCACTCTAAAATTTTTATTTAATTCATTACCTTTGTTTTCACTTTATGGCTTTATGAATCTATTTACATGTGACATTTTTTGCTTTCTTTATTATTTGAAGTTAAATACCTGTAATACTGAGTTTAATCATATACAAGCTACTTTAAATATATACACAGAAAACTGCTTATTTATAAAAATAACAACTGAACTGAAAATGATCAAGTAAAAATAAATCCAATAGAAATTATTTTAAATTATTGCATTGTTTTCTGCAAACACTGTCTGCATTGTCATTGTAGTATGATCTTAGTTGGGCCATTAGTGACTATGATGATGATATTTTAATCAAATGTATGGCTCACATAAATCTAGTATAATTTGAAAATGTGATTGTGTGGGTCCATTTCTGTCTGCTTCTGGCATTCACTTTAAGATAATTGGGCTTAAATATACTGATAGCTCGACTGTACAGTGGGAAGGGTTGTATCTGCTGTTGCTCATTTTCTCTTGAAGCTTTCTGATAGAAAATGCATATTTGCAGTTTATTGTTTGTAATATATATTTTATATTTTCTCCCTCAGGTAGAATATAAGAGGGGACATGAAGAGAGAATTTCGAAGTTCACCTCTGTTGTAGACACTCCAGATATACTTCATGCAAAGGTTGGAGGACAGCTTTCAAGTGGTGTAAGTAAAACAAAATAGGTTGGCCTGGTTTGACTCCACAAGTGGCTTTTAGGACATTTATAAATCACTTAAAAATATGAACATAAAGAAAAGTAAAAAAAATTAAATTTTAAAGGCAGATTCATTTTACCATTAAGTATTTAATACTTCTAGTTATAAAGACCATATTCAGTTCTAGGCCATTTTAGGGACTAGCTGGCTGTCGAACTGAAGGCAGAGAACTAGTCTGTTCTATATCCAGCAACTGGGTGCCATGCAATGTAAAGAAAGAAACTCCCTGACTGTAATATAAACAGAGCAGACATCTTGCAGACAACTTCAGTATTTTTTTTAAGTGACTGTGATCCATCCTGTACTCTGAATAAGACACAGAGGTCTTGCAGATATGTGATCATGCAGTTAGAGACTACACTGTAAAGTTTCAGACTTCATGGTTCATCTTCCTTTTGGGAGATGACAGCCATCGAACACCTGACTTTGCAACTTTAAGAACTGATTACGTGTGCAATCAAGATATATTTGATCTAACTGCTCCTGAACTGTCTTGGATTTTTACAGTTGAAATACACTGAAGATTTTGAAGAACGGAAAGGGAAAGGCAGCTTTCCTGCTATGATCACTCCAGCTTATCAAATAGCCAAGAGAGCGAATGAATTAGCCAGTGATGTAAGTGTCCAAAGCAAAGTCTCTTTTTGGGAAGAAAAGAATAAATTGTCACACAAATTTTGGATTAAAGTGTTTACTGGCAGAAAATCTGTGAGGATTATGGAGTTATGCTAGCAGTGCACTTCATACACAAATTTTCAAGTGATTGTCTTTTGCAGGGACAAAGTTGAGTTTTATGCACAAAGAGAAAATTGGCATTTTATTTGTGAATCAACACTCTGGATTTACCCAGCCTCCTGTTGCATACAACCGAGAAGGAAGACAATAAGGAGTCAGCTGGAGGTCTTTGATATCATTCTGCCCAACTCCGTATGAGTTAGAGGGGCTGAAGTGCAGCTCTAATTTACACAGCCACAATATTTCTGGGTGACTTTGTATCAGGGGAGGGCTGTGTTTGCAGAGCTCTGCTTTGCTGTGATTTTCCATGCTCCCAGTGGGTCCTTACAGTTCATTCTCCTATTCCTTCTTACGTGCTGTTACAGGATGAAGCTTTTATGAACGCAAGGAACTAGCTTCTTGAATAGCAATTATATATATAAAGTATATACGCACGCACACACACACGCAAACACATGCATACCTTTGACATAGATACAGATTTATAAACATAGCTTTCTATTCCACTCATTTTACTCTCCTTACTGTTGGTTTTTTTTTTTTTAAACTCCTTGGTGTACTGATCTTTATTGGCTTTCTTTTCCCCTCCAAACACAACAAAACCACAACATAGCTCTATGCTTTAAAAAGCATTGTAAAAAGACATCAGTATTGCTTCAAACTGTACAGTTAATTGTGTTTTGTTATTGGAGACTGAAAGGAAGACTGTTGAAGAGGATAACATATTGTGCTAACTCAATGGAAGTGAATGTAAAACATTATTAAGAGTCATTGACAAAAATAAGATCTTTAATTTTGAAGGCAAAAGAAACTGACTCAAACATTTAAATGTTTTTGTTTGCCTTTGATCTGTGGAAAGCCCTTCATTTGTGTCAGCAAACACACATGGTGATTAAAGGGCAGCATCAGGTTACAGGCATCATTTTGACTTCAGCAAAGGTAATGCAAATCTTGATCTAAACTTGAAGGTTCATTGCCTAAAATTCCCTTGATCACTGGGGAGATCAGCATCTTTCAGAAACAAGCCCATTTATTAGTGGTGTTCAGATGACCCTGTGGTAAAAGAAGTGCTCTGTGGTAGCCATGGATTTACATTACAATCGGTTCTATTTTTTTAACCTGCTGGAGCATCAGGGATTAGCCACTGACAAGCAGATGGTACTGAACACACTGAACTAATGGTCTGGGTTGAAATGGCAAGTCCCGTGTTCCTACTGCATTATTAAAAAGTACACCACTATTTTTGTTTTTATATCAAGTGGCTTATTTGACTTCTGTACATTGGTGGCAATGGGAATTTTGACAATCCTTTATTGCCAACATGTGCCTGTCATTGATTATTATTTGTTATGCAGCATCTGTGTACCAGACTAAATTAATCCAGATGATTCTTTTCCTTTTTGTTTTTTCCTGTTAGGTAAAGTATCATCAAAGATACGAAAAAGAGATCAAGGGAAAAGCCAGCCATACAGCTGGGACAGATGTTACTTCTACAAGAGAAAATGTAGATCAATATGGCCAGGTACGCAACATCTGAGAGATACCCATGCTGATGTTGATCATTACTATGGCTGATTGCTCAAGACTCTAGAAACTGCAGTGAGACCTATTTTCACTTTGCTTTCCTGTACGAGAAAGCAAGATCTCAAAGCACAAGATGGTGTGCAACAGCACCATGCTCTGAATGTGTAATATATTTGACATTGGCACTTACAAGATGAGACTACAAGGTGCATGCGCTGTCACTGCGTTATCCTTGTGGTAGGGTCTTTCCAAAAGGTAAGCCTTACCTTGGCAAATTTAATCTGTGTATGTGTATGCACTATGCATTTCTGTAGCCGTGTTTTTACATATTGCACTGAAATGTGTTTACTTGTGGAAACTTTCTCATTCCATGAGAAAAAAAATGTAAATCCAGTTAGGAGCAAAAGTGAAAGAGCTGTGAAATGGTAGAAAGTTAGTAGATAGTTAAGCATCTTTCCCCTGCCAGTATTTTTAGAAATCTTAGAAGCTTTGCAGCTCTAAATATGTGCAAGTAGTACTGAAGATCATACACGGTCTCTTAAATTTCAGCTCTTCTACAAAAGTGGTATTGTAAACTTGACAAGTTGTAGTTCTACGTTTGTGGAACCAAATAGGCTTTAGTTCTGTTTTGATCTATGGCATTTGTTTTGCTTCTATTTAATTTTTAAGGGAATGCAATTATTTTTGTCGTCTCCCAAAATGCATCCCAATTTCTATTCCAATTAAGTTAGAGAAATAGTACCACTAAATAGATCTGAATACAGCTAAAGGGAATTTGAAAGGAATTAAATACTGGGTTTGTATAAACAAAAATGTATGGTTAGTCTTAGGTTTTTCATCGTAGCTCCTCCTAAGACCCATATACTTTGGAGAAATGAAGGAACAGGTAATATTGTTGCAAGACATTTAGGAGTTTTATGTTTCTTCACTTCTTCTGTCCAAACGTACGTCTTGTAGTGAGTGGAAAGCAAACCATCCTTCATGAATATGAGTTTAGAATAAGTAGCATTGAAGCCTTCAATTAGTTTCTGTCTTTTGAACTACTACAAGTTTTGGTAAGAATAAACAAATAAAATGAATTTGAAAAAGCACTAATTGCATTTTTAAGCATTGGAATGCTGCTATCTTTAGAATTAATTTAAGTTTTTTTTCTTTGAAAGTATCTTTGAAACTTCAGTCACAGACTTCAAATTTAATTTGAGTTTTAATCTTCATAGATTGGATTCTGATATTTTTATTCAAATAAATTAGAATCACTGAAATTAATGGATCTTTCTGAGTGAAGTGTGACTTAACATGGGTAAAGGGATTAGATTTCTAACTGTCGAGATCACGAGGGTACATCATACAGATATATATATAACTTGAGACAATGTAAGGAATCTTACTGTAAAATTTCTGTGCTGAACACCTGTTTTTTTCATGTTTAAAAATCTTAGAACTGGCTAATATTAATTACCTGGAACTTTGAAAATACTGTTTTGTAATATAAGTATTATTAGAAATTATGTAAAAATGTGTTTGAGAAAGAAGAAAAAGGAAATGGCAAATTAGTCTGAAGAATTCAGACCCATAAATAGCATTTAAAAAAAATAACTCAGCTGATTAGTCAAGGATATTTTTTGTTTTCTGTGCCTGTTTATAGAATAATTTAGATGCAATAACTACAATTACATTATATTGTTCACAAATGTATGATATGACTTATTATTATGTGACACTGATGGCGTGCAAAATGATCTACAATGGATTGTTTTGCGTGGGGAAGTCACAACAGAGATACCCCAAATATTTATAGTCCTTTCTATCCGTGCTTTCCATGACATTCTTGACATGCCACACATTCTTCTTCCCCTTAAACTGGCTCTCTATTACAACGGAATTACAAAATATTACAGAGAAGACACATTACACTATATCTTTACCTTTTTGTTTACTTACCATATTCTCCCCAGATCTTGCCATAGAAAGCTTTGGGATGGTCATTGTGTAAACCCATTTAAAAAAAAAGCTCCAGTATTTTGTTACTAAATTATCAAAAGGCTTTTCAAATTGTCAAACATTTACAGATAAACTTATCTATAGATAGATTTAAGAGTATTAATTCCATGACAATTGTTCTTTTAAATCAAGCAAGTGGAATTTTGTGATTTTGTTCCCTCAGGTGTTTACCACTTTAATATCTAGGTATTTCAGCTTCATTAATGAATCTCTCTTCAAAATATATCACTGCACTAGAGACATACTATTTTTGGTCAGTTATGGTGTGAGAAATGGCCATGGAGAGATCAAGATACTTCTGTCACGTCACAGAGGAAGGCTGACCCTACATTAAACTTGGAAAGTTTAAGCAAATCTCCTGGCTGCCTAAACCATTAGATATTTTTATAGTTTTCCAGGGAAACACAGATTGACAAAGAGAGGGACTAGCAGATATCTAGGAACTGAGGTGAGATTAGGAGGTTGTATACCGTTGTATACTTGAATGCTATCTTGATCACAGCTAATTGCTACCTAAATTTCTCTTGCAATGCAACACAAGTAATTTTACAGGCACAGTTAATTGAATGGGTGATTTTATTCCTACAGTTGGTAATTTTAATCTCTTTTTCATAAAAAAATATTAAATTAAGCAATGAACTTTCTTACTAATGAGGAATATGTGGCTTTGTGGAATCACCCATGGCCCCACCTGCTCATCTGTGATGAGTAAACACTCTGAATTTTCTTCAGGATTATATGGATGAGTATGAAGAACGCAGAGGGAAAGGAAGCTTTCCTGCTATGATCACTCCAGCTTATCAAAATGCCAAGAAAGCAAATGAATTGGCAAGTGATGTAAGTATGAAACCTGAATCAATACAGTTCATAAACAATTAAAAACAGCAGTTTGTCAGAGCAGTGCCTGGGAGGAGAATGCTAAAATTACACTTGAGCAGTAAACAACAACGACATTTCACTGCATTGCTGGGAATTGGATGGCTCAGGGGATTAATAATATCCATTAATAGAAGGGGACACAGCTCCAACTTGCATGAGGGAGGAGATGGATGTAGCAACTAATGGGGTTCCCTACTGTTAGGTTAAACCTCCTGGCAAATCTGCACTTGTATTATTAATGAAACCTTCAACTGCCTTAATCATCCTGTGGACTACTGTGGTATTCCCAGTAGTGAATAAATGGAGGATGAATGAGCTGAACTGGTTTTGATATTTTGATGTATCATGCCTCCAGCGCAAAGCAAGTCATATGGAGGAAAGGAGACCATACAGTATGACATGTCACTTCACAAGACTGAGCATATTTCTAGGCTGGGGATTTTGTTTTGGGTGGTAAGCTAAAGAATCTGCAAAAAAGGTGGTGCTGTGTGATTCTTGCATGCAGCCCATTGATAAAAGAGCCTCGGTCCTATCCGAGGAGACTGTTGCTAGTGGTGACAAAATATGGGTCAGTCTGTTGGTCACTACCATGTGGCTGCTGTGAAGGTTTCCTGCGAGTAACAACCTTTGTAGTGTGGACACCTGCCCCTCACGGGGCCACATGAGCTGATGGGCCGTCTGTTTTCTGGGGAGCTAACAGGTGGTCCAGTCTTTCAGCTTGTACTAGCCTGGACTAGACACTAGCAGTAAACTAGAGTAAAAGGATCAGTCATATTCTGTTACCTGAGCTGATGACTGAGAGAATATAAAACCCCTGAAACCTTCTGTGACCAGTCCCTATTTAGATGAGAAACTCAGTGATGCCCTGTTTAAACATGAAATATTTAACCTTCCCAGATGAAGATGGCAGCTTCATAGGTTTTAAAAATGCTAATGGTTAGTAGTTTACTTATTAATTTGTAATACCTGGAGCAAGGAGAAGGGTTGGTTCATGGCAATAACATTTGCCCACGAGCACTTACCAAGCTGCTACATATCTTTAAAGCCTGAGAAACTGTGTGCAGACTTAGAAAATAAAAAACCCAAACACTTTGTGCTGCAACACATTTAAAATAATTTGTAATTTTGTACATTATGAATCTGATTTTTGAAGCAACAACGCAAGATGAAGAACATAAGCATCTCCTTGTATGCAAGAAATACAGAAATGTATTCCCAGCAGGGTTTTTGCTGGACAAAGTTTGGCAAAAGGCCAATATAAGTATTATCTCTCTTCACCCATCTGAGCCCAATTTAAGTCAATAACTTTATGTCTAAATTAAATTAACAGTTCTCTTATTTCTATCTTGATTTGGTAGAGAAATATAATTCCCTTAAAAACATTGTAAGTGCAAAAAGATACAGCTTTTTTGAAAAGCTGGTTTCTACAAAAGGAAAAGTTCACAGAGCACTTGATAACTATCTGTAATTCTCTGACTAGAAATCTAGAATTAAAGTACTGAGAATTAACTTCAGTAATAGAAGAGCAGACAAGCTCCAACCAGTCACTAGCCAAGAATCTGCTAGTTACCTGTTCAAGCTATGAACAAGAACCAGTGCTGTTCAGTCTATGTAAAAAATGGATTAAAAAACACCCTGTCTAGTAAGTGGCCTGACTGGGATTGTAGGGCTGTGATTTTATGTATGGTTTATTTCAGGAACTAACAACTTGCATTGTTTCAACTTAGCAAGTTCTATTTGCTTATCAAAGCAAGAACAGGAAAAATCTTATCCTGACTCATGAAGTCAGTCTAAATAGCAATGGTGAAAAGGTAGACATCTATTTTATAATTTTCCCTACTTCTTTTCAGATAAAATACAAGAAAGATCTTTCCAAGATGAAAGGTGCAGCTCACTTTCACTCCCTAACGGCTGAAGACAACTTAGTCCTTAAACAAGCCCAAAGTGTTAACAAGCTTGTCAGTGAGGTAAGGGGTTGAATTGATCTGTTAGCAACTTAGAGAGCAGCCCATACGAACATCTGTGTCTGGTGGGTAAGGACTACAGATATAAAAAGCTGTTGTTCCTATTGCCCCATATATAACAAAAATATCTGTGTGTAGCACAGTAACTGGAGAGAAAGGTGCAAGAACAGATCTTCAGGTGCTGTTATCTGACATTTCCAAGGATCTGTATGAAAGTATGGGAAATTAACCCCAGAAGATTAATTCTAATTCTGGCCACATGAAGAAAGGAGATCTAAAAAAAATCCCAGAATTGGGCTCTTAATGTGCTGTGAAGGTATAATCATAAATGCTTTAAGATGACCTGGGTATGTACCTTAGAGTGTTTCAAAGATGAGTTTACTGGTAATTAAGAAATAACACCAACAAAGCCAAAATTTGTACCATTCTGTTAATTCAGGTTTCTATTTTATTCCATCATGTGAAAGACTGAGTTACTGATAATGCATTCTTCCTCTGCTTGGCAAGGGAAGATTGCTAAGGAATTCTCAGTGGATTCTGAATTATTGATTTATTTATAGTGTCATATCAGCTATAAAGCTATTAATAAATGTGAGTTTCTAGAGCTTCCCCATGGCAGTTTAAAAACTTATACTCTTGAGATGTCAAAGTATAAAACCTTCAATAATGAAAAACCCCTGGAAGTAGGACTGGAAGGGGCCTCGTGGGCCCATGATTCCTGACTCCTGCTGTTTCAGCACAGTATCATATAATCCTCTTCTAATTTCTAGCCTACATTTATTCCTGTCCACTTTATTACTATTGTGTTTTGTGCCAACATTGCCCTTTAGTATAAAAGTTTTTCTCCCTGTGTTTTCTACCTTTCTGAGATGTTTGCAAACAGATATAATTTTCTTCTCTCTGCCTTTGTTTTCCTAGACTAACCAAGCCAAATTCTTCTCATCTCTCACAGTCTTTCACTGCAGCTGTTACAGGCTGAGTACATGTTCCTTAAACAGGAATGACTGTAAGAATACATAAGTTCTTGATGAGGTCTTACTGGAACCTGGTATAAAGCATGTGCACTTCCCAGTGCCTGCTCAAACGTCTTTTGCTCCTGCATTGGACTGCATTTGCCTTTTTCATGGCTGTGTTACTTTGGCATCTTGCCATCCTTCTGTGGTCAGCCTACATATAAGCAGTTTTCTCTTTCTTAGCCTTTCCAGGTGATAGCTGAAATTTTTATAACTACTCCCTATGTATATTAACCTCTACATTGCTGAATTTAGTCCCATTTCTATTACCCCTTTTAATATCACCCTCAACATTCCTACTTCAGAGCAAAGGTACTTAATGAGAATATTAAACCAGTTCTGTACTTAAACTTCCTCTGGGGAATTCTGCTGGTAAACTTTCCTCTGTTCAATCGTTCAATTCATGTTGAAAAAAACCCATTGCTTTCTCTGCTTTCATTTGCTCCACACTCACCTTAAAATTCCTGCATAGATCCTTGTTTTTGTTAATAATTTTCCTCATTGCAGTGTCTCATACACTTTGCTGAGGTCCCAATGGATGAAGTTGATTGCATTTCTTTTGCCTATAAAATGAGAACTGAGTATATGAAAATCACCTTCTTATTAATTTTTATCATATGCCATCTGATGAAATTCATGTATCAAAATCTCTGAATAGTGGGTCTGGCTAATAAAAAGTGTGTGAAGGAACTTGATATGGTTTTACCATATCTTTCCCTTGTGCATTTTTGTCACTAAGGTGGGGTATAAGAAGGATCTCGAAAACAACAGAGGCTACAGCATGAACTACTGTGATACTCCACAATTCAAGAATGTGAGCAAGATCTCAAAATTCACCAGTGATGTAAGTTTTCAGTACCTCGTATATGGCTTGCTTAACCCAGTAGCTGCTGGAATTGCAAGTCACCTGTGTGTGTGTTTCAGATAAGACTGCGCTGGGAATTTGATTATAATTGATTTTAACCCATGCCTGTATAGCACCTATCCTAGTCTGTCCTGATGGATAACTGGGGCTCATTTCGTATAGGATTAGGAAAAGAGCTATTATGATATATGGAAGAGAGGTTATTTACAATGGACTGCTAATCTAGACAAGTAGCTGTCAATTGTTACTGTTATCTATCATAATTATTACTTATTTCATTGAGTACATCCATTTCCTGACTGGAAATGTAGGCAGAAGATACTTTACCAGAGTTCATGGCAGAGAGGAACATGTCTACTGTGTGAAAGTAATCAATATTAATAATTACATGGCTTGTATCTCATGATACTGAAGTATAATGTTGCTTTATAATGCTTGTTACCATTCTCTGAAATCCAGGAGGAGTAAATATTTTGCCACACAGATGAGATGGTAGGGTGATTAATTTATCTTGTTGTCAAATTCCCTATTCTGGGCTTGGTAAAAGCTGCACCAAAATGATCCAGTTTTGGTAGATGGTTATCTGTTCATTTGTTGATGTACAAATAATGCTTCCCTGCAACTTTGTTCTAATATTTATTTCTGATGAAATAATATGCAGCAAGGGAAGGTGGAGGTATGTGGCATCCAGGTGATCTGAAGAATATGTAAATGACATCTTGTAAAATAGGAAACTCACAGAGGGTTTCAGTTTTTATTTTTTAAAGTACAAAGATTGTTGTGGACTCATGAGTTTCTGTAGTGGTGCAACACTAGTAGACCACAGCTGTAGTAATTTGTCCCATTGCTGTAATATATGGAAACTCATAGAACAACTAAATATATTTTCTCAGAATGTTTTTGCTTCTTTTCGTACAGCTAAAATACAAAGAAACCTACCAGAACCAGATGAAAGGTCATTATGTAGGTATCGGCATGGACAAGCGAATGCTACATGCCATGAAAGTTGGCAGTTTGGCAAGCAATGTAAGTCTTTTTCAATCACACTTATATGGTTGTTGCTTTCTTGTCTTTAAGTTTTTCCAGAATTAAGTTGATAGAAAACTTTAGATCATATTGTACTGGGGATCTGAAGGATACATATGTTGAGAGGAGGGGAAATTCTGGAAACCCTTTTGTACTGATTTATAGCTCACTGTGTGGAAGAAGTTAAAATAAGCAAATTCAGTGATCTGGCAACATACTGAGCTCTTTCAGTTTTCTTTGACATCAGTAGGATGCTGAAGGTTGCTTGCCACCACCCCCAGGGTCAGACCTTTGCTGAAAAAAAAGCCTTTAATGAAGATTTCTGGATTCCAATTTAATTTACTGGGTTAGTCAAGAAGGTATTTCATTACATACCATTCCTTCAAGTACATTATTTACAAATCTGTAAGAAGCTTGAGAACTAAGCAGAAAGATAAAAGAGATGTGTCATAGGTGGAAGTTAACTTAATGCTCCCACTGTTGGCATTGGATTAATTGAGGAGCTGAAAAAGAATCAATTAGTGGCTAAACTATGCAAATAATTTCATTTTCTTTGTCACTCATGACATTGAACTTACTTTGTTTCTTGCATTTAATATTAATATTATTGTTTCTCCTTTCCTCTTGACTGATAATTATTCAAACAAATGACAGCTTAAAAAAAAAAAGTGGTTTTTTTTTTTTGTTCTCCCTGTGTTTCAGATAGCCTATAAATCTGATTACAAACATGACGGTGTTGACTACAATTACCCAGCTACTCTCACTCCTTCATATCAGACGACAAGGAAGTTGGTCCCTTTGAAAGATGTAAATAATTTTATGGGTTTTTTTTTCTTCTATGACTTGCATGGCTCATCATCTCTCTGTAGGAGAGATTGTGATAGATTGCATGTGTGAAATGATGATTTAATCATGGGAGCAAACAGCTAGTGATAACAAAGTTAAAGGAAAAAAGTGCAAGGAGTCAAGAGGGCTCAGAGGAATAGAAAGTGTTGCCACCTCCTGTCATTGGCTTCAGTTCAGCACGTATTGTACAGTGATGTGAAATGAGTGAGTTCTGCCCTATCCTTAGTCTGTGTTGCAAAACGCCTCACCATCCTGGGCAGCTTCAACAGCAGCATCAAGCAGTGAAAGGACAGGGACACTTCAGCAGGCTCCTCATCATTTGTCAATTCCCTGAAGACAGGTGTTCCCCTTTGAAGGGGAACTAATTCGTCACATAACCTTCCTTATGCCTGTGGTCCATGTGAGAGAGGTGCCCTCTGTGCTTGGGGTTGAGTTACTGATGGAACAATGTGAAGAAATTTGTGTACTGCTGTAGCTATATGTGCTCTACAGATGAATGGAGGATGTCAGACTGTAGAGGATACCATACTTTCACCTCTCACAAGCATTAAAGGCTGAGTTGATCTCATCTACCATTCGGAACTTAACCTGTGCCTTAGTTAGGAGCACAGCATTACTTACAAAATCGAAAGGAGGAAAGCAGCACCTCTACAGGGCATTTCTGACTATGTAACATGTATATAAACTGTCATTCCATTGAAATTGCAAGAAACCAGGGGCAAGATGCCTTAGAGAGGCCATTAACATTGTATGAGATTTATCTGGGCCTAAATACTTCTTGCAAGAAAAAGATGGTAGCACGAAGAGGTAGAATTGAGAACCCTGATGTTTTTGAGGAAGTACTTGATACACTTCAACTGTAAGATGCACTTTTGCCTCTTCAGCAGTGATTTCAGCTTTGTCTTTGAAAAAGATTAGAAAAGTAAAGCTCAGTGTTTGATTGCTTAGTGTGTGAGAGCTTTGAGTGCGTGTGAGAACTCTTAAAGACTTCAAAGTAAGCATGAATTCATGTCCAGAGTGTACAAACTAGTTCTATCCACTCTAAACATTTCAGCGCTACTTGTGGCTCTGCAATTCATAGTCAGCATCTGGGTTTAGAGCACATAAATCAATTGGCCACAGAGAATCAGTTGCACTAGTCGTGATCATCACCTAGTAGTCTGAAACAGTTCCAGGACTCGTCTGCTCACCAATAACCAGCATGCTTGCTTTGAACTCTTTAAGAATACAACACTTTCACACACTAAGCAGTTTCAGTTAAAAAGAAATGATCACTTTCTGTGGAATTAAAATTCTTTCTGTCTCTGTAAAGAAGCAAATGAACTGTTTTAAGTACCTTGATCACTTGGACCTGTGAGATTATTCAGGCTTTTTTTCCTAGTTTTTGTCCTTATGACAGAAAGAACAAGTTTACGTGAGGGTACCCAAGATAAGAAGGTTTGCATTAAAATAATGGCAGTAACTCAAATTCTCTAGAAATAGATTCCACTTCACTGGAAAAAAGTTTTCTTAAGAAAGTAGTTCTAAGTGATGTGATTTGCAATGCTTGCAAAGTGGTGATTAACTACAGTGAATATTAATTAAAGCCTACAGAGAATAATAATTGCATCTGGCAGTGTAGCACTGAGTCCTTTGGCAGCAAAAGGTTTGAAATAAAGCTTCTCTATGATTTTTTTATCTTGCATAATTTTGGAATTTAATATATTTATTTTATAGCTTATTATTGCTGCTACCATGTTAATGTGTTAGGAATTTAGTAGGATCCAATCCTATCAATGGCTGACATGAAAATGACTTTTTTTTTGTACCATAAATATGTATTTTTCTTCTCTCATCATTCACACAAAACTCTTGCCACACGGGGAAATTCTGTGATTATTACATTAAAACTCAGTAAAGACAAAGTGTAAGAGAGTTCATTTGCTCTGCTCAGCGTTACACTGGACAGACCTCTTAACAGGCAGTTACAATGTTCCATTATAAAGATAGTCTGATAAAGATAAAAGTAGTCTAAGTGATGGTTAAGAATATCAGTTTTATAGGAATGCTTTGGGGGACCAGCTGAAACTGCATCTTTTTAAGAATTTGTGGTTTGAGGGGGAGGGGTTATAAGTGAAGTTCATTTTCAAAGTGGAATAAAACCTGTGACCTCAGACTAGGAAATTTTCAGAGCATTAACTTAGATCTCATCCAACAGATCCTGGTGTTTTTCCTCACCTCAGTTTATTATGGTTTAAGTAATGATTTATCCAGAGCATTAGCTAACAAAACATTGTCTATTTAATCTCTCTTTTTCCAGTTTGAACCTTTCTTCCTTTATTAAATCTTTTATTTTATCTTAAATTAGGTAAACTACAGGCAAAGTATAGACAAGCTGAAGTACAGCTCTGTTGCCAGCACTCCACAAATTGCTCAAGCCAAAATAAATGCACAGCAGCTCAGTGATGTAAGTTCTGTCACCATTAGCCACCATTGTTTGTTAGAATTATGAGATAATTTTATTTCATAGCATTTGTAGCACTTAAGTGTTTTTATTCTTGATAGTTCATCAGCAGATTTACAACCAAAACCAGAACACTAATGGAATGAAATCACTTCCAAAAATGTAGCAAGCAGACCAGTAGATCTAATATCTTCCTCCATTTTAAAGATTTGTATTAGTGTGCTTTGTTAGGGATTTATCTTCTGTGTATTTATTAATGCATGCTTTTTAATAATATTTTTTCTACCTGTAGATAAACAGTAGCTATTCTGTTTATAGAATAAATATTCTACTTCCTAATACCTAGGTAAAAGTTATAATTGCTTTATTGCCCTAATATTTATGTCAGCTATACTTATGAGTGTATCTATAACATATGGCACTAATAGCCTGAAATTCAACAGCAGTCAACAAGTGTAATGGTCATAATTTTAGTGAGTTGAAAATAACTGAGTTTGTTGTTGACTTTTTCAATATATGGCAGTTGAACTACCGAGCCCAGTATGAGAAGACAAAAACAAATTACACTCTACCTCAGGATGTACCTCAGTTAGTCAAAGCAAAAGCCAATGCTGAATTATACAGTGAGGTAAGCCAAGCAATGTGGAAATATTGGTATTCATGATGCTGTTAATAGACAGAAATAAATGTAAAGATGATGACGCTGTCTCTGGAAGCATTTGATGTTTATCACTGGTCTTTACTAAATAGAATGAAATATGGTAACCAGAATAGATAGGGATACAATCCTAAGTACAGTGAAACTGATAGACTTTTTTTCAAGACCTTTTGAGATGATTTGTACTTGTTTAGTAAATCAGTGTTCACTTCAGAAAATTAACTGCTTCTGAGGTGGTATTTTTATGGAGAACCAACATTTGCACAGTTCTAATAACTCAAAGCCCACTGAAGTTAATGGAAAGAAACACAGCGACTTCAGTGAATTTGGATCAAGCGCACTGTTGCTGCTATTCATAATTCATGACAATATCTAGTGATTTTCTTAGAGACCTGGGTGTTAAAATCAAGCACTTGCAGGAAAAGTTTAACCTCTATTTAATTTTGAAAGTATTTTTCAGGCCTCCATTGTTGTAGATACTCTTGGAGGGAAAAAAGCCCAACAAGGCAAATAAAGGCAAAACCAGAAAAAACCTCCAGACTTATTACTGGTGTGACTGCTATTTTCGAACCAGTTTCATAATTTTTCATGGTTGTGAGTTGGCATTACTGCAAGTTTTTCCTGGCATATTCATACCTTGTGTTCTTCCCCAAAGTTTTCTTTGAGTTGCATTGGTGGAGTCTTGTGGAGCAGCACTCTTTGTGGCTATAATGTGTTGGGATGTATGCTCATTGCCAGATACTAGGAAAATATAACCATACAGAAAGCCAAATCCAGAGATCAGGGCTTCCTGGATACTTCATTAGGTGCATCCATAGTATGCATGAAGGCATACTTGAGCCTGCTCTAATGGAATTTCAAGTAGAACCTTGAAAAAGAGCTTAGACAACTAGTACTTTAACTTCCATTAACTTTCAGAAATTAAGCATGTGATTCTCATGCATTTCATCTACATTTTTGTATAGTGTAGCTCATGAGTGTGTTTTTGAAGCAAATCTGATCATAAGGGTTGCTTCACTGAGTTTTGCTTCACATTGTGGGGTGGTCTCAGAGCATGAGATGGATTCCTTTTGAATGCAGCCAAACCGAAAGATGCTCTTCAGGAGCTCACATAAAGAACTGCAGCTACAAATAGGCATTCAGTGCATGTGACCTGACTAGCTCTAGTTTGGGGGTGGGAGGAAAGAAAAATCCTGAAATGAGTAGTGTGATGTCTGATTCTGAGCACCAGCTGTTCTGCCTATAGATCAGTTCCTACTGATCTACACTATTTGCGTATGTAGACATAACCACAGGCACTTTTGAAGAACCTTCCCTCCCCCATGCCTGTTTAAAATTGAGAGCCATTAGTGCATGTTCTGGGATTTAAAGTGCCTGTAAACTCCAAGAATAAGATTCCTGACTCAATCCTGGCCAATTAATTAGCTCAAAATGATAATGAACTGTAACTTAAGAAGGTTCCAGTTTGTGGGCTAAATATATTTATACTTCTGTTTTGCTCTTAGTAATTTTCATGTTCATTTGAAGATCTTGTGTGTTTATGGGTTAACAACATGTTGCTGTCTTTCTTTTCTCAGATTAAGTACAAAGAAGGCTGGGAGAAGAGTAAAGGCCGGGACTTTGAAATGAAACTTGATTCTCTGCCTTTACTTGCTGCCAAAGCTTCAAGGGATCTTGCCAGTGATGTATGTTATATTCAATTACCTAGGAATTATTCTTTACATAAGTTGCTATATCACATGGAAATAAAGCTTAGCTCACTTCATCTAGATTTTTAAGTCCTGTATTTGGCTGTCCATCTTTCTCAATGGCTGATGGACAGTTGGAAACCTTCTCAGACTCTGCTATGAAATTTCACTCTCTGAAAATTATTTTGTTAAATACAAGTGTACAGAAGGAAACAAAATTTGCAAAATAACCCCATAGTAAAATTCAGTGTTTTGAATTGTTTATAGCCTCAAAAATACTGCTATCATCTTCTGCAAAAGGAGTGCATATTTTTTTAGTCTGCTTCTTTAGCATAAACACATGTATATAAAATATTTCCAAACAAACTCTTTTTAAGCAGCTTATCTCATGATTCTTAACCCGTGGAGAGGCAGAAAAGGAAGAAACTTTTCCTGGAGCTGGAAAGTGTTCAGCAATGATGGTGATTCTGAAATCCCACCTCATTAAGAAAATCAAATCTTGAATTCCTTGTTCGGTTTTTACATGATTGATTTCTTATATTTTGCTTTAAGAACCAGATAATTTAGCTAATCAGAAGACTTTAAGTTTATAAGCATAACAATCTCAGAGGAGTGAGTCTTAAAGAATTAGGTTAATGGCAACATAAATGAGACCAGCCTTGCACCTCTGAGAAAATCTGGGAAAACTGAGGCGACAAAGTGAGAATCAGACTAAGCCCTTGTAAATTTTGACCATCCAAATGCCAGTAGAGAACGTATTGCTTATGTCTTGGGTAATTGGAAATGTTCTTTGACTTAAACTATTTTTTTCACAGATTAAATATAAAGAAGAATATGAAAAAACAAAAGGAAAAGCAATTGGAACCAAAGATTCAAGACTTTTGCACTCTCTGCAGGTGGCCAAGATGAGTAGTGAGGTAAATTATTTATTTCTTTTACTCAAAAGGTGTTTTTCATAATTATGAATCTTTCAGCAACAGTATGCGATCTACCACTGTTACTGATTTCACTATAAGAAATTCCTGGAAGCATTCAACAAAAATAGGTTTCCTTCCTCCGTCTGTTAATCTGCAACGATTGCACAGTATTTTTGTTCTCATAGGGACTTTTGGGTTGATGGTGACCTTATTTTGGGCAGGAAAATAAAATCCTATTAAAATCCCAGTATAAAAAACTTCTACATAAAACTTTCAAGCAGATAAAAGTATGTTTAAAAGTAAGATGTACTGTAATAGAGAAGATATCTCTAGAGTCTGTAAAATTCATCCTGCCATCTGTTTTGTGGATCCCTCATAGGACCCAATTGCTACATGTTTTTTTTGCCTAAGCTGCATAAGGATCCAACCAAGAGAGGAGATTTAAAATGGCTTTGGCTTTGCAATACACTAGTACAGACAACTTATTTTCATTCCTTCTATTTCTAGATTGCCTACAAAAAAGATTTTGAGGAGAGTAAGAGCCATTTCCATCTGCCTATGGATATGATAAACCTGAGACATGCTAAGAAGGCCCAGGCACTTGCTAGTGACTTAGATTACAGAAAGAGACTCCATGAATACACAGTGGTTCCAGAAGATATGAAGACCAAATGGGCAAAGAAAGCCTATGGTCTCCAGAGTGATGTAAGATGATGTATACTCAGCTTAACTGTTACAAGCAGTATGAGTGTTTATAACCTTTTTCAGTTTGACATTAATTCTCGTTTCATATGGACACTGTTTGATTTGCACTATGACTTTTTAAAATGTCTTTGCAATGTCTTTGAAACAGGAAAGGGTGCAAAAGTTCACATGCAAACATTGTACCTGTGTTGCCCATACCAATAAATGTCATTTTCCTCTACAGCTTCAATATAGAGCAGATCTGATGTGGATGAGGGGAGCTGGATGTATCACAGAAGGAAGTCTTAACATACAACAAGCCAAAAAGGCAGGAGATTTAATCAGTGAGGTAAGCAAAGTGCTCAGGCTTCTGTCTGTTGTTTATTCAAAGGTTTATTATGTGGAATAGGTAAGGAATTCCTAATATGGAAAATCTGAGAAATGGAGGAACTGATGGACATTGTTTAGTTATTCAACAGTTTAGGAGATCCTGGGTTAGAGGTTAAAAATATGTTTTGCCATTATATGATTATTGTGTCAAGTTTGTGAGGCAGAAGTCCTCAATTGTGCTTCCATCTCTTTTAATTCACCTGCCCATTTTTCAGAGCAGCATTGAAAGGAATTAGAATTTCCTATGGTACATGCTACATGAAGTGCATAGAGTCTTAAGGAACAGTGTTGAAAAATTAGATATTTGTTAGCCATGTTTGGAAATTTCCTTGCTCTTCAGCAAATGAGGGCTGTGACTTTACTGGCAGCTTCAGCTTGTGCTGCTTTTCATTTCTTTTGCTTGATTAATTCATGGTTTCACACTGCCATTAACCTTATGGAAGTACATGTCTTCAGCTGCTTAGCTATGGTTGAGTTGTCTCACTAGTGCTAGGAAAACTAGAGGACAGATAGAAGAATAAATTAGTGGAGGTTTGACAAGAAGGATAAAATCCCACTTAGTGCTGGAGGAAGGAACAGAAGGCAGTTAGTTACTGGAGATCACGCTCTCTGATACCTTGGGTCTCTGACATCATCTCCCTACCCCTGCAAGGGGAAAAAATGCATCTTAGAAACAGAAGAAGAGCAGCTACTCTCAGATCTGGTGTCTTGCTAGGGATAGACTGACATCTGCTACTGTGGTGTGCTGTAGTAATAATCACTTCTGCAAATATTTAATCCATAATGATCTGCCTTTTCATTCCAGTGCTGTGTAAGGCCAAGAGATGGCTGACAGTCACTTAAACTGGAGACTGGTGGATATTATTTTAGAGATCTCTATTGCCATACAGAGCCTGGCATTTTCTCATTTCTTTGCAGAATGTCACTACATTGTGTTCCATGCAATGTGACAAAACATAGTGGTTTTAATCTGCCTCCCTCCCTTCCAGGTTCCTAAGATAAAGCGATGAGCACCTCTTTGAAGTTGCATGCTTTTTTAACTTCTATTTTGTGTTTCCCTAGCAGAGACACAGCATAAACTGATCTGTTCACCCATCAGTTCAAACAGAAGGATTTCCCTCCTGAAATGCCAGACAGAGAAAAAATGCATTTACACCCTTCCTAGGTGGAATGCCCTACTTCCTTCATGGTTGAACTGTTAGAATAAGAATACAACTAAAGTATACAAGAAGTGTTTTGCTTGGTCTCTCCTATCATACTATGGTCTTGAAACAGGGTGCTGCATTTCCCTGTAGTGTCCCAAAGACAGAAAGAAATGCTTAGCTTGCTCTCAAATGAGTGATGCAAAAGGCTGAGGCAGAGACATTGATTCAAAACAGGCCTGATCCAAAGCCCAATGAAGTCAATGGAAGTTTTCCATTCACCTCAGTGTGTTTCAGATGTAAACCAAAAAGTAAGATGGAATAAAAGTAAGGGCAGTCTTATTTACCAAACTAGAAATGGTAGTCTCTATGCAAATTTGTCCATTCAAGTAGATTTTATGTAAGTACTGGTACCAGAGGATGAATGAAGCACAATGTTTTCTCCTACATCCAAGACTTGAGCCTTGTGGAGGCCTCTCATAGCTGTCGCTCCCAGGAAGGCTTAGTGCAATGTCTACACTGAGTTCTGCTTTGCAAAGAACTGGGAGATGATAGGGAAGGTTTTGAACTTAAGTTACTTTCAGGACCCTGAAATTGCCTGTTCTAATTTAATTGATAGTTCAGAAGTATCTTAATAATTTACAACTATCCTAGTAACATATGTTCAGTGATTTGAACAACATATGCATATGCTTGAGAAATCTCACAGAAGAAAATTCAACAGTAATATTGACCATGTAGTTTATGAGGTCTCTTGGATCCTGACTTAATTCATACCTGGTTTGTGAAAGACACTAATTGGTTGATGTGCAACCTAGATCTTGTAAGATATGTAGCTAGTACATCTGGCACCAAAGAGTATCCGTGCTTGCAGTGTCAGCAACAATGCATTTGGCATACTCTTGCACTACCCTCTTTGCCTTGAAAATACTAGCACTGAGTAGTATTTGGAAGCTTATTTTGTTGATACCTGTGCTAGAACTGTCTTGGGAATTTACAGTGTACTTTTGGCTCTATCAGTCATGTATTTTTGAAAGCAGTACATTTTGGGGGGAAGGTAAATATTGTACAAACTTTTGTGTAACCTGCTTTAATTCAATGTAGAAAAAGTACAGACAGAAGGCTGATGCTCTAAAGTTCACCAGTGTGGCTGACAGTTCTCAGATCAAGCATGCGAAGAAGAGCCAGGAACTGCAAAGTGATGTGAGTACAGGACTGAATTTGTCTCTTTGCAAGTAGCTTACTCATAATGTGGTCACTCCTGAGATATGTACACTGGGGGGGTGGTGGGTGGTGGTGATGGAAGAGAACCCAGTCATGAAACCTTTTAATATATGAAATTTCTTGAGATTTATTTCTAAGGGGTTTTATTTGTTTATTTGATTAATTCTCTGAACCAGAACAACAAAAATCAAACCCCAATGGGAATGGGAATAGACTAGTGGGGCTTCTTATAAATGAAGTCAAAGGCTGGGGGAGTGGGAGGATGCCTCTCCAAGACAGTCTTGGTGACAATCTTGTGGGTGGTGCAGGCCGGATTCAAGTATGGCTGAAATGCATTCATGAGAGGATACCTGAGTATTCCTGAGACATTAATGTCATCTGCATGAGAATTGGTTATCCAGGAGGTAGTAAAAGTGAGGAAGGAAGCTGTGGGGAAAACACAGTATTCCCAGCTGATCCTCAGGCAGTGCTTCAAAGCTAGGTAGACATTAGCACAGGGACTAATAGACATCCATCCCAGGTTCTGTGTTCCTCCCCACTGAGGGCCCTGTCATACTACTTAAAGCTCTATCAGCCTTGTTAGACCACATGTTCTTCAGCTATTGCCACTAAAGTACTTTAACTTTACTTACTTTACTAAAAGACTTTACTTTTTGATTCTGTGATTTGGTAAAATGCTAAATTGGCATATTTTCCTAAACTGGGTGCCTTCAGAATGCTCCCTATTCTTCCCTGGGGCTGGGTGACCCTGTCAGATAGAATAGAATAGAATAGAATAGAATAGAATAGAATAGAATAGAATAGAATAGAATAGAATAGACTATTTCAGTTGGAAGGGACCTGCAATGGTCATCTAGTCCAACTGTCTGACCACTTCAGGGCTGAGACGGTACTTCAGAACTCCTTGGCAGGACTTAGCTAACAGCAACTCACTTTTAAGTTTTCAAAAGAAGGGGAACCCATTGTTAAAATTGATGAGCAACTAATTTTGGAACAGTAGTGACTTGCCAAGCATTTTTAAAAATTATTTTTAATATTTTGTGCCTTGAAATGAAGATACTGTCAGCTTCTCAGTTGTTATGTGAATGAAGAATTATTGCTTCTTCATTGATCTTTTTTAGGCAGCTACCATGTTTCCTTTTTTTGCTCCTCTGCATCAGTAAAAGCATAGCACTTACTTGGATGAGTGTTATGTGTCTCAAAGATGACACCAGATTGAATCAGAGGACAACACTGGTCTCCTGAGTCCTGTTACTTATCTCCTGTGTACTGGACAATGCTCCCTTTCTGTATGTGTGTTGCCGTCAGAATAGTAACCGTGAATTTAGAGCTTTATAGTAGGGATATATATTTTTTTTTCTGTGAGATGTAAGAAATGTAACACTTTGTGAAATGGGACACCTTTTGATAGATTTTCAACAGCTCCTCCAACAGCTTCATGGGCTTCTGAAACAGAGCAATTCAATTCTCTGTTGATATTGCCCTGGGATATGCAATGGAGATGTTTGCTACTTGGATTATAAAATGTCCTTGATATTTTCATTTAAAGTTGGAATGTTAGTCCTCACTGGAATATTATGTCAGCAATTACATTTAGGTCACAAATTTTCTCTGCAGATTCAATTGCTTAGTGTTCTTCATTTCATGACTAAAATTCACTATTTCTCTGTTCTATTAAAGACTTTCATTCCACCTAGAAAGTAGCTGCAGTTTAATATTAGATGAAGTATATTCTTGCATACATTTTGTACAGAGTATGAATTACTGTCAGCTTTATATCCAGTTAAGTAGCTAACTTTAGGAAAGAGAATTAAAGTATCCTGATATGTATGTTGTTTCACCACTTCCCTGAAATTTAACCATGAGTAATTTGGTCAACCTGACTCTGTGGGTCAGCTTTTAAATTAATATTTTACAAAAAAAGTCATGATGCTAAAGATTACTCACCAAATAAATTAACAGTAACAAATCCTTGAGTATTTGGGGTTTTCTAATCAATATTACTTCAACATTAAACACAGACTACTGCTTGTTAACCATGCTTTGCTTTCTGTGTACAGGTTGCCTACAGGTCAGGAAAAGAGCAATTTCTTCATCAGTACACCATCAGCAAAGATGATCCTATCTTCATACTGGCCAAAGCAAATGCTGCCAATATCAGTGAGGTACTGTGTAAGACAGAGGTTTGGATTCCCTCACTCCTGTGAATAGTTACAGCTGTTGAAATGTTTTTTTCTGTAGGTAAAAGTTAGGTTCTTTCTCTGAAAAGGTCCAAATATTTTAGATGTAAAAAATCTATAGCTAAATTTAATTCCTTGCTCTTAATTAAATACTAGTCACATCTGCTGTTCTGAAGACTTGTCGCTTTCAGAATTTGAAGCTGTGTATTTTCCACATGCTTCCAGATGAGTGGCACATTGGCAGGTTCACTGGAACCAATGATATAATGGGGTTACAGTATCCACAATATCCACAGTTACAGTATGTAAGTAAAGACACCAGGATCTGATCCTTAGACATATGGTTGCTGGGCATGGAGTGTACACTGGTCTGACGGTACCCGAGAGCTTTCACTGTCACTACAGAACAAATAGAATATACTGATGGTAATAAAGAGACTGTGTTATTGTCATCTCTTTAGAAACTCTACAAGAGTAGCTGGGAGAAGCAGAAGGAAAAAGGATTTGTTCTTCGTCTGGATGCTTTGTCATTCTTGACAGCTAAGGCAAAGAGGGATCTGGCAAGTGATGTGAGTATGGAACTCCATCAGCCTTCTTTATTCCTAGGACAGGTGACAGTCCAGGTTGCTACCAGAGTGTTGGGGATGTGTCACATATGTCTCAGTGACCTGAGCCAACCTCACTCAATTCATGCTAAGGAGCAATGGAGGAGTTGTCTGGGTGACTGGCATTCTGTAATTACTCAGAAGGTTTGCTCTGAGCAATTCAGAGTTTTTCCCCACATGCTGACTGTGTTTTCCCTATTCTCATTTTGACCAGAAGGTGAATTTTAGAACTCAAAATGAAGTGGACATCTCCTGTGAAACATCGTAACTTAGTACATCTATGCCTGGCCAGAAAATTTCTGAAAGAACCTTCTGACCTTCATGCTTAAAGAATGTTGTTTTTCATATAGAGAACCAGAAAGAGAAGATTTCTTACAGTTTTTTGTGAACATATTATTATTGAGAAAGGGTTTATTCTTTAAAAACCCTTTTCTAAGGCATTCAATTTCTCTATTGCAAATGAATTTCTTACTTGCTTGTATTAAGGACCAAGCATGTCAAAACACTGATAGACCATTGCTTTACTACTAGCAGAGCTGTCAGTTTGGCAGCTTAGATCATTTACTCATGGTCTATTCTTTTCTTCACAGATTAAGTATAAGGAAAGTTATGAGAAGATGAAGGGTAAGCTGATTGGAGTAAAAGCTGTGGAGGAAGATTCACAGATGGCTCATTCCCTTCACATGTCGAAGTTGCAAAGTGATCTGGAGTACAAGAAAGCATTTGAGGACACAAAGAACCAGTTCCAGGTCTCCATGGATATGATTAACCTTGTCCATGCCAAAAAGGCTCAGAATTTGGCCACAGATAGAGGATACAAGACAGCTCTACATCACTACACAGCCCTGCCTACTGACATGAAAGTAGCATGGGCCAAGTGGGCCTATGGATTGCAAAGTGATGTAAGTCCAGAGCTTAACATATTTCAATACCCTTTCACTCAACCCCTTCAGACACTTAGGGCTGAGTTTCTTCAGATGTTTATGCTTTTAATGCCATGACTTATTTATGCAGCTAATTTTTCATCTATTAAGCAGTTGACATTAAACCAGTAACTATTAACCACTTATTTGCTCAAGAGATATATTTAAGATGTGCAGTGTTTTTGAGGAGAGTTGTAATCCTGTTCATGAGCATGGCTTCTTCAAAGCCTACTTCAAATGTTAATAAAACACTAGGATTCATATATGATGTACATTTATTTTTTCTACCTAACGTGCAGGGAGGTTAAATAATTTATGGTGATAAAATTGGTGATAAAATTGCATATGGAGACCACATGCTCAGCTGTAACCATCAGATGAACTGTCTGATACTGTAAATGTTTACTATAAGTTAGACTTTCCATTCTGAGGTTTTAAGTCAGAACCTTTCAATGAGACTAAGATAGATATGTGCACAGGTCTTGTTGAGGTATAGCTGCTGAAACCCTGCTAGCTTCTTTGAGAAACACAGCTGTAGTGCTTGTATAAGCTTTTGGAATTCAGTAGACTGTTGGTAGGAAAGATTTGTGAGGAAAGTGAGAAGTACTCCTGTAATCTTCCTCCCTAAAGACACAGACAAAACAAAACAAAATGCTTTCCCTCCAGTATAACAAAAGGATAGGAGTTGGGAAATGCTAAATATAATTTTCTTATAATTGCAAATCATTAATGATCTTTTAAACAGTGCACTATATACAATAAAACTGAAATTTTTGCCATGTTAGAATAAAAATTACAAATGACAGTAAGGTGTAGACCATTTCTAAAAATTACTTTGCAAAGCATATTGCACAAATGCTGGTGAGTCTTAATACTTCTATTTCATTCTGTAATTTTTTTTGCTTTCCTTGCAACTGTGCAACAGTGAATAAAACAAAAGCGGGCACTAATTTGACTTCGTTGTTGTTCCTGAGATGTCTGAATCCTTTAATGGCATTTTAAGTGTATGAACACTAACAATAGGACTTTTTTTTTTCTTTGTCAGAACCGATACAGAGCAGATTTGAACTGGATGAAAGGAGCTGGATGGATAGCCACTGGGTCATTAAATGTGGAGCAGGCTAAGAAGGCAGGAGAACTCATTAGTGAGGTGAGATTTCATGACAGCATGTAACAGAATTTGCTGCATAATGCGTGCAAAATGTCTGTATAAAATTAAAATAATTTCCACTCAAAGGGGAAAGAAAAAGGCATACCACATGAAAGCCCTCAAAACCAGGGATAGGACTGGTAATTAGAGGGAAACCAGATACCAAACACACACCAGTAGGAGTCCATATAGCCTTTGCAAAAACAAAGTAGGTGACAAATGATATTATGAATAATAATGGCAATCAAACGGTGCTCAATTGCTACCCACTAACCTACCTTTTTAATGAAGCAAAACAGGAGAAATGATGAAAAGATGCAGTCATTGGACCCAGAACCTTCTTTTGTAACAGATACACGTTCCTTCTTGCTCCTTTTTCATTTATATTCATATTAGCTATTGAAATTCATATAGATATCTTTGTCTGTAGCTATCTATTGGCCCAAGTAGTTTTCATCCTTATTTCTCCCTATAAGCAATATCACTTACAGGAAAAAGCCAACTCCAGAATCCTTTGAATGAGGCCTTCAAAGAAGGTTCTGGTGGAAATGGTTAAAAGGTTCATTGTATTCTGTTTCTGTTATTTCAGAGGAAGTCCTACTGGCCAAATCTGCTGCAGCAGGAGACTGAAGCCTGTGATTTTTTTAAATAACCACTGGTGATGCAGGAATCACCTGTCCATTCACTCAATAACAGCAAAACCACTGGTGTAGTGTCTCAGAAAAATATGGTCATCCTTTCACATCTGCCTGATTGCTAACACTATTTTTTTCCTGTGTAATCATCTACAGTGAAGAAGGATGGGTTTTTTAGAAACAATAAACTAGATCCTCAACTAGTGTAAAGCAAGGTAGCTTCATAAAAGCTAGTACAGCAATGCTGCTGGAATAGTACCTGTGAATCTGTATAGGTATACCATTTGATGTTATAGTAGTGAAAACCACCAAATAAAATTTGACCTACTAGGTTGTTCATCTCAACCTTTTTGTGAATACTAAATAATGCTAGGTGGCTATGAGCCTCCTCCCTTCTTATATATACATACAATGACTAGCCCTTGTAATACTGCTAAAAACTAATTGCCAGAATATATTTTCTAGGAATTTTATGTAGAGATGTTCTGGTCAACTCTTACTGCTTTGTACAGCTGATCAGGACAAAGCATAAACCACTTTTGTCCTCAGTTCAACTTAGTAAGATTGCTCATTTTTAAGGGATTTCTTTCTGAAGCCAAAACATTGCTTATAAGCTTGTAATACCTTAAAAGAGTTAATGTGTTTTACGTTGGTGTTTTGAGTCCACAGTCAAGATGTTGCCTCAAATAAACTGTTGTGGATCACAGCTCAATTTAAAGGAGAATGACCTGGCTTTATACTCAAACATTGAGATATAAACAATTTCCAGAAGAGTCATAGACATGCTTATTGAATTGGGAGTTCATCACAGGCATCGGGAAAATTTGCTATGCATTCTTTGGAGAAGAGATAAGAGTACTGATGGGTGTAGAACAACTCATGCAGGAAGGTTTTAGTGACCTGGCCATATGGAAAAGTGTCATTTTGCCATCAAATGGCCTTCATCTTAATTATGTATATATAACAAGATCTCTCAGAAGCTAGTATGGGTCCTTTCAAGCAAGAAGAATCAATATCATTATCTAGAAGATATACCATAACAATTAGGCACAGTGTTAATGGCTGCACAGATTTCCTATAGGTGTTAGGAGGAGACCTAAACCCTGAAACAATAAGTTATATGGTTGCCATTATTAACACACTACAATTGTATATCATTTCTCGCTTAAAGAAACTATAAGTAAAAAATATAATCAGTCATACAGTATTTGAAGTAATCTGAAAAAGATTTTAAAATCCTGAGTTCTGGAGTATTTAGGTAGGCAGAATCTGATTTTGAAATGTTTTCCTTATATTTAGGGAGAAATTCTTTAATATTAATCAGCAAAAGGTTATTGTTAAATCGAAACAAATATTAATCTGAAAGTACCTAGGACATAAAGATGAGGAAAGAGGAATAATAATTATGTTCACAAATTCACTCTAATCTCCAGCAACCTATGATTTTTCTCTTTCAAATAGCATGAAAGAGCAGCACAAAATTCACAGCTTTGATCTTTTTCTGCTCAACAGAAGAAGTACCGTCAGCATCCATATGCTTTGAAGTTTACCAGTATTAAAGACACTCCTGAGATGATCCAGGCTAGAATTAGTTATAACCAGGCTGTGGATGTAAGTTATAATGTATATACATTATGATTATAAGAGTGGTATCCTCTTTGAACGACCCGATTGAAGCACTGGCTTTCTCTCTCTCTTTCTTTCTCTGAGATTATCATTGGGAACCATGAAACTTCTGTGTTCTGGTGTGGTGCATCTCACAAAGAGCATGTTTCTAACTTGGAATGGGAAGTCAGAGATTGCACTGAAGTGAATGGGAGTTTCATGTAAAAAGGGCTTTCTGTCCAATTTTTTTTTCAGAAGTAAAATTTAGGAGTAAGACTGACCTTTGACCTTTAGAGACTTTTGGCTTTTTGATATTCATTGAGCAAGAACACATTTGGGGTTCTCTCCCCTTTTCAAACAGATCTTTCAAATTACAGTTTCTGCATATTCTTTGGAAACAAAATGTAAGGCAGAATGACAAGGAAGAAAAAATAAATTATTTCAAGCTGTCATCCTGCTGAGAGAGAAATCCAGGAGGGGAAACCTTAAAGGGAAGAATTGAGGCTGTTTGGTGTTTAAACATGTTTATTTTTAATAGAAGAGCGATTTAAAAATATTGTAGACTTAACTGGGATAATACAGAAGTGAATACTAAGCAGAAGTCACTCAAAAAAGACAAGTTTCAAACATGAGAGGATGTTTTATTCTGAAAATAGATATTTTTAAAGTGAAGAAGAAGATGAAAGACTTTGTGTAAAACATATGCTATTGTAATACTTATAGTGCCTATGCCTTTGGTTTAATTAATAAGATCCAAAATGCTTACATCTCAGGCAGGATAAATATAAATAATTTTGTTCCACTGAGCCACAGTCAAAATCAGTCTGTTGCTCTACTTCTTCACACATGGAGTTCTCATTAACTTTCCTCTTATGGAGCTGCAATACAAGTGGGCCTACTTGCTAAAGAAAGTTTCAGCAGGGTCAAATGGAGAGGTTCATTGTAATCTAGAGGGTCTCAAACCCTCACACTGAAATAACAGCTTGGGAAAGGCAAGTTGGGTTGTCAAGACATGGGTCATATCCAAGGCCAAAACCAGTGGTAGCTGTCTGTACTCATCTGAAAATTATGGTGTCAATGTAAGAAGAAACTAAGCTAGGAAAGGAAAATAATGTGAAAGAGGTGAACTCTGCATAGCCATTGGAGGGGAGGTTCCAGTTAACTGCAGAGAACTCATCTGTCTGCAGACATAAAAAAATTAGCTTGCTCTGGGACAATCCTATATTCTTCCTCCAAGGATTGATATGAGTAGCCCACATAGACACCTGTTTTACAATGGGATCAGTCGTCTTCTGAGTTTTTTATAACCTCTTGCCACTGACTATTAAGTGCTCCCTTGCAACTAGCTCTGGAAATAAATTTGGATTAATTACACAGATAATTGCCACCATATTTATCTGCTAAAAATGAACAACTTTGGAGAGATGTGTTTGGGGAACTTCAACTGCCCAGATTTCTGTGGAATTTCAAAGTGTTGGTGGGCCACTCATGGCTGCACATCCTTAATAAATGCTGTTTATTCTCCCTGTCCCCATTAACATATGTTGGAAGTCTTATCAAATTAATATTCAAATTTCTCAATTTTCATATACATAGATCTATACACTCAAAACTTCAAGGAGTTCCTCACTAGCATACTCTAGCTGATAGGTGTATCAGGCTCCCAAAGCTTTTTGAATACTTCTTGACTGATACAATTGCCTGTATTTATTAATGCTGCTGTCACTTTTGTGTATTTTTTGCTTTCCATAAACCTATTTGTTACTGGTTTTGTCTGAACTAGTGATTGAATGTGTAGTGAGTACTTGCTACTGAAATTAATCTCTATTTGCAGAGGCTGTACAAGGAGCATGGAGAGAGTGTAAAGCATCAGTATACACCAACAACAGATCTTCCTGAAATCCTTCAGGCCAAATTAAATGCTATGAATATCAGTGAGGTATAAATATGATCTTAATGCTTTAAAGGAAAGTGAAAAAGTTGATAGTGCTTTGCTATTTGTCCTGCACAGGAAATCATACTAAACTTCTTTCCCCAGTACATGATCGTACTATGCTCTAAATGTTTCTGAAGTAATATGAGAAATCAGACTTCTTATCAAACTTCTCCTAAGTTAGAAGGATTAAGAATGAACAAACAAATACATTTTTTTAATGGACATTTGTCATGTGATTATTCCTGTTGTGTATTGATAGTTTGGTTTATGTTAGCCCTCTATATTACAATAGAATGAAACTAATGTGGTAATATTGCTAGGATAGCAATAATGCTGCAGTGTCAACCCTTTGAACTCTGCTTTATTTCTGTTCCATATTTCCTAGATTCGCTATAAGGAGTCCTGGGGAAAGATGAAAGATGGTGGCTATCAACTGAAACTAGATGCTATTCCCTTCCAGGCAGCAAAGGCTTCGGGTAAAATCATAAGTGATGTAAGTGAACTTACTGCTGATATTGTCCAGTAGGTATGCCAGTCCCTCCAGACTGTTTCTGCTCTGCTGAGTGACTCTTGATGGAAATATCATGTCCAGCCAACTATACATCTGGGAGACATCTGGCCTCGGTCTAGTTAGTTGTACTTTTGGTGATGCAGCACCAACAAAGCGTATTGTAACTAAGGAAAGGAAGGTTTGCGAAAGCAAACATCCATTATCAAAGTTGGCCAACTTACTTGCTGTAGTGACTGGGCAATCACAAGGATTGTTCAGGAGCTGTCAGCCACTGTTAATTAGGCAAGTTTTGGAAGTGAGATCTTGCTCAGGAAGTTCTACCCTTTGGGGTTTGTCTTGGGTGTCCTTTAAAGGCTGTAGAGATATACAGATTAATTTTAAGTGTAGGAGACCAGTTCTGACTTTGCTAGAGAGCTGATGGAGAGAGGCTCCTCAGAGGTTAATTCTGAGCACCTGCACCAGGTTCTTGTCTTCCACAACCTGTGTAAGAGCAAGTAACTAACCCAAGCTATTTTTAAGTGTTCGTTGGTTTATTTTTGTGTGTTTCTTTCTAAACAGGGTAAAATCTTAAAATATTTGCACAGTTGAGGTCTTCCTAGCAACCAGTAAAGGTTCATTCACATTTATTATCATCATATTCAGCATAGCCAGAATTTATTGTCCATAGCTCTCTTTCTGTAACATGAAATGCCTTTTATTCAGGTTTTAACAATCTGACTAATACTTACTTCTCTTCACTCCTATTCCCATTTCTATACTTATTTCCTTTTTAGCATAAGTATAAGGAGGCATTTCAGAAAATGAAAGGACAGATGGTTGGCTCATGTGGCCTGGATGGTGATATTCGTATTGCTCATTCAGTCCACGCAGCATCGCTGCAGAGTGATGTAAGTAAAAGAAAGAAGATGTGGGCATTTTGGAATTGGTTCTAACAGTGAGTAGTTCCTTGTGGAAGATGCACTTAGGTGTGGACAAGCTGTTGAATAGCTTACTATTTAAAACTTAAGGCTTTCTCTCCCACTTTCCAGATATTTTGATATAATCATGATATTCTTTCAATCCTTTTACATTATTTACAATAACATTAATTTGACAATAAAAGAAGGCTGTGCATTCTTGCACAATCCCTGCTGCATACTACTGTTGCCTAGCATAGAATATTTTACACTGTAAAAGTATCACTCAGAGGCAGGTCTAATTGAAAATTAGTGGTGGTCTTTGTACAGAAGTAAATTAAATTTGGTAGAGATACAAAGTTATTCAGTGATTATTTTCAATTTACTGCTTTCCTGAAAGACTAAAGGATGAATGAGTTTATGGAATTTTAAGTTAGACTTTTTTGTTTGGGGAATGGTTTTCATTTGGTCTTGGGTTATGCTAAGAAGCACATCATTTGTTCATTGTCTATAAGAATTGCAACTGTTCAGTGCATTTTGAGCACTGTGGTTTGATCCAGAAAGCAGTAATATATTTGTCTGACTTTAAGCACATAAATAATCTAAGAATTATTTATCTTCTTACCAAAACTGTCCATAGTGAGCCAGATTGTGGATATAGATGGGAGAGTGTTCATAGATTTCAGTGAGTGCTGGAATTCTTTATTGTGTGACGGTATGCTTAGACATACAGGTAACAATAAGTGTCAGAAGAATTAATCCATCTGTCAGGTTACTCTAAATCAGTTTGGTGATCATCAATAACTCTGGATGTTCATTATTTGGATGAACAGCCTGAACATCTCAAATTTGCATAATCTGATAGGGAAATGTCATATGAAAAATGTTCTTTGAAGTTTTCAACACTTTTCTTTTCCTAGACAGAGACAAGAAGTGAAAAAAACCCACCACTAAAAAAGACATTTAAAAATATGAAATGAAACTGGCTAAATCAATGGGCAACAAATATTTTGAGTGGGGATTTGTACTGATTCTGATATAAACATGGCTGTTTGCATTTTATCCTTAGGCAGTAGCTTCACCTTTTTGTTGTGCTTTCTAGAAATGCATTGAAGTAAGATTTCATTTATCAGTTTGGTAATTCTATAGATTCAATGTATCCAGTTTTAACAAAAAAAATTATAAATAATATCTCAGCTAAACTGAATATAATGTAGATGGTTACTATTTTGATGAAGAATAGGCTGCCACATTTTCTAATTATGAGTATCGATCATTCACAATATAGCTAAACAAGTTAGGGAACTTACTTTGAAAAAGAATAATTTATACTGGAAAATGGAAGAAATATGGAGAATGTCTCTTCTGATTAAAATCTGAATTCTAATTACTGTGGTGTGATATCTATGTGATCTGTTTTTAATTTGATAGGTGAAATATAAGCAAGGTTTTGAGGATACAAAGACTCACTTCCACCTGCCACTGGATATGATAAACTTGGTACATGCCAGGAAAGCCCAGTCTTTGGTCAGTGAACAAGAATACAGACAGCTGCTACACCAGTACACTTCTTTGACTGATGATGTGAGATTGCAGTGTGCCAAGAATGCATACAAACTACAGAGTGAGGTAATTGCAAAATATCCCAGCGATATTTCCCTGTTGGTTCTCATGCAAGATAGTTCTGTTCCAAATCATGACAGCTGACAGTATGTATTTGAGCAGCAGCTGAGGGATCAACAATGGCTGTTCCCCCTTGATTACATTCAGGAATGAGACATTTATCTTATTGGGCAGTTGTACAACATGTGTGATCACACTATACTGAGAGATAAAGTATAGTAGTCTTTGATGATTGGGCAGAGAAGCACTTGCAAGTGAGGATGATTGCACTGTTGGTGAAATACTCTTTCTAAGATCTTGCTAACTATGCAAACCATTTGCCAACTGGTATTTGACTTGGTTTGCATCTAGGTGAAATTCATGTGTACTTCCACAAAAATGGTGCCTATTGTTAAAAATCTGCTTTGTAAGAGACTTATAAACTCTGGCCCAAGACATAAGCACTGGATTTCTAAGGATGAGTTTAGGTCTCTATGTAATCTTGAGTAAAATTAACCAGGTAATGCCTTACAAATTCAAGGGTAGCAAAGGGCTTTTAATAGATTACATGGCCTCTGGACACCTCAGGAGGGGCTGTATCTTAAAAACATGTCTGGCCCCAAAATGCTACTGTATATCAGTTTAACGCTTTCAGCCAACAGTCTTAAAGATGGCAGACTGTGCTCAAACAAGTGTAAACATCACCTGCCAGTTGTGCTGCCCACAACTCAGGTGAAAACACATGTAATCAGAGATTCTGAGGCAGGTTTCCATCCATGCCTCTCTGAGTTGGGAGTGAAATGCTGATTGGCAGCAACCCTTTTCAGGGTGCAGAGTTTACTCTCCTACCAGCTAGTGCTAATAGCTGACAAGAACTAGTGTTGTCCTCTCTTACATTCTGACTCACAAAGGATATTTCCTGTACGCAGCACCATGATGCCTTTGGGTCTAGAGATTAGGACTGGACAGACCTGGATGGAACAGGAGCTGGTTCTGTTCTCCTGGGCAGCTGAATAAAATGAAGGCATAGTCCCTTTCCGTTATAAGAGGTTGGCTGAACCAAAATGCCTTATTAACTAAAGCTAGTTCTTCCCTCAGTGAGCAGTAGCAGTTTCCACGTATCCATCAAGTAGGCAAATCTGTTTGTAGTGGATCAAACTAGTTGTTTTATCTTTATAGCTCTTTTGAAGCAGAAAATAAGATGATCCTTCTCCTCCTCAGCCTTCTCATCATCAGATGAAGTAATACTTGTCATAATATATCTACCAGTAACCTACTGGTAACTTTTGAAAAAGTAATACTTACAATGAGTCACTGCTGGGTTTGGTGGTCTGGAAGATATTTTAACAAAGTCTGTATAGTGGCTTAGTGCTATTTTTCCTTAGTGTTGCCTACTTATATGATGACATTCAGAACTGTTGAAAACCAAGGCTATTTTGTCTGTGATTTCACTTATTAAAAAGTCACCAGCATTTATTTTAAAATATTTTCATACACTTTTATAAACTGGTCTTATATATATTTATAAATAAATAATATCTAGCTGTGATTTATGTATAATGTATGAAGAAAATTCATGTATCTAGGAAAAGTTTTTTCAAGGTTAGAAATGGAAGTTAGGAGTCCAAGTGTCATTCAGTGTTCATGAGACTTAGCACTCCTCAGAATCTTTCATCTGTGCTGTAGATCTGTCAGGGCTGTATGCACACAGACACATACATAAACACAAGAATGCACGGTAATGTATATGAACTCTCTGTGGTAAGATACTAATTTTAATGGATTTATTTGAATACCATTATTGTGTGGTTTGGGATGAATAAATATAGGGCATCTCAAATGCAAACTTGTAATTACTTCTGCTTGGTTTTCCTTAGAATTTATACCGGTCTGACATGAACTTTATGCGAGGAGTTGGATGTATTACTTCAGGGGCCCTAGAGATTGAAGGAAAGAAGAAAGCTTCTGAACTCATCAGTGAGGTAACAAAAGAGGGTTTTATTTCTCCAATACAAACAAGAGTTTGCCAGGTGTCTTTCTATTAAACTGGGCTGGCAAAGTGACTCACTGGATAATGCTAGGCTCCCTCCCATTGCATTTGATCATTCCATTCATGTCCTAACTGCAGATGGGTGAACCTGATGGAGTTCAAGGTTTTGCAGACCTTGCTAACTGTTTTCACAAATCTTTTCTCCCGTGTTTCAGACCTAGGAGGCTATTATTTTATGTTATTCATTTTAGAATTAAAATGGACTTTTTCAACTAAAAATAAGGCTCTGTCTATCTCTAATAAGTCCCGTGTACTGTTTCTCCAAAGTTAAGACTGACCTGTGGAGTGCCCAGTACATTACACTGTCCTCAGCTCTGCTTCTGCTTTAGTCTTAGTCTGTTTTTCTCTTGCTGCTTTTGTGTGCTAATTTTTCCCCACTCTGTAACTGGATTTTTATTTCTTCTGTCATGTTCTCTTACAGTCTCTCCTAGTTTCAAATCTTGGATCTATTGCCTGTAGTCACATAGATGTGAAATTAAGAAAAATAAAAGTGCTCTTCCTAGTTTTGTTAAATAGTTGATCCCTGCTTGCAGTGATCTTGCAGTTATTTTATTCACAATACTGACATAGCTAGGTGGAACCTCATTTTTCTCACAAAAAAGTTCAGTAGACTTGTGCAGCACCTTCCCTCTGGATTGGATTGCCTTTACTATAATTCTGCTAGCCAGGGTTAATGACACCAAGGAGTGAAATAACCTTATTACTGTATTCAGCATAGCAGCACCTTGGTTGTGGTTTTGGTTTTTTTAACACCTTATTCCTTATTTACTTTTCATTTCCCCTGTGAGACTTGAATGCACCAAATTCAGAGTAGCAAAAGGTAAATTAGTCTAATTGTTAATAGACACATACCCTTTGCAAAGTAGAAATTTAAGCACAAGAAATGATACTAAACCACTGGTAGTGGAAAAAGTCCCTTATCTGACAAGACAATTTAGTTATTCTGTTCATTTTTCTTTGTGTGTGAACTCAGAGTAAATATCGTCAGCAGCCACATTCCTTCAAGTACACATCGGTGACAGACTCTCCTGGCCTCCTTCATGCAAAATTCAGCAATATGATTGCTAATGAGGTAGGCTCTCCTAACGTGAATCAAAAAATACGCTTTTCAAAATGCAGCAAGCGAGAGATGGAGGAGTGGGAAAGAGACAACCCTTTTCTGAAAGCAAAATGCATCAAAAAGAAAGCAAGCATCACTCATGTGTGGGTTTTTTCATAGTGAGATCACATTTTATTATTTCCAAACATTTAATACCACTTTCAATTCAATCATTTGCATAGTATGGTCCACTTTAGAGAGTACCTAAAAAAAGAATTGCTTTTCTAATTTTCGAAGAAACAAGACAAAACCCATAGGCAAATTATCAAAATCCCCTATAATAACATGAGGAGAAATCCAAGCTAGAAAATATGGCCAGTCTACCAGAAATGCCTACCCTTTTATTTAACACACATTTATGATGCCCTTAATGTTCTTAGGTCTACTTTTGGCCTGCTGAGAACATAACAATGCAAGGCTAAGAATGTAGTGGGTTGGCATCATGATATATGTATAAAAATTAATGTAAAAGTTTTTTATGCTGAGGAAAAAGCCCCATGCAATTGCAATTGCAATGGTATATTCTTAGCTGTTTTTTGTGCTGGCTGACTGTAGTTGTCATAATCATTAAAAACTTAGTACTGCTATTATTGAAACAATAGAGAAAATTAATTGCAGTTGTCTTTTTGATCTCTTTCTTAGCGCCTGTATAAAGCAGCGGGAGAGGACAGTCAGCATCACTATACACCAACACTGGGTCTGCCTGAGTTTGCACGGGCAAGAATAAATGCAGCCAACCTCAGTGATGTAAGAATTTGTTATGTGTTTCTTACACTTGGGATGGAGGATGAATTGTGCAGTGGCAAGGAAGATGGATAAGTAGAAGACTTTTTAGGTCTATTCTAATTATGCTTTCCTTGATTTGATTATAATGATATTTGTCTCCATTAGCATATATACAGTTGTGAGTAAATTATATCTACATAAAGAATGAGACATGTTTTGCCTGAGTTAGTAGGATTTCCCAAAGATAATTTAAAAAAATCCTTTGATTATGAAGAATGAGACTGTAACGCAGAATAAAAAATGAAAGAGGGTTCCTTTGTTTGTTCCTTTGTGCATTTAAAAGTGAAACAGCAATCTACATGTGCCTTTCCTACTTTAGGCAAAATACAGAGAATCTTGGCATAATCTACGTGCTCAAGGCTACAAGCTGACAACGGAAGCACTCCCGTTCCAGACTGCCAGGGCCTCCAGAGAAATTGCCAGTGATGTGAGTTGAATGATTCAACCTTCCTTCTTGCCTAATTTCTGTTAACTTCATGTAAAACAATGTCTAAAGCAGATTGTACTGAATTAAAGCAACTCCATAACCATGTGAGACAAGTGTGAGACAGAATATATTACTTATGAATGAGTTTCTTTGTGTGAATTAAAAAAAAAAAAGAGGAAGAATCACTGCGAATCAGGAACCAAGCTTGGTTAAACATCTTCCAGTGGGAAATAGCTGAATTAAAGTATTTGCAGACAGACAAATCAGAGGGATTCTGCTCTTTTGCAGGCTTTCAGCTCCTCATATTATGAAGTGCCCACTAATTCTGTCCACCCTGCTTTGAGCTGACATTTGGAAGTGCTTAGTGCTCCTGAATTGAAATGAAGTCAGAAGAAGCTGAGTGGTCTTTGAATCTCTGAAAATCAGAAACTGCCTGTCTGGTTAGGAAGTGAAAATTAGTGGATGCTCCTATAAATATGTGTTCCCTTAATTTCTGAAACAGAGGAAACAAATCTTCTTACCCTTAAAAACATCCTCTCATTTGGATTGTTGTTTGCAAAACACTCAGACATGGTGTTATCCATTTCTCAGAAAGCCTGAGTTCATCCCTTCCTCACATGAAATTTAATAAATTCTAGCAAACACTGACAATTAAGCTAAATTTAGTTTAAAAAGTCTTCATTTTGTACAGTATTTAGTTGCATATTTTATCTCTAATGTGATAAAATATGAATGTATTTCATATGTATTTGTTTTATGAATAAACTATTTCTAGCTGTAATTTATGATGTATACTTAACCATATTTTGCAGAGTGCTTTTGGCTACAGCTTCAGATCTATTCTAAAGGGTACAACTCCATAACAGAATTACATCCACTTACAACAGATCTGAATTTGGCCCTTCATCTTGGAAGCACTTTATAAACATTAGCTACTGTAATTTAATCCCCACAACTCTCTTGTGTGGTAGATAAGTGTTATTATCCCATTTCAACTACATTATGAACTCTTCAGGGCCCAGGCCTTCCCTTTAAAGTTCCAAGCACTCTGTTGATGCTGTATAAATAATCATTATCATCATCATCACTATTTCACAGAGAGGATAAATGCAAGATGATAGGGAGAGTCGTAGTCCCAGCTAAAACAAGAATGAGGGGTTGCTCGTGCTTATTCTTGTGCTCAGATCACCATCTTAGGCTTCTCAACATAGTTATTGATCCAGGAAAACTGAATTTACTCTTTAAAATGGCTTGGTGGCATTTGCAAATCTGAAGGCTACAAAGTCATGATGTTTCTCTTTTGTGTGGATTTTTTTTCTTCTGTCTTTTGTTTGTTTCTCTTATGTTCTCACTCCTAACGATGGGAATAAAATTCTATGAGAGATAATAAAAGTACATGATATGAGGTTAAACATGATCTGTGCTTTGGGCATATTCAGAGATTGTATTGAGATGTGCTTAACTTTAATGTTGCAACTACTGTTGCAACTACTGCAATTACTGTATTTAAATTTGAGAGCAATGAGAGATTCAAACAATTACTTTCTAGTGCTGCGTACCCTGGCTTTTCTTACAGACGGCATAGATGTTTTAGTGACTTACCCTAAGTTAGTTAGCTAGAGTAGCCAGTCTAAGTTTGGCACTTTTTCACTTTTACCCTTTTCTGTTTTTAGTATCAATATAAACACAACTTTGTGATGGAGAGAGGAAAGCACATTGGTGCCAGAAGTGTTCTGGATGACACCAGGTTGCTGCATTGCTTGCATGCTGCCAAATTACAGAGTGAGCAGGAGTATAAGAAGGGATCCCAAGAAGTCTGGTCGCAGTACCATCTGCCCATGGACATGGTGAATCTTGTCCATGCCAGGAAAGCCCAGGCCTTAGCTAGTGATCAAGATTACAGAAAGAGACTCCATGAATTTACAGCACTCCCAGAAGACATGAAGATGAAGTGGGCCAAAAGAGCCCACATGCTACAGAGTGAGGTAAAGACTTTCTTTCTGTTAAGAGCAAATTGAATTTAACAATAACAAACCTTTGAGTGACTGGCATGAATTGTATATCAATGTTGGGCAGTGTTTTTAGAAAGACTGTTTATAAACTTATGTATGTGTAGCAGCAAGATACCTGATTGCTTCTCACATATGGAATATATGGAACACAGAGGTTCTCATGTTGTGAACCTGATGTAAAATTACTGTGGTCCATGTTACTCATTCTAGAGCCGAGGGATATACACAGTCATCTCTCAGCTGTTTGGATCACAGCCAGTCAGTCGTTTGACAGCCACTACTCTACATGCAGAATTCTTTGAGCAGAAGGTTAAATGCTCAGAGGCTGATTTGGAATACACTCAGAGGTTGATCTGGGGTATGTTAGAAGGTCATTTTGCAAGCAGAAATGATCATATCAAATAACCAGTTCCCCAGATGTGTTTGCCGAAATTACTCATGCAAATATAAGTTCAGACAATCTTTGATGACAGAAATGATAGAATCTCAGCATGGGCCACATCCATGCTCACTTTGCCTTAGCATGTACCTTTGTTCATGGACAAGCCATTGTCTGCATGTGCTTTCGAGCAGATGTAGATGTTGAGTGCATGCATAAAGCTGCATGGATACAGGTAGCTGTATTTGGACAGTTTAGGGTCCAGTGTCATTAGCGGCTCTGTAGCAGGAAGCTCTGTTAGGGTGTTTTTTGTTTTGTAAGAAAAGAGAATGACTCAGCAGGAAAGTGAAAAAGTTTGTTCAGAAAGTTATGCTAACTCTCTGATTATTTACTGAGGTCAGGATTTCATTGTGAGACAAAGTGATGGGATATTTGTTGGATTTATTCAGATCTGATGAGCAGATATTAACAGATATTCCAGCTATGAAAGTCAGTGGCAATCAAAGCACCAGAAAGCTTGTATCCTTCTTTCTTACTTGGTGTACTTGCTATCTGGTATCCCAAATGTACTATTCATTGCCAGAACTTTTGGGGGATATTCTTGGGATGGTATAGAGGCTGTTGCTAGATGCAGTTCTTTGCCTTTCCAACTCCCATTCCTGCCTTCTGTAATAACAGATTGACGTACAGGTAGTTAGATCCAGGAAGGCAGGATTTTTTCCTATTTACTGATGTGTGATGGTGGTTTATGTGATAGGAAAGTGGCATTTCTAGGGTCTTTGTCCTTAGACCGTAACAGCACGTACTTCAGAGCTTGCCTACAAAGGGACAGGATAGGAGATGAGTAAGAACTTCAGCACTTGGCCCTCTACCTTCAGACCCCACAGGTTCGGAATCCAGAGAAATGATGAAGGTGATTTTGTCTGATACCGTCACTATCTAGTAAAGTACAACACGCTTGAGCTAGCTGGCTGTTGTGTCCTTTTGCATATAGGGGAAAAAAAACCCCTGAAAAAATGGATGGTTGGATTGAAGTCACACAGTGACCCACTGTCACTGAAGGAGAAGTCAAAATTGTTGGGATTGAGGGTACTTTACTGGCTTTCACTTTTTATTGGGTCTGCCTTGTTTTCTTTACTGGATTAGGAGGTAGAGCAAGCCTTTAATGTGAGTAAAGGGTAATGTGTCCTCCTAGAAATGGGGTTAATGAGGAAGCATGCACTAGACAAAATAATTAGTATTCCTGACTTGAACTCACCTCAGAAAATTATTTCAAAAGGGGATCTTTTACGCCCAGTACAAACAGGTTATTACTTACTGCTTTGAGTCATACTAATTCACTCACGGGGCCTTCTCTTGTAACTTGCATATGATACATTATTTAATTCCTGGTGGAATGAACAAATGCAAACAGTTTGGCTTTACGATATGATATGTGCATGGCAAATGAAAAACCTCAAAATGTTAATATGAATCAGGGAGTCATTTTAAAAAACCTTAATAGCTGTGGATACAAAACTGATAGCTAATGATTTTCATTTTTAACAGCATCGCTATAAATCAGACCTGAACTTCATGAAAGGAGTTGGTTGGATGGCTCTGAGATCTCCGCAGATAGAAAGTGTAAAGAAGGCTGGAGAGCTCATCAGTGAGGTAACTGATAAATCTTTCATGGGATAGCACGTCTGTAGGAATTGTTTACCATCAAGGCTCCTCGTTACATGACACTTACGAATGTAGCTTATCATTTCCTTTTGATGTGGGAGCCTGTTTATACAAGGTGTAAGTTACCAAGAAGCAGTACAGGAGATGCAAGTCCACTGTGTGACACCTGCTGAATATTTTCCATTCCGAATGAAACACAAGAGTATAAACAAGACATGTAGCAATAAATAAATGCAGTAAACTCCATTATGAAATTCTAAGCAGGTGGTTATGGAAGTGATATAGAAAGATACAGCATTGACAACCACACTGAAGGGGCATTTGCCTGCTCAGTATCATGCATTAATGGAGAAAAATTATAAGCTGTCAAAAGTGTAGTGTTCAAACGCTTTTTGCGTGTGAATTTTCAGTGGGAAGTCCTTCTTGCACACGAACAAAAAAAGAAATTTTGTGCCTGGGCACCACAGCAATGGTACAGCAGCATCCCCATTCCTTAGCTGAAAAAGCAACTGGGACTAAAGCAGGACATTATGTTTTTAATCCTGTGGCTTCAGGAAGGTGGCTTTTATGTTTTATTTCAGTTATCACACACTTGGAATTGTGACATATCATTAACAGAAATGTCCTGTGTTTTTTTTCCTTTGTTTTTGTTGCCTCCTCCCCCTCTTAGATAAAATACCGTCAGAAGCCAGAAAGTTTGAAGTTCACTGCTGTGGTTGACTCTCCAGATTTGATTCATGCTAAAACCAGCTATCTCCAGTGCAGTGATGTAGGTTTCATTTTACTATAAGTGATCTTAACTCTTGTTGTACTATAATGCATAAAAGAATTGATCTCGCCATTGCTTGCAGTATCAGTTGCATTCAATGACTTTTGACTCCACAGAGACTATACAAGGCTGGAGGCTCAGAAGCCAGGCACAGGTACACCCTGCCTCCTGATCATCCGGACTTCATCCGAGCCCGCCAGAACGCACTTCACATCAGTGATGTAAGTAAGCCTTTTACTCTGGGGACTTGACTTGGTAAACTTGTTTGGGAATGGAAAACTTTCATATATATGTAGAAGCCAGGTTCTCTGAGCCTGACTAAAACTAAAAAAGCCAGAGGCTGTGAACAGCCAACATGTTGCTAGGTTTGGGCTGGAGGGATCAGGAAAAGTCTGTTGATTTTTCTTTTGAGAATTGGTTCTGCTTTCTAGGTCAGGAAGCTATTACTGAGGATTTCAGTCCTTTAGTATAGGTATGGTTAGTTATAAATTTAAATCTTTTTACTTATGTTTGGGTGGGGAAGGAGGAAGAATCCTCTTTCCTTGACTATATAATTACCTTCATGAAGCTCAACAGTGTGTTAAACTGTGTGCCCTTAGGCACAGTTGTCATCAACCTGGATGCAACTGAATCAGGTTTAAAGGGGTTTTGTTTCCACATTATCCCAGACAGAGGCACTCAGTCTATTCCTAATCTACTGTTCCCTGATTAAATTAGCTGTTGTCTTTAACTGTAGGGTCAGAGTGACCTTAGTTTGTAAGAAGCTTTGAGTTCCTTGTTTGGTGGTAGATGCTCTGTTGGTGAAAGAAACAAGTAGGATTTACATTCTTTGAAGTGATAGAGGAGAAGGTAAAAAGGCAAAGGTCAGCCCTAGACATGTTGGCAGGGTGTACAGTAATGCTTGCATTGCTTCTACCCAGGCTGTCTCGCAGGATTTCTGGCATCTGTTTACCTTCAAATTTAGCACCACCTAGCACTAAATTCACCAGTGAAACAGAATAATACCTTTTAAAATGTGAAGTGGATTTTATGCTTGTTTTCATACGGCCATGAACCCCAGAAAGGATGAATCAAAGAATTACAGAAAGCAAATGAATAAAATCAGGAAGGGCCAAGCCAAAAGTGCCAGCTAAGACACCATGGCTGTGCAGCAGGACCTGCAGACTGGAAGCTATTTTAAGAAAGCTACTAGTGGAAGAAGAACCAAATCTAGAGCATTTTCTCTTCAGGATGTAAATGTATTTCACATCCTCAAAGTCATATTAAATATGTTAGAACCGGCTGTTATTCCGTATGAGTTAATGAAGCCACATGTGGCTGGGGATAGAGACAGGGATCATTTGAAAAGCTTGAAATAACTGGTATTGAAATTATGATGCCACGAAACCCAAGACACTGCAAGTGGATGCATCAAAAGAGAGAATAAGGGCAATATCAATGCAATATTGATGTGACTGATGCCTCACAGTTTCTAATAGAAATTAAATCACATCAAAACCAACCACATTCAAGTACAAAAGGAAACCCTGGTGGCACTTTTCAGATGAGGCATTTTATCATTATGGTGAATGGAAAAGAAGTTGAAGTGCTATAGAACTGGATCAAAACCTTGGAGATGGTACTGATGACTCCTGATACAAATAAGCCCAGTAGGATAAAACATTTATTATTGCAGTTTTGGGACTGCATTTAAGAAACTGCAGGGGGAAATGACTGTTTTGTTCTTTTCTTTTCAACACAGAAATTGTATAAAACATCTTGGGAACAGACAAGGGCATCTGGCTATGATTTTAGGATTGACGCCATCCCATTCCAGACAGCAAAGGCTTCAAGAGAGATTGCTAGTGATGTAAGAATTGTTCTGTTTCAAACACTTCCCAGCCCTCTTCCCAGGCCACCCCCACCCTGTAAAAATGGGTGAATTCTGACATAATTCTGAACCTTGTTCTGGTTCTGGTTTGGAAAATTGGTGACCCAGTGAAACCAAATGTGAGTTAAGTGCAAAGATTTCCAACTAAAGGCTACCATTAATAATGTCCAGTACCGGGCTGCTCTGTTTCACTTCAAAGAGTTATTCTTGGGAAGGAGGCATATTATGAGGTAGCTAAATAAAATAGGTACTAGGCAATGAATAGTTAAAGCGTGGTCTAGAATAAAGTGGGTCACCTTTGAACACAGAAGACCGCAATTGGTGAGAAAACTGAAGATGGAGGAACTTCATTGCTTGAGCTGTGTATTGGGTGCACCCGAGTGCAACAATAAGAGGAACTCTGATTGGTTTTGAGACATGACTATTTTAGGCTCCCTAAGTCTTTCTACTCCTTTAGAAATTAGAACAAGCATTCTTCTGAAGTGTCTTGTTAGATTAGGAGATGTAGTTTGATATCAAACAAACTCTTGGTCTTTGGGTACTACAGGAAGCATGAATGATAGCTAGGTGAGGGTAAGGTATTTCATAACAGAATTTGAAGGTAATCTGAATGTCAAAATGAGATTTTCCTCTGCACTTCCTGCAGTACAAATACAGAGAAGCCTACCTGAGAGACAGAGGCCAGCAGATTGGATTCCTCAGTGTAAATGATGATCCCAAAATCAGGCACGTCCTCAGAGTGGGGAAACTCCAGAGTGACAACCAATACAGGAGTGGATATGCCCAAAACAGGACACAGTTCCAGAGTCACATTAGCCAGCCAGGATTCCTCCATGCTAAGAGAAGCCAGCAGCTTGCAAGCAATGTTAACTACAGGCAGCCTTTGCACCAATACACTTGTGATCCTGAGCAGCTAAATGTGAAGCATGCAAAACAGGCCTACAAGCTGCAGAGTGATGTAAGTATAGCTGAGCATCACTGTCCTTCCAAGTGCTAGGAGCTGCCTGTGGCAATGTGCTTCACAGACTTTACCTATCAACAAAATCACAGTCTTGAAAGAACTACAGTCTGCTTGCTGAAAATGAATAGCTTGTTTATTATTGACTCTGTTGCTCTTTATATGCTCTCTCTTGAATACACAGGACGTGGTTTTATTAGAGCCAAACAAAATAGTACACATTTCTGTATGTTTCATTCTCTCAGGTAAAATACAAGTCTGACTTGAACTGGCTCAGAGGCATTGGCTGGACTCCCCCAGGTTCTCACAAAGTTGAAATGGCAAGAAGAGCTGCTGAGTTGGCATACATTCGGGAAATGGGATTGCAGGGTGCTTCTGCTCAGTATGGACCTGGAGTTGTAAGTAGAGTAGACTGTTCTTCTCACAAATCCCAACAGCACTGCTCTCCAGAAGGCAGACAGGCACACATCCTGTTTAATGCTTTTGAATACTCCCTGGAGTCTACTGTTGTCCCCATTATTTGAACAGAATATGTATACTTCCCTTGCAAAGCTTTGTGGCTCTGTGTACACCTTAATTTGAAGGAACCTCTCAAGAGAATTCAGCACTGTCATGGCTGAGGAATTCCTGGAGGGACTAGAAAGTGCCACAGAATAGGATTTACTTATACTGTGGGATGTGTTTCCCTTAGCTTGTGGATGTTGTCAGATCTCCAAATGTCCTGGTACCTCCATGGAAAGCAGAAGTAGAGGCAGAAGGGACTTCCTGTACAACTCCCCTTCTCTTTTCCTTATTTCAGCAACACACCATGTGTTGCCATGTAATTACATGTTGCCATGAAATCTCCACTGGCAACTGTATTGACAGGCTCAGCGTAGACTCCTAACAGCATAATCTGTGCTGTGGGAGGCTCCCCAATACTGTGGGAGACTTTTTGCAAAGGTGGAATGATCCAGCCTCCTCCATCTCTGTCCAGCTCAAGAGGCAAGAAATTACAACCTGGGATCTTCCAAGTTTTCCTTCCCCCTGCCTCCACAGGGGTGACTCCCAACCTGTGCAAGAAAGCAGAAGTCTATACAGGGACCTTGTAGCCGCTATAGTTAGGAAGCATTAAATTACAATAAAAGAGAAGCTCTGCATAATATTGTTTTGTTTAAGTTTTAACTTTGGCAACAAGTCAAACAATAATCTAGCCCAAGAGAAACAGAACATATCCATGATTTACATTCCCATCTGAAAGGTTACTCTGGGAATAAATTATAACTATGTTTGAGTAATGCAGGCAGTGGAGAGTGCAGGCGATATCATAAGCCCTACGTATGATAATGATATGGTGGTCCCAAAGAAATCTACAGGTGTGCAATCCATCTGGAACACAAGTGTTTGCTGGTTTGCTCTTTATTTAGGGCTCAAGTCAGAAATTAGGACTTGAGCACATTCAGTCCTTTGATATGTGTAGTATCTAACTTAAATGAACAGCTCCATTTTTTGCACTTTTCCACTGTAGAGATTTCCTCAGTGCAGAGCAGTGATGTAGATTTTTCTCACTTGTTTGCTAGTTGTGGTAATTTTTAATATGCAAATATTTTTATGGAATAATAGTTAAGACCTTCTCCTGTCCACTGGCTGTCCTCACAATTTACTTGGGTTTGATTTTACAGGACGAATTGGGGACAGAAGGATCTCAGCAGGTCACAGTCAACCCTGATGCTTCAGAAATTCTGCAAGTCAAGAGAAGGAAAATGCAGCTGTATCAGAAGTAAACAGAAACATGACATAACACAAATAGATTTTCATCTTGTCCTGCAAATCCTGTAGCTTTTACAGTTTTTTGAGAAGCACAATAGATGGCGTCTAAGAACTTTTCGTTTCAAAAAGCAACCTAAACATTGCAATTTATAAATGATTGTTTTATTTTTGTGTGGATACTTTGTGATTTATCTCTGTATGTATTACAGAATCTGATATTTATTTAAAGCTGTAAATTAAATTAATACTAGGTGACTGGCAGGCTCAGCTTTGTACTACAGATGAATGAATGTGATGGGTAGAATATAAAATAATTTGTAATGAATAAATCAGATGAATCTTATTCCACACTTGTAATCTTTGGAGATTTTTATGTTCCTGGATTATTGGCACCATTGACCTAAGAGAATACAAAAGCGTGATTCAGGTGTTTTAACAGATGAACAAGACAAAGGCCAGTGGAAGCAAAGTTATCATTGACTAACCAAGGGCACGCCTTTTAGCAGACATCAAAGAATTTGTTCTTGATTAAAAGGATGCATTCATATCGCAATTAGTTCTTCAGTCTTTTTCAAATCTTCCGAAGCAAAAAAATCAGAATTAGTTTCTTAGAAATTATAGGGGTAGATATTGATAGATTACGTAGCTGCTTAGAGAAGGTTATAGACCCTGAAATTCAGATCAAAGGGACATTACTATTTTAAGGAATTGACTCTACAAAAACATGTCTACTCTTTATATCCTGATTTAATACCAATGCCCTGTTTTTCAAATTTCTGTACAGAATCATTGGGCAAAAATTACACAATTTGACTTGCAAGACTTATGAAAACCCGAGAATTATCAAATGGCTTTAGACCCATATTTTTTAATGGGATTTAATACCACCTAAGTCTCACTGGTGTTGAAGTTAAGCACATATATACCATTGTAGATCTGGAGCATAAGAAGTCATTATCCTCTAATCAGGAATAAAGTGGATAATTCTAATATTGAATTTTTTTTTGCTTTTTCAATCTGGAATGCATCACTGGTGGAATTTGTCCTACAGAAGTGCTTTTAAAAACAATTCTGCCTGATCCTCCCTCCTCAGATAGTTCCAATGGCCGCAATCTTGCAAACATAGGCACAGGATGATTTTTATATATGTGAAAAACGGTACTGGCTTTAGGAGCACACGCCAATAGCTTTGAAGTGTCAGGGTCTGATGAGCCAAGAAAAAACACACCTTAGCCTGGGGCATGAGGGGAAGAGAGAAAGGATGACAACAGCTGAGCCTGCAGAATTTTCAAGACTTGAAAACCAAAACTGCAATATTGGCAGCTGTGGTTCTGATTGATTTGGGGAAGAACTGCAGTTGCTTTACTTTCTGATCTGTTTTGCCTACAAAATGTGGGCTTTTTTCGAAGTCCCCAACAGGAAAACTGTTACTGACATTCTAGGAAATGCTGTAAGGCTATATTCAAGATGGTGATGAAGGATCCTCCATGTAGGCTGTGAGGAAATATCAATAACAGTTTTGGTCAAAGAGGAGGCATTTGGGGAAATGATAAAAATAAGGAAATATCTCAAGCTTACCATTTGTCATTCCAAAGCTGTCTCCTAATGAAGTGACCTTGACTCAGACTGAATTTTGGATCTAATCCAACTGAGAAAAGTTGTCACCTGGGTATAAACTCCTGGCTTGTTCTTTAACCCGCACCCATCGCCCCAGCTCACAAGGCCATACACATAGTAGGAGCCATTTTCTACACAAGTTAGCGGGCCTCCAGAGTCTCCCTGATGAGAAAAAGCACACATGCACAAAACACGGAGCAAAACATTAACCAAAATAAGAATGCTCCTCTCCCACCATAAGACTTTGAAGCTGTAATGATGTTGTTTTTTCATATTGGATGTACTATCAGATGCTGCTCAGTTCCTGAATAGGCTTGCAGTTCTGGAACCAGGTCAAATGATACTAGACTTTTTGGATGTAAGTTTTTGTTTGTTCAGGTCTGTAATGTATATCTGACAAAGTCACATAAAATTTCCCAGGCATGAAAGTACCAGGCATTAAGAACCTGAGCTCAGAAAGATAAAGATGTGATCCTTGACATAAATGAAAACACTTGATCTCTCCCATACCCCTCAAAATAACTTTATTCTGAACTGGTTGGTCTATTTTTTTTTTGCTTTATTGGCGATTTCTATTGTGAAGTATGCTTGCAGTGGTAGTTTGCACCTCAGGAAGCATTGTTCAAACTCTTTCCTATCTTACAACAGTATAAATATGAACTTGTTTCACAAGCACTTGTTTCACAACTTGTTTGCACTAGCTGTAATGAAAAGAAATATCAATCCTGAGTTTCCCTGCAAGTCTTAGCTCTGATAGTGAAAATCAGATTAGAATTGGTGTTCATGGCAGAGGCCATAATAAAATTGAGAGAAAAAAGGCAAGTTTCCAGGTTATAATGACAAACTGCCTCAGAAGCCAAACTTTCCATTCTAGTCTCTAGCTTCCATAGATCTGCCTATGGCTGACAGTGACAATATTAGCTCTAGGGCTATACATCTCAAACTGTACTGAAGAAAGACAATCACTGTTGAAATACACTGATGAGAGAAACAGATACATATGCAGCACCCTGCCAAAGCTATTACTCTGCACAGCCTGACTATTTACACAAAAAATTAATGTTCAAATACAGAAAAAGCAACAGACCTGACAAGAATCAGCTCTGGGTCTCCGAAGATTTCCTGCACAAAACATGCTTTCATCCAGTATGTGATCATATGCTCTGGGTGCATTGCATTTCCTCTGTGAAATCAGCTTGACACTGGCATCTAACAGCTGATGGGATTCTTCATCTACAGGATGTGCACCAAAAAAATGGAGTCACCTTCCTTCCAATCCTGTTACATGTTGTCTTTGTTAAAAATATGAACTTGCTCAAATTGGATGGGAAGGGGGAAGAGT
>JANZLQ010000100.1:32785559-32822576 GCA_026212715.1 Elanus axillaris | reverse complement strand
GGGGCTGCAGGCTGGGGGCTGCAGGGGGGTTGCAGGCAGGGGCAGTGAAGGCAGGGCCTCCTGCCTGCCGTGCCGTATTTGCTCATGGCCAGCAGAGGAGGATCTTGTCCTTCCGACGAGGTGCAATACTGAGCCCAACCAGGAGCAGGATTCAGACAAAAGAGGGGGGGTGGGGGGCGGATGGGGAGACAAGAAATTAGGCTGTGGGGCTGGTTTCACCAAACAGTCTTCTTGCTGCAGCTCGACACCGATACTTTGTGTGCTCTCTCAAGAGGGAATAAAATCGCTGGATCCTGTTTGTAGCAGGTCCGCGGAGATGGGGGACGAAGCTAGAAAAATGTGCAGAGAACAATTTTAAATTTTATTACTTTAGGCTCATAAAAAAAGAAACCTTGCAAAAAAAAAAAAAAGATATCTGGGAGAGACATTTTATATGGGTACTGATGCATTGCTGAGTGTGGAGCTGATTATATTTATAGGGCTCCTAGAAAAAATGGTGGAAAAATGGCTGAAATGCAAAATATCTTAATTTCACCTGGCTTTTGTTGTCCGTTGTCATCATCATAATGATTAGCACTTCACTAAAACTTTGTTTTTCCAAAGAACCATCAAAACTTTGCTAATAAGGTTTTGTACCAAGCTTAAACACTGCAGATACGTGATACTCTTCATTTTTCCATTTCAACTCCTCAAGAAAGAGACACTAATGAAATGTAATAGATTTTAAACAGTAATGCCAGAACCATGAGCTTTCTTGGTCCCAGGACAGAATCCTACAGCTCTTTCTTGGACAAACATGTCCAGTTAATCTCAGATGATTATTTCTGAATAAAGCCGGGAAGATTTGACCCCAAATTCAAGGGAAATTATTTACAGCTGCCAAGGGCATTCTGCAGTTGAACTGTTTATTGTGTCTTGGGTACATTTGCTACCCCTTATTACAATCAAAAAGAATAATTAAAACACAAAAGCAGGTGGAGAAACAGACAGCACAAAGACAACAACCCAGGGTTAGGCTGTGAATTTACATGTGTGCAAACCAGAAGTAATTCTAGAGAAAACAGTGTAGCTACTCAAGCTGGCATGACAGACAAGCAGAGAGATGAAAATTACCTCTACACATACACACACTTTGCAACAAAGCACTACAGGCATTCAAACATTAAACTGCATTGGTAGAAATTGGCCTATTCACTTCATTGCACCAAGTCCTGCAAATTCTCCTGCAACTTGCTGCAAAGTGACCTTCACAGCAAAAACCCCAAATATTACCCCTTTCATTAGCTCTTCTGTGCAGTTACAGCTTTGCAGCCGAGAAGGAGGTGGGATGGGGATGAACTGGTGAATGAGGATGGATATTTGATCAACTTCCATCCACAACTGACATAAGGCATGAAGGGAGCCATGAGGGCAGACACAACTACTGCCTTTTCGTAGTGAACCCCTTGATCCTGCTGACAGCTCTCAGTGGGAACCTTTGTCTGGGCTTCTCGCCAAAGGAGGAGGGAATCGACAGTTCTGATTCTCTTACAATCGGCCAGATTTTTGCCTCCAACCATCTTGGGTAGTGACAGTCTTTGAACTTCAAGGGAAAGTGGCTTTTCCAGCAATGACATTGTATTTCTCAGCCAAGGCCATGGTTGCAGTATAATGAAAGCAGGGCATATTATCATCTGGAGCACACATGCAACACATGTTGTATTTTTAGCCTGGGAAACCATTCTCTGAAAGGATTCCACCAAGACCTCTGAGTTCTTCACCTCTCTGCTAGCAAGACATGTCCTGCCCCCACACTGAACTGCAGCACGTGCCTCAGAGTATATGGTATGGTCCTTATTGACTGGTCCCTGGGTACTCAGAGAAGTTTGCATTTAACGTCTTTATTTGGCTGATTATTCAGTTGTGAACCTTTCCCATGGTAGCACCTGATGCAAAAACCATAGGGATCCAGGAAAAAAGCAACAGCCCTTGGAGGTGCTGCTGAAACCAGCTTGGTTCTCTGCACATGAGTTACCTGCTCCTGTTTTCCAAGAGATCAAAGTTCCCAAGTTAATCTTTGCACCGTGAGAGATGGCCTGGGAGCAGCTGGCTGTTTTTAAAGTTGCTTACTGGTGGATGAGGTGTGCTTGTGCTCCCAGGTGGAAAATGGGGTCAGCCTTGGATGCCACAGCAAGGGGAAGCTACAAAATCTTGGGGGCTGCAGGAGCCAGCCTTGTCACAGTAACACCAGTGCGCTGCACTATCAAACGCTTTTGCAGCCAGTGTCGGGAATGCAGGTTATACTGCTAGACTTAAAGCTTATGCAAAGTCATTAAGTTCCTTTAGTTACGTGGGATATCAACCTGCATGCTTCAGGGCATAAGCTGATTGCCTTCAGGGGTCAGTGAGGAACGCTTCCCTCTCGGAGAGCGCGGTGCACAATTAGCTGGGGGCACTCCCAAGGCTTTATCGCTTTCTGCTGCATCAGGCAAGTTTAGGTGAGCACGGCAGAAGGGCATTACACCTGATGGGCCACAAATCGAGTTGGGCTTGACAGCATTCGCTTCTCTTTGCAGTGATTGGTTTGTGACACAGTGGAGCATAAAGCCCTTGTGTGTGTGGTGCAGCACTGGAGAGAGGGTGAGGGGAGCAGAAGTGGGAGTTTACTATAGGAATAGATCTGTTGGTGCGTACAAAATATGTCAGACAGAGTTGACTTTGAGACACCCTAAAATACTGGTCTCCAAGCTCTTGAGGCAAGGGAAGACCTGTACTGCTGGTAACAGTTTCCTACCTGATGTGGGCCAGCTAGGAGATAGGCATCGATGACAAGTTTTCTTTGCAATTGTTTGATCTTAATGTGATACTTTAATCTTTCCCTTTCCACCACTAAGTGCACTGGATATCAGGCTGGGCATGGCTAGTGATGTCAGAACACTCTCCATCACAACTAAGCTGACAGCAATTTTTTGAAGTTCTGGAATATTCAGTGAAGAGCCACCTCTGCTGCTCTTGTGCCCCTGCATGTCTTCCTCTCTGCTGCCAGGGGTGTTGAGTTTGCTGGAAACTCTGATGTGAGGAAAAAGCCTGATCTGAACATCTGTTGATTTGAAAAACACTTTTTTTTTTTCCTGTGAGCATGTGCTGAAGCACTTGAGAGCATTGTTAAATGGGAGCTGCAGCCTGGTGTATGAGCAGCTCGGTCACCGGAGTGTTGTGGGATCCAGCTTAGTCTTGTCTAGCCCAGGTCAGCACATTTAAGCATACCTTTTAAATCTATGTCTATTTCAGAAAAGTTGCTTCAATACAAGTCTGAGTAAGGGAGGATATGCAGCTGAATTGCACAACCGGCTGCAGCAGAGCTCTTCGTTTTTCTCTTTGGCTAAGAAATACTGAACAAAACAATATCTTATGGCAGGCACATTTCTACTACAGTATCCTGCTGAGCAGAAGTGTAATTAAAAGTGGACCTCCCCCGCCTCGTCCAACCTGAGAAGTCTTGTCATGTCTGAAGACAATCTTTGGTTTGGTTGCACCATATATGCTAAAATAAAGGACCAAATTTTGTTCTCGCTTGCACTCATCATGCTGTTTTATGCCTTTTATGGAAATAGTTTGGATTCATGCAGGTGAAATCAGTTTCTCTTCAGGTAATATGAAAGAACCAAATGGAAATTTTTTGCTGTAGAGTCCTGCTCCAGACCTGCTGGATCCATGAATGTCCGAGTGCTTTCCTGTTCTATTTTGACTGACTTGATATGAGCTACTGCCTAAATATGCATTTGACTTCTGGTATATTTCACCAATAACATGTATTAATCAGAGTGTTACTTATAAAAACTCGTCAAACCAGATTTGAATTAAAATGAGAATTATGAAGAAATAGGAATTTAAGGGTGTTTTCCATCGTCTCAGCAAAGTACAAAGTCTTTTCTTTTTCATTTAAACTATTTCAGTGTAACTTTTTCTTTGCAACAAATCATTAAGGCAAAAATATCCTCTCATAACATGTTTGTCATGCAATGGTCACATTACGGCGACTCATTCCCCTCTTTTTTTTCTGGGATCCATGCCAAGTGCTAAGCCAGAAAACCTTGTTATATTAATTATGAAGAAAAAACATGTTTTATTAAAAACTAGCCTGCTGAATATTCTGTCGTGCTGCTTTTCAGTGACAGCAGAATTGCTTTTGCATTTTAGCGATGTTAATGAATTTTCAGGGGTGGGGGGAGATATACACTACATTTTCCACAGCAGTATTTAGAGCAAAGTCAGATAAGGATTGTCAGAGCTAATGAATCAATCTAACACTTAGGACTAGTTAGGTAAAATCTATGCAAGAGTTTGTGTTAAGACTGCACCTACATCTTCTTCACTGGGTGTGAATTAACGCAACTAATTTATTATGAGCTTATTTATATTAGATTGGGTTCCCACAATGTTTGTAAAACTGGCATTGAACTAACCTAGAACTGATCCCCTCAGTAAGCTGCCACATGTACCAGTGGATCAAGTGTGCCACATCCACTCCTGTCAGAGAATAGATAGCCCTGATGATACACTAATTAATAAATACCCTATTGTGTTTCAAAAATCAGTGATCACAAATTCACTGAGCTGTTCAAAAAGTTCTATAACCCATTAAAACCCCTCACTCTGTTTTTCCCAAAAGACTCAATTTAAACATGTCAACATCTGAAATTTCGCAACGCATTTCAGTAAATATGAACCTGCATGCACAGGAACTGTCATTAAGAAAGCAGAGGTTTGAAAGAACCTCAGGTTCCTTCATAAGAAAAGCTACTTGATCGCAGTGCTTGGAGGAATAAAGGAAATGTTTTTAAAACTGACTTTTAACTTTGCTTTGGTTACAAGTCATTCTTTCAGTCCTCTTTAAAGAGGAGATGAATAGATTTGGGAAAGTATATCAAGATCTAATGGAGCAGGGCTCTGGCCACCTCTAGCTGTGTTGAATATTTTGCCATTAACCTGCCTTCGAGTTAGTGGCAACGACAATTCAGGCCTCAGGGTTGGAGCATCTCTCAGTGCCCGGGGCTGGGGCAGCAGCTGTGCTCCCCACCGCACACCCCCGGGGGCCGGCCGGCCACCGACCCCACGAGGGGGGCCATTCCTCCTCACTGCAGGTACCTGCTCCAAAAAACCATGGGGCTTCCCTCTTACGCAGCGTTTGCTTGGGCACCTCCGTGGCCTGAAATGGAGATACTCAGCTAAATGCTCCAGCTGTCCCAGGAGGGCTCAGTGAGAAGCAGAGCCAGCACATGGCAAGAAAAGTAATATAAAAACATACTCACACACAAATGTGTCTTCCCTAGGAGAACGACCAGTGGAAGAACCTGAAGGGTCAAAGCACTGTTAACCATCCTTATGCTCGTTTTTTCTTGAAATTAGCTTTTTCTTCTTGCCGACGTTTTTTCAGACAAGCCACAATCATTCGAGGGTGAGCTGATTGGGTGCAAATAATTAACCGTGCTTCAAATACTGTTTAATGTTCAACAGAGTGCCCTGATCAAATAAGCGCATCCTGTCCAGGTAATCACTGAATTGACCGCTGCTAAATGTTTCAAATCAGTAGGTATCAAAGATGGGAATAGTATAAATTAAAAATGAAACAAAGTATTTTCCTTTTATCAGAATTATTTTTCAACTATTGTTGTCAGTTGAAAAAGAGTATGAATCAGACTTACTTCTCTCCCTTCCACCTGAAAAAATAGTGAGATCTAGCTAAAAAATACAAGATTTTTAAAAACATGAAAGTGTTCTTTTTATTATTTTCTAAATTTCAGATGTCAAGGTTCATGTTCTCAAGCATTTGTACACAAATGGACAATTTTTTTTTTTAATAAAAATTAAAATCCTTGAGTAACCCCCAGCCTCCAGAAGCTGAGTATTTGTAACAACGGTAGCAACTGAGGAAATCACAGTATTATTGCAAGAATAAACAACCCTCTCTGACAAATGCTGACAAACTTTTACTGATCAGATCTTGCTGTGCTAAATGTTATGAAAACAAGTGAAAAGACATATTCTTTCTCCCAGATGGTTTAGAGCCTGAGTAGGAAGAAGGAAGAGGGTGATAGAAATGCAGTGTTTTCACATCACAGCCCAAATTCACAAGGAATTCCCTGGCAATATGTTTTCTTTATGGTTATAAAATGGTTAAATAGGGTAGTGCTGAGCACATTACACAACACCAGAGGAAAAATGAATATGGTTGTCTGCTCAGGAGGACCTGAATGGTGAACAGTAAATAAAACGGATGGGTGGGGTGTCCGCATGTAGAAATATGAGGAAGAAAACAGTGAAATCACAAGGGCCTTATCATTTCCCAACCTGAATGGGATTTTCTGGTGAAAAAGGTAAGATGTGAGCACTTGATTACAGACTCGATGACAAGTGTTGAAATTTGGATGTCAGGGAACTTTATTTCTGATGATTCCTCACTTTGGAGCCTGAACATGCTACAGGAGAATTTATACATCAAAAAATACACAAAGAATTTAGGTATGCTATTTATGCCACACGTGCATAATTTAAGCAGGTGCCTACAAGCAAAATTTGTTTGAGATTTAGTATGTTGGTGGCCACACATACAAGTTTAAGAGATTCCAGATTCTTTAACTAGTTAGAAAGACAGCAAGATAAAAGGAGTTAGATAACACACGACTTTATGTAATGTGTCCTTGAGTAAGCTGATTTGCACTGAATTTTAATAGAGCCCTGATTCATCAAAACTTAAACAGAATTAAGGTATGGACTGGGTCCTAATAACATCATGCTTTATATCCATGAAAGATAAATTAAAGGATGCAAAACTGCTATTGACAAACATTGATTATATGTACTTTGATGGACTTTGAAGTTGTGCCAGATGCGTCTTGTCAGCCTCCAAAGTTTTCTTTTAAATCTCATTGCATAAGGCTTTTACTTTTTAATTATTTTTTTCCCTCAGCCTCTTTGATCAAGAAAAAATGTAGATCATATTTGTGTGATGCTATTTCCTATGCATTTTATTTAGATATGCCCTTGTGCACAGCTCATGATATGGAAAAAGCTTTACATGGCATGTAGTCATCTTACCCTGTTATCCTGGGTGCTATTTAACACTTAATTGACCTTCTCAAGTTGCTGAGTGAAATCTCACCTGTGCGGAGGGCTTCGCACAACACTCATATCTTTTTGTGCCACATAAATCTACAGAATAAGATGCAATCAACAAGGTTGCTGAGTGTCTCTTTGTTCTCAAGAGAATTTTGACTGGTGAGAATGTTCTATGGTTCCATTTCATTCTGCCCCTCTGTCTGTGGCAAAGTGGTCCTCCTGTCAGACCCTATGGAAAGGCAAACCTGCTTGCTACTTCTGCTGATTTTAGAAGATGGACTAAAGTTTAAACAAGTGAAACTCCTTCGTCCTGTTTTCTATGTGTGGAAACTGTCTTGTCAGTAGGGACCTTCGAGAAACTGAAAAGAAAATTTGGAGCCATTTTGATTCTTAAAAACTGTGAGCCCACATATACTATCTTGCTTTCCTTGTCCATCAGGATATGGGCAACCCTTTCAGGGCATGGGAGTGCATAAAGTATGTTGCTGTGCATGGCAAAAGACTTCAAAGGTGGTGCAAGATTTCTGTGCAGATGTTCTTTTTGGGGAATGGACCCATTCCCTACATCTCCAAGCCCATCTTAGTGATGATGGCTTTCTCATCAGACACAAAGCACTTCTCTGTGACAGTCTAGGTGTCTTCAAACAATAAATACAGAGAAAAAATAGATAGGAACCATCAAATCTTTTTAAATTGAGAATAAATAGAAGAAAACAAATGCTTTAAGTACTGGATCAGACTGTGGTGGACTGGGGGGTTCTGCATAGACATCTATACTGCCTTGAATAAATCATTTACTCTCAATATACCATCATTCCCACCTGAAGAGTGTGGGTAGTAACTTGTTTTCTTTCATTACATGTTGCCTGTTTAGATAACAAACTCTTCTGGCTCAGCATTTTTTCCTATATTAATGAGCAGCTCCAAGTGCAAGAGGTGCCCTGTCTTGGCTGTGATGTCTAGTATAAAAGAAGGAAAAGATTAACGTATAAGACTAGAGTCTCAATGATTTATCTGTAATTACCACTAAGTATTGTACTCTATAATGCTTGAGTAATTTTAGTTGCCAAAATAAGCAGCAGAAATATTACTTTGTCCTCCCCCCCCCCCCCCACTTAAAATGGGAATTCCACTGAAAAATATTTCCCTTGGCCATTTTTCTGCCACTGTGCACAACATTTGAATTCTTATCCTGGAAAGCATTTCAAGCCCTTCCTGGCTGATAACTCTTCTCCATCCTCCAACACAAATGAATATTCTGTGCTGGATCTACCTACATGTGTCTGGTGTGTGTGGATTATTATGGTGTTAGATACACTAATGGCAGATCTAGTTACTAACACCAGAAGAAACAAATCACTACAGCTGTAAGCTAAGAGAGAAATTTTCTAAGGTAAAATAAAAATAAAAATATCTACTATGCAACATTAATAAAAACAGTGGTTCTAGAAATATTTGCCTGCATCAGACATGAGCACCGTGCCCACAAGAGCATAAGCCAGTCTCTTTGAGGGTCAGGACGTCTTCAAACTCAATAGCAATGCCATGGAATATGCAAAGACTGATGCTTTGACTTTGGCCTTTTCCACTGCTACCATTTTGTGGCTTTCTTCAATTAATTTACTAACTCAAAAGCCCTATACATGTTCATGCTTCCTTTTTAGTGTTCCCTCCACTTCCATTAAATACAATCCTTTTTCAAACAGCAAATGAAAATAAGAAAGCAGAAGCCCTATCATTCCTCTTTATACAGAAGGACCAGAGTTGAGTGAGAGTATAGGGAATTGACTTTTAATATAAAATCTGGGAAGGGGAGGAGGGGTATTCTGTTTGTGAAATTCATCTCGGTGCAGAAAGCCAGCATGAGGTCTAGACACCACTTAAATCAACATTTAAAGTGTTGCGGTTGCATTTTGTTTCATAATTCCCTCTAGCAGCACATTCCAAGTGATGGTTTCAATTCTTGGGCTCAGATCAAAAGCACAGTAAAAATTTAAAGACAAGCAAACAAACAAAACCCAGAATAAGTGCAGGCAGCAGAAAGTTCTGTTGGACATACAAAAGGGCTCTTCCCTCGTCCCCATCACTATAACCCAGGAGTAACTCTTCAAAGGCTTTATGTAAGCTCAAAGCTAGTGCAAGAAGAGGCTCAGCTAGTTAGGGAGAGAGGCAATCCCACTCCAGCGGTATGCACCAGGACCAGCAGCCTCCCTCTAAGGCTGATGGTACCTGACTCTTCCTCTGAAGGTACATAAACACCACTGAGCCCTTGAAGAACAACCTGCCATGGTAGAGCTTTGTTCCTGTCCTCAGTCAAAGACTGGCGTGTGCCCTGGCCAAAAGGTTTTCTGTCCCCTTTTGGCCTCTTGGGTGTTCTTTTAAATCTTTCCTATAACAGCTCCAGATATTCTTGTTAGCTGTGCAGCTTTCTGAGCCCATTTTGTGTCTTGGAGCTGCCTGCTAAAAGCATTAAAATTGTAAAGTGGTGGATGAAGAAAGACAGTTTTGCTTTCAAGCTGAAAAACATGCATCAAAGCCCCTGTAGTAAATTTACAGAGTATTAAAAACAAACAAAATCTGACCGTAGGGTAACATCATTTTAGGAAAGATGCGATGGCCTACCTCAAAGTCTGCATTTATTGTGCACAGCTCTCACTTAACCTACCTAGGCTATAAATCCCAAGGGCCCAATTCTGCCCAACCATCCTAAAGCAGGATATTTTTACATTGCAAAGGTAGAGGTAATATCATCCTTCTGCTCCGGTTACCAAACTCCTCCTCCACAGGCTCCATTGGTCCTTCTCCAGACAAAGTGCCGGACAGGGAACATCAGTCCAAGGGAACATGTACAAGCTATGCCCCCATAAGGTAATCTCTGATGGGGCTGTTAGTTAGAAGTGGGAGCAGAGACAGGGGAGAGCTGGCAAGAGCTGACAGTGCCATCCTGCTGCTTTGGGGGCAAAGATGGGTTTTCTGAATGGTGCAGCATTTGGCTTTTAACCTGACGGCAGCAATAAGAGCATAGGAAGGAAAGAAGGAGCTGTAACAGCAAACCACCAAGTGATGCTCCTGGACCTGAGAGAGCCTGACCCTAGGGCCTGGCACTGCAGCCACGAGGATTTTCTTTGGCAGGGGGTGAGGAGCAGCAGCCCAGAAGGGTGGCTGGGCTCAGCAGGGCACCAGGCAGCACCTTGCACAGAGGCGCACGGACCTGCCCCACACTGGTCAGAGCCAGGCACTTCCAAAACATGTCAAATAGCAGCTGGCAAGTCAAGTGAAGATAGGAGCCTCTGCCACCTTCCCGAAAGGTGGCCCTTGTGGTACGGTGGCACAGACCAGCTGCTGTGAACTGCATTTGGCAGCCCAGCTTGAGCCTGAGGTGGTCCTTGCCCCGCAGACTCACAAGCTGTGTGGGATTGAGAGGGGGCAAAACAGGGTTAGACAGAAGTGCATGGACTTCTGGGGAATCTCCATCTCCTTTCTGTACTCTGAGAAAGGCACAGAGCTCACTGGACACGCAGGGCTGCAGGTCCAGAGCTCCCCTGGGAAACTCTTCTGCAGTCTTGGGTGCTGCCCAACTGTGGGAATTGTCACACACCTTGGTGCCACTTCAGCCAGCAGCCGTGTATTTTTTCCTCTCACACTGCAGTGTAGATGACACCACCCTCGTTACTAATTTATTTTTACAATCCTCAAACAAGCTGAATGTAATGAACATTCTGATGAATACTTTTTTCCTGTTGCAGAAGAAAAGCCATAGTGAAGTCTGACCCCCATGATAGTTTGCACACATTTAGAGGCAAGCACAAACTAAGAAACACTTGGATTTAAAGAAAAGAAGTGCCTCCAAAATACATCTTGAAAAAAAAAAATTAATTTTTGTAATGATTTCCCCCCTGCCGTTCCCCATAGTGTTGTTACTTTAAACAGGAGTCACACATTGTTCAGTGGGACAGTGACATATCTGTTTCCAGGAGGGCAATCCAACAGGAGGTCATACAGTAATACCTATACTAAATATCTGGGAATTCTTTGGCAGAATAATTTGGTATGTTGTTCAATAAATTGTCTAAATGACTAAAATAACAGAGACAAATAACTTCAGGTGCAATGATGCACAAGTGTTATGTGTACAGCTATATAGCTCTGATAGAGCCAACAAATCTTCCTTGAGTAAGAACTACACAACTACTTTATTCTCTTCAGGTGTTCACTTTTCCTTGTGCAGTACTCTGAATAAGAATATACAAAAGATTTCCAATTTTCATCTATTTACTAATGTTCATTGCTACACATTGACAGAGTTAGCCATCAGAATGGCCAGCTGAAAGGGTGCCCAACTGCAGCAGCACACAGTTGTAGCCCCTGCCTTACCTCCTTGGTTCTTATACAGGGAGGTGATGAAATACATAAGAGCTCTTGTACTTATGTCATGTTTATCTTGGCTTCATGTTTAACTTGGCTGACCTAGTGTGATGAGCAGCGCCAATTTGGTTGAGCATAAAGATGTTGATTTCATTTCAAGCCCAGCTTCCCCAGGTTACAATTCCTCTTTTTGATCCATCATCTTAGATCTATACTTTGACCCTGGATTTTCTTTCTGAAAAGCACTTTTTCTATGGACACTGATCCAGTATTCCAGCTCATTTTTTACATAGTTGAAGTCAAACAAGTATTTTTTTTAATTTAAGTCTCTCTGAAACTTATAACAGAAGCAGCACAGCACTGTTTGCACTTTTCTCCATGTAGCAGTGGCAACCACAAGTAAAATTGATTATGGTTTTTATAAGACTGTCTGGGACAAGAAAACTGTCTCTTGAGCAGTAATGCTAAATGTGAGATCCAGATCGATAAGAGCGGGGCTAATAGCTTGTAAATTAGTCACTGGAATTGTGAGCAGATCCTGTGGGATTTTGTGTCCCACTCCCACTGAATTTCCCCTTACTTTCCCTTGAAAACCCCAACCACTGTTCCTCCCCCTTGTTCACTGCATTCAGAACTATTTGCCTGCTTCCCTACAGTCCTCTTTAACTGGCCCTTTTTTGACTAAGCTGCTCCCAAATCTCTTTGTTCCCTTTTCCACTCTCCACTTTCTTTTCTTCTCATTGCAGTCAAATCAGTCACCCTGCAGGCTTTAAAGTTACACCGATGGTGGGAAACCATCAGACCCAGCAAAACCAATGGGAGCAGGATGCTTGCAGCCCAGGGTGTTTCTGCACCCACACCACTAGCACAGGCTCTGAAGGGCCAGACTGGGAATGGACAGACCCAACACCATGAAAAAAATCAGCATCTGGGGTTCATAAAGGGAAAGGCAGACACTGTCCAGGGAGACTTCCCTCATCAGCACCCAACAACTGTATCAACTCACTGGAAGGTTGGCATGGTTTTCCTGGTTCAGAGTCCTAAACCAAAATCTGAGTATTTTTAAGGTTGGGAAACTTTGGGATGAGCCTACCATCACAATATTTCATGGCAGCAGTAGTCAAATTCCTCCTTCCCTAATCCTCGGTAGCAACATGGACCTCCTGGTTGGCAACCTTCCTGTGATGCATCATAGTCTCCCAAAAAGCAGAGAAGAGGTAAGAGTCACCATGCTCCTATGAAATGCTTCACAAAAAGGGTATCAGTGAATCTGTTTGGCTGTTGTTAAAAAGAACTTTCTGGGAAGAAGTTGACATTTTATGTGGAAAGCAGCACTTTTCATGTGTTTTGACAAGCACCTAACTTTTCACTGCAAATTTTGAATGTTGAGGTGCTGGTATGGGTGACAGCATGTATCGGTGTTTACATCAGAAGTAATTACAGTGATGTTATAATCATCGCTAAGCCAGGCATTGCAAAACTGAATAATTTATTGTTAAACTTAATTCAAACATGCTCCAAAGTAGAACTGATTCCTGAGCAGCCTGAGCTCAACTGTATAATGACATCTTGAAGCCAGCAAAGCAATATGGCTACATTATCTTAAAGTCTGTGGTCTGTGCTTAGAGTACACCACTTTTAAAATGTGTATTTATTTCCCTTTCCCACGGTGCCTCCCGAAAGCACAAAGGTTTCTCCACTCTGACACCCATTCCCAGACAACCTGTCCTCTCCCCTAACACCCTCTGTGCACAGCACTCAGGCAGCAGGCAGCTCTGCTACAGCCCCTGCACCTCAGTCCCTGTCCTCTGGGCTCTTCTTTTTGCTGCTCTCTACACGTTGATCTGAAGCTGCCTTGCTTGCTGGGCTGGCTCGAGGAGCGGCTGAGTGGACGCCATGGCTCCACTTCACCTCTCCAGCTCCCAGAGGCGACCTGTATTGTTGTATTGTCCTTTGTATTGTCCTGTTGTATTGTCGTGTATTGTCCTTTCCTATGCTAGTGCTCTCACTTGTGCACCTAATTGAGTGGGACCCAAAAAGTTGACGAGAATGACCTCCATGGGGGAAAGTGCTTTCGCACCATGTACAGGATGCTTTGGGAGAGGAGGCTCCAGGCAGGAGGACTAGCTGGAAAACCCAGCTACCTTGGCCCCTGAAGCTGCTCCTGAAGCCGAGGTTCCCATGGGATTGCTGCCCAACTCCTGGCATCACATCCCGAAAGGCGTCTGACCGACAGGCACTGCACATAAAGCCCCATCGCTCTGCATGTCTTTGGGACCATCTTTCTGGCAACTCGACCCATATATTTGGTGCTAAAATAAATTCTTGGGGAAGGAAAAAGCATGTCTGAAGCTACCCCTTCCCTTTTCTTCTTTGCCCTTGCCTCCCCAAGCAGACGCACACGTTCCAGGGTCCACATTTGCAAACTTTTTGCTTCTTTGAGCAATTTTCATACTCCAAAACAGCATCACGGAATGTTGCTTAGTTAAGGCAAGACGGCTCATGTCAGAAAATGTTTGCTAGATTGGGTCTCATTTTGTAACATTTCTCCTCAAAGGATCATTCAATGATGCATCTTAGAATCAGATTCCAGAGAGGGAACTAAAAGAAACATCAATAAAAAAAGAAACTGTGAGGAAACTAAATATAGAACAGGCCAATATGAATTAAACAACATCCTAGAAATCTTCACACAATAATTGATTTTCTCATTTGTACTTCTTTCTATTCTTTAATCTTTCAGCAGGGCTTCAATCCTCCCCCCATTGCTTTTTTAATATTCTCTGTTCATCTGTTGTCTACAATATTGTTTCTGATCTCTCTCATCCCATCAATCATCTATAAAAAGAGACTAGTCCACACACTCTGGTCTCCAATCCTAATGACTGTAAAGAACTAATCACCTAAACTGAGTGATGTTCATTGTTGTAAGTGTCTCTTTGATTTATTAAACATCTTTGTATAAATTCCTGCATGTTTTGCAAGTTGTTTCCTAGAACCTGTATGAAGGCACTTTGAAATCCTAAAACTGTCTGCTTATAGGGTTTTTGGTTCACCTAATAAATGGATTCTTGTCATGAAAAATGAGCTTTTACTTACTGAAAGGACCACTCAATTCCAAATTCAGGTCAGATCCTCAGTTCGAGCTTTCTCTGAATACACAGCAAACTTACAAAGGCCACTCATACACACTTTATATTAATGTGAAAATACTGTGTGCATCACTTCAGCATGTCTGCCTGCTGACGGAGAGCCATAGACACTATGGAAATACTCCTAATGATGGCATTTTCCCTAGCTGTCACTTTCACATGCTGTTGCAAGCTCTTCAGTTGAGCAAGGAGACTTCCAATCTGATTAAATAAAGTTTAAGAACTGAATATGTTCACACTCTGTCCTAGTCAGAATGGCATATCCAGCACCATGCTGTCAGTGTGCAACCTGACACAGTGACAAGGTTTGATATGAGTGCTGAAGTTGGCCGCTTTGACCATACACCAATGGCAAGGCCACCAAATCCCCACCAAAGGATTTTGGTGTCACCAAATTGGGGGATCCTCAAAGGTGAGTGAGACCCAGGTTGTGCTAGTCATGTGGAGGACTGCGCCCCTATCTATCTGGGTCTCACTTGAAAGAAAAAGGGATACTAAGGACAGAGTAGAATTCAACATGAGCAAAGTGTCTCTGAAAATGGCATGAGGCTTTTGAAAGAGCGTGATATGATATTCTCATAAGCTAATTGTGAAAATGGGAAGTAGACAAAATATTATATGGGCACAGCTGTTGGTAGAACAACACTCAGGAGACAACACTCAAAATGGAGGAACAGTTTGACTAACAACTCATCTCTGGGTCTGCCTTAAGACTTGTGCTGTTCATGGTTTTTTTACTGGCACCTTAGGGTGCAGGATTAGAAGGAAAAGGTATGAAATGTTTGAATGATGCCATTCTGGGCAGGATTCTTTGCCAATGAGATGATTATAAATTCCGTTCTCCTTTCCCATGCTGGATTTGCACAGAATATTGAGTGCTTGCTAAAAATAAATGCATATTCCTTAATGTTCACCACACTCTTTGCAGCAGTCCCTGCCAATGAACCAGCTACTGTTACAAGCGGGTAAGCTTCATGCACTGATTGCCTTAGTGCCTCATACTAAGTAAAAAAGATGTTAATAATCTTATTATTACATAAACATCATGGAAACTCATAAATATAGATTCAACAGTTAACATCACAAATCTGTGAAAACACTTTTTTCAGCACAGTATGGGTGTAGTTATGCTGGCAGGCAAAAGAAGTGGGGAAAAATTATGTATAATTTATTCTATAGATTTGCCCACTTTTTCTGTTTACAAAATGTGCATTAATACCGTACAGCCTTTGTGTTCTGTAAGCATTAGCAAAACAGTCTCCTACTACCCTCTGGTAAGGGTGGATTAAGCTGGGCTGGTAAATCTTGGTTTGGTGTATAGAGCTCATATGGCTTTCCTTTTCACTGCCTGATTAGCAGATTGTCGAGTGTTACTCTTAGAGATTTTGTTTCCTTACATTCACTTTAGCATTCAAAATTTGCTTTCTGTGCATAGCTCAGGATCTCATGCAAACTTCAATGTTTTTGTGATTGCAGTTGTCAGCTAGAATAGCCACAGAAAGTGATTAGTTCCCCCACAACTGCGTACACTCAGAAAGGGCTGCAACATAGAAACACAGCAGAAGAGGGATCTTCTGTTTCTTTCTCTGACTCTCCTTTTTTTTTTTTTTTTAAAGGAAAATATGGCAATGATGTTTGGAAAAAAAAATTAAAAAATTAGATTTTTTCCCCAAATAACTGAAAAACAAATACAGAGAAAGTAGATTTACATTGCTGTTCAAGAAAATATTCATGGAAGTGATTAGTGAAGTTTAAAATGTCCCCATCATCTGTACTCATAAATATAATGTTGCTGTAAAAAGATATTTCTATTAATATCAGGTGAGAGAACTCCATTACCCAGTCATGAGAACATAAATAAATAATAGCCATCTGCAACTCTGGTGTCAACATCTTTATCATAGATGCTGATTCCAGTGAGGTGATTTCCAAACTCTCAGGAAAGGGAGACTCATTTCTATTCCGAGGCTCCTACTCGGAGGACCGTCACGCAAATGGACAGAGATTAGGAACAACCTACAATTTCTACATATGTGAACTCACTGCACTACAAAAAGGGTTGCAGAGAGAAATGCTTTTAAAGAGCTTAAGAAGTAAAGTGCAGGCAGGATAGTGGCTTTACGTTGTGAGAAAAAAAGCACAAACAGGACAGTTGAAAACACACAAAGAATTTAACCCCCAAGGAAGTCCAGCCAAAACATTTGCTTAAAGTCGTATCACACCACTCTGCAGTTGGATCACCTATATTAATACTGTATATTTAAAACATCTGCTGATGATAGAGTCAGTCCACAAATTTGGCATCAGTGGTTTCACTGGGAAAGGATCTGTGATTTTCCTCTGTGCAACCACAGTGACAATTTAAAGTCTATTATCTCACAACCCACCTCGATCTTAAAAATTATTTTTTTCTCTCTTCTCAAACAAATGATTCCCAAATCTCTGTGGGATAAGTACGGTGATGATTTAACCTGTTTTGCAATCTATTGAGCTTTAAACATGTCAGCTCATCTAAGAATGGATATTATAAATTTTACAGCTCTGGTTTGGGAGAAAATACTACATCCTGAAGAAAGGAAACAAAGACTTTCCTCTTCTGATTGGTGAGGTTGTTTTTTTCTTTTGATTTTGTGTTGTTTTGTTTTGTTTTTCCCAGAAAGATGGTTGCTGCTTGAGAGGCACTGAGCAGTAAAGAAGGCTGGAAGTAGTTAGTCTTGGTGGAGGTGAACTGTACGGTTAGAGGGCAGAAAAAGAGGTCAGAGGTATATATGATCAATACAATATTGCACAGGAATTGCCACAGCGGACACCTCGTACCTACTTTGTGTGTGCACTTATAAATACCTGTCCGTATCGCCAATCCCTGGCTCAGCTGAAAAAGGTTCTGTATCTTTGACGCGAGGCAAGAAGATCTCCATCCCTGCAGTTCTACTGAGATTACTCAGCTGTGAACAGATAACTCAATACAAAGAAGAGGAAGAAAAAGCAAGGAAAAAAGTAGAAGCAGACAATTTCATAGAGCCCAAACCAGACAAGACTCTCTCTGATGACCAAGGGAAAAGCTTTGATAAACGGTAGGGCAGCTCCTCAAATCCAGGTCTCTGAAAGTGGGGGTGGAACACTGTAGGAAATAATATGAGAGTCCCTGCTGTGGGAGTCAAGGGAGACAGGGAAAATAGTTCAAGTAATAAAAAAAATGTTAATATTACAAGAGTGGAATGCATCTGAGTATAATTCCAGACTTTTAAGTTCAGTTTTCAAATCTTGGAGAAAGAAAGAGACAGCCCGCTGCCATCTCACTAGTTTGTCACATTGGGTTTAAGGTGTGGAATAAATCAAAACTTTTTTTCGGAACATGGTACAAAGAAACGCATTAATAATACATGAAAAATGTTCATCACGTTGGTGTGCATCAGTGGAAACACTATTTTAAAGAAGCTATGAGCAACACATGAAAAGACTTGACCTAGGTTTCACTTCTGATGTGCTGGGGTGGGGGCAAGTCAAGCATTTCTCTTACCCACTGATGTGCTGTACCTGTGACTTCCCGCCTGGGTAGAGAAGTTGGGTACCCAAAGCAGGGATGATTTTTTTTCCCACAAGCAAGCAAGGAAGTTTGAATCCTCTGAGCCATACCCTCTAAGTGCATTCAAGAGGAACAGAGAGAGAAATAAAACAAAACCTCCCAGCTAACTGGTAGCTGCCATGCCTTTTCTTCCTCTGCATGCTGAATGTTTAAATGTCTAAAGACTCTGATGTTTGCTGAGAACAGCAGTCATTTTTGTGCTCAGCTCTGCACACTGTAGTGCAGAGGACTGGGACACACACGCCTACATCCTATGCCTTTCTAAATGGTTTTGCTTTCCTTCCCTTTAGCTTCCAGATACACACTTTTAAAAAATAGTAAAAGTTGATCTGATTAAAAGTATACAATTACTATTTATGGAAAAGCATAGCTGCAATAAATATTTGTTTCTAAGCTAGCTGAATCTATCAGCAATCAGAGTGTGGGAAAGATCAAAGGGAAGAGAAGATAAACACAGAAATGACATTCGTGATTCAGATCGTGGTAGCGCCCAAAAGCTCTACACAAAAATAGGCCCTCCCGCAGTTGATGCTGTACAGGCAAATAGTGGGATTTTCTTGTCTTCTGAAGCACCAGCAGTCTCAACAGGCAAACTGGGCCCGTGGGGGATGAAAACAGACAATTTCTGTTAGTGACTGGAATGAAGAAATGCTCATTTTGCCAGGGCATCTCTACTCCTGGGGCTAATTCTCTTTGCAAGAGCTGTGGGCACACTCTCCTCAGCTGGTGACGTAGTGACAGAAGACACTTGGGTCCCGCTGCCTCTGTGGGGCTGTGCATCCATGAGGGAACCCTTCAGAGACCTTATGCTTCAGGAATGCAAGAGCTTTGGTTCCACCAGCTCTTCCATGAAGAATTTGTGCTCTCAGGGCTGGTCAAGCGCAGTTGTGCTGAATGACTTCCCTCACTTGGTGGAAGTGGGGGAGCGGAATGGACGGTCACTTGGCTGTGTAAACCCACAGCACGGTCTCTGTCACACCCTGCACTCCCACGCGTGTTGGAGGACACTTAGCTGTGCCTGGGCAAGCACAGAGGGAAGCAGCATGCTTTGCATCGTGTCCTGCCAGGTGGAGGAACCACAGCTGATGGGCCTTCACATGGCACTTTGCATGCATTTCATTCCTCTCTTCCCACGCGCTCCCACTACATCTCTTTCCACTGGCTGCTTCTGGGGAGCCCAGGGCAAGCATGGTTACTGTCGGGCCACGTCACAGGCCACACACGTGGATGTGGCCACAGGACCTCTTTGCACTGACCTGCTGGTGGCCATGACCCCCCTGCTGAGGCAGCAGAGCAGTCCTCAGCAAACCCATAATCCTGAGCAAGGAGTGGCTCAGCATCCAAAAATTAACCTGTCTTTCCCTGCTGGACCCTGATTTTCCAGTGGAGGGTATGGGAAAGGGGAAATTCACTGCTCCAGCAGATGCTCATTGCACTTCTTATACATGCCTTAAGCCTGTTGTCACCATCTTCATTTGTAGTTTTGTGAACTACTTTTACCTTATTTAACAGACTCTCACAATAGGAAAAAAGACCCTAAGGAAAGAGAAAAAAATTGTTACTTTGCTAAGACCTTGCCTGGCAAGTTTCAGCACAGAAACCCCAGAGAATGCAAAAGAGATTAATGAAAATGCTGAGAATCACCATAATAATTCCAACTACCCGCACCAGTGTCAGCAGGCTCAGCAGGGCCTGTCATTAGAAAGCCCCCTTTTAAAACGGGTGTTCCTCCTATTAGTTAAATTATCTAGACTGCGGCGAATAATATTCCAAGGTGACAGAAATCGGAACAGTACAGACTGCTAAAAATGAATATCAGATAATTGCTCATAAATTACTTCTGGGGTCTTTCAAGATCTTTCAGTCTTGCTGACTGAAAGGCAAGTCATTTGGAATGCAATAATTAAAATAAAAGCTGCAACATACAGGAAATGTAGTTGGAAGGAAGATATTAAGAGATATATTGTACCTGCATAAATTATCATCTGGTTTTCAATAGCATCCTGAATTTGCTCTTATTCTCCTTAAAAAGCAAGTATGGATGAGAGCCTTGGCATGGAGGCCAACCCTGGCTCTGGTCCCCAGTCTCCTCCCTGAGCTTTGCATATATTTCAGCGAGGTGGAAAAAGGGGTTGGACATTATTGTCCTTCTTCACACTTTTTCCCTGGTGCTGTGTCTGGTTAATGCTCAGCGACACCCACCATTGAGGCAGGGGACAAGCAGATCTCCAAGGGTGGCACAGCAATCCTCAGGTCCTTGTGTGGCTTCAGCCCCTCTGGAGGAGGGAGGTTGCCCCCCTCACATGGCTTGAAGGGACAAACGAAGATTTCCTTCCTTGGGATGGGACCTTGAAGCTTCACTAGGAAATTCGTTAAACAGAAGGCTTATTCTCCTAATTTGCCACATCTGAGGGTAAAATTAATGTCACTTGGCATTCAGCGCAGTCACCTCTGTATTAGTTTTTTTCAGTAGTTTTAGATTAAAGCTGCTTAGAGACAGAAGGGGTGCTCTGGTGATCTGAGGGTCAAGACATAGTCACCTCTTCAGCTGTATTCTCTCTTCTTTTTCTGACCATCCCACACAGCTACCAACTGTTTGGAGGAGGACGGTACTGTAACTCCAGAAAATGTCTGTTAAAAATCCCTTTGACACCCATTTACTGCTGACCACGTTTGGTCTAAAAACATTAAGAAATTATTTCACCCCTCATGGCATTTATTGAACTACATGGAGATGTTTTTTCAGACTTTTTTTTAAAAGCCAGACTATATTTTGTTAGTTGCCCAGAGGATTTCATGCATGGGCTACCCTATAAATAAGACTTATTATTCCCCAGTGACGAATGTGGTTTCTTTCTGAGAAGTGGCCTAATAGCTCAAGTGGGATAAACAGGAATATTCTGGTGGTATTAAGTTTCACAATTAAACAGGGGACAGTTCCCTCTTTAAAAGGGGTAGTTAACCAGTCTTTAAATGACCTTTTTACTTTTGTATTGAAGCCAGAAAGTCCTCTGCCCATGAGTTACAGCTGGGCAGCGACAAGCGGAGGATGTGAGCCACCAACTTGTGATTCTCTGCAGTTCCCTAGAGATAAATTTGGTCCTCCCAGCCAAATTTATAGCTAGGAGGAGGTAAGGGAAGCTGTAAAGTCTAACCACTGGGCTGGCAGCGTTACGCTGGTCTCAGCAAGGCCAAGGACCGTATCAGCAGCTGAAATACCCTGTGCCATTGGAGGCAGGGCAGGTGGCAAGCCTGCGGGACAGTGACTCTGCAGCATGACCAACACAGTCTATTTCTGGGAAGGAAAATGGATATTTTTTTCTTCACGGCTGCTTCTCTGCACATTTTGCCAAAACTAAATTAACCCCATGAACATAGAACAAACGTACATATATTATGGGTCTTCTTTCATGAATAAAGGATGCCAGGTCACCTAACCTCCATCCAAATGAGCAGCAGAGGAAGGGAGAGAGGAGAAGGGAAGGTAATTTGAAGTTACAGTGGGGAGGAGACAGAGGTTTACTCAACAGCTGAATTGTCCAACAACTCAGTCTGTCAGAAATCAGGAAATATCACACAAATTCAGACAGTTTTTGTCAACCTGTCCCCTGCCCTAGCACTGCCAGAATCTACTCTAGCTGGGTCTCAGAGACCTTGCACGGTGGAGATGCTGCAGCCTCCCAGCACAGCCCCTTCCAGCGCCGATCTCCCTGCAAAGCCGGACCTCAGCGCAAAGGAAGGGTTGGAGATGGTTTTTCCAGTTATGACATAATTTCCCCACAAATGATGCTTTTCCTCAATCCCATCACCTAAAGCTCCCTTAACACATGGTTGTTTAGTACATATTCAGAATTTCCATTAGAGTGAGCCTTTACAATTCCTCCTGCTCTTTAGGCTTAGGAAATACTTTGCATAGGATTCAGGGCATGCAGGTGAGAGTGTTCTTGCAGGCTGACCTTTCTATAATCTGTAATTCTCAATGGTCATGGTTTCATCTTTATCTGGAAATTTATAGGAAAAAATGTCTTTTGGAACAATATGAAAAAGGCTGCTAAAACAACTGCCCATCAGCTTCTGGGATGTGTGAGAAGAAGAAGGATGGTTATCCCTCGCGAATGCCTGAAATTAGTAGTCAAGAACAAATAAAGAGCTCATACTCCTATTTTATGACTAGATCTCAGCATTACATTGAAATGAAGTCAGCTATACTGAGTGGCACCTGGACCCTTCAGAGTATGACTACAGAAGGCACCATGGGGCTGATGCTCAGAGGCACCACTGAGGTGTGTGTCTCCAGCACGTGCTCCCACTCGTAGGCACGTTTAGGGGGACAGGGTTCCTAGCCAAACGCATTGAGATGGACTATGTGTTGTTACAGCACAGGGGAACTTTGAAGTCTTTCAGTGCAGAAACCTGCTACAGAGCAGGATATCAGGCTGCAGATTTGGTATTTCATGACAGGTCTCAGTTCCAGTGTTGCCAGTCTCACGTGCTCCTCTTAAATTTCCCTGCTCCTTTACCACACTGTTTCTATATACTTAGTATTGAAAAATATTTACATGAAAAACGTTCAAAAGGGAGAGAGGTTAAAAAAACTGTCAACTGGGCTAAAAATATCAAGCAAATCTTTCCCAGCCTCTATGAAGTAATAGATTTCTAGTGCTGCTTACTCAGGACTTCTAGCAGGCTGCTGTACTCACAGGAGGGTGCTTTCTTAGCTTACTTTATGCATCAGCTTCATGTAGAATAATTGTTTACTTCTGTAAGTGAAGAACACACATTTTCTGATGGAGATTGCCTACCTCAAGGACAAACTAAATGTAGATCTTCAGCTTGGAGAACATTAACTTTTTGTGCAATGTAGCTAGCAAAGGTAAAAACCTGTTTACTCTTGAGGACTTTCTTCAAGCTGGAACAGACACATCCTCAGACAAGACTGTGAAAAATGCGATGACATTAAGTTTGAACTCAAAGCTGAGTACTTGAAGATGTATTAGCTCAGGTCTGAGAGCTCCATTCTCATGCATTTTTCGAGAGGTAGACCTTTACATTCATGTCTCTACTCAGACGTGGCTTCGTTTTCCTCCACCAACAGCAGGAAGTCTTTTCAGATAAGCACCCAGCCACCTAAATCTCTGCATCTAAGACAAACATACAGTAAAACTGGGACTGTTTTGGCTGCCCTCCCACAAGGTAGTCCTATGTTTTCCATCTACGTTGCCTCTACCCAGCTGATCACAACTCATCTCCACACCCAAATGAACTGGACCATATTTTTGGTAAAGAAACAGTGAGGATAGAAGAGTGGGTGTCCTGATGTGCTGGCTGAAAGAGAAGGAATAGAGGGAAGCGGGAGGGAGCAAAGCTGCCAAACGCAGCTGCAGCTTGTGACATCAGGACAGACAGCAGAGAGGGTTCAAGTACTCATGGGATGGAGCAAATTATGCAGTTTGTTTACTTTGCAGTGATGAAACAGAAAGGTTGGTTTCTATACACCCTGGCTTATAGGCTGGCATATATGATTCATATATATGTATTTTAAGTCTTCTATATCTCTCCAGCTCAGGCTGCCACTCGTTTCTAGTCTTCTAACAAGCAGGCTTTTGAACTGCATTCACGCTCACTTTTTAAGTTTCGAAAGAAGCATCTCTTGCTGTAGAGTCTGCCGCTAATGAGAGATGAGGCAAAGTGAGGAGACAGCACTGCCATAGGCAGTCTCTGTGTTGTGCCATCCTGCGCTGTGTGAGCAGATGATAGCAACGCTCTCCACCGCTCTGGCTGCACTGCATGGGTCAGAGTCTGTGTTAGCACACAAGTAACCATTAACCTGGCCTTTGCTGCTGGCTTCCAAAAACATTTCTGAGCATTCACCTCTCCTTCTGTAAATAACAGTTGCATTCAAGGAAATGTCAGTGAGCAACAAGATAGGGCTCACTAGAATAGGAGTCACAGAAAAGCAAGGTCATGTCAACACAGAATTCACTCCAACCTGGGCAAATAAAGAAACTGTCTCTCACCAGCTTGATCTGTGCAAAGGGAGCTGCACGGGTACTGGCAGAACAACGGTGTATCTGCACTTCAACTCACAGCCACAGGAACGGACCACAAAGTCCCTCTGCTCTTCCCACCACTGGGCACACACTTGACATTTGAGTGGCATGACCTGCAAGTTTGCCTGGTCTGCACTGGGAAGACCTATTGAAGTGAGTGCTCAGCACCTCTTAGCCCTTGGTCCTTTGGGATTTTATTCACAAAGCAGAGCCAAATCCACTTCAAACTCAACACTAGAGGTATTTGAAATATTGAGGACTGAAAAGAAGGTATCCTAGTACGTACATGAAAGGATATCTCCCCCTGTTTCATGATTCACAAAATACAGGATTGAGAACTGCGTGTGTGCAGTATTATTATTAATGGATGCAACAGAACTCTCTGGCCAGACTTGTTGAACGGTCCCATTAGAAGTTTTGCCTGCTCCTGTGGCTCCATCTGCTCCCCTCTGCTCTCTTCAAAGACCAAATACATTTATTTCTTTTTAACATGGCTGCCGAAGCTCAGAGCCTATGAAAACACAAGGGCTGACAGTGCTGATTCCTCTCTTCTGACCTGTACTAGCCCAGGTCTTCAAGATGTGGACCCTGACAGTGGTCCTCAGGCCTGTTGTCTGACCCATTCACCAGCTCTGCTCAGCAGCTCCTGCTGTGACAGAGACGAGCGCTGCCAGGCCTTAACTCCCAACCCAGTCTGCATCTCTGCTGTAGCCCCCCAAATCACCAGCAGCTCCCTTGAGGGTCTGTCTCCAGGAGCAAACCAGTCATGCAGCAGTTTTTTCTTCTGCCAAAGAGGAACATGGTGCAAGTTCTCACAGGGCTTTGTTCACATCCTTAACTCAAAATCTTGGTTCCTGCATCCTGAGGTGAAAACTCTGCTGATTCCCTCTGAGCAAAAACCTGGCCCATGCTGACCCTGTACAATCCCAACATAAGGGACAGGGAAGAAAGGAGATCACTGCTTTCTGTAGGCGATGACTAGCACTGTAAGTAGTGAGGCTTGCACATACTTGTGTGGTCACCTGAACCTTCTCACTGAGCACCACAGGATAGCAGAGGTGGGTGCAGGTCACAAGCACGGGACTGGGGACCTCTTCTTCAGTCACCTCATGAGGAATGGCATTTTCTCCTTGGGAAAGTAGGCAGAACTGGCAGCTACATGCAAATCACTGCTGCTGTCAGGGTACCACCTAAGGATGCCTCCAACCCTGCCTCAGTTCCATCGACACTTTATAATCCCTGACCAGTAAGAACCAGCACAGGCATAGACAGTCTGTTGTGAGAGATGACCAATACCTCTCCTCCTCCCCTTTGCAAAAGCACCTTTATAAGAAACCTCCCCAGACCAGGAATACGAGTTCAGTATCAGCAGAAGATAAAACCAGTGATACAACAGCATCTTACTGGGAAATTCCCACACCTTTGGAGGACATCAGTAACAGAGGAAAAACTCCACACAGACTTGGTCTGGCTTTGATTTACTGTGCCCCTCAAAATGAAAAGTGCTGTCTATACAGTCTGATGGAAACCTGAAAATGGAGGAAGGAAAGATGACTGTAGCTCAATTAAATTTTTCTGAAAACCAACAAGCATTCTCTGCCTGCTGTCTCTCAGCACAAGGCTTCAGGGGCTGGGTAATGCACTGCTTGGTGAAATGGTTATACTAAACATTGAGCAGAAGTCCTTCTCATTTACAGCTCTCCTACCTTCAGCAGCATTACAGCAGGGATCAGTTTCACCTGCAGTACAGAGCTGTGCAATTTATACACCCCACTTTGTCTTAAAATTCCCAAGCTGCACCATACAAGCAAGGAAGCAATAAAAGACACAGTGCACAGACAAGACTTAAAGCCTGCACTCAGTTCTGATGCTGTAAAAAATGCCTAGCTGAAACAGAGATCTAAGTTTCACATCTTTTATTTAACTTTCAAACATCATATCCTAGATTTTACAATGATGGGCACTACAGAAAACACGATGAGAAATAGATGGGTAATTATGGTGGTGGTTTTGACTTTTACCATCATCTAAAACTGTAGTAAAGTCAGAAGACACAGGTTTATGCTTCTTGAGATATGTGTTTAAATCTACTTTGTGTCATAAGTGATCTGAACGTAATGGTCACAGCTTGACTCCGAACCAGGCTTAGATAAGTGACTCCGATTTAGAATTAGATGGGGTTTTCTGTATCAGAGCACATGTACCACATGGTTTGGTACAAATCAGCGTGACTGGCAGCAGGTTTTGGGACTAGGAAGGGAAAAGAAACTTAACTTCAGAAAGAAAGTTGTAGACAGTGATGTGTGTGGGATGCTCCCTTGGCAGCTGCCCGTAGCCTGCTGGTTCCTCCGCCTGCAGCCCCTTGCACCAGCTCCAAGCACTGCAATTTGCGAGAGGCACTACTTGCTTTGGGAGAAAGGAAGAGGCAGACAGAAGAAGCTGGTGAAAAAAAAAAAATGTTAGAAGAACAAAGCAGGCAGGAAAGATGTTTTAAATGACAGGTACCTATAGATCACAGGGGAGCGCTGAAATGCGTGATTAAGTCCTGAAGTGGCCATCATGCAGTCCACAACCCCTGCCTGTTACAGAAACCCACGCAGGTAGGTCCCACTGGGGCTGCAGCATCCTTTGATGCCCAGGTACAGGACAGGAGTGGGAGTCACCGCACGGCGAGAGACCGGACAGAACAAACCTGGTCCAGAAACGGGGTCAGTGGCAGCGTCCCCCGCGGGCCGTGGTGACGGCCCAGGCTTCCTCGCTGGGCAGGTGGGCAGGGGGACCCGTGTGGGGTGACGGCTGACCCCCCCCAGCCTGCGTGGGCCCATGGGGATGGCGACGATGCCCACGCAGGGTTGCCGTGGGCTGCTGACATAAGCGGCCCCGCCGAAAGCGCGGGAAGGCGACGTGGGGTGGAAGGGGTTCCCACCCGCGGGGGGGGGGGGCGTGGGGACATCCCTGGGTGGCCGTGTCCCCGCGTGGGGCCGCCTGTCCCCCGTGTCCCCGCGGCGTGCGAGCCACGAGAGGGCACTGAAACATAACCGAAGTGCCGAAACGCGCTCGGGCTCCTGCGCCGAAGGGGGGTCTCCCGTCTGATGCCACTGCCTTCCCCATAATTATATCTTTAGATAAAATTCCAGAACAAAGGACCGACACAAGGATATATTCATTGCTGTGTGTTTCAACTGCCCATTATGAGGTCGGAAACAAGAACGGGGTTCATAAATACCCTACAAAGAAACACTTCATGCGTTGGGAGCTCGTACAATGAAATATGAATTTCTGTTGTAGTTGTTCGCCGGGCTAAAACAATAATTGTATTGAAATGCATTTTTTAATTAAACTGTTTGCTGCGCTCTGGAAATCTGCATTGGCATTTATGTAGTGTCCATCATCGCTGTATCGGTGTGCTTTATCTGTGCAATCTGCTAAGCTTAGTATATTTTAATTGAAATTCTTTCAGTCTTTCAGCTGCTACTTCCCCCTTCAGATTATAATTCATATTATAGCTACATTTCATGCTTATCCTAGCCTGAGTGATTACAGGAATTATTCTGCCATTATTTTTAATTCTTCCCTACTTCCCCCTCATTTTCACAATCCCTTTTTACTATAAACTCTTGCTGTTACGAGGGAATTTGGTGCAAATCAGTTCACACATATTTTTTTTTAACATATAAACCAGATGTAGGAAACCCCAACATTAAAAACATGCAGCACTGAAAGACTTTCATTCTTGAAAGCTGAAAATATGCCACTAAGATAATATGAAATATTTTAAAATGCAGCTGGAATATGTAAGAAGTAAGTCCTGAAATAATTTTAATAAAATATACCCTTAAAATTTCCAAGAGACAACCTCATCAAAAAAGGAAGGAAAAGAGATCCTGTTATTGTCTTTTTTACACAAGATATTTTCTTTTACTTCATGTAAATTAAGTTTCTTTTAAAATTTTTCTTAGGCATTCTTAGCTCATCCTACTACAAAAAAAGGAAAAAGAAACCAGGAGATTCACAGGTTTCTTGCATGAGAGAAAAAGGTTAAAATCAAAATTATTTGAAGAAGAGATTTTGATTTGCATTTGTCCAGTAATTCCAATATATTAACTTATTTAAAAAATAACTTCTGCAGATAGTTATATCAATTAATACTCTCTCAGGAGTGTGCTTTTTTACTGAAACCCATGGAAATACATTTTTTAAATTCATTGTCTCTCATCTCACCAGTATGGCACTATTTACGACAGTTTAAGTCTTAGTGCTGAAAGCCCTGAACCTGAACAGCATGCATTCCCAACCTCTGTTAGAAACAAAAGAGCCAGGATGTAGAGGGAAGCTCAGAGGAAGGAATAGCATCGGAATTTGTTTTTACTTCAGTGGGAAGCGTCACATAAGTAAGAACAATTTGTGTGAATAAGGTTTTGCAGGACAACAGTCCACATCTGATGCTGGCAAGGGAGAGGACTTAACCTAATAGGTTATTTCCACATCTCGCTACCACAAGCCTAAGTAACGTTCACCACGTTCAGCCTGAATGAGGCATTTATTTCGACTTCCGAGAGCTAAATTCTTCCTGATCATAACAGCATCGTTCTGCCACTCCATGTGGACTCGTAGCTTCTGTTAGCAGCTGCGAGGGCCCTGGGAGCAAAGCCATACCGAATAACTCACAGACACCCGCTTGGTGGGATTACAGGGAATTTTGCCATTCGTTTGTCAAACCTTTAGACCTCTGGAGTTTTTATACATCTAAGTCCAGATCACTTATGTGAGTGTGTGTGTGCCAGTATGGTAGGAGGGGAAAAAAGCCTTCTCTAAGAATTTGTATTGCCTGGTGATGGTTTTACAAAGAAAAATTAGTTTTTATCCTGGCTTGTGCTATATCTCAGAAAGCTCATACTGAGCTAAAAATGCATCAGGAATACGTCTTTGTGGCTTCAGTGTAAGCTGTGGAAAATTTGTTCTTGTGCTTCCAAACAGTTTATTTGCATCCACAATATATCTCAAAATATAAAAGAAATATATAAAAACGTAGGGACAATACTTGCACATTACAGAGCGGCATATATTCTCTAAATTTTATTATATATCTATGTATGTATGAATGCATGGAAATCCTGCCTACCACATAGGGGGAGAAAAACACTGAAAATGCATCCCCATTTAATCTGGTAAATTTGTGGTTGCATTGATTAAGGAGAGTAGAGATTTGTCTGGCTCCGGGGCAGATGACCAGTCTAGTCTAGTCTGTAGCACACTCGGTATTTTCCAGCTTTAAATCTCCTATGGCCCATAAAAACATTTGCAAGTATTTCTTATTGTTAAATGTGGTATTTCACAATGCAGGTAGAGCTGATCTCTTGAATTATTTCCTCCCACTGAACTACCCAGCGAAGCAAACCTGACATCAACACACCCATCTACACATGCTTCTCCTTTGCACCACTGGGAAACACATCGAGTGATATTCTGCCCGCCGGGAGCAAGTGCCAGCCCAGCACTCTCCTTCAGGGGAGAGGGGAGAAAAAAAAAATCTTTTCAAATTCTCTGGGAAGATTTGACTTCCTCCCCCACCTTCTTTTTTCCCCCTCTTTTAAATGTCAGGCTCCTACACAGTTTCTTTGAAAGTTTGAACAGTTAGTTAGATCAGTCTGGAAGCAAAACAAACCACAGCACATTTCACCTTTTGCAGAACTTTCCAAGAGACAGCATGCATTTCAGAGTGGTGACTATTCAGCATTTAGCTCTCTAGGGCTGGGGTGTAGACCTAAAATTCAAAACATTTTTTTGTACATCTGTGTTGAATCAGGGTTTATTTCTGATTAAGGTGGCTGAATATTTAATATTAAGTTCTTTTTTAAACTGATCACTGTTGTATTTAGGGACATCAAATGGAAATGGATAGTTCTGCTGTAGCATTTTTCACTCTGCTTAGGATCCAAGTTAACTGGGTTGGAAGGTTTCTGATTTTTCCTTGAGCTGTGTTTTGCCTGAGGTACAGCCTGTGACAACAGAGCCTAGACATTTTGACCTACTCGTGGCATTTTCTTTCACTGTGGGTGCTGGGAGATGCTCAGGCTGCTGCTCTTTCCCTTGTCCTGGTGCTCTCGATGGGAAGTTCATCTGCTCCACCTCTCCCTGCTCAGGGAAGGCTGGGTGCTGGAAAATGCCAGGCCGATGGTACATGGGGCACAGCTGAGATAGGGCTTCCCAGGCAATGAAGTGCTATGGGAGATACTGGTCTGGTTTTGACCCTGAGTTTGAAAGGGAGTTGCTTCTGCTCCAGCTTGCTGCAAGATCTGAGTCAGAGCAGCGATCTCACCACCCAAGTACTGGGAAGAGTGAGGGATGCAGCGCAATCACCCCCCCTACTTGTTGTCGGGGGTCTGTAAGCAGCCAAACCCACCCAAACACAGGGCATAAAGAAGGGGGGACAGAGGAGAGAAACAGGTTTGAGTCCTAAGTGCACCCAGTAGCAAGAGGAGCTTGTGTTTCCCTGTCCTCCATTCCCAAGAACTGAACTAGCAGTGAGCAATCTGCCAAAATCATGTCTGGTGTGCACTGATTTTGCATGTGTGTCACCACCCTGGCAGCTCAGCTGGGAGGGTTCCTGACACTTTTGGGGGTGCACCAGTGGACAGCGCTGTGCTAAAGAAAGGTACCTAATGAGCAGCAGTGGATCTGAAGGGCCCAGATAACGATGCATGGCTGAGGCAGATGACGCTGCCAGCTCGCACATCATACACACAGGCTGTGGGAAGTGCCCGGCATGGTGCTCTGAGCACCATTTGCTAACTGCTAAATGCAGGTTAGCATGTTTATGCCATACCCAGGAACCAGCAGGATACTCTCTGGGCAGCAGGCTCATACTGTCCACACCAGGAAAAGAGAGAGGGCAGCAACACTGTGTGTCCAGTGTGGCCAGTGGAATGCATCAGGCAGAAAAAGGTCCTGCCTCCCAAGCTAAGTGAAAGCACTCCATTTATGAGTAATCGAAGAAGGCTTGACAGTGGTTTGGATTCATCAGGACCTGTCACTGAACCACTGCGGCTCCCATTCCCCTGGACCAGGGCTGCCTGCCAAAGCCAGGATGGGGGGCAGGAATGCCTCTGCACTTCTGTCTGACCTTCACAGCCAGGGTCAGTTTGTGGCTAGAGTTTATGGCACAAATTTAGATGTGCTGAAAGGTATGAGGTTGCTGTACCAATGTTAATTGCGTTCATATCAAATTTCAACAGCAGAGCTTATGGTTAGGGAGGTGAGGGCAGAGGTGGAGGCTGGCAGCAGACAGGCAGCATGCTGGGGAGCAAAGCTGCCTTCTGACAGAACCACTCGGATTGCCTGGCATGGTGGGAGGTGAGTGGCAGGGATGTAAATTGCATCTGCACAACACTAGTGATCACGATATACTGCAAGTCATCTCTGGCAGGGCTGCTTGCCTGGAGATGGTGGCTGAGTCCACCTCCACAGTATTTTCAGCATGTTCCACGTCTGGTGTTTGTACATGCTGAGACAACAAAGAATTACAATATTTATTTTTTTAAAGGAATGCATCATAAACCTTAACAACTTAGAAAATATTGTGATTTATCTATCTGCAGTCACTGGATTTGCCCACCCCATGTCAAAATTTGTTATTCCCTGTCATCATACATCATGCAAGAGGAATGGCCAAGGACACCTTCTTCTTAGCCCCCAAGCCTAATTCTGTGGCAGCCTAAAATTTCACCTTAACTCTTAGCTCTCCAGACAGAATCCCCTCAGCTCTGAATTAAAGAGATGACAGAAACACTAAAAAGAAGGGTCTTTCCGTAACAACTGTGACTTCAGAATAAGTGGTCTCTTCTTCTTAATATTAGCAACACAAAAACACTCTTGCTACCAAGCTCAACCCTGTGTACAGTCTGTGTATAACCTTTTAAACAGCTTTTGCTGTAAAACACAAGTCTGTTTGCTGTAACAGAAGCGTTTCATTCCTCACAGTAGAATAAAAGAGTTTGCTGAAAGAGAAAGGGCATTGCAAGTCCCTGCTTTGTGCTGTGAATTCTTTTCCAGCATCTTCCTTTTAATATATCGCAAAAGGGGGGAGAGAAAAAAAAAAACCACATTAAAAAAAAAAGTGGTTTAGAGTGTTTTTCCAAGAAATATCACACACTGAATTGAAACACCTTATCTACAAGGAGGTCCTGGTGGCAAGTGCAGAAGCAACACAGGAAAAAAATCAATACAGCCTGCAGAGATTAAAAACATACTGGAAAAACATAAGAAAAATGCAACAATTAATGCCAGTTGTACATATAATATGTGAAAACAAAGCAGAGAGGCATTAATGTCTACACACAGATCTATTGGATAGGTAATGCTTTTATCTCAACTTGAAAATGGAAGCTTTATTAGACTGCTTCCCATCAGGAGGCATCATACCAAGAACAGTGTAAAGCTCTAACTAGCTAAAAGGCTCTTCTTCCCACACCTTCCATCCCAATCGCTTTGCATATGGGTGAAATTCAAATGGCTCAACCTCAGACTGAAGTGGTGTCAAATGGGGGTTCAGATTTACCAGCTGGATGAAACGACATACTCCCCCTCCAGTGGATGACATGAACCAGCCAGCCAAGAGGCCTTGTGATAGGTGGGAGCATTTGGTCTGTGATTCAAAAAGCCCCTCCATGAAGTTACAGCTAGAAATTGTCTTATTGTCACATTGTGTTATGCTGTATCATCTATTATTATACACCTGACTTGAATAAAATGTCTTACACAGGTTTTAGCTGTGGAGTGTTTCATAATAAAGATGTTCACACACAAAAACTAAGCAAATTTTTAACGTGTGGCTCTGCGGAGTGATTCCTCAAAACTCCCTCCAGCAGCTTCACATCCATACAATAATTAGACCAAATTTTATCAATTAACCCAGTATCTTGAGTGTAAAGCTCAGGAAAAGGCAACATATCTAACAGCTCTTTCTTACTCCACTGCCTGATGTTAATTATGAAGCCTAAGTAGAATATTTGCATCCTTAGTTTCCTGGATCAGGAAGAATAAAGAGGAATACCCCCTTCTCATAGACACATACTATCAACACAGATTTCAGTAAAACTACACAAGACTCACAGCAGGGCTATAGATAAGGCTAAGCATCGGATAGATTGGCAATACTGGCAGAATAGCACTTTAACCTTCCTTCTGCTACCACCCCATCAAAATAAGTCAAGGTTAAAACCTTTCCTTTTAAAACCCAGAAACATGACTTGTAGTTTACTCATCCCCTTCCTGACACTGGTGAGTAGAGAGGCAGGTATAGAGTCATGCAAGTGCTGGTGGCTTGGATGCTTGCTACTGCTTCAAGGCAGCAAAAGAGCTAAGCTGACTAAACCACCTGAGAGTCCTCCCAGTGCAGGGACTTTAAGAACTAAGAGAACGTAAAATATCCAGGCCTCTAACTCACGTTTGGTACAATTTCTATCCAAATACATCCACCATACTATCAATATTGCACAGAGGTCAGCAACACAGCAGCACATTTAATAGTGCTGGACAGACGCAGAGACAATCATGCAGAGCTATGGTTATACGGCGCTGCGAAGGGAGGGATTTCGTGGAGTTAGGAGCTGTGTTTCTCATGGATTTCATGAACAGCTCTTGGAGCTAAGCTCCTATTTTGTCCTTGCTTTTTGTGGCAGGGGCACCTCATAGTTTGGCCAGGCTCCCATTTTAGCATCGTATAAATCCAAATGGATAAAGAACATACTTGGGCACTGGTGTTCCCACTATGGACAGGCTGCTTGCCAGCATGGATAAACAAAAGTACTTTTCATTTATTAGTTACCAGATTTCATTCAAACTCCCAGAGCGCCGATTCTTTTACTTTGGACCACATCCCGTGCTTCCACTGAAGCCAGTTGTAAGATTCTCCTGACCACGTTGAGAGCAGATTCATCTGAAAAGCATTTTAAAGGCTTAGCTCTGCCATTCTTACACAAGAAGGTGTAAAGCAACTCCAACGGGTAATTCCTGAGGATGACTTTGCACAAGCCAAACTTGCAAGACTTTAATGAGCCTTGAATATGACTGCTAGCGTTTTTTCAGTAATGCTGTCCGCTCTTAGCAATAAGTAATAAACATTCACAACACCCCATGAGGCAAGAAGTCATAGCTGGGCCTACTTTAAGGCACATAAGCTGCAGAAAAGCTATTAAGGCTTCATAGCAAGCCAACACTGGAGCCAGCACTCCAAGTGCAGGCAGTCCTGGCTCTTAATGCACGTATGAACCTGTTAGTGCTAAGATTCAACTTTGTCCTTTCAGATGTTTTGAGTGTTTACTAAATCCAGATGGCCTGAAGAAATAAATGAGATTAAAAAAGAGTCTGTTTCATTCTCACACTTCCCAAAGACCTCTGCAAAGTATTGAGTTGCTACAGATAACGCATGTATGTGCGGGCAATGGTGCAACCACTATGAACATGCTGAGGACTTCATTTAATTTGTCATCAGCAAAGCTTAAAAGCCTTTAACACTTCCATGCCCATAAAGAAGAGGAATGTGACATTCTGCCTTCTCTGTTCACTTTGACAAATGCTACCTAACCTCTGGTTTTCACCCATACAGCACCTGGGAAACATTTTCACTGACATCTCCGAGAGTCCTTTGTAGCATTTTCCAAACCAGGAAAGATGGGGGGGGGGGTCCTAACCTCCCTGGGGCATACAGGAAGGACAGAGAGGGGACATGGGCTCTGCAGTGATGGAGAGGTGGAAAGTGGAAGCACTTGAGGTCAGAGACTCCCTGCTCAAGCTCAGGATACCTCAGTGTACAGATGGGCTGGAACTTGCCAGCCCTGCCCACAGGCAGAAAAACATGGGTTTGCTTAGTCTAGCACAAAAGAAAAAGACAGCAGGCAACATCTTCCACATAGGAATGGCTGTTATAAAAGGAATGAGTAACGACCCTCTGTGTTCCCCACGAAGACAAATTGAATTTGGGCCATCATCCCCCTGGAGCAGCAGGAAGCTGTAGGGTGCTTTTGATGGAGCTGTTAGGGAAGAGATCAGAAACAGGTCAGGAAGGATTCTAGGAGTGCTCAGTCCCATCTCAGTGAGGGAGAAGGACTAAACAGCCTCATGAGGCTGCCCCACAGAGTATGTGCAGGGATGAAATTAGACCAGCTGCTCTTTATGTGGGGTGTGGAAGAAAAGATGGGGAACTTTGCAGCCACAATCTGTAAAACAGCACCTGGCCATGCTCTGTACTGGTCTGCAGGAGCATGGCATTCAGAGATGTGTCCTTCAGCAGAGAGCAGTACCACGCAGGACCGACCGCTGCTGCTTTCATAAGCACAGCCATACGGGGGTCCATAAACACCAGAAGGCACCCAGAGTGAGGAAGATGATGCAGTCAATTCATTCATCTCCTGTATAGTGTTTGTGGGCATGGGCTGGACAAAGAGGTCATCTCTGTGGCAAAGATGGGCAAGATCTTGATTTTTCACTTTCAATAGCTACCCTTTACTTGTAAGCCTTTCTCAGATCTCCTTCCCTGTGACTATCTTCCTTCTTAATTTTAATCTGATGAAACATTTCTCTTTTTGTAAGAAAAAGGCATCAGGTTGAGAGCTTCATATAGAATGAGAGGAGGGAAATGTGCTCTGGGTAAGGGGTTGTGGCTCAGGGAAGCCCAGATAACTGGGGCTTGGACAGGTCTCCTGCTTGCTCCCCCCTTCAGCTCACCACTTGCAAGTCAGAGATAACAGACTTCTTTTCTTCCAGCCTTTTTTCTGGGAAGATTTGGGGTTACTGGACATCCAGCGAGAGGTGGCCCAGGCCTCAGCAGAGATGCCAGTGCTTTACCATTGTACAAACAATAGCATCTTTGTGAAGCAAGCCTTTACTTTTTATATTTACTTTATTTCTTGTTCAAGCTTTGTGAGGGAAGCAAGGCACTTAGGCTGGTTACTAAATTAAAGAAGTGCTATAAAAAGAGATCAGCTCTTGCAAGGAAATCCAAGCTGCAGAAACATGAACAAAGATCCATTGAAAGGCAGGGTTAAATAAATACAAATTAATTTTGCATAGTTCCAAAGTCCTTCGGTCAATACACGCCTGTTCTCATTATTATTCAATAACATTTAGCTAATATATTTGGATTTGCAAGGCCAACGTTTTCAAACATTTTTCTAAATTAGCACAAATCTTCTGCTTCGTCTTTTCTTCATCTACTGTCAGCGGAGCAAATAATCAGAGAACAAATAGATACGTATTCTGCTTATAAATTCTTCTTGCCAAAGACTTGACCTCTAGAGACTTGACTTCACATTTGCTTTCCTGTAGAATTTAACAAAATTAGTCAAGTGCAATTTGTTGCGTGTTTGTTTCTTTTCAAATGACAGCAAAGCTCAGAAATGTCTAGCTCTGGTGATTAAAGGAAGGGAGATTTTATTAATAATGCTTAAGTGGAAGGATATTAGAATGCCAGAAATACTTATTAACATCTTCCACCTGTAGGTAAAAGCTTATAAAATTTCATCGACTGTCAAGACTGAGGTCATATCCCACTTACTCCCACAAAGTCAAAAAACAAGGGGACAAATCCTAGCCTCAGATACCCCTGCATCTTCCTGGCTGGGCTGTGGGTAGGATAGGCCAAATATTGAATTTCGTGACAGAATAACGTGCAAAGCACCTGCATGATGTGGCCCTACCCTAAGGCACAGATAACCTGAGATTATTATGTATCATCAAAAGCACATCCTTTCCCCTCTTTCTCATAGCC
>JANZLQ010000100.1:32711709-32785550 GCA_026212715.1 Elanus axillaris | reverse complement strand
ACGGACTCTGGCTGAACTATTTGCTGCATTTGGAGCAAGAAGGAGGCATCTGCATTTCAATAGGATGCTTGTCAAGGTTGACAGCAACTGGAGAGCTACTTGTTATAATGCTGTGTACTACAGTTGCCACAGCCCTACTGTACGTCTCTGTTTACTGCAAGCACACTGACTTGTCATTTGGAGGCCTTTAAAGCATGTGGCAATGGGGGCTCAAACACTGCAGAAAGGGAGGAGAAGCAGAGGACATGGCCAGCTTCTTGAACATGGTTGTGCCTTCATTTTTATGAATCAGCCTTTCTGGTCCTGAATGATAATAAATGGAGGGTTTGGAGATCAAAGGTAATTTGATTTATGAAAGAAAACTACCTGCAATAAACATGCTACCTGGGTATGTTTCAAGTCAGCAACATCAGGGAAATTATTCAGTTACTGCACTGATGCTTCCTCTGTAAAAATATAAAAAATCAGAAACTGGCAGTCCTGCTCTCTTCACTTAGGAGGGGCTGTCTGAGCCATCCCACACTGGCCAAAGTCAGCAGAGCAATGGGGAGAATGCTTGGGAAGAGTCCCAGCTGTCAGTATCTGGTAAGAAGTGGTAGACACTCACCCAAGTGATAAAGAATTATTTATTTTAATGAAATAGAAATCATGTATAGAAAATTCATATCTGTTGCAGATCTGGCCTTCTTCATTCTGCATTCATGGTCCTATGCAAGTACTGTGTGCAATAGTAAGTATTACTTCCTAACCCAATGAGACTGACATTTGCAGCCATGTCAGCTCTAGTTTGCCACCTATAAATCAAACAGGATTCAGCCAGTATTTTGGTATTTCCAAGAGAGAAGATTACCCTGGAAGCCGAGTTAGCAGGTCTTTTTGCCAGTCTCTGACCTGGTACTAAAAGGAGCTTCAGCATGTCATGATGTCACCTGAGATGAGTGCACCCTCTGAATTTCGCTTGAACCAGAGCCACGACAATGGACACCACCACCATTCACTGTCAGTTTAGAAGCCAGCTGGTTCACGTACCATTTTCCTCTATGAAAGTGGAAAGTGTTTTGTTCAAACTAGCATTAACACTTGTGTTGGGTGAAACCAGTGTCTGAAACCAGTGTCTGAGCCAGTAGCTGCAGTCAGTCGCTCTCTGCATAATTGGAGCAGAACAGCTCTAATAAAGTCTCCTCTGGAAGCACATTCTAGTACGAATCACTTAGCGCCAGCTGCCTGACTCTCCATCTTTCTCTTTTCATCTCCATTTCTTCCATCTTCCCACCTACTCACCTCTTCTTATCCTCTTATGCCTTGCCTTTCCTCATACCTCTTGCTTTTGTGTTACTTTTCCATCACTGCCTTTCAACATTCATCTTATTCCCTTCTAATTCCACTTGGAAAAATAAAAGTTCATGAACAACATGCCTATAGGCTGCTTCAAACATGGCTTATCGCGAGTGGTCCATTCACCCCTGGGCCATTAAGTAATACCTTTTTAAACTCAGCAAGTTCACTCTCTGAAAGGTATCTGAGGCAAGAACACAGATATTGTCCACTTAGTGAAAGTCCACATCCATGGGCAGCAAACTCAGTGGGGAAGGCTGCCCTGTGGGTAAGCTCACCAAGGCAGGACGGGCACAGCAAATTGCTGTGTGTTTTGCACTTTTTTCCTTCCTGTGTCTGACTAAAGGGGAGTTGGACTGCACAGCTTCCCAATAACTGTACCTATAGGTGACCATTCTTTTGTCATCAGCCCTTCTCCTTTCTTTGTAGAGCAGGGATAATTTCCCAAAATTTTAAAAAGATACAAGCCCTCCCCTTCTGAAAACACATAGGGAAAAGAGATTTCTTGTTCTCTTCACTAGACAGTGCTGAGCTGTTGAAGGGGCAAACAGTCAGGGTCAGCATTACCCAGGTGGTAACAAGCAAGTTGGCAAAAAAATATGTTTTTTTTTACTCTCTACCAAGACAAGCATCTTGTTTGAACAGAGTTGTGCATTTAAGAGACAAATTATGGGAACACCTGCTCTTGTGCTATTTGAAGAAGTGTAGACCTAGGTAATTATGTACTATATCCCATTCACTAAAGCCACCAATAAGTCAAAGACTTTCTTTTAAAAGACAGAGCAAAAGACTTCCTTGAACAATGAAATTACTCTTTCTGACAGCAATCCAGTAGTCAAGACGTGTTGTAACATTTCACACTTGCAACCCAGCCCTCTCCAAAGACACAAATGCTTGGTGCAGTTCAGCTGGGCTCCCAGGTACAGCAACTTGTGTCACCCCCATGACCAGCAGCATCCCTATGTGCTGGGCCACCTGGAAACACTGCTGGAAGGAGGAAAACAAGTATGGGAGCTCAATGATGGCTTCACTGATCCTCTTTGATACTGAGAAAACTTATTAAAAACAAGAAAAGGACAACAGGAACCTCATAATCATCCAATGAGCAAATCCCTCAGTGCAGACAGAGCTTTTTCAAACACACCTGGGTGTCCCCAAGACAAAGTTCATGGGCCCTCCTTTAGCCTCTCCTGATGACGATCTGGAATTCAGCAGCTGCCATGGCCTAAAATGAGGTTGCAGGTTAGCTGAGACCTGCCTTTTGCTGGGTTAAGACCTAAATATCTGAGTCTCCAAGCAAAAACATTTCAATAACTTTCTGCAGCTGGAAGCCTAATTCACATTAGCAGTTTCAAGAACTTCACCCCATGTTTCAGGTAAATTCAGAAGATATTGGTCCTAGTTGTAATCAAAACAAAACTTTGAAACTGGCCTATTTCCACTGGCCTCAGCAGGCCTTGGATCAGACTGATATTATGTTTGAAATAACATGTTTAAGAGCCTGTACTAAGTGAGTCTGTTCTGAATACTACCCCAATCATGTTTATATGGAATTATTGGACTCCTGTTACTTTACTGAGCATCCATTCATGACCAAAATAGCCACTTTTTTTTTATGATTCAAGTTGTCCAAATCCTCATGGTAGACAGAGGTAACTCTTCACCTAAGGGACAGCTGCAGATGACTCAGAAAAAATTAAACTATTTTAAATGTTTTTCCTTCAAGGATGAAAATGACTTGTCCTCATTCTTTTAAACATAGGCTTTTTAGTTTTGTGTTTTGTTTTGTTTTTATAATGGCATGATTGGCCTTCTTCATTCTTATGAAAACAAAAAAAATCTTAGAAGAAAAACCAAAACCAAAACAAAATAACTTGCTGTAAGCTTCAATGAGTATGAAAACACCAGAGGTTCAGTCAGCTGCTCACAAGGAGTTAAGCTTGCTTGGGAGAAATTGCTAAGCACCTTCCAAAATAAATAAATAATTAAAAAATAAACAAATAAAAAGTTTGTCTGTCTTAATCTTCTATGTTATCACTGTGTTTGCCCAGAAAGCTTCTGTTATTTTAATAATGTGAAAAATAATTTCTTTGTCCTTATGGACAAAAAGCCTTTTTCAGCTCATTGTACACTGGAAAAATCTTGACTATAAGGTGCTTTGTAATTTATTTCTGATATACACCTTGGCTCACAGGTGTAATTAAAAACCCATTATAATCATCCAACGAGCAAATCAGAGCAGTCCCGAGAGGAGCTGAGCTGTGAGAGGCTCTATTTATAAAATCATATTTAATGTAGTCTTATCTCTACACTGAAAAAAACATCTGTTTAACATACTGTAAACAAAAATATTAAGGTTCCCTGGCCTTTTTGTCAGAATGACTTATGACATGATCTGCAACATATGCAATTAAGGTGTAGCAGAAGAACTGCCTAATTTCTATGGAAACAACTACAAAAACATTGTACGTTTGCTCCTGGTTGATACTTTCAGCTCAGGCGTGAGAAAACAAGGACTGATACTTGCGGGGGGAGCTGGGAGATTTAAGGGGGGCTTGGTCAACAATCTGCAGCCTCTTATTTTTTTTTATGTCTCAGCCCAGAGAAAATAGAAGTGGCAACCATTTTTTTTTCTATGATTTTGTCTTGAGACTGCAGGGAAAAAACATGTTGCCTCAAGTGTTAATGAGCTCAAATTAAAGAAAAAAAACAAACCAACCACTACCAGCACCATAACAGAGTAATAAGCATATTTGCATAATCCACTGTCTCCCATGCATTTATAGATAACTATGTCTTATATCCAGAAGATGAGATGCAGTTTGTGCTACCATGAGGATAAAAACGGGAATATAAGCACTTTGTGATTATTAAGAAGTTAGACTAAAATAACACAAGGAGACCAACAGAAATCGGCCACCAGCTGTTGTCAGTGTCATTCTAGCATGAAGTTAAAATCTTTTCCACTGCCCCTGTTAAATCATGCCCCCCACTAATACAATGAATTTAAAATTGGTGGATAGACACTAAGCTGAGTGCCAGGATCAGGGTGGACATTGATGAGGGGTGCTGCTCTCAGACACTGCTCTTCCTGGGAGCAGGACAGATCCAAGCAACGCCACAGCACAGCAAAACCCAAGGTCTTCTGCTTGTCACTGGGAAGTGCACCAGCACAGGCTGCCTAGTCAGGATTCCTGGGGACCTTCATAGACCAGAGTGAGATATCACACCTGAATTCCTCTGTGCATCGAAAACCAGAGTATGTGTCAGTGCGGGATTCGGCAATGCTCTGAGCAGTTGGACTCTGGAGCTGCTGCCGCAGGAGCCCACCCCTGCCTGTGCCAGTACGCCCTGCGCCTGCGGCACCCAGTGCTGCTGCCAGTGGCAGGGATGGCTGGAGCTGTGCTGGGGACCCATGCACCCTGAAGCACCCACTGCTTTATGCTAGCCTGGACCAGCTGCCATCTAAACCTGGTGTGGGGGCCTTTCTTCCAGCCCATGCGTAGTGATTATCCTCTTCTTGCTTCATTTTGGTCCCTTTGTTAAGTCAGAGAGCCCCATCGCAACTACGCCCCTGGAATGAATTAGCTTCTCTTTGGGGATAAAGCTCTGTTTCCCTAAATTATTGTGGCCAGGCTTTTATAGGGTTGAACATTAAATGCAGCAATAATTATGTTTCGAGTAAACAGATAATTGCCTATGATTCTATGTTGATAAAGCGCAAGATGCAGATGAGCAGCATCACATGAACCTGAGGAAATTAGATCAGAAAAGCCTTCACAGCAAGGACATAGCTAAAGACAGAGAAAGAAACAAAAACATCCTACACCGCCTGGTTTGTTTACTTCCATTTTCCACTTGGAGACAATATCAGGTTGTCTGTGTGGTTTCTGCTTGCTGAAGACATTCTTTTTTGGTATGTTAAAATGCCAGTGTACAAATGGGAAGCCTCTCATATGCAAAATCCAGAAGCAGTCAGATGCACTTCAGGTTTCTTCAGAAGTGCCTGAATATGGCAAATGTGTTAAGGTACACAATTGCTGCCTGGGAAAAAAGGTGTCCTTGAACTCCAAATTTCAAGATCATGAAATGTATTAAATGACTAGTACAGGAAATCAAAACTAACACAGGGTAAGGCAGCAGCATGTATCAGTTCATTGGGAAAATGTCCAATTGTAACATTCCCCAAACCCAATGGCAGTAGGTATGCTATGCTATTGAAGCTCCTCATAAACAATCCCCTGCTAAGTGCACTCAAAGCCAATGCTGAAACTCTGGGGCTACTGAAGTCCATGAAAAATTTCTGACACAAGTATTGGCAACAGGATCCTGCCCTGTGCAATGTACCTGTATTAAACAGTCCTCTGCGCAGAGACATGTAGTTAACTTTCAATATCTGCTCCTATTCTGAACTGGTGCAGAGTGTATCTTAATTCAGCCAGAAGTAATTGGCAATTATTAGCCCTGGAGGTCCTGTGGCTGACCCACCTACAGCAGCAGAATTACATGCTGCATGCTTACTTCCAAATGGGTAAGCTGGCAAACAGACAGTACATGGCATGCTTGAGATTACATGATTACAGTTAACAGCAAAATATACCTGGTTAAGAGAAATTACAGGACAATCCAGTTTACAAGTGCTAATCTTTCCTTTGAAAACACTTCTAACCGGCTCTAGCTACATAACTGAGCCATTTCCCTGCTCTTCTCAATAGTTCAGTTGAGTGAAAAGGTAAGGATTTCCTCTGATGTTCACTTGAGCCAAAAAACCAAAACAACCTCAGAGCTGAATTTACCACCCTTTTGCAGCTACCAAGTATTAGAAGGTACTGTCTGAGATCACAACTGACACACAAAAAAATTAATTTGGTTTTGACACTTCACAGTGCTTTCAGATTGTAAATCACAAGCTGCTTGGCAGGTAACAAACACCACCTCCCTTAAACACAGGAACACAGCAGCTGAGGAGACCTTTTCTGAGTCATCAAGCACAATCCCCCACTATCATAGATTGCAGCATCTAATGTCCCTGCTTCCTTAATAGCCCTCATTATCACAGCAGCTAAGCATCTGGCAAAGTACACAACACTGGCACTGCCCTCCCACAATGATGTGAGCCTGCGTGCTTGCTACGAGGAAAGAGATTTGTTCCTACATTTTGATATACTTGTGAACTTCTGAAAACAGACAATAGTCACTTATAGCCCAACGGAAACCTAGGCAAGAAAGATCTTTGAAATATTTCTCAGATGGTTGAGAAAGACAGAAATAAAGCAAATTTTTCTATCCCACTCTTATACCTGGAAGGATCAGAGTATATTTATGCAACACATTCCTTCCATGCAAAAATTTAGTCCCAGACATTAAAAAGAACAAATAAATCTTTCTAGCCTTAAAAAAGTCTGTGTACTCAGCTTAGATGGGTACATGACAGTGTCAAGTGCAACATGTATTCCCTGTGACAATAAATCTCATAACAGGAATCAAAGCCAAGTTGAACTGCATGTTAGGCTTTAAGTATCCCAAACTGCTCATCTCACTAAACCTTCATAATAAAATAACATTACAGTCTATAATTACATGGCGTAATGATGCCACAGGAGTAAAACTCAGGAAAGGCTTAATTTTCCAGGCTTTGCAACAAGTGTGAATTGGTGTGAGGCTTAAAAGGCATTCACAATCTGGATCCAAGCCTAGGTGCAAATAGGACTAGCATATGTGACATAAACCAGACAAACGATACAAGCTCATGCTCAGACTTGCTAAGCAAGCAGCAGGAAGGGAAGTTCCTCAGTGTCACCCAGATTTATTGGCACAGTGTTGCAGCAGTGGCTGCCTGTTGCACCTATGGTCTTGCTTCTGACAGGTCTGAACAGAGGGACCTGGAAAGGCTGGAAGGTTTTTTGCACTGTTGCTTCTGACAAACTGTGAAACAACAGCAGCTAAAACTGGGAAATGACAAAAAGATTTCAAAAATACAAATTTTACTTTTAAAAGGATCCTTCTTCCTGAAGTCCCCAAATGTGACCATTTGTGTTTTTAAAATGCAGTGCACTCTTCCAAGTTAAGAGAACCTCAAGAAGTTTTTGGCCTACACTGATCTGGTAGTCAGATACAAAAATGCAGCAAATTACCTGTAATTACCCTGACAGCCCATGGTGGCACTGAGATGTCTTCAGCAGCCAAGGAGCTACCCCAGGTGTTGTGCTCAGAGCAGGCTGCTGCTACTTCAGTAATTCAGCCATCTCCCAGGGAACACATTCTGCAAGGAGATTTGTCTCCCCCTTTTTCTTCAAAGTGAACAATCACCCAGTTTTCAAACCTGTCACCTGATATTCTCCAAAAAATCATCTGAATGTTGGTTTTAAAGTTTAATGTCATAAAATTACGCTTCAAATTACCTTGCTCAGAAAATAAATGTGGTTTTTTAAGAGAGTTCACTGGCAACCTCTCTCTCCCCACACCTCTCGAGTGGATGGACAACAAGACAGGGACTGGGGGAGCAAAGTGCCTCCCACTGTCAAGAGAAGATCAGGTTCATGACCACCTGAGGAAGCTGAACAGATGTAAGTCTATGCGACCTAACAAGATGCATTGCAGAGTCCTGAGGGAATTGGGAATGTAGTTGCCAAGCCACTCTCCATGATAGCTGAAAAGTCATGGCAGTCAGGTGAAGTCTCTGGTGACTGGAAAAAGGGAAACATTGCACCCATTTTTAAAAAAGGTAGAAAGGAGGACCCTGGGTACTACTGACCTGTCAGCTTCACCTCTGTGCCTAGGAACATCATGGAACAGATCCTCCTGGAAGCTATGCTAAGGCACATGGAGGACAGGGAGATGATTCGAGATAGCCAGCATGGCTTCACCAAGGGTAAGTTCTGCCTGACCAACCTAGTGGCCTTCTATGCTGGAGTGACTACATCAGTGGTCAAAGGAAGAGCTATGGATGTCATCCATCTGGACTTCTGTAAGGCCTTTGACATGGTCCCCCACAACATCCTTCTCACTAAATTGGAGAGAGATGGATTTGATGGATGGACTGTTCAGTGGATGAGGAATTAGTTGGATGGTCGCATCTAGAGGGTAGTGGTCAACAGCTCAATATCCAGATGGAGATCGTGACAAGTGGTGTCCTTCAGGGGTGTGTACTGGGACCAGTACTGTTTGTTATCTTCATCAGTGACATAGACAGCGGGATCAAGTGCACCCTCAGCAAGTTTGCAGACAAGACCAAGCTGAGTGGTGTGGTTGACACACCTGAGGGACAGGATGCCATCTAGAGGGACCTGGACAAGCTCAAGAAGTAGGCCCATGTGAACCTCATGAAGTTCAACAAGGCCAAGTGCAGGGTCCTGCACCTGGGTCAGGGCACCCCCGGTATCAATACAGGCTGGGGGATGAAGGGATTGAGAGCAGCCCGGAGGAGAAGGACTTGGGGGTACTGGTGGATGAAAAGCTGGACATGAGCTGGCAATGTGTGCTCACAGCCCAGAAGACCAACTGCATTCTGGGCTGCATCAAAAGAAGCATGGCCAGCAGCTTGAAGGAGGTGATTCTCCCCTTCTGCTCTGCTCTGGTGAGACCCCACCTGCAGTACTGCATCCAGCTGTGGAGTCCTCAGCACAGGAAAGACATGGACCTGTTGAAGCAGGTCCAGAGTAGGACCACAAAAGTGATCCGAGGGATGGAACACCTCTCCTATGAGGAGAGGCTGACAGAATTGGGGTTGTTCAGCCTGGAGAAGAGAAGGCTCCAGAGAGACCTTATTGTGGCCTTTCAGTACTTAAAGGAGGCTTACAAGAAAGATGGGGACAAACTTTTTAGTAGTGGCTGTTGTGATAGGACAAGGGGTAATGGTTTTAAACTAAAGGAGGGTAGGTTCAAACTAGATATAAGGAAGAAATTTTTCACTATGAGGGTGGTGAAACACTGGCACAGGTTGCCCAGAGAGGTGGTAGATACTCCATCCCTGGGAACATTCCAGGTCAGGCTGGACAGGGTTCTGAGCAACCTGATCTAGTTGAAGATGTCCATGCTCATTGCAGGGGTTGAACTAGATGATGTTTAAAGGTCCCTTCCAACCCAAATTATTCTATGATTCTGTGAGTGTTTTATACCCACAGAAGGTCTAAATGCTAAGATAAATCCATTACCTCTCATTAAAGTTGCAATCTCAGGGGCAGGTTCCCATTTTGGCAATGCAGACTGGCTGCTGAAACAAAGCTTAAGGCTCAAATCTGCTGAGCAAAACTACGAGGACATGCTCTATTATTACAGAATAATTTAGGTTAGACAGGAGTTCTGGAAGTCTCTAGTCCACCTCCTCCTCACAGCAAGGTCAGCTTCAACAGGTCAGGTTGCTCATAGCCTTGCCCAGTGAAGTCTCCAAGGGTGGAAATTTCCTAGCCCCTGTCCTAGTGCTTGAACATGCTCATTGTGAAAATGGCTTTTCTTCCGTCTAGTCCAAAACTTCCCTTCCTCTAAGCATTGCTTCTTGTCCTTTTGTAAAAGGCTTCTAATCTAATCTAGTAATGTTGATGGAGATAGTCATCTCCATTCCCATGGAGAAAGATAGCCCATGTTCAACTCCTTCAGCATAGGACAAGCCATCTCCTGGAAGTGCTTCTTATTGTCAGTGCTTGCAGAGGGACCCTAGAGGATCTGGGTGAGATGCTCAACTTTCAGATCACTAAAGTCTGATTAAATCAGTCCTTTTGCTCAGCTCTTCCTTCACCTCCTCTTGGAACTTCTAACCCATGGGATACTCCACTGTTGGGAAATCAATATAGGATGCTGAAAGATCATCAAAAAGCTCATGGAACAAATTCTTTGGGAACAAACACTGTCAGAAGTAGTAAAATGTTTAATTTCAATATCTGACTAAAAAAACATTTTTGGGATTATGGCAACATTTAATTTTTCTTCTTTAACTGACCTGAAATGTTTCATTTTGAATCAAGACATGGCAAAACCAAACCAAAATTAGATCAGTCTTGTACTAAGTTGAAATAAAATGTCTTATTTAGACTCTGGAGAGAGAAGAACAGCATTTAGAAGGAAAGCAATTTTTTCCAATCATTTTGATTTTGTAATAGCATCACCTTTCCATTAAAATGAGCCTCAAAATTCTCTATCAAGCCCTATGACTGTGTGAGATGCTAAACTTCCTCAGATTTTTACTTTCATTATACTTATGGATCAGAATTTAACCCTGAAGTTCCACTTGAGATGAAGTACCTGTAAGTAGATGCAGTAGCCCACCTTAACCCCAGAATTTTTTTGTGCTTGTTTTTTTTTTAAACTAGACTTGCTAAAAAAATTTCCTGTTACAAACACAGAATCCATTTTACAGAGCTAAAAGGTAACAATAGGAATAGATTCAAATAATTAGCCCTTACTTATCTGACTTCAGAGTGCAGGAATTACACATAAAACACCAGGTCTCATTTGCCATTTGGATGCTTTCTGTGTATCCTGCACCATTTTTATGCACCAAACTTCTACTTGTGGAATGGGTGTAGAATAAGCAGCAGATCCAAAGAATGGCCAAGATCTGTGTTGCAGATCAGAAGGGATAATTTCAGCCTGCACCAGTAAGGATGATAGAAAGACACTGCAGCAAAGAACAGAGCATCAGAGCTGAAGGTTGTGGGTTTGAACCCAGGCTGCAGGGTTGGAGGAACCACACCTGCTTTTCCCTCCAGCAAAACCAGGGCAGTATTACTAATCTGCCTCCCTCAATCTGTTGAAGAGTTGCATCAGGAAGAAGGAGCAAATCACATTTTCTGTGTTCGGGCAATCTGCAAGGCAAAAGTTGATAACAATTTCTATTTTGGAAAAAATTCAGACAGCTGTAGTTTCATTAATTGTTTATACAGGGTATGGTAGAAGCTGTATCTCTTATGTATTGACAGAGATGCATTATGCAGCATCTTTGTAAGGCTCTGAATGCTTTACATGCTAATCACCCAAATGCTTAAGTCCTTACTTATGACTTGGTTTTGGATGCAGGCAAGGAGTGCACCAAGATGTGCATCATACATATGATAGATGTACATATAATATACATATATGTATATACATATAATACTTCTGTGGGTGTTTTTAATAGTGATTAAATTCACCATTCCTCAGTTCCTCTAGACTAGTTGCTATTTTTCCTCTTGTTGTGTTAAAGGTACAAGCTGGTGGATCTCTTAGCTGGATTGGGGTCATAGCACTCACCTTGGTTCCTTGCTTTGCCCAGTAATGACTAAAGGCACAGGCGGACAAAATCCTGACCTTAAAAAGTCCATTACAAAAAACATCCATTTACTTCAAAAGGGCCAGGATTTCAACACTTTCTTTCCCGTGGTGCTCAGGTACTGCTGCAAGCACTCTCAGACACATCCAGGGACCGAGGTCTCTTGAGTACTAGTAACTGTTTTATTTACAGACATGTAAGACCCATCAGGGTCACATAAATAGCAATAGGGGAGTGAAAAGGTCATGGCTCTTCTACAAAAAGTCTTTCCATTACTGGGCACATGGCGATATGTGAATCATGGGGTCCCCTCAGCCACGTGGGAGCTGCAGCTAGGTGTCTGCACTGCTTCCTTACAAACTGCAGCTGGGTTGGAAAAAGTACCCATTATAACAATCTCTATAAATGCTTTTATATAATAGGATGACTATGAGAAGTAAGTCTCCCTACAGACTTCTCTGATACATTCTTCTCTTGCCCACTCTTCAGATGCTTTTGACAAACAGTAGTGAAAACAGACTCGAGGTGTGGGGTTAATTGTTCTCCCTTTTCTGTTTACATAAGTATTCTGCATACTGAGAGTTGCTATTTCCAGAGATATACAAATCAATTAAAAGTTTCATATCCCCATCTCATGGATAATTTCAGAGCCTGAATCATCTGGTTTGCAGCAATTAAAACAAAGAATGCTTGTTCTAATGCATTGTTTTCACACTAGAAAGCCCAGTCTGCCTTCAGCTGTCTCTACCAACTAGGAAATCAAGAAGAAAGAAGCTATTAGAGTTTCCTCTACCCAGTTTAAATGTGGCACAACACACATTCCCAGCCAACTTTTCAGACTAAACATCTTAGTAAATTCTTCCTGACAATAGTTAGTGACAAGCATGTCAAAAACAACAAACTCAGTCACATATAAGTCTTATCAATAATTTAGTCTTTTCCCCCCACGAGAGACTGTGTGTTTTGCAATAATGAAATATATGATTTTAAAAATAAATAATAGGCTGTTGTCAGGCCGATTGTAGCTAGAAGTTATGAATTTGATTGATTGATTGAACATTTGACTTCATTCTCTCTAGCAAGATCAAAGAGAAACTCTTCCATTTGCCCAAGGCCACTTGCAATTTATTTAGAGATTGTGTTCATATCCCAGCAGGTAGCAATATTGGACTGAGGTACACAGAAAATCAACTCTTTGAGGTTTTTTCTGAGTCCAAGGGATGCAACAAATGAGATTTTTTAGTTCATTAAATCATTAACCACTTAATCACTAAAAACCACAACATTGGTTGCATTTTCCCTTAGCTAGGTGTAACAAGGAAGCAGTCACAGTGTTGAAAACCTCTGCTTTAACGTCAATGCCTTTGTTAAATATGACAAGCCTGTATTTTTTATTTGTATGGCTATTTGCCTCGTCCTTCCTTTTTGGTTTAATTAGCATGGCAGGAGGCAATGACACCCAAAAGCGACAGGCACATGAATTGTGATGAGAAATGCTTCTAAGAGCAACATGGAAAAGAGACATACATGTGCATAAAAGCACACAGAAGATGTTTGTATAGCAAATATTGCAAATACCCTTGTGTAAAAGAGCCCCAAACAAGTCAGCCCAGACTAATGCGAAACCTTCAGTCACCATGAGACATAGCCAATATCAGCTGCGATTTTTCCCCTCTACAGATAGCATTCACATGCTGACTACAGATGTTTGCGAGGCTTTCTCGCCAAAAAAAGAATCATTCTTTAGCTGTCCTGTATTCGTCCTACATAAGATTTGGGGATTAGCAGCATTAAAAAAAACAAAACCCAAACCCAACCAAGAAGGGTCAGCGGAGGCGGCTGAGCGGCAGCTTGTTGGCAGCAATGCACATGCATGCAAATCAGCAGCGGCTGTGCACGTGGGACCTCAGCGGGGGCTGCCAGCAACAAAGAGCCAGCAGCCCCAGAAAGCCTGTACAGACATAAAGGATGAACGAGTGAGGGGAGGAGGACCTCCAGGAGTCAGGTGAACCCACCTCAGAGCGAGAGAGAGGGTTTGTAGGAACCATAGCAGACCCAACCTGGGCGATCACTAGCCAAGGGGAGGAGCACAACTCTGCAAGTGTTCAGGATGCCTGGTTCAAGTCTGCAACAAATCATGCCACTTGTGGCCTTAATGCCTTTTGCCAATGGACAAGGCCCGTACCTCCCATTCAGGTGGCAGAAAGACACCTCTCGATCTGACGACAACTTGGGTGAAGTCTAGACTGAAAATGCTGGTGAAGTGCAACCTCGGTGAGCTTTGTCTACACTAATGAGAGCATGGATTGGGAGCAGAGACCTACCCATCTATGGGTCAATAAGCAGCAGTGTTAGGGTCTTCTCCATAGGCCTTGGCACTATCCAGCTTAAAAGGCATAGGATGCCCAAGGCAGCTGGCATCTTGTACTGTCTCTGCAACAGTGCTCCTTGGATCCCTGAACCACAGCTAACAAAAGCAGAAACTAGGAATTAGGGATCCAAGTACTTTTTTTTTTTTTTAATAAAAGTTCTATGTGTAAAAGCAATCTCACCGTGAGAGCTGGGAACACAACCAAGCAGTCCCAATCCTCCTGTTCCCAGTTTTCCTGCTTGTTAGGGAGAGCAAAGTTACTCCAGCTGTGGAGAAATACAATGAGACTGAGTAACACCAGTTTCAGATGTGCTACTCCAGACTGGGGGCAAATGTGGCATCCAGGTTTATCAGGGAAAAGTGACAACTATTATCTGCTCCTGCTATCTGGAAAGAGATGGAAAGAAAGCTGAACAAACATGGCAATGTTAGAAGGGTTTCTCACATACAGTATCTTTAATATAAGTATTAAAAAGGAAAGAATAAAGGGTGGATGTTTTCTCCAAAACCCAAATTTCATTAAAGTTTTCCTTAACAGACCAGTACTGTAAGAGAGACATAGATGTTTACCAAAGAATACACAGGCTCTACACAAAGTACAGCTCCTTACAGTGGTCACCAGTCGCTAGAGGGCATTTATGTCCATGAAGCTGTCAGACCCAATTTTTTCACTGAAGGTATGATTAGTTAATGAGGCTTGACAGTTCCTAGAGTTCAGCTGTTTAGCTGAACTTAATCATGTGGAAGCAAACACGTAAGGACAATTAGCAGGGTTCTTCACAGACTTTCAGAAATGTTGACAGTGAGTTACAAGAACAAGCCTGGCTAGTTTTCTTTGTGGTACAGCCCAAAGGTTAGAAAAACCAAAAGGCTTCAGGGTCCCAAGGCAGAATTAGTGAAGATACGATTCCCCTAGGTTGATGACATAAGAGCAAAGATTCAATCTACCTACAGAAATGACCTGAAGGGACACCCAGACCCTGATTCAGAAACAGGAGCCTAATGTGAAGAGCAGGAATAGTCTTCTGGACCTGAATGGGTATGAAATGGTTGATCTGGGCACCTCATCAGGTAGGACATTCATCAGAAGCTTACATGCATGTTCCATGGTGTCATAACTTGGATTTAAATGCTTCTTGTATGAATCAGATTTTATTTAATAACAGACCAGAAGGACAAAGCTGCAGTTAAACCAAACAGAAACTTAAGAACTACTTAAGAACTGCCTTGAATAATATGGAGGCATGACAGAAGTATGCCAAAACTATTCTTTTCAAAAATTGTATTTCCACTCCATCCAATTTACAAGACTAACTTTTTTCATAAGTGCTAATGCCCAGGTGATTAAGAGAAGAAAAGGAATCAAACTAGACCACTGACACCCTAAGGACATATGAAGAAACTAGATAAGTTTAAAATAATTGATGGAAAGCTAGAAAATAACATTGCTTTTCCATCAAAAAACTTTTCTCTAAATGCTGTCTTCCCACCATTAAGACAAAACATGGTTTGGTTCTAAACTCTTTGCTGATTTCAGTGACAGACTGCAAAAAGATGTAAAACCCAGGTTGGTCTTCTATGCCAACACAGATGGTGAAATGAGTATTGTAAGTCAGAGTCTAAGTCACAGAACTGCAGGGATTAATTCAGAAAGTGAGCCTTAACATAGTGGGCAGAGCAAATACTGTCCTTTAAAGAGAGGAAAACTATTAACTTAGCCTCATGGAAAATCATGAAGTGACTGAGCACATCTCTATGGAAGACTCTAGCATTTTTGCCATTTGTGCTGGAAATATGATTGTTTAACAAAACAAGTTTAGAGAAAATATTAAACAAAATGTTCTGAATACACCAACAGTCTTGAACTGATGTTTTAAATTAGATCTCACTTTTTTCAAACTTGCTCATCCATTATTTGTTCAACCATGAATAAGCATTCTGAGTAGGGAGAAAGAAATCAGCCACTGAATCACTGGAGCAAATCTGGGTAAAACCCCTGTAGCCTTCAAAGTCACCTCCTAACTTATGAACAAAATAATTAAGGTCTTGCTAATGACAAAGGATTATTGTCATTGTAGTCCTGCTAGTCTAAGAGCACAAGCAAGACAGTAGCACTAAGGAAGGAAGTTACCTTATATTAAGCCAGATGGTTTTGCCAGTCCTTGTAGGCCATGCTTATATACTTCAACAGTCATGGCCACAACATGGAAGGTTAAAGGTCACCATTTGAAAGGGTGACTACCAAACATTAGATAGATCAACAGTAACATCTGCTTTCTAGTTAGCTTGCTAAAAAGCTATAGGTACTTCCACAAACTGTGCGTCATTAATAATGGAATGTCATCTTCCCCAGTTGGGTAGTTTTGCTCACTTTCATTCCAGCTTTCTGCACTCATACTCCATGGCCAAGGCAAACGAAGGAAAATTTGGGGTTCTGGATTCCCTACCTGGATCTGAAGCTGTCTATAAATGCAAAAAAAAAGATCCAGTGTAGAGAAGAGAAGGTTTTACTGTCATCTAAGAACAGCTGAAACTACACAAAGGCTGTTCAGCATTCAGTGCCCAAGAAGGTGCATGCAAGTATAAAACAGAACTGAAATCAATGAGACAATTTCAACCCAGAAAAAAAAATTATAGGTTTAAAGCCTGATGAAAGTTCCTGGGTAAAAAGATAATTCGAAGTTTTATAAATGAGAAAAAAAAAAAAGTCACACTGCACATCAGTGAGGTAGAAGAAAGTTCTGGTTATCTACATTGGCAGGGAAATGGTAATTAATGAAAATCACTCACATTCTCTGCCTACTGCCAGCAATGGTTGACAAGCTAAAATTGGCACATAGTGTTAGGCCAAAAAATGCTACATGTATTGGCAACGTTTACTTTTCCTCCTGGTATCCCCCAGCTGCTGAATTTATTTTTAGTTTTAAAGATTTTGGATTTCTCCACGAGTCTCCTGTTGTTGCTTTGGTACTACAGCATGGTGGGGTCCTAGCATAAGTTCCCAGGCATTTAAAAAATGAATAAATAGAATTAGTTGTAGCTGTAGTGGGAGAGCTAATTCAGAGTAGTTATTCATGTTTACCCCATGACAACAGCTGGACTTGCTTAAGCAGTCTTCTTAAGTCATGGTGAGAGAACTTGGAGTGAGCTCCACAAAGAAAATTGAGTCTTGGAGCTGCAACTTCTAAATTCTTAACCATCTAATGAAGGTGGTAGTCCTGGCCAGGTTAAGCCTGCAGGGAACACTACCAACCTGAGACCATGAATCACAAAAATCAGGGCTGTGATCATAAGCCAGTGGCAAGTGCTGAGGAAAGGTATAGGAGACCTATGTAAAACTAATATGGCGCAATGAGTATTTAAAAAGAGTACTCCTGTGTAACTACTGAAGCAGAAGCTTCTCGTGAGGCTTGCTTACTGTTTCCATCTGCACACTCAGTATCTTTCCTATTTCTTACCTTACATATCTGCTTAGTTTGCTTTCCAAGTCACACAGCTGCTGATGGCTGCTCCTCCTAAAAGCATCTGCTGATGTGATAGTGCAAAACTTCATTAGTGGGTTCAAATCAGAGCCACAGATGAATCCTTCCATGAAGGAAGCCTGTGTATGTATGTGTAACAGCCAAATTTGCCCCTTAACATCCGTAAAATGCCCTGGAACATTCAGATAAAAGGCTTTACAGAAGTTGACAGAGTAATAATTAAAGCTGACTGCTCCTATTTCAGCCAAAGACATCCTGACCTTTAAGTTCAGGCATGGAAAAGCTGGTAGTCAAAGCATACCTAGATAGGTGCTGTGCTAACCATGAAGCTACATCAGTGCATTACAACAGCAGAGCCCACAGTGGAATTCAAGGGTTTCTCCTTCCACCATGTTGTGCAACATAAAGCATGTGGGGCTGGAAAACCAGCAACCGTGCTTGTGCTGAAGACCTGAAAGGTCAGCGACAAATCACCACATAGGATACAGCTCCTGTCTCTCCACTTTTGTTTTGTTTTCCAGAGCACACTGAAAAGAAATCAGTGAACCTACAAATGTGCTGATACGACCTCTTACATTGTTCCCTTGGGCTTAGACACCAGTGCTGCTATGAAGCAGCTCTGCGCTGGCATGGCATTGTGGCATTGACATGCAAATGAGCAAAGCCAACAGAATACCTTCCAGTCCTTATGAATGCCTGATTTTTGTTATTTTTTTTATAGGTTGTATTTACTTTTTGATGCTTTCATAGTCCCCCAGAATAACTTAGATGTATTCCTATTTTGACTGTTACAATTTTTTTCCCCAGCAGACTTAGAGCCTTAGTGTGTGTTTGTTTATATATACATATAGATGTGTGTAAATTCAGCTTACTTTAGGAACAGGAATATTTTAAGCATTTCAACCACAAGAAAAAACATATGATGATTCTTTGAAATTCCTTAGTGTAAAACAACTGCAGCTGCCCCTGCCTTGCTTTAAAATAGTCAGAAAATCTGAGACCTAACACCCAGCAATGATTATTCAGCTCCCATGAACTGACAGGCTGTGTGCCATTCAGGAGAGACAAAAAAAAAGAAATTAGATTTCCCCCTTCCTCTTTCAGCTCATCAGGGATGAGCCAAAAACTCAACAAGTAAAAGCATGACTGAAACTTTTACTGCAAAATTGTTCCAGAAATGCCATTTTTGCATAATTTAATTGTCTGGGTTTAGATCCCCCAGAGTCAAAAACAACTCCCCTGACCCCTTCTAGCAGACATCTAAAAGAAAAACACTGAAATCTTCAGTGAGCTTAACTTACAATAAAGAGCAGGGTTTACCCAGTCTTCCAAGTACTTAAATCCAGAGTTCTTGGCTGATGTCTGAGAAGACACTGAAGTTCAGGGCACCAATTACCTTGAAGACGCACAGTGGACAACCGCATCTTTTGCAGATAGGCTACAGGAGAATCAGGAACACATTCATCTAGTATGGTTGAGTCAAAAAAACTTGAGCAGGTATTTTTTTGCCCCTACATTAGACCTCAGGGGACACTGGTAACAATGAAAGAAATAGCGAGGCTCTTCTGCTGCAACAGCTCGCTCATTTTCAGATGCCATAGAGATGTAGGTTGCTGTAAGATGTGCTGAATGCTGTTGGGTGCTGTTTCAAAGAGAAATGACATTTGTACCCTCCCAGAGTATTGCTGAGTGCCATTTCTACTTTCTTCCACCTATTCCCCCCCAGATGGTAACTTTTTTACACTTGCCTCGATTATCAAAAATGAAACCTGACAAACATTGTAATGAACTCTGGGCCAGATTCTCACGTGATCACTCTGTGCAAAGCTAAGGAAGCATTTTTAGAATTTGGCCAGCAAAAGGACCTCATGACTAAGACGTGTATTTTAAAGCTTCTGTGTGTGTGTTTGTTTTTTAAATGTATATAGCAATAGATATTAAAGCACTCAGAATAGCTGAAAATTCTACCATTGCTTAATAATAGCATTTATTTTAACATCCTTGGCTATATATAGGATCTTGAGGTTCACATCCAGAGGGAGGGTTTGTTTTGTTTGAACCACAGAACTGTGGTACAGTGGTCCAGACAGTCCTAATTTTATTTAGCTTACGAAAAAAAAACAGGAGACAAAGTGTTTTCATCTCCAAACATCTTCAGTAAACCCGCAGTTTATTGCTAATACCAGACCTCTGTGAATCTCATCCCCAGGCCCAGTATTGCCATTGATTACTCTGAGGTTTCCAACAAGCTGGCAGCCCATGATTCCTCTAGAGGATGAGAACAGACAAAAATAAGGTGGGTGGGGTAAAGAGGAAGGGAATGTTTCATTTCAGAGGATGCTCTAGTAGGCACAAATTGGCTTGAAAGAACAGGAACGTAAACAAACAGCACCCTGGGCAATGAGCAAGTTCGCAAACAAAAATACCCCAGGATTTTTTGTAATGGTGCCTGATAAATATCAGAACAACCCTAGATTTCATTTAAATCTTAGAACTGAATTTGGATCTGAAAACAAAGGATGAACATATTTCTTCTGACATTTAATGTTGTCTGATGACATGCAATTTCATTGCTTTTTCTTTATGATGTAATTTTTGTAAGTGATACCAGTTGTCATCAAACGTCATAAAAGCCAGACTTGCCTCAAGTCATCAATATTTATTGTTCTCTTATAACAGAGCCTGTTTTGAGTTTGATGCGCATGGTTTTAATTGTTTAATGGCAGAGCTAAGCCCAGCCTTTCCTAGTAAAAAACATCAGGCTGAGAAGGATCTGTTGACATGATGCAATTGAGATATTTTGGCAGCTGGTGCAGCAAATGCCCTTTAAGAAAAAAAGAGGGAAGAGATGGGGATCTGGCTGGATGATGGGATTAGTAACAGGATACTGAGCCTTTTGCCTCTGGGTCAGTCACTCAAATCCTCCCTGGGTCAGGAGCGCCCACCAGTCCCCTGCCATGGCAGGGTCAATGGGCCCGCGTGGGCTGGGCTGGCAGGTGTCCCCAGCACTACATGTGGCATTAATTCACACTGTGGTTCATAGGCGAGGCCAGGATAGACCATTGGGAAACAAACCTACCCTGGAGGAGTGAGTGCATGGAGACCCAAGACCAGCGTAAGCACCTGCTAGGCTTATGATGGTCTGGGAGATGCATCCAGCAGCTCCTGCAAAGAGCGTGCCCTCCAAGCAGACCCCTGTTCCTTCAGCCTCTGCTTTGGACCTCAAATCCTATATGCGATGGGGTCACGGGGAACAGAACCAACAAAAAAACCCTCAAAACAAACCCCACACCCTCTCTTCGCTACTATTTGTTCTTTCAGCATTGCCTAAACCCTACGTATTATAGGAACTCATGCCCCATCCCACAGAGGCACCACAAGAGGTGCTGACCTGGAGGGACATCTCATCCCAGGAGCACCCATAGCATCACCCTCAAAAAGTCCCATCCTGCCAGTTTATTCTCTTCCTTCAGGAGATTTGTAAGTCTCTGTGCCCCTCTGCTTTTGTCAAAGGGAAGCAGTTTAACTTCACAGCTGTTTCAGGGCTGACTGGAAGAAAAACTTCTGGCTATGTGCAGTCACTAAAACACAAAAATGAATAGCAAAAGCCCATTTAAAAGAGACAGGGACTAGAGGAGTGGGAGTTTGACAAGGAGAGGGATGTAACAGAGAGAGCAAAGACAACATTTTTGGAAGGAGCTCTGTGAGCTTGAGTGTCTCAGGAGAGCTGCATAAAATTCACTGGAGCAGCTGAAAGCAAGGAATAAGATTCACCTGACTTGTCAGGAGAACATTGTTCACAAAGCCCTGCTAATTTGGCTCTTAAAGCACACGGACTAGCTCGCGTATGTATGCAGAGGCTCAGACAGAGGTGCTTCTGCTTACTTGCCACATTTAGTTTAGCTGGGTGGGTTTTGGGGCATTTTTTGTTTGTTTGTTTGTTGGGTTTTTTTCTGTCCACACAGCTGGCAGAGGGAGCCTCTAGCAGCTTCAGCTCACATTTGTCTTTGTGAATATTTTATATTACCACCCAGGTTATCTGTACTAGATCACCAAAACGCAGAGCAGCACAGGTGCTGTACAACTCAGGATGTGTAATCCTAGACACATCTAAAAAACTCATGCTTGGGAAAAAAAAAGAAGAAAAATTGTAACTTCAAGACTTTGCTTATGGTTTTAATTGGCTCTCCAAGTCTCCTCACACATGGCATGAGGTACACTGGGTTTTGCTCACAGGCCTGCAACATGTAGAGGTTTGGTCAGGATCTATTAAAACCTGATTTCATCACACGCTCAGCTTCCTTTAGTAACACTCTGAGACAGCGTGGTTTTATTTATTTGTTATTTTGCATTTACCCACTCTGGGTCCTTCATGCGCATTCTTTAAGGACATCTCACAGCTTGTCTGTGAAGCATGTTGCTACTTCTGCTCATTGCTTTTCATGTGCAGGTAAACCAAGCTGAGCAACAGCTTTGGGTGATTGGGAAGATTGCCTTGGAGTGTCTCCAAGGGGGACAACCAGGACATGATGAGGAGTCCAGCCCTTTAAAGGAGGCTTTTGGGAGAACAGAGAGGCTGTGACAGTCACCCATGTGCCACCTTCCTACCTGTGCTCAGGGTTCTACTGTGCCAGTGGGAATTAATTAAGCCACTGTGTTTTTTATTGTTGCCTCTCCACCCATTTCTGTAGCTGTAAACCCCATCAGGGGTGTGATGGAGCAGGCCTGTGTTGAGCTGAAGTGGGAACAACAGAGGGAGACCCCTGCCAACAACCAGCCGCTTGAAAGGATGCAGGGCTGAGCCAAGATACCAGTGTGCTAATGGGGTGCGGGATAGACAGTGTTCAATCCAGACATAATCATCCTGCTGATTTCTGTTGGCACAGACACATGCAGACCAGTTGCTTTCATCAACACAGGGCTTCTCAATGCAAGGGGAGGGAAGTTCAGAGCCTCAGAGAATGGTAATGGGATTGCCAGGCTGATTACCTAAAGCATCAGAGATGATTGCATGACTCTATACTTGCATTGATACCTCCTGGTGTTTTGGTAGGCAGCAATGGACTACTACAGTCTCAAAACCACTACCAGCTCAGGGCAGAGCTGGCCACTCTACTGTATAAGCCCTTAGCAAGGCTTGCTTGCATAGTAGGAACAACAGAATAACCAAGTTCATCAGAAGACAGAGAAAACATACCCTTCATTAGATCATGTGCCAGTACCTAATCTGGGGAACTCCCCTTCCTTGCCCAGTTAGGGGCAAGATCTCAGCTCAGGATCCAAGACACCAGTTCAAGATACAACCTAGCATGATTTCAGCAAAGTGTGCACCAGAAAGTCCTAAACTCCCAACCATTGAGCTCAAACCTCCTCACCCTCAGAAGCAATGCACTCTGAAGTCTTTCTCCAGCAGTACCTCAGCTTGCTGCCAGGCTCTCCTATTTGCCTTCTCTGGAGCTGTGCCTCATCCTAGATGAGCAGCACCTGCCTGAGAGTGGGACCCATCCATGTGAGGTCTATGTCAGCCTACTTACTGGCTGATGGTGCATGAGGAGATAACCCAGGGGAACCAGCTGCAGTTGTTCCTTTCCTTCTTCTGCTCATCAGCATGGTCTTTGATCATCTTAATTTGTTTCATGCTATGTACGTTACACTGCTGGGGAAAAATCTTCTCTATCTCCATCCTTGTCCCAACCCTATGATAAGGTCTTGCCTCCAAGAAATTTGCAGGCAGATGAGAACTGAGTGCAGAGATGGTGATACTAGCTCTGTTGGGACACCAAGCCAACATATAGCTTTTACTTAGCTTGGAGTCTGGATGCAGTACAGTAAGCTTGCATCTGCTTTCAAAAACCATATAGTAGCTCTTCCATCTACTGTCTTTTTCAACTTTTGATCAAGAAGCCAGTGTTTTTCTTACTAAGAAGTCCTGCTGCAGAGGGTAAGACAAAATATATATTTATGTTCCTGATGCTTCAGGTTGGCATGTTCTTAGTAGAAAGAGAAAGGACTGAATCAAGAACATGGCCTTTGCTAGATCACCTAGTCCAGAAGATACCACAGTGATACCTTTTTTTTTTAAATACTAGAAACCTTAAATATGGTTCCTAAGAGGAATGATACTTTTGTTACAAATTATTTTGAATTTTGGCTAAAATGTTTCAGTTTTCCATTTCATTGCCAAACAGAAGTTCTACTAGCCTAGAGGGAGAGAAAAAATAGCCCCCTTCTGGTACATAGGATTTTTCATTTGATTTTCAACCTCCAGGCTTCTCTCAGTTGTCTGTGCAGCTCTGTCACCTTGGAGAATGCTCATACCATGACACCGGAGGACAGCCCCAATGGAGAAAGGACTTAGTAAGTAACATGGAAGAGACCAGATGAAGAGTTGGAAACATGCAGGATGGCCTTAAATGTATTGGTCTGTCCTAATGCCACCATTCAATCTGATTCCAATTCAGTATTTCTCATGATGGAAGCTCATTATGCAGATTTCTGGTAGCTACTGAAGCATCATCCAGTAGAGACAATATCTGGTGATCTCTCATTTGTTATAAAGATCTGGGTGTGCTAACCATCTGCACAGAATAGCATGTTGAATTTTGGGTGAGTGATACACTATGTAAGGACTTCTTGATTTGGTCTTTAAAGGTTGATAATTTAGGGACTGAGAAACTGCGGAGCACAAAAGGAAGCAAACTACATTGACTGCTTTTACTTGCTAATGGAAATCAATGTTTTTCTTCCTGTTAAGAAGTTGTGGCAGTGGAGGCAATGTAAGGAGATGTTACATATATACCCTGAACTCCCACAGGTGTGCTCAGGCATGTGGAGTGAGGGTGTATGGCAAATCTTTTCTTTGTAAAAAGAGAAGAAGAAAACTCACACTTACACAAACCTATTCAATAAAACACCCTCTGGCAGGTGCAAAGAAGCCTGTTTTCAAATAGGTTTTTCATCTCTTTAGGCAACATTAGCTGTCACCTGTGTGTGAGCAGAGAGGCTTCAGTGTCCATGGGGAGCTGATGCAACATTTTGGGATGGTAATTGGCCTTTACAAGTGCCTTTGCTTAAAAAATGTATTTACCCAATGTCACCTTAACATTCCTTGCTTGAGAGAGCCTGGGTATCACCAAAGACAGTGATGTTTAATCGGGCTAAAGAACTGTTTAAACATACTTGTGCCTGGAGTACAGTACAACATGGCCAGCCAGCATGGAGAAGGCAGGGCCATGGAGTGTGTTAAAAAGCAAACAGCTCCTTCTTCTGCTCCATGCTTGCAGTCTAGGGCTGAGCTGGGGCTCATTTAGCTCCTGTTCCAGCAGTGCTTTTGAAACTGGGTCCTGCGAGCTAATTCCCAGCTAAGCATTGGAAAGTTTAGTTTGTATTGGCAGATGCTGGCTCCAAAAGGTAAACTGTGTGCCATGCCTGCTCTAATAAAACAGATCTGTCCATATGCACGTAACCCTCCCAGCTTCTTCAGATCCTTCCAGTTCCTTGGATAACGCTGGCTTAATGCCAAACCTCCACTGCCCAGCGAGCCTGTGGCTAAACCCACAGGAGAGGCTGGAGAACCTCGCAGTGTTGATAAAGCCAATTCTGCTGAAACATCCAGAATTTGATCTTTATCCAAAATATCACTGAGCTGGGCCAAAAATACCATTAGCTATTTCCATCCTTATCCCTAATATGCACACAATGAAAAGAAGTGAAACATGATGCTAAAAAAAGATTATTTTTTCAGCCATAAGAAAGAATTTACTCTGGGCAGGGCTTGTTCTTCTTGTTGTATCCATTCTCTGTTTTGAGGATTTGATCTTGAAGAGCCCCTGGCTCATGCTCATCACTACCTTTGGATGTTGAGTTTTAATTATCTAATGAAATATTCCTCTGCCCCCCAAATTTTTCCTTAATCTTAAGGCCATTGCTAAAATGCTATTTGACATTCCCTTTGGAAACATGGCATTGGCAGGGCACTAGACATGATCTTGGGAGCCTCCAGCTCTGGCCCATATGCCCAGTGGTCCACAGCCATGGTGCTAAGTCCCTCTGCCTTTGTGCCCTGCCAAGGGAAGGGGAAAGCATTTGCACCTTCCCACGCAGCCACGCAGAGTGGTTAGAGCTTTTGCAATCTGGTATTAGCGAGTGCCACTGTCACCCAGAGCAGCTGTGCCTTCAGCAGTGTAACCACCGACTCGGGTGCACAAACGTAGATTTCTAGTTGTGTGGCAGAGACAAGTCCATGTGTGCTCTTCAATACTAGCTGCAAACACAATTCCACTGAAATGAAAAGGAAGAGAAAAAGGGCAATGCACACAGCTGAAGATGAGAAGGACAAATCAAGAAAAGTCAGGGTTGAACAGAGTAATGTTTCCAGGCATTTCAAGTCAGCCAGTGTGTGTGGAAGCGAATGGTGTGTCCTGTCAAAAAGGATGTGGGACAGAGTTTATGACATGAATCTCAGGAGCATGCGGCTTACCACTAATCATTAATAATCTCCTTTGTTCCTCCACACAAAGGTGTGGGGCATTCCAGCTAAATACACTTTATGGCAATATCCACCTTGGATATACAATAAGCAATGAAGTGTAGTGTTCCTGTAAACTCCTTGGCCAAATAATTACTGTGGCCTCTTGTCAGTAGTCCAAAGAGGGTGGGGGGAAAGGGCTTCTACGAAGAGAAGTAGCAGACACTGACCTTCATGCAAATACTTCTTTCTTCTGCTTCATTTCCTCCCTCCCATTTTCCAACAATAAGACTGTTTTAGATGGACAGGAAAGAGGTTGTTTTGGAATAGAGGTGCTGCATTTTGTTGTGGGATTTCTGTTTGTGTTGTTGTTTGTTTTTTGTTTTGTTTGTCTTTTTTAAGAAATGTCTATGTGATTTCACAATTAGCCTACAGCAAAAATTAGCCCTTCATGTAGATTCACACAAAAAAATAGACTGTTTTTGCTGGGACTGTAGTAAACATTTCTAAAACAGACGTAGCCTGAGGTGAAGCTATTCTTGTACTTGTGTTTAGAAAGGAAGGGATAAAAAATTATGGAATGAATCATTCCTGAGTGGATTAAAACTGTAAATGCTTGTTAAAAACACAGTCTCTGATCATGTGGGCAGATGGCGTGTCCCACTATATAACATCGCTACCTGGCAAAATGAAGTGCAATTTAATTGACAGACATTTTCAAATCCACAGTAATACATCTCACAATGAGTGAGTTGGAGCCTGATGCTGTAGCCCTTATTCTTGGGAGTAATCTTTACTCACCAGAGTAGTCTACTGGTTTCACCTTTTACCAGCTTTAAACTGGGGGGAAATAAAGAATATTGATGGATAAGTTTTTGCCTTTGTTAAGATGACACATTCTCTTCAGCCATTCAAGAAATATCGTCCTCTCTTATCACCCTCTCAAGGTCTTCAAGTACCTACATGGGGAAGAGATTTCTGATGGAAGAAGGGTCTTTAATCTAGCAGAAAAAGGCATAATGAGATCCAGTGATTGAAAGCTGAAGTTAGACAAATTCAAACTATCTTATCTAGGAGCTTGGTAGATTCCCCATCACTTTTGAAGTCTTTAAGAAGATATCCAGTCTTGATGTAAAAGATATGCTCTAGATCAAACGGCAGTTATGGGTTTGATGCGAAAATTATTGGGTGAGGTTCTGCAGTCTGTGTTATGCAGGAGGTCAGGCAAGGGAATCATAATAGTCCCTTCTGGCTTTAAAATCTGCGAAGCCCAAACACGACTTCAATAAGGAAAAAGCAAGCCACCCTGACGACCTCTTCTGCCCACAGAACTTTAATTTTGGAAACAGAGGCTGGTTAAAGCAGTTCATCAGCCTTACCTGGACTCTGCTTTGCAGAGTATTCGTAACACCTCAGGTTCTTTCAAAGAAAGAAATTTGAAAACAGTCTAGTTTCTCTTTAATAAAAGTAGTTGGAAAATGCTGACTGGTTTCTCAACCAGCATACAGCTATTTCTTTTCAAAATATAACAAGTTTTTAAATTTTAAATTTTCACAGCAAGTCTTTTACATTGTTTCTCATAATTTTCAGCTTCTATTTCTTTGATGCTCCTTACGACATATTCCTGCAAATGAAGAGGAATTGAACTAATTACATAAGATTCCTATTTTTAATTACATTTATGTAGCTGTTAAGTGAGGAATAATTAATGGCTTATAATCATATTATTTTTATTGCTTTTCTACTATGTAGCCAAGTTAAGAGACAACTTTCAAACTGAGTCCCAATACCAGCTTTCACAGCTTTATCTTGACTCTTGAATAACTTTCCTTAGATTGAGAGCTCCAGGAGTCATGTGAATATATGAAAATGTTGACATTTCTTTTCAAAAAAATAATCACTCATGGTGGTTGCCAGTAGAGTTTAAAAACATGATACTCACTCATCAAAAGACCTAAGCAAATAGCTAAGTAAACAAACACCTCCATTTCCTTTTTCATTTCATAATTTTAAAGCAAATCCCCTGATTCTGGAATTTAAACATTTGGGGTTGGCCGCCGCCAGGTGTATTGAGAATGAACTTCTCCCATGCGGAAGGAAAAACTGGTTGAGGGAGAAAGGGCCACTTCAGTTTGCATGTCAGCGGTGTCCTTATTTTTCATAAATAGACCCTCAAAACTCAAGTGCCAACAAAAAGCAAAGACCTGAACATGAGATGAACGCTTGGAGATGCTGATGCAGGGACTTGGAGATGCTGGGTGCAGGGACTTCATGTGGCTTCTCCCGACAGCACCTTTCCCTTTGTGGCAGTTTGGAGGGTGGCTGCTCAATTGGCCCTTTGAGCCATGATGAATATTTGGGTGAGGATGCAGTAATACGCAGCATGGTGCTACCCCGCTTCCTACATCGTCAGGGGTAAATATTCGCTTCAGCGGCAGCCAGATGTTTCCTGCGCTGGCAGCATTAAAGAAGGTAAAAACAGTTTTCTGCGAGACAGAAATGTTTTATTCATGTGGGGCTGCTGCCATGCTCCGTGCAGCTTTTGGGTATGGGGTGTGTCACCTGCGCTGCTCCTGGAGGTGCCCGTGTAGTTGTATTGGGGTGCAGGGGGTGCCCAGAAAGTCCTGGCACTGGAGGGAGCCACCACCAGCTGGGGAGGGGGCTGTGGGGGGGACAGAAGAGGCTGGTGGGAGGGGGTGGGATGGGGACTGTCCCCACAGCAGGGCTGGCACCTTGCGGGCATGCAGAGCCGTGGGTGCAGGAAGGTGTGGGTGGGTGCCGGGGGACTGAGGGCAGCTGCAGGCAGGGGATCAGGCAACCCATAGGTGCTTCCCTCAGCCTGCCTGATCCTCCTGTCACCTTGGCCTGACGATGGGCGGCCATTTCATAGCCGAACAGGGGTAAGCAAGCCAGTCTGACTTTGCACTGGGATGGAAGAGGAGCATTCAGATGGCTACAGCTGAGCATGAGCCTTGAAGAAATCTGACCCTCACCTTTCCTCTGTTTGCCTGAGATTTCTGCCATTCATGTACACCTTGTGTAGAAGGGAGCTCAAGCTTTTTTTGGAGGGATTTCTCTGCGCAGATACTACCTCAAGCCTTAGACTTTCATACCTTTATTTGAACAGTAACAGTGTGGAACGGCAGCAAGGTGGGCAGAAACACAGGGCTTAAATGTGCTTAATGTGGACCTGCTCACACTAGCAGCAGGAGGGTCCACAAACAGGCTGTGGTGTAGAAGGCGTGTGAAAAATGGCAATAATATGTAAAAGCCTCTTTAAAATGTCTAGTCCTTAAAGAGGCATGGACACCCCACAGGCTCTCCAGCTCTTTTCTGTTGTCATCTCACTCCAAACTGTCACAAGATGTCAGTGTTTTCAGATACTCCTGCTATGCCTGAGCAAACAGCCTCTCCACACTGTCTGGCTGACTTTCAATGGCATAAAATGCATCCATGAAATTGAGCCATAAGGTTCACAGCAGAGTGGCGATACCACAGAGAAACTCAGCGTAGGGACCACATCCGAGTTTCAGCCTCCGGCAGCAGGATCAAGGCACAGTTGCTGTTTCCCCTTGGCTCTGGTGTAGCTTTAAGGCACCCGGCGCTCAAGCCGAGGCTGGCAGTGCTTATTTGGAGCTTGGTGTCTGCATAGAAGTCCTCAGAGCATAAATGCAGCAGGGTGAACTAAGGGGAGGAGATGTGGCAAAGCACCAGACAACTTTGTCTTTCCATGTGTGGTTTGACACGTGCTACAAGATTGCCCTTTTGGGGGGATCCTAGAGACTTGGAGACAGTCCACGCTCTTGTTGCAGCCTTGCCACGCTGGCAGTGACAGACAGAGGGACACTGCTCTACCACCCGACTTGCTCCTGCTAAACAAGATGCAATGAGCAGAAATTATGCAGGTGGGAAAAAAAGTGGCTGAGACTGTTAAGGTGATATTATCTGGCAAGATGGTGCTTGGGTAGGTCTCTGGGCTAATGTATTAGTGTTAATGCAGCCCTGATTTTAAGCAGATCTTGCTTTTTAATTTTTTTTTAAATATTTTTTTCTTTAAAAAACCTTTCGGAGTGCTCTGGGGTGAGAAGTTTCTTTTAGCTTGAAAATTCATTAATCCCATGTTCCCCTGCATGTCATGCCAGCCACGATGACCTTTGGTGGGTAGTTCAATCTCCTGCCTATTGCTATTTTCTAAGGTCCTTTTACATCCAAAGACCTTAATCCAGACCCCTCTTCACCCATGTATACATAGGAGGATTTGCAGGGACCCAATGTCATCCACTCTTCGCAGCAAATACAGAATATGTATTTCCAATCCACTGCCTATCCTGCTACTCTGGCACACGGGAATTATAAAAAATGGTGAAGCTTTGTGCTGAGAGCCCTGGACCTTATCCTTCCAGTGACTCGTAATTCCTATTAATGGGAAAGTCCACTTGTAAAATTTAAGAGGAGCACCTTAACATGAAAAGCATCTACATTTACTCAGCTATCTTCAATGTCCCTCGAAAACCAATGTGTGGGTTATAAAATCCTACTTTGGAGGCTTTAAATTACCCTTTTAGGGAGTCACTCATTGCCATCATCTAAATAACAATAATAATATCCTACTAGGCAACTGAGAGGCTCCACCATTGGATAGCACTAATGTCCCCTTGTCCCACTGGGCCTTCCTGCCAGTATTCAGTGACCCTTCCAATGGGGACAAATGGTGCTGTATAAGATTTTTTTCCCCACCTTTATGAGAGATTTGTCCTCCTCAAGGCCCAAAGTGGTTTTTGACAGACCTTTATGGAGTCTGCCTGTGAAGCCACGAAAATTAGCATGACTGCAGATGGAGATGTTTTACTGGGTAAAAAAATGGTCCCCTTGCATAGAAAACTCCCAGGAAAAATAAAAAGGTAATAGTAATGTTTGTAACTCAAACAAATCCACCTGAATTGAGCCTTTTGTGTTAATTCCAAGGTATTTATTTCAGAGAGATGCTCTAGGTTGGATGTTTCTGTATGAGAGGACAGCAGATTTAAGCTGTGATTGTTTGCCACAGAGCTGTCCTGCTGCCTCGCAAGCCGTACCCTTTGCTGCCATCCCGAGGTCTAGATTTGATTTCCCTCGAGAAAGAAGCTTGTGTTCAAATTTGCCATCCACCTGTGTTGCCTCAGTACAGCATTGTATGTTTCCTGCTTTTTTTTTCTCCCTGCCCCCCCCCCGAATTTGCTCTCATTGAGTGGCACGAAGGAAAAAAAATTAAAAAAATAAAAAAGCCCACCTCCTACTAAGAGGACTAAGACCTGGGGAGCCAGCGAAGAGGAGAGGCCGTTGCCTCTAAAGTTCAGAAATAAAAAAAATGACTCGTTCTTTTGAGCTTGCTGTTCCCTGATGTGACACTGTGATCAGTATCAAATGCTTGGTGGCAAGGATTTTTGTCAAGCTTTCCCAGCTAAAATAGATTTAACCTACCAGTTGCTCTTTGTGGGTTTAACAATGTGTGTGACAATAAAGGGCTGCTGCCGCTGCATTGTTAATACATGAATAGTCCCAGTTCTCTGTATTTACTATTGTGCACTGCAGATTTCCAGGAAGGAGTGTTTGTCTCTGGCTATTGATACAGGTCCTGTTTTGCAGAGGGAGCTGAATCAGCCCCTCGGTGATTAGTCAATGCGAAGGTGCAGTTAGGATTTAATTGAAATTAAGGAAAGTACCTGATTGCCTTTGAACTGCTCACTGTGCTTTCTTCCCTGCTTGGAGATGGTGCACCTGGGTTTCGCACTTTGCTGTCACTGCCTCTGGATGCAAGGAGTTCACCCTGCAGGCAGGAAACTTACAAAATGCCAAAATCAAGGAAGAAATCTGTTCCTTGATAGCAGTTTGGGGTCTGCTCTTGGCTGGGGCTGGCCAACAGTGCAATGGACAAGGATAAGAGGCAATGAGAAGGAAACTGATACACTCTGGCCTCCTGGAAAAGCACCGTTAGATGGGTCTGAATGAGAGGGGAGCTGTGAATGCCCCCTGTAGAGGCTCTGCTCCTGGTGACTCCTGTGCATGTCATTTATTCTCATTTATGTCACATAACACTGTGATAACCCAGCCGGGACTGGGCTGCCTGGGGCAGAGGAGAATGAAGGCAGAGCAGGGTGAAGCAAGGTGCTGGCAGCTTCCCTATGGGTCTGGTGGTGGGGGGCTGACTCCTGCATCGTGTTGGAGGTGTGTCCCTGTCACTGTGCCCTGCTTCTCTCACCTGAAATATCCTCACAGCCTCCCAGGGGCGAGGGGGCTGCCCATCAACCTTGGCCAGCCCCACAAATGTCCCCCAGGAGCAAATCTCAGTGATGCCTTTGCTCCACTGAGCCCAAAGGAGCACTCCTGGGCAGTGTCCTCGATGGGAGCAAGAACCCCCAGTGGTCTTGGGTGACCTGGAGTCAGCCACCCAGGAGGGAAAGGAAATCTGCTCTCAGGTGTTGGGGAAAAAGAAGGGAAAAACCCAAAAGGGTCAAATACCCCTCCATTCTGGAAGTGATCTTTGCCAGTGTTTCTCTTGGTTTCATTTCTTTAACAATCAGCCACTTATTATTAAATCAGAGCTGCTGGGGAAATGGAGTTAAATTAAGGGAGATCAGAGGCAGGAACGGAAGCGCTGTCTATATAAATATCTGCCTATATTATATAGAGTACTGTAGTTAATCAATCCTGAGAACAAAGAGCTTGGCTAGAACTAAGAAACAGCCCCAGCCAAGTGAAGGAGCCCTGCTGCGGTAAGCAAGCAAACAGCGCTATCGACAAGGAAAATGTTTCTAAAGGCCTCTCTCCCACTGAAGGAGTTGAAAAACAAGGGTTTTCAGCCCCTGGGGCAAGTGCTGGTCCCCTGGCTCTTTGGGCGAGCGCTCCTCTGAAGGTTAGTGAGCACAGGAGCCAGATGAGGGGACAGCAGCTTCTCTTAACTGAGGCAAAAAACTTATTGATTATACGTTCAATAAAAGGTCAAAACTCCCTTTGAGGGTCACCACAGTTGTGGTAAAGCTCTTCCCAGCCCCAGTCCCTCTCCCTGTCTGCTGAGTGTTTCGTGCCAGTCTCTCCAGGTGGACACCTGGGGTAAAAGTGAGCTGCAAATGAGCTAATCATCATTAATGTGTCGGTAGAACCTGCCAGCCTGACATCCCTCCTAATGGCTGACAAATGTCAGGGTGACTTGTATGCTTTTTTTGTTAATTGAATTGGTTAATTAGGTCCCAGAGGCCTGGCTGCTAATTGTGAGCTGCAGTGGAATACGGGTTTTAAAAAAAAAAAAAAAAAAAAAAAAAAAAAAAAACGCCACAACAACAACAAAAAAAAAACCCAAACCCCCCATAAAATCCGATGCAAGGAAGTTAAAACAAAAGGGAGCGATGGGGGAAAAAACAGCACCCCCCACTCACTCACTCACACACACACAAAACCTCCTTTGTGTTCTTTACAATCTGTACAGTTACCTTCGCTTAATTTCTGACCTGCCACATGCTACTGCCTTCTTGATGTGTTTTTAAAAGGAGGGTTAGAGAAATTCCAAATCTGCCTTTTTTGACGGGAGCATCTGCTCAGTCAGAAACACAGTCATTAATTTTCTGCCAATTAGCAAAAAAAAAAAAAAAAAGAGAAAGAGAGAGAAAAAAAAGAAGAGGGAAAAAACCCCTCCAGATTTGCATCTTAATTTGTTACTTTGTAAAGATGTTGTTTTTTTTAAAAGTTAAATACTCCCTCCGGTTTGCCAGTCATAGAAAGTGAAGAGATGATAGCAACTTCCCACCAAGAAAAGGCAATTAATCATTATATTTTGCACTTCTATAGCAGCTTTCATCCCCTGATCTCAAAGCGCTTTGTGAAATTATTGTATTAAGTCTCCTGCCAAGCCCCGGCAAGGGTGGCAGTGTACCAGCAAACTCCTTGGGGCCAAGGTGGTCTTAATCTGCGTCTGCTGAAATGTGCCAAGGACACTAATAAACTTTATAACAAATAATTACTAGTCTACCTGTTTCAGGGAGGGGTACACAGAGGTGCAGGGAGCACTCGGGGGCTTCCTGCAGCAATACAACCTGGGAGCTGGAGGGAACATCTTGAACTGCCTTTCTCTAGTCTCAGCATTCCCGCTCCTTCTTTAGTAACAGCCTCAACTGGCAGCTACATGCAGAAAGATCTCTGGCATTGCAGCAATTAAATGTATTAGAGCTAGCGCTGTTCAAGAACCAGCTTTTCCACTGTGCAGAATACCCTGTGGACCATGAAAACTGCATCCGCTCTGTCCTGAAACAAAATACTTGGGAATTCAAACATTTCCTTCTAGGCAAAAGTTGAAAAACAAATGCCCAAGCACTTGAAACATTTTTTTTCATAAACCATACCACTTTGCACCATGTCTCAGCATTGTAATCTTCTCCATTCATTTCTGTCTTCCTAAAAGAAAATCGAGTTTTGGTTCAAAAATCAAAACTATTTCTTCTGAATGAAATAAGGGGTTTTTTTGTTAATGGGGTTTGTTGTTTTTTTTTTAAGTCAGATGCTTCCCTCCAGAACTGGTTTGTGCAATTTTAAAGCAACATGTCAAAATCCATATATTTCCAAAGAAAAGGAAAAAAAGTCCAATTAACCTGGAATGACCATTGCTCCTACAATAGCCTCTTCCTGAACAGGTACTGACTTAGCTGCTTGCATATTTCCATGTGCATTTTGGATTGCTGGGAATTTTTCTTCCTTCCTATAAGAGAAGAATCCCATTGACCCAGAAAGTGGAAACCTAGGTGGTTGATCCCTAGTGTTATTTCTGCTGTGGACTTGTTGCAGCAGCATGAGTCAGTTTGCCTCAGTTTCCCTTTTCCTCCCCTTGGCCGGGAACGTGTGGTGCCTCCAGGCTGCTCCCTGCCAGCTGGGCACATGCCCTTGCTCCTCCTCTCCCTCCTCACCCCAAACTCTTACAGGCACCTCAGGGCTGTCAGGAGGGGCAATATGTGGATGCTGGTGATGGACTTGTAGCCCACGGGTGAAGATAAAATATGACGATTAATCTGCTTTCTTCCCCACCCCCCTTCCCGTTGGAAAGCAAAGTTGCCTTACGAGTTAAAATAAATTGCCTCGTGCTCCCCACTGAAAGCATTTTGACTTTGTCTTGAATCGCGTATTCCAGTAGTCATTATACTTCAGCTGCTTCTTCTTCTTCTTACCATATGACATATATAGCAGTTCAAAAGTTGCAGCGAGCTGCTGCCAGGTCACATTCAAAGGAAAGTATCTGGGAAGCTGGCAGCTAAAAGTATCTGATAAGTTGGCACTGTTACTGCTCAGCGGGAGGAGGGAGAAGTGAAGGAAGGAAGGGGAGGGGGAGCCAGGCATGGGGGAGCAGGGAAGGGGAGAGATTCAAAGGGCTTTTGTTTCTGGATCAGATTCTTCCAGACTCTGAAACTTTTGCAGAGATGTATGTGCCAGGGATTTATTTTTTTTCCCCTTCTCTTCCTCATCTCCGTAGTTTAATGCATTAAAATAACCTATTAAAAGGCCTATATTTGCTTTCAAGCAGACTCTGAAAGGCGCTCAAGATGTCACCATTAAAACCGGCGCTGCGCTTTGCAGGCGAGGGTCTGTGGCTAGGAGAATAAAGCAGAACTGATTAGCTGCTCCGACTTTGCCAGCCTTACAAAGGCTGCGGTGTGCCACAAGTTGCTAGAGAACAGACCAGCGGCTTCTAACCAGCCCGCCTGTATACAAGGGTGAGTTGCTTGAAATCCAGCTTGGTTTTGCAAAGCCTGACACTGGTCCAGCATTCCCATGATGTCCCCACATTTCCTCCTTCCTGATGTCCTATTCTTCCCCCTTTTGTGAGTCATCAGGGAAGAGTCAAAATTAAACCATCATGAAATTCTCTCTGAGGCCAGAGAACAAAATACCCCCCTGGGAGGCTATGGGGGGTGTTCGATCCAAGGACGCCACGGGACCCCAATGCAAACATTGCGGCTGTTGCCCCAAGAGGCTTGTTCCTGGCTACATAATCAACAATGAATACTAGAACAAAAAGACTGGAAAATGTCAGCAAATGCTGCAAATGACCAAAAATATAAAGGTAAAGGGAGGATTGGAGCCCTTACGTTCTGCATAGAAATGATCTACTCTGCACCTTTGAAATTAAGGAACGGAGTTAGTGTCATGCCGTGCATCAATCTGACAATCCACCCCTGAGTAGTCATTGTCATTATACCACGGGTCACATGTGTTACAACTCTATTAATGTGTATGAAGTTACTCCCAATCTAACACTGGTCTAAGAAAATCAGGCTTAATTAGATTCTCCTTGTAATTAAATGCAATTTATTCTTATGCTTTGTGCTATGCTTCTGGCTTGCCCATACTATTGTCTGCTGATTATTAGAAACGTATTTGTGGAAGGTGTAACAACTGTGTAAGAGCCATGTTTATAGCAAACATACAATTAGCTATGCTTGTACCATTCCCAGCACAGCAGGGGCTTGGTCCCTGAATGCAGCTCATGATGGGAGTACTCTGCAAATAAATAGTAGGCACAGGCAAGCCTGATCTCATTTGCCTTGGTAGGTTAAGGTTATATCGTATGAAATCAGGCTGAGGCTCTGTTTTCCATGTTTATGCCTATAATTCTTCCTGAGAAAAGCTCCCACTAGCCCTGACCAGTGACCGACTAACACCTTCGGCTCTGCTCTTTCAGAGATTTGCATGTGATTAACCCAGCGTGTTAAAAACTGGGCCACTGACTTTAACAGAAACTACCATCTAAAGCAACAAGATAAGCACCTGTCAGTCCCTAAAGGACTGGGACCCTGTCTTATTCATACCTGTGCATGCCAGGTGGAAACCACCCTTTTCTCCCTTCACAATTATGCAAACAGCTGCCCAAGGTACAAGCAGAAGAGCAGGTCCAAGGAGAGACAAGGCTGCGGGAGCGGGCTCGCATCAAGAGCTGCTCTCCATTCATCCCCTCACCAAAAATCACCAGCCATTGGATTCTCATACTTTGTTTTCAAGGAAGCGTTTTCCAAACTGTTCTTCCATGCCTATTGAAGTCAATAGACTAAGTGGAAAATAATCCCATACCTTCAGTAATGTCAGTTTAAATCAATGGTAAACTAGATGCAGAGAGCAAGCCAGGTCTTCCTTGTTGCTGCTTAAAATATTTTAATAGAGGAAAATACCTTTGCAGGTGAGCTGGCTCAGGGAGGGCCAGACTCCAGAGCAGATTGTGGGAACAGTTATTTTCCCCACCACCACGCATGTGCTTGAATAACCTGATTATTCTCATTAGTGCTCCATTCGGATGGCTGCAACTAAATAAAAGAAACAAGGGCAGGAGCGGGTAGCAAATCCTCCATATATGAATACGATGAGGAGTTTAGGCAGCTCCCTCCCACTCCCGCTAAAAAAAGTTTTAATCTTGGCTGCTCCATGAATATTGACTGGCTGCATATTGACATGCCACCTGCTGGGGCTGCTTCAGCTATTGATAACCAATGCCATCACGTCTAAAGTTCAAAAACCGACAGGCAGCTTTCATGTTTGTAAACAGTATTGATCTGCATAAATAAGCTTGCCATTAGACTGCCGGATTAAACAAGGACGAAGACAGAACATTTGTGAGATTAAATCCGGAAACAGTTAATTAAAAGCTGAGCAATAAACCCAAGCTGTAAACAGCAGCCAATTAATTCAAGCATCTGTAGATCTGTAGATCTATGAACTTCCCTGCATTCCTGGCCGTGCCCGGCTCTGGCTCCCTGTCCCCCCACCCACCGCCCGTCCTCAGCACCAGCACCCTGCCGAGCTTTGCCTACCCTCCTACACCTGCCACCAAGCTCCATGCTGTGCTATTCCCTCACCACACTGCTGCAGAAGGGGCTCTGAGGAATAATTTTGAGATATAAGGGCACTTTTTTTATGCGGAGGGGGAGAGGGAAGCCCTCTGGACTCTCCTTGTGCAGAGCGTGGTTGTGTTACGGTAGGAGAGCTCATGTAGCTGCCTTGTGAGCAGCAATGGTGTGCGTCTGGGAGAGGACCCAGGGATTCCTGTGGTCTAAATATCTCTTCTGACACTGGATCCTGCTTTGTGGCCTCGGGGTCATCACTTCAGTGCTTCACTTCAGTTTCCCCAGCTGCAAATGGAGAAAACGAGGCCTTGGGATATTTGGCCTCTTCAATTCAGCCATACCTTCCAGTGATGAACAACCTATTTAATGAAAAAGAAAAGTCTGTTTTTTACATATATTTTCACTTTTGAAACACCCCCCCCCCAATGATCTCCAAAAAATAACCAGCAAGGTTTGAACATTTTCAGGGTTTTACTCTTCCCTACCAGTTTGCATCCCCTTCTTCCCTTCCTACACTTTTTCTAATGACAAAATAAAAAAGAGGAGAGAAGGAGAGAATAAAAGCTGCTTAAAGGAAGAAAGAAAAGTTTACTTAACTAAAAACAAACAAGCAAATTCAGAAAAATAAATGCAAAAGTTAGTTTAAATTTTCCCTTGAAAAGATTCCCACATTCTCTAACCGGTTCTGTTAGCTACATGTCCTCAATCCACGCCTTATAGAATTACAGTGAAGTTGGCTGCATTACAGATGATTTAATGGTTATTTTATACTGCATGTGGAGAACTTGTAGGCTCTAGAAGGTAGTGCAGTGTGACTGAGTCTATAACCATGTGGGATTTATAGGGCCATTGCCCTCACCACATTCAAGAAGGGCGTGCAATCCTCTACCAACTCTGCTTTCGGAAGTGGGGAATTGGGGCACAGAAACATTACGGAAAAAACAGGAAACAAACTCAAACCGCTCAAAATCTTGTCCAGCACCACAACAACTGAGCTATTGCTAGCCAGGGGTTTCTCCAGCAAGCAGTGTGAACTGTCAGCAGATCTGCACTAGCCCCAGGGGCCATTCTGCTTCACTTTTTCTGTCCTGGTGCTCCCTCCACAGTCTCATGCTGATTTTATTGAGGGGAACTGGATCTTGTATTTGTAGATGGACAGATGAACATTGTCTTACAGTGGCTGGCTGTACTCCTAAGAATGGTCCCACTGGATCATAACTGACAACAGTGGATAGAAACACCTGAACTTCCTCAAAGGTGGATTTGTGATGGTGCCAAAGCCAAGGCTTCAGCCCAGCCAAGGTGCCATGTATCACTCCAGGAATGTCGTGCGCTCTGCTACATAAAATACCTGTAGCTTAGATCCTCCACCCACTTTTCAGGCTTAATCTTAAATTACAACAAGCTACTGCTCCCCGTGAGGTATTCCACTTACATAATTTTCTCTCTCATGGGAAGAGTGGAAGAAAAAATATCTGATGAGCAGCACTGGAAATTAAATGCCTGTCACTCATTTTTTTTGCAATAGTGTTCCAATACTATGTCCTGGGTCCTCCGCTCTGGACAATGGCAGGATCTGACAATGTCAAGAAAATACCAGGCAAAATATTTTTGTTTGCTGGCACTTTCTAGGGATGGCCATTGCCTATCAAGTATATAAGCAAATAACATGCAAAAGGAAGACTCCACAGAAAGATGGGTGAGAGTCCTTTCTTTGAAGCTCAGCATCAGGAATTGGTATTATCACACCAGTAGTTTTAAACTGGTGAACTTTAGACTTTCAGGAGGTCATGGACCACTCCCAAGAGGTTGTTTTTTGTAACAAATTTAAGATTTTCCCTGCCTGCAGAAATCAACTCACTTCAGTAAGCAATGCCTGTGCTACCAGCATCTTACCAGATTTGCTGAAATGTTGCGGACCAAACCCAAACCAAATCAACCCAAACCCAAAAAATCCTTTCTTTTGGAAAGTTTAAAGTTGCTAAGTGCAAAAACCCAGCTTGCGGCACAATGCCAGGATGCTTCATTGGCATAGCTGAGGAGTTCTGAGCAGGAAGGAGAGAAATGATGCCATGAAAAGCAACAGAGCAATTCTGGTGGGGTAGCTGGCAATGCCTTCAACGTTTTGAACATGAGTTTTGTTACTACTGCTAATTTGTGTGACTCCACTGTGTGCAGGGGAGTGATGCTGGAGCTGCTGCTGTGCACAACTAAATCTCCCGATACCAGCATGTACATTCGGCATGTGTACCAGTAACTCTGGTGGACACTGCCACGAAGTACAGCACTCTGAAGCAATTATCAAAGCTAATGGAAAATAAACAGTAAAAACCACATGTGACTTTTGTTACCATTTGAGTTGTTTTTTTTTCTTCCCCATTTTCAAGAAAGCATCTGAAGTCTTCATAAATCCCTCCCACAGTGGCTCAGAGAGTCAGCAGTGGGAGCAGGCTGCTTGGTAGAAAGGATGCGCCTGTTCTGCTCCCTCTTCCTGAGAAAGCAAAGCTCACCTTGAAGATCCTGGCTGGAAGTTGGAGGTTCAGCCAGCCACTGGTGACTCCTTCCATCAGTCAGGCCCCCTGAAAGGTGTCTCCAGGCCATGTGTTTAAGGAACAGCACTGGGAAATTAAATTTTGCAAGTCTGCACATTGATAAATATGGCACAAATCTGTTGTCAGCAGTGACCAGTTCCTCCTGACCAGCTCTGCCCAAGGTCTTCACCTCGAGGGAGAAGACAGGTCTGGGCTGTGTTTGAGACCTGATAAGCCTAATCCAGTCACTGGCTTTACTTTGCGCACCCCTGACTTAGGGAGCACTTGGGAAATGCAACTATAATGCTGAATCAGGAGATGATTTTAAAACGAACTCTGAAAGTCCTCAAACCAGAGACAAGACCTGGCATTGCTCTGGATGTCAGAAGGACATTGTACTGGGCAGGAGGGAAGCTGTAGGGGCTAAGCAAGGCACAGACCTTTCTCCCTCCTCATCCCACCCCTGGGTGCTGTGGGCCCATCTTAAGCAAGAGCCTCATTTCTTTGACACCTCTCCACTTCACTAAGGTTGACGGCCATCTACAATTTGGGATAAAGAGTAGTAGGGGGCAGCACAGCCTTTGAAGATCCTTCTACTTGGCCTCCCTCCAAGGTTTTATTACTATTCATTACCTCATTATGTTATTACTGGTATTTAATGCTATTATTTTGGCACTATAGCCGTACGTCAGACCTCTGTCACAGACCAGGACCCTACGGTGTTAGATGGTGTACAACTCCATGGGAAAAAGAAAGGCAGTGCTTGTCCCCAAAGCTCACAGCCTAAATATAGTACAGTGTTACAGCCTTTTCCCTTCATTCAGAGCCCTGTTTTTATCCTCCTGGATTCAGCTTGTAAATTCAGGTGTAAGGATTGGGTTTTTCTTATAAAAACTCAAGTACTACCAGTGACAACCAGGAATGATTTCTCTGGTATTATCTGTCTGCTGACTACAATGCCCAGTGGAGCTCAGCCACGTTCACCCACAGCAGAGCAGGATCAATAGGTGCTTTTACCTGGATAGGGTCAGGCTCAGGATAAGGTGGTTCACGGAAACCTCAGATGCCTGGTGCTGGGAGAGACAGCAGAGAGTTAAGGATGCTGCTGCTCCCCAAAGGCCATGGGTAAATGAATTCCCCTTCAGCTGGAGACTCTTATAAATGGTCTTCAGTCCAAAGAACCAGGTCTGTTTAAATTACAACAATGTATGTGTTACAGTATGTAAGAACCTGTTCAGATCATATGGAAATAACTATTCCTGGAACACCCAGGTCTCCTGACATCACTTCCTTCAGAAATAGATCCAATTACTTCCACTGAGAGATGAAAAAATGGGCAGGGGGGAGCGGGGGAAGGAAAAGAAAAGCCCTGTCAGTGGAAGGTTAGAAAACTCTGCAGGTGGAGACCCTCTCCTTATTTTTTTTTTCTTTTTTTTTTTTCAGAATTGTTTCAATTCTTCAGCATAGAGGAAGGAAGGATGGTCTGGTGGATAAAGGTGGAGGCACTGCTGACAGTTCAAAGAGTTGGCCCCTGTTCCAACTATGCTGCAGACATCCTGTACAACCCTGAGCGAGTCATCACCTCCCAGTGCCCTTCCTTCTCCTCTCCAAAATGGGGGTAAACCCATGTTTACTAGCCTTTCTGAGAAGAACACCTGGTTTAGGGGCTTCTCCCTCGCAAATTTTGGAAGGGTCTTGCAGAGAGGGCAGAGAAAAAGCTCCAGGATCCAAGCTGCCAGCTGGCAAACATCAGAGCTGCCATGTGCCCTACGAGGGGAGAAGAGCCCTCTCGCACCAGCTGAGGAGCTGAGCTCCAGAGGTTTAGCACATGCTGTGGGTGCTTGCAGAGGTGATGTGATGTGACTTGGGTCTTGGCAGTTGTGTTCAGTAAGATGAAAGATGGATTAAGACAAAATACGTACAGCAAAACCGATATGCCCGAGCAGCACTGGGGCACAAAACTTTCTGAACAAGACAGGATCCTGTGTACCTCTCCACAAAGTAAATACAACCACATGTGCATTAAAAGGCTCCTATTATTTACAGAGTGCTGACATGAAACCCCCTGAAAGAGTTAGTATTTTGTTAGGTAAACGTTTTTCCCTCTGAGCGTTTTCCTCTTCTCCCTCTCCCCTCCCCCCCATCCAATAACTTACAGATGTTAGAACAATAAATTGAATGAATAGTTTCCCACACTGGAATGCCTGCATGCCGAAGAATGCAGAAATGATTTCTGGCCAGTTTCTGACACTGATCTACAACTACACTGCATATATTCTGTTGCTCTTGTATCAAGTCTTGAGCTGCTCCCTGCCAAGAATTAAGTGCTTGTTCCATAAACCTGGTGTAGATTATCACTTAGCTGTATAGATGTATCTAATAGAATTAAATAGTTTGGCTCCTGACCAGTAACAGATGTGCTACATATAATGCAATAATAATGAGACTGAAAGCACCATGTTATGCCAAGGGAACATTGTGAGATAGCTCACATTTCTTCTGTTGCCCAGTCAAAGCTCTGTGAAAAGTAAATCGAAAGTCCCATGTTTATATGAACAAAACAAGCTTTGGCTTTCCTTCTTTTTTCATTTTAATCTTACAATGGGTTTGTTATCCAGCTCATGCACAAAGGCGAGCATGGGGTCAGCTTTCGTTTCTATGGAGCAATGGATATGCTTTACCATAGTTTTATTTTTCACTAAAGTTCTCCTGTAACTTAAATGGTTATAATGAAATAATGTTGAACCAAGTCATAACTATCTGCTTGGGACATCTGAACCCATGTAACTTGACCCATTGAGGAAAGAATGGGTTGGGTAGGAGGAGGAAGAGCTCGGTTGTACACATAAGCTGATCTTTTATTTTCTAAAATAAAATTTAAAAAAATAAATAAATCAGGACATAGTTCTGCGATGAACTACATTATTTGCTACAAGGCACCCGAGTCCTCCTGATTTCTATCACAAGGGGTGTTCTCAGTCCTCCAGCAACGAGGTTCTTCGTATCTTCTGCAGGGAAGGGAGGAAACCCCTTGGAGATCAGGCACCCATGCTGAGAGCCTTGCCAGCAGTCGGCAGCGGGGCCAGGGGCACAGCCGCCTTCCCGCACCACTGCTGCCTTGCTTCGGGTCACGGCAGGGGCTCAAAGACAAGTGGCGGCACTGGTGGCAGGGACGTGACCTGCCCACCAGCTGAACTGAACCCGCATTATCCAGCATGGCTTTTGATGAGTGTTGCAGATACCTGGTGGCAGGGCTGGGGGGAAGAAACCACTCCACCTGAAATCAGGACAGCCGGTTGGTGTAGTATATCTCTGGAGAGTGAAGAAAAGGCATCCAAACAAGCTATTACTGGATGCTGGCAATCTGGCTGCGTTGTTTCTGTTCTTCAAGTGTGGGCATGGTTAATGAGAAAGTTGTGAAGGGAAGCGAATTCCCTGAGTACCTGACTGTCTCAGCCTTTCTTGACCCGTGTCGGTCTGGGTACAGACGGAGTACAGCACAGAGACTGCACTGCACGGGCAGTCCAGGTTACAGATGAATATCAGGGCTCCGAGATGTTATTGTTAGATCTATCAGCTGTCTTTGATGCCCTGAGGTATTGTTGAGTTGCTTTTGATCCTCGTCAAGAATAGATGGGACTGTGCTCTGCTCACTTTTCCCTTAGCTTTCAGAGAGATCTCAGAAGGTAATTTTGGATAACTGCCCTAATTTATTGACCTTCAGGGAATGGTGCCTGATGTTTCATCAGCGATGTACACAAAATCAGTGGGGGTGATTAATGAATTGATACTTTTTTTGTAATTCACTTGGACAGACAGAGCTATTATTAGCATTGGACAAGTACCTCTGAATATATTCTGCTTCTGGAAAGCATATTCTGCCATGGAAAGGCCGGGCTGTTGTAGTGATACTCAGACAAAACCAGTCTCTCCAGCTCCAGTGGGAAGACCACATAGGAGAGTGTTAAGAGGGCTGGTGCTGTAGCAGAAAGGAATTAGTCCCTTGGGAGAAGAAGTTGAGTTGGTGCTTGCTGATTGCTAGACTTTGGATTCAAGACCTGGAGATGATCCACCCAGATGGACAGATGTAACTGCTCTTTCTCTCTGCTTTCCCCTTTTGAAGGGAAATGCTCTGGGTGACAGAAACATGAATGTGACCATTCTTTTAAGAAACAGTTATGGAAAATTCATGCAAAACTGAATCCCCAGAGTTATGACTAACAGCAACACTGGGGCCAGGGCCATGCGGCCCCACCACATGCCCAATTAAAGTGAAACTGCCCTGCTTGAATTTTCAGAATCAAATGGCTGTGAAGTGTTGTACAGACCAAGAACCGATACTCTGTGATGAGAAATTTTGGACCAAGCAACAGACTCAAACTATGTTTACAGGCAGTTCTGAGGCACAAGAGGCAGCAGCAGCTAAATTTGGCAAATAAATTATTCACCCAGCTCTATTAAAAGCAAAAGAAAGGGCTAGAAAATAGCCATCTGGGAAGCAAGGAAAAGCTGAAGACAATTATCCTCCTTACTGTAAATCATCCTTGCAGTAATACTCAGGGAGAATGTGACAATTGATTAAAACTAATTGGAGGTTAAATTAAATGATAATTAGCATTAATCAATAGCAGTGTTGGCATGCCAGCGCATCCCTCCTTTAGGCAATTCACCTCCAATCCCCAACACACCAATAAGGCTGGTGATCTGCGAGCCCAGCATGTGCTCCTGCCATCAGTAAAGAAGCAAGTCCCAGCAGCATTGACCTGGAGGGTTGAAGGAAAGAGAGCATTTCAATGAAAGACAGACTTGCCATCACGAGAGATGGCTGCTACACTACTCCCGCAGCTAATTGCAGCCAACATCAAAGACTAGGGTGCCCTCAAATGATGGAGGCTGGTAACGACAACTCAATGCCCGCCTGCTTTCAAACAGCAGATCACAGAGAGCCTTGCCTTAGCATATTATTCTGCTTTTGTTAAGAACGCTCGTTTCTCTTCCTCTCTCCTTTTTTTTTTTCCTTTTTTTTTTCTTTTTGGTGGTATGTTATTGTGTGGCCAGTGCACAAGGAATAGCCAAGTATTGCCTCTTCAGAAAGGGCCAGTTTAGCCAGGAGGTTGAGGAAGAGTTTTCTCCAAGGACGTCATGTGCAGACACACAAGTTATGGAGCTTTTTTCACTGATCTTAATGTTGAGTTCTAATTTGTGGTTGTGTTTAAGGGGAGATGAAGTACCAATTTGTCGTTCACCCAGAACCCTGGTTCTGCTTGAATAAATAAAATGCAGGCACTTTTTATGAGCACTTGAACAGTGTGTGCATGCGTGTGCATATGTGCCTAACGGCCTGTGCATATCCACCAGCTCTCCAGCACTTGGTTGCCAATAAATGCTAGTGTCCCAGTCTGAGGCAGGAGGATTTAGGACCAGCCACACATGCTCATTGAACCTCCACCTGCCTCTTAACCAAGAGCTGCAAGTTCCCACTGCAGTATTGAAAACAATTTAATCTCAGGAGGCTTAGAGGAAGGATTTGTCTAAACCCTGTCAACATTTGGATGCCAAACTTGACAGTTCTTGGGAGACTTTTGGCCTCTCATGCTTCCCCGGGTATCTCCAATCAGAGCCTGGAAGCATGAGGCTGTGCTGAGCAGACACTCGCAGGAAAGAGGAAAGTGTTTTAATGCTGCTTACATCCCAGGCAGTGCTTTGGGGTGAGTGTGGGGAAAGGAAGCACAACTGCTTCCTCTCCCTTTCCGTGATCGGTCCCTGCTGGGAGCAGGTCTGGAGGGCAACAACCTGTGCAGAGCCACTGGGGACTGTCTCCACTATTGGTTACCTTTATTTTCTCACATAAGCAATGAGCAAAAAACATTCAGCTCAACTCAGCTAGCTTCTTGTCCCCATTCCCAAAGCTAGGGAACCAGGAACATGAAAGAAAATCTTACCTCCTTTTGAAGATTCAACAGCACAGGTCACAGAAATGCAGTTTTGTACCCAGTGTAAGGAATACCAGTATCAGCATTTTTATGCCAATGCTAGGGAATTTTGTTGATTTCAAGCTGCAAAACTTTGCTTTGGAATGTTTTACCAAGCTACATGAGGTAGGGAGGGAGAAAATCCTACCTTTAGCTGACACCACAGTCCTGTCAGAAATCCTGATGCCAGTCAGGACTGGGAAAAGATATCCTCTTAAGTGTGGCTCATTTCTAAATTTTTAGTCCTTGAAAGTCTGCCAACTGCTTAGATTTCCCATGGGCTACCACATGGTCCTGTCCTCAGGTGGTCACCTGAAAGCACTGCAGACATTACTGTGCCATGGTTTTGGAAACCATCTCTAGTCCACCTGTTCCAGGCTGCGAATGACCAACTTATCCCTGTTGGGAATGGATATACTATGCCATGCCATCAGAAGAACTCTCTTGCCATTAAAGCCCATTTACTAGGTGGATTTGCCAGTGCAATCGTCCTAATTTTACCTTTTCAGTGCACTTAAATATCAACACATATTGTTGATATAACTGTAACTCTTGTCCTCTTCTTGTGTATTGCACACTGTTGTCCAGCCTCTCCACAAATGGAGGCTGTAAGCTGTCATTTTCCTGTGGGTTTTGGAGGAAACCAAGTGTTGGAATACAGCTCTAGGCAGCACACCTTGGCAAACTTTTGCCAGGGTCTGAATATCTGGAGGAACCCATTCTGATCCAAAACCTGGGGATCTACTTCATCACACTGCAGTCCTTGAGCCAGAAAGTCATCTGCTGAGAAGAGACTTACCAGCCCCAGCAAAGTCCTATGTTATGCGCTCAGCTTCCAGTTCAGAGCTGTCCTGCCTTTGAGCTGCTCAGAGGACACACACAGCAAGTGCAAGTCTGTAAAAGGCTGAGGTAGACATACAGAGACAACTATCTTGTCTTCACTGCTTCGTCAGCATGAAAAGAAGGGGCTGTGTAAGTAACCAGGTATTTAGATTGCACCCAAGATAATGGGAAGAGGACAAAGAGATACAACTCTCCAGCCTAGAGGAAAACATGGCTTTCCTTGCACTGACCACACACGTTAAACATCTTTGATCAGGGGAAAAGCAGGTGGTAAAAGACAGCATAGCAAAAGCTTGGTCATGCCTAACACGTCCCTTTCCAGATCAATATATTCTTGTGAAGATATAATCTTCCTGCTGTAATGCTGACAGGTTAATGACAGTATGAGTTATCCACTATCTAAATGCCCACATCAGTATCTGAGTTAGATTAACCCCGGATGGACTTAACTACTCGTGCATGCGACTCCATAACCTGTCATCACAACCCCCTCACTGGTGACTTTTCCTGCCTTTTATTTATTAAACCGTCATGCTGTGGGCCCTTGCCTTCCCCTGCCTGTGTGATGCTGGGTGTTAAGGGATGTGCTGGTGGCCAGGGAACCCCTCCATCTCCTCTGAGCCTGGGCAGGTCTATCTGTGATGTGAGTCTGTCTTCAACACAGACACTGCCAGCATAGGCACACCGTCTGGTGGGAGGGACCCTCTTTGCCATGGGGAGGAATGCAAAAGTGGAGATACCTGCCTTTTCAGTGCAGCTGAGAAGTGGAATAAAAACCAATGACCTGTTCCTATAATTCCCCCAGCATATAAATTTGGAGCAAATCTTTTATTTTTAAAATTGAGACTCAAATTTGTGTCTGTGTATTTTACTGGGTTTGGGCTTCGAGCACAATCCAGTTCTTCTCTCCAAAAAACCAGTCCAGACAGCATGCCGTAATGGTACAGCAGGTTGGAAGAGGGATGAGACATGGCTGGGCGGCATTCCTGGGATCCTGCCCTGGCTTTGGCCCAAAATTTGCAAAGTGGATTACTACAGCACGTAGCTGGCGTCAGGGTCCAGTAGCATTTACAATAAGTGGTCTGCACTGTAGCTGGCCTGGGACTCGGGGGATTTAGGCTCTAACCCTGCTTCTGGTCTTGACCTCCTGGATAACCTGGAAGAAAAAAGGCAGAAGAGGCAGTTTTTAAAAGAGAATTTAATCTTTTGATTTAAATTTCAGTAGAATAGCACTGTCACACTCCCATCAGCTGCCAGAGAAATGCCACTATTAAATTCCAAATTGTCTCATTTCCCCGATTTATAGAGCAGAGATGAACCTACCAAGTTGCCTGGCTGATGGATCTCTGGACCCGAGTGCACCCACCACGCTCCTATGACGAAAAAGATGGAGAGGGCAAATTCAGATGGGCAGGGTGCAAACATCTGCTTCTCCTGCCTGCTGCATTTGGTCTGGAAAGCACTGTTTCCTGGGAATATTAGTAGTTTAACACGTAACTGAATTAGTGGCAAGAGAAAACAAATCACATGTGACTAAGTCTTCTGACAGAAGCAGCTTTGATGTCCTTCTGGTCGGGCTTGCCTGCTCCTCAGCCCAGCCACCCCCCACCTGCACCCCACCCCACCCTGTCAATAAACTGTTTGTTTAGCCTCGCACAGATTATTCATTTCTTGGCACAGAGCTCTCAGCTCCAAAGAATTAACATTTGGATTGTATTTACTAGCTAACACTGTGCCAGCGATACAGCTGGGTTTCGTTGCACAAACTATTTTGATGGGGGAAATCAATGACAAACTGAGAAGAGGAGGATCAAACAGTGAACCCTTTTGCAATCATTGTTTGAAAACATCGTGTTGGTGATATCGGAGTTTCTAAAAGGGGGTGGGTGGCAAATGGGGTAGGGTAGCCTTCTCCCTGGTGCTCTCGCTGACTCCCACACAGAACAACCTGACCCCATCCCGGTCCTAGAATAGATTAGTCACAGGATATTTCATTTTAAACCCAAGCTCATGGGTTTTTTTCCTACAGAAGAGGAGACTCTCTGGATGTTTATTGCTATTTTGCTGGAATTTCTTTTTGGTCAGAGAGGGATTTGAAAACTAAATACATTTCCTGTTGGAGGCCGAGGGCTGTGAGCTGCAAGGAGAAGCATAGCCTTTGGCTTGGTTCAGCAGTAAATAATCACTTGTGTTCCAAAAAGTCATTCGCATTGGCAAGGGCTCCCAGCACCTGCAGATAGAAGCGCCCGGGGCAAGTCCAAGCACTTCATTTAGACTGTCCCTTATTACGATCAATCAGACCCCATTCCTCTTAGCCACAGGAAATTCTAGGCTTAACCCACATGCGTTTTAAAATTAAAAAGGTGGAAAGACGTGTGGTTAAAGACACAGAAAAAGAGATATGGGAACCAAGAAGGGTTTTTATATGTTTGCACCAGAAACTTTCTTTTTTCACTTCAACCCTCCATGTGAAATGTAAGCATATGAAACCTTCATCTTATCAATATTTTGGTCCTTGGAGAAGTCTGGTCGTTTGCCTTCACCTCCATTCTACTTGTGTGCCTTTTGTGTTACCTTGTTTTCCGTAATACAGGCACACACAAAGGAAATTGTGTATCTTTGTTTTCCTACTTTTTTCTGTTAAAATTTTAATGCTGGCGGGGTTAACCAGTTTGGCAAATTCTCTGAGCACAAGTGGTGTCAGAACATGACAGGCAGTGTGTTTGTCCTTGCTCTCTGGCCAAAAAGCTAACACGGCAGAACTATCCTCTCCTGGGGAAAAAATAGTGCAAATAGTAAAAAAAAAAAAAAAAAAAAAAGCTTAAGTCCTTTACATCCCAAACCTACAACAGTACACTGAATTACTTCTCTTCAATGGGCCTTGGATCAGGACCTGACAGCAAATCTGTGAGATGTGTGGATGTGGGTAACTGCATAAGCGGGTTTGGGGGTCACATTCGGCTATTCTCAGGATACGTTCCCATTTCCTCACATCTGAAGGGAGTTTAGTTGCACACAATATATTTCCTAGCCCAGGTATCACAAAACAACGAGTGCTGCCAGCAGTCACTCTGGGCTCTGCCACAGCTCCTTGTAATCTCAAAGCTGTTGCCAGAAGACTTTTTTGAGGCAAGAGGGTGAAATGCTTGCATGGAAAGCCCTGGGGTCTTCACCATTGCAGGTCTGAACCCTCTGCTCCTCCTCTTAACCACAGTGCCAGAGAGTAAAATCCAGCTGTGGGCCACTCTGGCCCCAGTGGAGGTTTGACTGGCCTGGGACCTTTCAGCTCTGGCTGCATCAGGGACAGTTGGAGCATCCCGGTGCTATTTTTACCAGTACTAGGAACGATGAGTTCAGGCTTGCACTGCCACCCGCCAAAGGGGAGCTGGTAGTGCCTTTAGGAGCGTGACTCAAAGCAGCCATCTCAGCACCATGGTGTCCCCGAGCACCAAAATAATCATAGATGTAGGAACATCCCAGGCTGAAGCAGGGAGCCGTGACTCACCGAGATCACACAGTGTCTGGTTGCTTTGCTGTGTGAAGACGGTTTACAGAACAATAAAATAGCATCTGCTCCTCCCCTCTCTGGAGATACTAAAGGTCTTTAGCCCTAGGACTCCAGCCTCGCTTAATCTGCTGCTGGATTTTGTACTAATGCAGACCTGTCACTGCAAGCGCTCAGTTGTGCGTGTGCTGCATCACAGCAAAAGTTCACTCCAGCAGGCCATTGCCATCGGCAATTAGGCTGGAGCAAAGCTCAGTCTCTGTCTGAAACGCAATGAAAACACTGGAAAAGCAGTGCTGGGTCCCACTCGGGCGGACTCCACAGGTTCTTCTTCAACCAAAGCTGGGTAAGTGGAGGCTGCCACCACCCCTGCTGCTCCGTGGGCGTCAGGGGCACCATCCATCAAAGTAACACCTGAAGAACAGCCCTGTGTCAGCGCCAGCTGCCAGGATGAGGGAAACTATCGTCCGCCGCTCAAAAATACAAAGGGTTTCTTTCCTCCTCCTCCACTAAGTAAACTGTTAAAGACCGTGACCCCTGGAAAACATAACAAGAGCAGAGGAATTTACAGTCGCGTGTTACAGGTCAAGGCATCGAGCGTTTCACAACCTTGTGATTCCAGCCAAAAGCTCCTCTGTCTGTCTGCTCTGTGCTGGGGAGAGCTGGAGCATCGGACAAAGTGGGAGCCTGGTACAGACTAAGCAGAAATGGCTGAGGAGTGCTTGGGAGCTTCCTCCTCATCTCCATTTGAACTGCACCACAGAGCAGGGCTGGGCTTTCCAGCTGAGCCAGACACCCTCTCCTTGGAGGGGACGCTGGGGGCCTTTAAGCTTGGGACACAGCAGCCTTGCCTTAGCGGTTTGAACATGATGTGAGGGAAGGTTCAGACCTGGGCTTTGATCTACATTTACAAACCCTAAAAGGGAGGTTTGATTAGAACAGCTAGTGTGAACAAGTTACCAGCTTTTGCTTGTTTGGGCAGGACTATTTCATTTAAATGCTTAATGAGTATTTGGGAGAAAAGACTTCTATGCTAAGGAATGACCACCGTAAGCAAACACTACCAAGACGTCTCTCAAGTGATGTAGAAAGGTGAGGTATTACCAGTATTGTGAGAGCAAAAAAGTGAATCGCAAACCTCCCCTTGAAGTAACAAAAACTTATCTTTCTATATAGTGAAAAAAAAGGAAAAATCTTTAACGTCTCAATTAGAACACACATATATGTATGTATCTCTCTCAAGTCCTACTCACTGATCTAGAGTTCAAAGCAGTGCTGCTGTATGATCTTGTCAAACCATTGTGAAAGTCTCTTACTGACATTAAATACTTAAGACATGGCTACCTCTGGATTTCAGACTGAGAACTGGACTGAAACACATCTAAGTGAGCAGGGAGCAGCCTCTCCCTGAGCGTAAACCATGAAAACTCTTGGAAGCATGCAATAACCTGTATGGTCCACTCCTTGACTCTCTAATCACCAAGATGCAGCCTCCCTCTCCCAGGATGAGGCTGTGCATGGCCATCACAGGGGTAGGGAAGCAGTCCCAACACACTGTCTAGGTGGATAATTACCAATGAAGATGGTGGGAACTTGGTTGTATGTCTGACACATTTCTAATTACACAGTGGGAGGGGGACCAGAGGGGCCAAGGCCATGGGGAAACAGCTTGACAGAGTGATTCACTATGGCCACACAAGCCAGATGAATTTCTCTGGCCAAGTGGGTCTGACCCATACACTTACTCTCCTTTCCCCTGCCACGGCCTAGAGCAGAGCACAAAGGTCCATTGAAATGTCTATGATCATAGAAAATACACATTTTTCTGAATCATGCAATACTGGATCAAGCCTCCAATATATGTAGATGTTGCTCTGTGTGTATGTGTTTGTACACAGATGCACACACATGTATTATTTATATGTGTGTTCAGAGGACTAAACATAAGGTTTCATGTATAGGCATGAGGATGCACAAGAGATCAGCAGATTCTTAAAGCCAAATTAGCCAGCAAACTACTAACTCCCTTTCCCCAGGTCTATTGCAACAAAAGAAATGCAGGCTGGTAGCAAGAGCCTATGTTTTCATCCTTCTTAGATCTCCGGCATCTCCATGCAATAATTTCCAGTAATAAAAAAGTCTAGCTGCAGCCAAATAAAAGGCCATCGCTGCCATAAAGGAGAGGAAGCAGAGCCTGTTCTCACAGTACAAAGTCTGCAGGAACATTTGCCAAAGTCCTCAGAGGAAATGGGCTGGCAACATCTCAAGGGCGGAAAATAAGTCCATGCTGTACCTGCTTCCCACCTTCCCCTGCAGACACTTACACACACACACACACACACACACACACACACACACACACAGCTGGAAAGAGAGGGGCAAATTTAAAGAAAACTGACACCTCTTGCAAATTACAGGAGGCATACCCATGTTTTGGAACAGCTCTGTGTAACTTCCTAACGTGGCTTCAGCTCTGCAAATGTCACATGAATTATCCATCAAAGGCTAATAACTGTGAAAGGTGATGGGCTGATCACCATGCAATGGGAGGTCTTTCCTTCCAGGGCATAAGCTACATGTACCTGGTCTCATCTGGGCATCTTTCCCCAGTGTCACAGAATAGCCCCTACCAGTCTGGGCGTTGTTTTGCTTCCAGCATGAGAGGAAAACTGTTTCCAGTTGCAACAGTTGTTTGTGTGATGCAGACACCTTGATGCTAATATCCAAAATGGTCCCTCTAAGCATGATCCATTGAGCAACTGCTGGGCAGCAAGAACATCCTCCCTTCAGCTGCTCAGCTGAGTCCTGATCTACCGAGTCTGGGTCCTCCCAGGATTCTGTGACTCAGGACAATGGGAGCAAGACACATGCAGTAGCAAGCCAGGACAGTGCTGGGTGCCAATACAAGCGTGGCTTGCACGCACCATTTACAATAACAAGACGAGCATGAAGGCTTTGGAAATCTTTGGGTACCTTCTGTTTCAGGATCCCAACAGTCAGGGGAAGGAGTGAGGTGCCCATCACCTGAAAAATCACTAGGGCAAATCTGGCATTACATCCCAGCTATAAGAACAACCTCCCTTCTTGGTATTTGTTTCAGGTCACCTCCACATCAAATTTTCCTCTAATTTCAACACCTCCTTGCCTCAAACCTTTTAACATGAGATGTAACCCCAAGCCCAAGACAACAAGAGAGAGCCAGAAGCAACCTCCTGGATGGTGAGAGGTGTCATATTTGATTTTCTCAGCTAACAGGAAAGTGAAATATTTAACGCTCTGCTTCAGATCCGATCCTTGTCTCTGTTTCTCTGCCTTTATAAACCACCCCTGTGTAGGGAAGAGGCCGAAAGAATATCAATTGTCTTTCACAGCACAGAGACCTATTCAGAAAAGGCACCCTGTTCTGCAGGAGCCCAAATGTTTTTTCAAATGCTTCTGGCAGAAGAAGAGTACAGAATCCTTCTAGGACTGCTCTTTATCTGGTGAGATGGCTTTCTGTAGAGTTGGGGGAGGGAAGGCTGCTGTTACAGTTTCTTCATTTCTTTTCTTTCCTGTGACTTTTCTGCAAGGGAATAGTTAAAGAAAAAAACGGAATAAAAAAAAAAGCCAAGGGTATGCTGCAATGCAATCACAGGGCCACTGCTCTAAAGCTTTCTGGAGGTCTTCCTCTTCCAGGCCATCTTGGACTGCAGTTGGAAGTGCCTCTACGAATCTTCAAAGAGTTTTGGTGGAACAGGGTTTTTTTTCTCCCTAATAGAAAAGAATGAACTAGTCTCTTTTCTTTAAACGATCTAAGCAGCATTTTTTTCTTTTTCACTTAGACAAGAAGAGCAGTTTGCTTCAGTTTGCTTTCTTTTTTTCTTTTTCATTTTTAAAGAAAATCTGAGGCAGAAGTTTCTTGCAGTATATTACAAGCAAGGTCTGTCACAGACCCTTGGTCTCCCAGTGATAATTCTGTAGCAATAAATAACACATGTTTCTGATGTTATGATTAGGGATATTCAAGGCAATTCAGGTGATTTGGTTTTAATCTCAACATAGACTACAAGTGCAGTCTTAGGATCAATTTTAGGACAATCCAGGGCAGACTGCCACCAAAAGAGGCAATCCTGTCCTGTCTCCTGTTGTTTTCCTCAAGAATGGGCTGATGCTAGTGATTAAAAACTGACCATCCAAGACAAACTACTGCTTTCTGATGGATCAGCAAGCTGCACAACAGCGTCCATATTCCACCCCCACCCCCCCCAAGCAGTTGTGCACATGGAGCTGCCAGGGGACTTGTCACCTACTGCAGGGATGGCATGGCAGAGAGCTGCGACTTGGACATCTATACCATGTATTGTGTCTGCGAGCACCGAGATTTGCAGCCTAAACTGCTGATGTGTCTTTAAATATCTCTTTGCCAGCCTTGTAGATTTTATTTATTGGTGATCTTTATTTATAGGGCAGGCCAGCAGTGATGTGGGACTCCAGTGTGGACAGAAAAAAAGAGCAGGGGGAAGCCCTTCCCACTCTGAAAGATTCTTCTCTTTGGTTTAGGGTGCACAGAAGCCAATGTGAGTCTTTCACCAAATTTCAGGGAGCTTTGGATCAGGCCCAAGGTGCATCATTATTCCATGACAGAATAAAGACACATACTCGTTTTTATGAGTGAAAACTATTCTTCCTCTCCAGTGAAAGGCTGAGATCTGAACACAGCTGCTATTTTGCTCTGTGCAGTGAATCACTTCTGATTCTTAAGTATTGAAACAGTGACATGCATTCCCCCCGCCTAACATGGGGACATTTCTCCATTATTGTACCATGAGAAGAATATAGTAATTCATGCCGTCTTTACTTTTTTAGCTTTATTATTGCTGGGACTCCTTTAACTTCAGGCTGAAAAAGCAGGAAACTGGGGCAGAGAGGAATGCTGACAATATCGTAAAATATGAAATTTCTGAGAATAAGAGATCTCCAAAAGTACTGGAGTGTTCAAACATCTCTTCCTCAGCTGGTAAGCAGGAAATGCAGGAGTAGCTTTATATGCACTAATAAGGAGATATGACAAAAAAAAATCCACTTTTTATTAATTGTTAGGTTTTGCTCTAAAGATGAGTTGGGTGTTTTGCTGGCAGAACTGGCTGTGCAGAAGAGGCTGCATCCCTTCCCCTCATTCTGGCACATGCTGGGGATTTGAAAGCATCTACCTGATAATTCTTAATATCACACCACAAGAAAGAAGTATGGCCATTGTAAAGCATTTAGAAGAAATAAACAGGAGGGATCAGAGTCCTGGGGAGCAGGAGATACGAGGAGAGACAGAAAGAATGAGGCTCATTCAATCTAGAGAAGAGGAGGTCTAAGGGAGACAACCACAGAAAAATAAGGCTAAGGGGGATCTTTGGAGGTCATCCAATCCATTCCTCTGCCCTGAAACAATCTCAGCAATTTCTAAATTACTCCTGATAGATACTGCTTTGACCTGTTCATAGAGATCTCTACTGGTGCAGTCTACAAGCTCCCAAGGCAACCTGGCTTACTGCTTCATGAGTGTCACTACTAAAATATTTTCTTATCAGCTTTTTGTGAATCATTCTTTCTTCTGTTTAAGGCCTATTGTCTTATCAGCCATGGTCAATTCCTAAACAAAATCAAACTTTTGTTTCTGTTCACCACTCCTGTGTTAAAGGAAATAAGATGACATGATTTTTTCTTTACAAACCCACACCAGCTGTTATTCCTTTCCTTTTCCCAGGTGCTTCCAAACAACTAAATTGCTTGATATTTCCTGGAGCTGAAAATATAGATGAGCTGGTCTGTAATTCCCATGTTCCTCTGTTTCCTCTTCCTCTGTATGAAGATAGGTACCACATTTGCCCTTTTCCAGTTTTCTGGTATCTTGCTTAGCTTTTCCTGGCTTCTCAAAGATAGCCACAGGTATCTAAGATCATTTCAGTCCACTTTCAAAATACTCTAGGATGAAGTTCATCAGGTTCAGCCAATTATAAAACACGAATCTTATCTAATTTTCTCACTTCTTTCCTTATTCTGTGCTGAACTCCTATCCTTTTTCAATTCAATTTCCAATCCTGTTAGCCTCCTGCTCTCAACTGATCTTTTAAATGAACACTGATACAAAAAAAGGCTTTAAACACTTCGCCCCCTTGGTATCATCTGGTGCTACCTTTCTCTTTTCATCTTATGATAAATGTATTCGTAGAACAATTTCTTGGTACTCACACTTCGTATATGTAAAAGGGAACTGCAAAGAGAAAAGGAACATGCTATTCCTCACAGCCACTAAGGGCAGGACAAGACATAATGAGCTTCAAGTGAAGGTTAGACATAGGAAAAGTATTTTACCTGTTAGAACAGCAAAGACCAGAAATGCACTATGTTGGGAGTTTTTGGTCTTTAAGCATAGTTACACAACTAATCTACCCTTTTTCAGTTTGTGAACTCCTAGCATCACTCCTCACAGGGCTTCACATACTGGTTTAGCCCAGTGCTAATGAGATGTCTATTGTTTAGATCTGCCTGAGACCCGTCCCCCCAAAGATGTGCCCCACAAAAATGCAGAAGACTTTAGGAATCCATGCATTAGATAAACATTTGTCAGGAACTGGGCCAGGGGTTCCTTCCCATCTGCTTTTCTGTAATTCAGTGATCCTCAGATTCCCAGGTACTATAGCTGCATCTTCTACACTTCTGATGTCTCAGAAGTGAAATGACTGGTGTTTGCAGTTTCATCGCTTCCCTTCATTGAACAGTAGCTCTGAAATTGTCCGTACTTTTTAACAAACTTGATTATAATTGTTTCATATGCCTTATAGACCAATTAATTAAGGACTGTTAATGTCTAGCTGATTACATCAAATTTATAGTGCTGCAGGTCATACGATGATGCTGTAGCAGAGCAGAGACAGATCTCCTGAACTGCCTTCTCCTCCTCCAATCTCCAGATCATTCTCCTTTTTTAAATCTCATCCATCAGTATAAAGGCAGAACTGAACTGTTGTTTGGATAATTTGCATATGCAAATCTGAGCTAAAGAGAAATCCTCATGGCTACTATATAGAGGCTTCTGTTAAATATTATAAATTGAAATGCTTTCCTCCCCAAGCTAAAATAAAAAGTTCTCTGGAGGGTATATTTCTGAAGGGTTTGTGACTAACCTGATTAGTCACCCTAAATTGTGATAGATGGAAGGAAAAAGCAGTTGTCAAACAAGGAGGAAATTCCAATAGAAGGGTAAATTTAAGGATGACAGTGATGATAAATTCTTACAAGCCTTAGAAAAGATCAGCCTTTTGTGTAGCTCTCATAAGGACCATTGAGTGCTCACTGTATAATGGGGCTGTTGTTCAGATAACTGTAGGAATGTGGTGATCGGTTTTAAAAAGGAAAAAAAACCAACCTCATGTACAGGCTGATCTGAGTTTATTTTAAGGTACTAAAACCTGTTAACTAAATTTTTAAGAACTCCCCTTCCTTGCTGCTCCTGCAGCTGAGCTTAAGACTGTTAGGCAGGGGGATATACTGCAAGAGAGGGTAATGCTCATGGTTAGATGACTTCAGATTAAAGCCAGGTATCAATTTTAAACAGACAGTATTGGGAAAACTCAGCAAAGTTTCTGCTTCATTTTTATCATGAATAATTTCTAAACCTAAGTCAGATAGTTTTCTAATATATATGTTCTATTTGCAATGGGAACTAGATCAGTGAATAACAGAGAAGATTATCACAATGAACTCTTCTAGGCTGATTATTGTTGCATGCTTTCTTCCTTTCTGAAATATGTGAAAAATAATCATCTTAAATCCTATGTAAGAAGGCAACCAGTTTTCTGTTCCTCTCTGAACAAATCTGATCCTCTGAAAACAGTTTAGCAGGGCATGGAGGAAGGGAAACAAAAATGTTTCCCCTCCTCTGTCCAGAAATGGCTAGCCATTCTTTAACTGGCTGAAAACTGAACAGAAAGCAGCAATACATTTCATTGACATTTTTCAGCATTTCAAATTTTCAAGTATTGCCAAAACTTAACAATTCCAACCATTTCTAAGATCAATTTCACACAGTAAATACAAAGGGCTGATATTGCTGAGTTGATAGTAATTTATTAGTTTGGGACAAATATAAAAGAAGTGCATGTAGAATCAATCTTGTTTCTGTTTTCTGATTAATTCGTTTACCTTAGCATTTAAATTCTTAACAGTTATATGCACAGTAATAGCATCTAGGAGCTTCAGTCATGGAACAGGGCAGCGTTGTGCTAAGAGTATACATTACAAAAAGGCAGTCCATGCACTGAACAGCTTGCACGGCTGTCATTCAACTTGACACCAACCCTTAATGGGTCTGGTTAATTCCTGGCCATGAATTATGTGAAGTTTCAGTCAGAGAAAGCCTGAAGTTTTCTTCAGTCATGAGTCTTTCCCTCAACAGTTGAACGCTGTATCTCTACTAATGTGGTCATTTTTGATCAATGAGGTCAGAAGTATGACTTCTCCCATCTATGATAAATGAGCTTTATTTTGAGCAAGAAATGATTTCTTTTGGGGGGATGTAAAGATTTCAGACCATAGAAGTAAAATTGTAGTAAGACAGTAAAAGAATGATGCTGTTCCAGGGCTTGGCGTTTGTTTCTCAATACCTGAACACCTCAACAGTATTCTGTTCCCTCAATAGCTTTATTCCCTGATACAGAACAAAGCATAGCCTGTATTATAAAACTGCTACAGGATGCTCAGCACACAGATGTTTTGAACAGTTGTCATAATGGACAAAATACTTTGAGCATCTCTACAGACATCAGGAACACCACTACGGCCCAAACAAACTGTTTCTCTATCACCTTGCAGAGTTAGTCTGAAGCGGGAAGCAGATCAAATCTCAGAAGTAAAGCCTGTTTTTGTGAGATTTCAAGCCAAAAAATGCACTTTTAAGAGGTGTGTATGCCCTCAGTTACACTTTCTGATAAGCTTATCATATTTTTGGCCATTTGCTGGACAAACTGAGAACTCTGAAGGGTTCTTTCAACTAAACCTGGCTTTTGGCTAGATGGGATAATTGCTCTCCTTCTGCTACTGCGTGTGCATTTTTGAACAGAGAATTAAACCAGCATGAATTTCACTCCATCCAAGATTTGGCAATATCCCTCCAGAACAGTAGATTAGATCAGTATTTCCAAGACTTCCTGCTAGATGTATCCTTCTCTAATAAAAGCTTTTTTATTTGTTTATTGCCTTAGCTCATTTCCACTAAGAAAATGTCTCTTTTGCCTAATCATAAATCTTCCAGGACCGTAGTGTGAGGATCCTATGTATACAGGGACAGATTATAGGAGAGATTTTTCTCACGTTTAATGGGACAACATTAAACACAAACTATAAAACAAGATCCATGGGATTTTCTCTTACTTTCAAGGACTCGCAGTGATGTCTTTTCCTAAGCAAAATTCCCACTGAAGAAAAACATTTTAGCAAGAAGACCAATGAAAGCCAATGGCATCTTGGCTTAGGTGAGAACTGCAACATCAGATACAGGAATGGCCATCCTGGGTAAAACCATATTGCAGATGTTATCTGTAGAAACATGTACAGTTCTCACCATTAGCATGTTGTTTTTGTTGTTTCTGATCTGAATGGCCAGGCAAAATTCCCTGTGATATTTGCTTTGGGAGGAGGAAGGAATGACAAAGTTTTAAGGAACATTTAAAAACCCAGTCCTCTAAACAGAGGGGGTATTAAAAGAACAGAGGGTAGCTCATGAGCTCAAAACCAAGTCCTTTCCATCAGCAACTGGCCTGAAAGCTCTCGCTATTTGTGTTGTTAGTAGGAGAAGATATCAGCACTGCTGGGTTTCTTTCTGTCTTTCTTGTTCTCCAATACATGCTTCCCTCCACTAAACCATTGGCAGTGAAGTTTGCACTCCCTGATTCAGGAGCAAAAGACCTGTGCAGCAGCAAAAGGTCTGTGTTTTGGCTGAATCCCTGTTGTTTCCACCAACTGGTCCACAACCGACTTTTTTCAGCCATGTAGGAGGAGTGGTGGTGGTTACACTCTGTAGCTGCAACGAGGTGTGACCCATCTAATGATAATATAAATGATTTCCTCATCTAGTTAGAGTTTCCATTACTCCAAGTGCATGACAAAGTTGGACACAGAAGTCATCTAGAGTTTCCTTACTGACCAATGAAGGGCCAGGCACAGTGGAAGGCACCACTCCAGCTCCTCATGTACACTGCTGGTTTCTAAATTAACTGTGGCCACTTTGGAAGATGACCAGGGCGTCACTGCACAAAGTGGAAACTTCTGTTCCCTATTCAGCAGAGAGGAGAAAACACACTTCTTACAAATACAAGCCATGAATCCTTAATATGAAAATACATGACAAAGTGCCTTCAACAGGACAATTCAGGTGTTTCAGCCTTGCTGGATTGTTAACTATATGGTTTTTAAGTCATAAAATACCCCTCTAAAGTTTCATATATCTCTTCTAAACTATGAAACATCCTCCTCCCACAAGAGTATAGTATAGATTGAACACAGCAGCAGATAAAATAGCAGCAATCATGTCTTTAGTAAGTGCCCAAGACAGTCTCGTCTGTCCTAAAAAGTCAGAATCTTGATTTTGCTAAATGTCTTGATTTCAACATGTTTGTAAGCCTTTCCCTGGAAGATTATTTGTGTATGGAGAAGAAGGATTGCTGCATGTGCTGACCGGAGGGTTTCCTCCGTCAGACCTAAGACCTCCAGATAGATCTTTGCCTGACAAATAATGCATCCTCCCTACCAACTGTGCAGAAGAGATGATACATCCTCAAACAGCACTTTGTTACAACAACATGTCACAAAAGCTAATATTGCCTTTAGTGGTGCATGCATTAGAAATATGATAGTTGATATGCTAAGTGATTTTTTTAATAGACCTTGGTAAACATGTTAGCTTCAGAGACCTAAAGCTATCTATCACTAAAGTAAGTCTTTTTTTAAAAAGCCTTAGCAAAGTGAATTAGTTCTTGCCTATAGACTCTACCCTACAAATTTATTTTCAATAACACCAGAATATCTGAGAGGATGTCTTGTCCACAGCCCTCCTCTGCATGACAGTGGGAACTAACAAACATATCACCTACAATTGTAACTCCAGCCTTGATGGCAGATGGGGCAAAGGATGCAATGTGCCAGCTCAATTAGGGAAACTAAACCAAGGAAAAGATAAGCACAATTCAGAGAGTTAGGAATTTGTCAGTAGCTGTAAAACTTGAAAGACAGAGGAAAATACAGTCTGCTTTCCTTCTTGTGGGTGAATGCCACCACCTCCTTCCCAACTCATGTCTTGATTTAAAGACTCATTCTTTAGGCTCTGTTAATAGCATATCACCTCTACTGAGGCTGAAGCACACCCCTATTTGTATCAGCATAGCACAAACTAGGAATGGATCCATCCTCCCCAATTCCAAAGCTGATAGCTTTTTACTGGAAACGTGGTGTGATGAATGAAATTCTATCTACACTAGAGTTTTGCAACTAAACTCAGCATTGAATTCCCAGTGTGGACAAGTTCTGAGACAACAGAAAATCCTTCCTGAGGGGAGGAGAGTAGCCAAGAAATTCAGGACGCTTCTCCTCCAGGGACAACTGCATTGCTTGTGTCTAGGGCAAATTAGCCCATGAAGTATAGGATCTCCAGCTTTTCTAGCAATAAGCCAAAGCAAAGAGTTCAGAAACGGAAGTGGGAACTGTCTTTAAACCAAACAAATCCAGTGGATCCCAGTACAAACATGTAAGTAAGGTTGGGAGAGGGGATGTACTTCTGGTCCCTGGAATTGACAATATGCACTGAAACTATATAAGAAAATGAGAGGAAAAGACGCATTTTCCCTCTTACAGCTGACACACAATTACTATAAAATAAGGAGGCTGTTTGGTGCTGGTTCGCAGTGATCCATCCCCACCAACACAATGAGAGCTAATGAACTAAATCTGAAAGCATCAGCATAAGATTTTGACAAATGTGTTGTTTGCCTATTGAGAGGGTAGAAAATGATTATAAATGACAAGCTGGGTTTGTTTTCAGGCATGGACACTCCAGGAGCAGCGGCATTATGGCCTCAGTTGGCTGTTCTCTGTGTAAATGATTTCACACTTCTGCTACTGAATCAATTGGGTGTTTCTCCATTTAAGAATTGCTGAAATAAAATATCTCCTGCTCCACAGTCAAGGCATGTTCTTGGCTCCCAGGGAGGAGGAAGGGTTTAAACATATCTGGGTTTTGTATTTAAAAATGAAGTGTTGGTCTCAATGTACTGCTCTCTCACGATTCTGGATTCATGGGGATAGTGAAAATTTTAAGCGAATTATTAATAAGCATGGTGGCGAGACAGAATATTGTACTAGAAAACTGAAAAAAACCAAAGTTGTATTTAATGTCTTCTTGTTCTGGGGGAAATGAGAAGATGTTTACTTAAATATTTTGGCTAAAGAAGAAGTCCAGACACCAAACTAAGATTAAGGCTTTGGTATAATCTACAGATCATAAAATAGTGAAATGTAAATTAAATTCTGGAATCTCTTATTCCAGCATTTCCCCCAGAGAAGATAATGACCTAAGTAGACATCTCACAACCTGACTTTGCTTCTTGTCTCTCTGGTCTGCCACTTCTTGGGCAGAGACTCTGTAACAGCTTAAATTCCCCAATGAGGCAGAAAATGTTATAGAAAGAGCAGGAATGAGAAGAGTTTTGGCTGATTTGCTGCTCCCCATTGCTCAGTTCTGCACACATCTGTGCCATTATAAACATAATGAATAATAAATCCAAGCTCATTTTTAGGGCTGCATCCATTGCAAGTATAAATACACAAAGGCAAAGGATTTCTCCTTGGAAAGTAAGAGAGAGGGAGTTTTATGTAATTCTTATGAGACTTAATGAAATGCTGAAGATGAAACAATTCCTATTTTGCCTTCATGGAAGCAGACTTAAGTGAAATGGTACCTTTCATTCCTCTTTACAGAAGGAGGTTCAGAGCATCAGCAGGTGGGCCGGTTTAAATCAGCAAAGTGCAAACCTCACAAAGACTCGTGTCTAGGCTCAGTACAGGGAAGCCACACGAAGTTTGGATTCTCTTACAAAGCTCTGAACTGCCTATCATGAAGCAAGGAGGTGTCCTACAGGCTTGCCCAGCCTCCACACTCCCAGGAGCTGCATTCTAGTTTGGGGACCTCTGGGTTGTGTTGACTTGGTGAAGCCAACCTCCAGCTTTAAACCCAGGCGTGGGGTTGCATGCATCACCCTGACAGTGGGGGGAGGCTGTGGAGCCAGCAGCAGCCCCTCTGCTACCAAATACCTCACTGATCCCCATCTCTGCTGAAGAAAAGTTGGTGGGCTCCATGAGATCAAGATTCAGGGTAGATCCAGACTCTGGAGTGGCACCTGGACCATTTACACCCTACCTGAAGCTTCCAGTTAACTAAAAAACTAAAAGTTTTGGTTTGGTAAACCTCCAAAAGCATTTTGGGAAAAAAGATGATTCAGTTTCATCAAAGAATGAGTAAAGCTCTGTGTGTGTGTGTCTCTGTGTGTGTGTGTGTGTGTGGAGTCTAATCAACTGCACTCAAGTTAATGGCAAGACCCCATGAGACACTCACCCAACAGTGCAAGTCAGCCACTAAAACCATGTTCTTCCCCTACTCAGGGGTCTTCCCCCTGAAATTCGTTTTGTGTTTTAAGTCTGATTTCCAATTAACCAATTCATAATGATTTAAAATACATTTAAATATTAAGATCAATGAAGTTACTTATATCTTTTTAATATATTATATTGCCTCTTGGACTTTTCAGAATCTCATTGTTTCTGCCTTTGTAACGGGTAGCTTATTGTTGTCCCTGGTCTGATTTATTTATTTATTGTTACAAATTGAGGGCTTTTTCATTTTTTCCCTCTTGTAAGGAAAAAAAATTTTCCCCTGAGTATGGAAAACATGACAGGTGCCCAAATCCCATTGAAGTCTGCCTGCCTAATTATCCTCAAATTCCTTTATAAAGCTTACTGATAATGTTTATAACCTCCCTGTACTGGCACCCATCACTATTTTCTTCATGATCTCAGAGCACTCTGCTAAATAAGGTTATAGAATTATTTTCCATTTTTCATGCAAGGAAACAGAACAGAGAAAAGACTTGAGAAGAAGAGATCCACCTTTCCTGCACCCCAGTCCTGACTTCTGCTCCGCATATCTGCCCATACATTTCCTACCACTGGCAGCTCTTGCTATCTGCTTATCAGTGAGGCTTGTCATATGCAGATAGTCCTCCCTAATTTTTAATCAGGGAATGCCTTTCCAAAAGTTCTGTACTGTTTGCTCAGGGTTAGGTTAAACAGAAACAGGCAGGGCTTTACAATCAATTAAATAGAGGGAGAAGGCTCTTGGGAGGAGGACGTCCACAGGATGTCAAAGGGATCCAATGCTGGCTACCAAATGGTCATGCAGACTAGCAGAAATCTTTCTAAAAAACCTTCCTAACTAGTCATGCACTCTGCAAGCCACGGGTGAAAGAAGCCTGGAGAAGAGGTTTGCTGATCCTCCAGCGGTCCCCCTAAATCAGGATGCTGAGCTGCATAAAGAAAACCCTTCTTTACACTTGCTACTTGGTACTCTGTTTCTGGCAAGCCAGTATCTTGTGTTTGCTTCCCTGAACTGGCACACAGTAACGTCCAACACGCAAGCTAAAAAATACTGGTTTTGCTTAGCTTTAGGTAGTCTACATCTAAAAAAGGTTACTAATATGTCATTTGTGGGAGAATTAGGAGAATAGTCTACTAAAAAGTTTTGTCAGGACTTTTACACGTTCCAGAAATCCAGTCAGTTTGATACAAATTTTCCTCCTTCCTGCAGTGCATTCTCAACGCACTGGTGTCACTCAGAAGAACAGAGGTAGAAACCTCTTGGCTTGACCCTCAGACATAATCCTACAGTCCCCAGTCCAAACTCTATCCTGACAAAGATAAAACGGAGGAAAGAATTTTTTCCTACAGACTTCGGGCTGTTTCCTACCGTTGTCTATTGTATCAGGTTCTGACACAGAGTCCATTTTCTTACCCCCTCTTTCAGCCATGCAAATCAGGCAAGGCAAAGCGCACAATGAAACGCTAGCATCTTTTCAGATCAGCGGTTCTGAGTCCCTCTGAGAAATCCATAGAGGCCCTCCCTGGAGTATTTAGCAGATAATGCTCCCTCTTTCCGCCTGCGGTGTTTTGAAAAATGTAGCCCATAAAATGTGTCTGACATTGTACAGCGAGCCCAGCTTCCCTGTGAATGCCGCGGCCTCCTCGGGACGAACACGGTTCCCATTGTTAGCCCTGACTTGCTGAATGCAGGGAAGCCAGATGAGATTTCTATGCCCTGCACAGCAATAGCACATGACTTGGAAGGGAACTTCTCGTGGAAAGTATATTTGATCAGTCATAAAAACCTTCCTGGAGATACATGCTGAACTCTGTGTGTGTGTATTATAGCTGGCACTGTTAACAACACCGATTGCTAAGCTTCCATGATACTTTCCCATACAAGACCTGGTCCGGTCACTTATAACCTACTTGATCAAACTTTAACAGTTTGGGCTGATTTTTTTCCCATGCAGAATAGTTGCTTCAGGAAGAATATATATTGGAAATTTCTGCCAAGACAGACTGGTTCTTTTTTAGAGTGAGTTTACAGGAAAATACATTATTTTTGCCCCTGTTAAATCTTACAAGGATTTTATTGAAAAACTCTTTTTTTACCTCATTGCTTTGGTATTTGTAGGGAAGGTTTTTGTTCTAGAGATATGCCTTTTTCAATATTGCTGTTAACCCTCTCTTCCTCCCTCTTATGCTTGGGCCAAATTTCAAGCTTATTAAAAAAAGGCAATCTCTTCTGACATGCTAGAGTTTGGCAAAGGATGTCTCAGAGGTTGGACAGGATTTTCCCCGTAAATATATCAGCTGAGGTATTCCTGCACATGACAGTAGAGAGCTGGGAAGCACAAGGTTCCCCTTTCTGCTGCCCAGGCAAGGATGGTGCCCAAAGGAGAGCTGGCAGGGTGGTTTGGGAAGAAACTGCAGCTTTCACTCAGAGAAATCCTCCTCTGCTCTCTCTCTGAGATGGAGGAGACCCACATCTGGAGGAGGGGGGTTTAGCCATCCCCCTCAAATATCTCCCCCTCGCCCATCCCCAGTTCTCAAACAGGAACACGCAGGAGTGTAAGATGATCTCATGAGGGTCAGGGCTAGCCTTTGTTTCACCTCCCATCCAGTACTTCACTTTCCCTGTATCTCAAGTCCATAACCTTTATCAGCAACGGAACGAATCGCATGAGAGAGTTCAGGGGATGGCAGGAACATCTGGGCCACATACTGTACATGCCACTGTAAGTTAACCTCTCACACGCTGTTGGATGCTGTGCGAAAGTATGTCAGGGACACAGCTGTGTGCAGGGCTTCACACGCACGCACAGCTCCAGTGGGCAGGAGCCACTTCGGGGTGGAAGGAAGAAGAAAAAAGAGAGAGAAAAGAAAGAGGGAGACAGGGATGGGAGACAGGAGGTGGGAGGGAGGCAAGGCAAGGCAAGACATGATGAATTTTTTTGGCTAAGGGATGATGCATCACAGCCAGTCAATGCAACGAATCCTCAGAGAAACCTCCCTTGCGCACCCTGCATAGAGTGCACCGGCGCTGCTCTTCTTGAGCAAGATTTGGTTTAAATGGAGACAAAAGGGGCAAGATGCAGTGGGAAATGGGAAGGAGGGAAGGGAAGGTGCAAAGGGAAAGAGACTCTCAGAGCACTGAGTTTTTGCAGGCTCTATCCGACCCACATAATCAGCAGGGCTCAAGCTGACAGCAGGGGATTTAAACACTTATAGGGGGAGCTCAGCTGGGTGTCTCAAGGGAAAAAGGGTTGGGAAATACAGTTCTGTAGAAAAGACAGGGAGAGAGAAGAGCTGTTAAGCAGTGAGAGAGACATCTGCAGCATAGCTGTTCATTTTGGTTACTCTCTGCTCTGAGCTGGCAATGGGAATGAACGAGAAAATGTCTTCAGCATTTTGATTCTCTTGAGAAGAGGCAAAGGGAAGGGCCCAGTGGGAGAGCATGAGTCGGACAGCTTGGGGCACCAGCAGCCCAAGTCCTGGCCTGATCTCAGGGACCAGAGATGCTGCCTTGCAGGAAGGGACCTCCCCAGCTCTGCAAACTGATTAAAGATGCTGCCCACGGGACAATGTCCCTGCTTTAGCTTTTCGTGGGCCAACGTGTGACATATGGGGCCAGGAGGGATGCAGAGAGGTAAAAACCAGGGCACGGCTCCTTAGAAGATACTCTGAAACAAGGCCACTTGCAAAATGATGGGCCACTGCAGTGCGTCACTGGGATAAGAAAGAAATGGTCCATCTTCCAGTCATCCAGCTACCAGAAGATGAGAGGCCTTTTGGTGGCAGAACTCCATAATAGAATTGTCATGTGAATTCTGACAGTTAAGTGATTGTTTATTTCAAGATGGGATTAATGACCTAATTGATAAGTAGGCATGCGGATGTGTTCTGAGAAAAATGGACATGTCTGCAAAGAAGAGAAAATATTTGCAGAACCTCTGAAAACTGCTTCCTCCCTGAAATTGCGCTCTGGCTGAAGGGAAATGCCCAGTTCTCTCTGCAGCAATGGCAATGCGGGACATTCGTCCTGCCCCTGCTCTGCCACTACCATTTATGCACTATTCAGTATCCTCTGCATTCTCATTAGAATCACTTCCTTTGCAAAAAAAAAAAAAGGGGTTGAAGAACAGATAAAGGATGGGGACGGCAATCCTAGGATATTTTTCAAGCAACTATCTTTTTATTTCAAAAAGCCTTTGGGTTTTATGGAGCCCAAAATCTTCAAAACCTGCTAATATTAAAAATATTTAAATATAATTAGAAAATTTATTATCTCCTTAAGCATATCTTTAAAAATATATGCCTTCAGAAGAATACATATACATATATGTGTACAGGATCCACACTATACAAGTGGATCCAGGTACAGGATTTTTCATACATTTCTTTGCTGCAACAGTAGTATACAACTCATCTATGCTTTAAATGAAAACTTTGCAACAGCACAAGACAAAGACAGCACCAGAAGAATCTACCCCCACACATGTACATGCACATGCACAATTAATGTCATGCTTGCAAAGCAAATGAATGCTTTATTACTTGTCCTTTCTGCAGCTCAGATAACTCCGCAATGCTCATTAGAACTGACTTTTTCTACCTAGGGTGTTTTAAAGCAACAAAATGAAAGAGCATAGTGACCACAGCCTGTTAGAAGAGAACAACAGCAGCATTTGGAAACAGTAGCTGAGACACGCAATAGGCTTAGAACATACACACACAGGCTAGGGCATCCCAAAGAGTTTGCAGTCCTGCCATGTTTTCAAGGAGCACCTGAGTCTGCAGTCGGTGGGAGGCTCCTCTCTGCCTTTGCTGGGCTTGGGTCGGCTGCAGCCTGCTTGCTTTGAAAGGGTACGTGGCTCACCCCCAGGGCTTGCTCAACACCCTGTAAGTGTGACCTACAGTGCTGCTGGTTTATTTTAAGCATACAACTTTAAAGACACATTTACAAAGTACAAATTTGCCTAATATTCTTGCAAACAGGACTTCCACCTGCCTAAAGCACCACAGATCAGGTCCTGGCACTCCTTCCAGCACCAGCTGTGACTTAATCCAGGCTTTGCTGACTACCTTTTGGGCTCAGTCACTCACTACTACTGTAAATGTGTTTTGCCTGTCAGTGGGGTCAGCCAGTTTTAGTGCCACAAGATGGGAAATAATCCATTTAACAAAATTGACAGGTTTTTAGAGCTTCTGGAATCACTTCCTTTGCAAAAACAATAGGGTGAAGGAGCAGGAAGGGGTAGTCCTAAGATATTTTTCAAACAACGGACCTTTTCCTTCTACAGGGCTTTAGGAGTTTATTGGACCCCAATCCTTCCAACACTATATATCCCAAAATATATTTAAATATATTGCATGTTAGTTAGCATTTATATTTCTATTTGCTTATGTTGTTTGCACTGATGCCTACTGATGCAAGGTGAGTGTGTCAGGTACAGACTCCAGTCCCTACCAGGAGATTCCCAAAAGGCATCACCATGATCCTGGCACTCCTAGTCCCTGCGCAGTCCCTTTTCAAGGTCTAGGTTAGGTTGGGGTACTCATGCAGATGACCTCCTTGGCTGGAGAATTATGTTATATTGTAATGACAGAGACAATATCTCCCTTGGTCCTTGGCACCGCTATAGGAAACTGTTGGCATGAGGGTCACCCCACTTTGGAGCAAGTCTGTCCCTGCTCTCCTGCTCCCCAGCCTGCCATTGTTGCAGACATGGGTCTCTCAGAACTGCCGCGGTCCCTTAGGACCTCTTGGCACATTCAAGAGTCTCAACCGTTATAAACATCACCACGACTTGCTTCAACAGGTATTCCTCCTCACTGCCCCTCAGCTTGTGTGTTGTTCATTTCTTTTCCTTTCTGGGGTCCTTCTGCACAAACAAGCCTGTTCAATTTGCTCAGTGCGGTCGGATCAGAGCTTCTGGTACCCACTCTCTGTCCTCCTCCAGCTGCCCACCTCCAGCACAGAGCCAGCCCCACCAATGCCTGACAGCTGTCACTGGCTGTGTCACAAGTGTCATTTCTGCTCAACAGGCCACTTTATCCATGTGAAAACACATGCTGCTGGTTAATGTGCCGATGCCCAGGACAATGTTTCTGGCTGAGCCAGCTGTTCTGGGGACAGAAGGCTCTCCATGTGCTCTGAAGATGCCACCCAGTGCAGGGAGTTAGCAGGTTACCTTGGGTGAGTGATACCAAAAGACTTTTTAGTGGTGAGCAACCAATGTGGTGGGCATGGAGACTGCAGAAGAGACCTGAGTTTAGCATCCATTAACAATGGCATTTTTTGGTCTAATGAACCTTGCTGGAGACATGCACTAGTTTTTGCTGCAGCCCCGCTGGGGGCTGTGACGGGGGCTGGAGGGACCAGTCCTGAGCACAGGGGTCAGAGGGAGCACTCACTCCAACCCAGCGAGATAGACAGCCTAACACTCAGAATGGACACAATGTACAAGTGACAATAGGAGGCTCTCACTAAATTCTGGAGCCTCATAAATATTTCCACCTGAGGTAGGAAATAATCTGCAGAAGGTGAGGGGGAAATATTCCTATGTGTGTTCAACCAGATTGTGTCCATCTAGGGCTTCTCTTGGCTATACCCTACGTGGGCATGACAGCATCCATACAAGGAGTTAGTAAAAGACAAAGTGCATTGTGTCAAATGGTTTAAACCAGATTAAACACATATTGCCCCATCCTATGATGAGGGATTACCACTATTGCTCTTACCACTGATTTTAGAACCCCTTACTAAGAAACTGCACGGTCTAGGGTAAGAGATTTGGAATAATGCACTCTTATTCTGGGATATAGGAGCAAGCACACAAGGAATTAATTCATCAGTAGTTAATCTGGAATGATGCCACGTGTAGGCAACTCCCCTTTCCAAGACTGTGACAAATATGGGGGAGAGGGGAGAAGAGACTGTAAAGTATCTTTAATTCCTTTTTCTCCTACTCCCTGTCTTCTGTGGCAGCTCTTTCCAGTCCTTCATGCAAGTGAAAGGGAGTTTTAATAACAGCTGTTTCCTCCAACACCCAATGTGCTCTGCAAGAGACTGTAATTACATTGCCTGGTAATCTGGGGACGAGGAAGAGTGCTGATGTGGAGGTCTTGCAGAAAAAACCTGCAGTGACTGGGGAGGCTGCAGGGCCCTCTTTGCAAGAGGCATGCTCAGGGGCTGCTTTCTACTTGCCAGAGTGCCCCAGAGTAACCAAGAGCTGCCTCTGATTTTCCAGCCGGGTGGTGGATCGCGGCATATTGCTTGAAATGGCCACTGAAGCCTGTGCCTGGCGAAGGAACAAGCCAGTTGTCAGAGTTTTTTCCAGTGTCTGAAGCATGCTGGGTTCATCTGCTCCTGGACGGTGGTGCTTGGGAGGCTGGTTTTATTCCTCCCCTGCCCTGTCTGCTTTGGAAGAGTCCCAGGAAGAAACAAAACTGCTGGTGTACAGGCAGCCGGCTCTATCTCTGTTTACAAGTCGAGGGGGGGCTTTTGTGCAAAGCTACCTACCTCCCTGCAAGGGAAGTCTGCTCATACAATGGGAACCTAACAGACTGCATCTGTTTTGTCTTAGTCTAAAGCATTCCTTTCTGGTGCTAACTGGGAACAATTTAGCTGGAATTTCCAATTGAAATGAGCTTTTTAACTTCTATATTGACAATTTAAGTTGTTCTCGGGCGGGGGATCTGCCGTGTATTTTACAAATAGGCCAAGCCAAAGCTTGATGTTTTTACAAGGTTTTACTCAGACCAAATCTATTTATTTTTCTAAAGTACTGTTCTTTTACTCAAACACAGATTTCAATGCAATGCCACAGAGGGTACCTGGTAACAGCCCATGCTGCAAGAATTGGGATTTTAGTCAACGTGAAAAGGTTGAGGGTGTGGGTAAAGGAGTAGTCCTGGAAAATCCTGCTTGAGGAAATTGTTTAGATGCATCTGCAGTTATGTGCAACAGCCTACACAAAGAGCAGAACTTTTAGGGTCATTTATATAAGGACAACCAGACTAAAGGTCCAGCCCCGTGTCTGACAGGGAGTCTCATGCTCTGGGAAAGCATGCAAGTAAGGGGGCAGGTTTTCTCCTGTAATTTCTCCTTCCCTTGTAGGCTTTTCAAGCACTTACTGGTTGCAGTGTGTCTGTCTGGAGTATTGTGTCTACTAGCACCCCTTGATACTTCCCTCCACGTCTTCATCTAATCCCCTTTTCTGACATGTCCCCTCACCACACCCTGCAGCAGTGAGCTCCTCAATTTAAATACATTTGTGCACAAGCTGCAAAGATGTCCATGTGCCCCACAGCATGGCCTACCATCCAAGGACCCTTCCATCCCAAATCCCAAGGACCCTCAGGCCTTCATTGCAGGGATCTAACTGGCGTGAGGCAGAGGGAAAGACCCCTCTGAATATTGCTGATTCCTGTCATCTCAGCAGAGGCTCAAACACTGCAGAGCACCACATCTGCTTAGATCCTCTTTGCAGAATCTGGCCCCTACCAGTGAAAAACCAGTGGCCTTGGAGCTGAATTGAGGCAAAATATGGCTTGAAAATTATGGCCACTTACAGAACTTTGCTTACAGCCATAAGTTCAATAAACTTCTTTAAAATCAAGCAGGCCAGTAAGCCTTTGCAGATGGGTGGCTAAGAATATGAGCCAATTTGTATGTGACAGACAAGGAATGGACACAGCAAAAGGAAGCCGTGGTGGCTAGGGCACAGCTGCGTTAGAACTGAACCCAGCTCTCCCAAACTCCATCCCAGGCTTAAAGTGATCTGTGATGCATCAGTCTGGGTAAAAAAAGGGATATAGCAGTCTTGTAAATATAAATACGTCAAAGGCTTGGAGGTGCTTGGGGACAGGTAACTTGGGAAAATAATATGAGGTTAGGAGAAAAGATAAAAGCTCCTGCATGGGAAAGGAACAAGAGGGCAAAAGGGCTGCAGAAGCAAGAGGAACAGAGAGAAAGAGTGAGGTAGGCCTTCCATTAAGTGATTCAAAAAGCTTTGGAGGTCCCTCATGACACCAGGCCTGCAGGTGCAACTCTGGGCTCCCTCCCTGAGCACGATCTGATGATACTGAAAAGTCTCTGTTTGTTCGTTAAGGGCCAACATGTCCAGGGCTTGGTAAAGCTATTCCTTAAATCCAGAGAAGCTAAATGGTTTGAAGGACTCCCTTCTCCCTGCTCTGCAATGCTTTTCTGGTCATTTGAATTTCTTTATCAATGATCTGGACGAGGAGATTGAGTGCACCCTCAGTAAGTTTGCAGGTGACACCAAGTTGGGAGGGGACGTTGATCTGCTTGAGGGTGGGAAGGAAGAGGGATGTGGACAGGCTGGGTCGATGGGCTGAGGCCAGTTGTATGAGGTTCAACAAGGCCAAGTGCCGGGTCCTGCACCTGGGTCACACCAATCCTATGCACCGCTACAGGCCTGGGGAAGAGTGGCTGGAAAGCTGCCTGGCAGAGAAAGTCCTGGAGGTGTTGGCTGACAGTGGGCTGAATATGAGCCAGCAGTGTGCCCAGGTGGCCAAGAAGGCCAACGGCATCCTGGCCTGTATCAGAAATTCCGTGG
>JANZLQ010000100.1:32681037-32705158 GCA_026212715.1 Elanus axillaris | reverse complement strand
GGGAGGGAAGACTGACAATAAAATAGATCCCCCACTAAATGCATATTCTTCTATTTATGTATTTGATAATGAGACAGAAATGCCCTTGGCACTCCGTAAACAACAGCTCCATAACCAGGAGGGAAGGGCAGAATAATGCATAGCTACATTTCAGGTTATAAACTATTTCAAGCACTATTAACATGCCAGCCTTTTAGATTATTGAGGATCTTAATTTTATTTTAAGCTAATGTTTACCATTCTTAAGTAATGCTGCTGTCTTACCTAGTTGCTCTTTTTGCAGATTTACAGAAGATTGTTCCTTGTGAAGCTCCTCTCCTACCCGAAGTTCCCTAGAAGAGAAGTGATAGTTGATTTAACTATAATATCCATAAGAAAACGTTTAGCTTTGTATCAATAGAGCGAAATGTTTATATAAACATATTTTAGAACGTAATGCTAAATTTAGGGGTATTCAGCACGAGGCATTGGCAACGCAATCCAGAGCTCGGTAACTTTCAGAAAAGGAGATAGGAAAAGTTCACATTCATAATAAAAATAGATTTTTTGCTTTGCTTTTAAAGATGCTTTTGTGCAGTTTAAAATATCATTCCCTCGTGATAACAAAAAGTGTTTGTGCGTAATGTTTGCAGTGTCAGATGGTATAACTCTATCGTATGATTTAAAATTAAACAATATAATTACCACTTGGCAACCAATATTTAAAGCTGAAGTAACTATTTCTTCAGACGTTGTTTAGACTGTATTTAAAAATACGAATGAAAGCTATATTTTTCCTGTACATTCATTCCAAAACCTTGAAGCCAGAGTGTTTCTTTCTTTTTTTTAAGAATAAACAACCCAAACTATTTCTGTTTAAGAAAAATAGGTTTACGATATCTTGAAAAACAAGCTTTTTTACAGCTGTGCAAGAATACTGCTGCACTCAGACTGCGAGTGGAGAGCTGCAGGAGAAGGTGGAATATCTTTGGTTTGATTTTAAAACCGAGTTTCATCCTATGTTCTGATCACTGGATATGGAGATGAGAGCAGGGGACGACTGCTAACCACTGGGAACAAGCATTTCTTCAGTCATCTGATTCAGTGTGTTTAACAGTTTCTAAAATTAACACCAACAACTATAAAAAAAACACTCACTTGTATTACACGATTCATATAGGCATCTGGTTTCTTTGAATGTGGCTCCTTACCAAAATCTACCACAGCTTTATCTTGGTCCTCCCCTGTTTATTCCATTAATTAACCAAGTCATCATTATCTGTTAGTTACAACCAATTTTTCCAGGATTATGGATATGTTTAATTTTACATATTTATTTTTAGCGGCCCATCACATCTAAGGAAAGAGAGATAAGCAGGATACAGAATTTCTCCTTGTAGCTGCAATCCTTTTCTGAAGCTCAGACTACAGAAAACAAAGGCATTTTATTTCCGTGAATCTAGTACAGCCAAACTAGGAGTCAGAAAGGTATTTTACGTCAAAATATCTGCATGAATTTTGAAACTGATTTTCAACTGGATGTGTAGAAATGCCCATTCTTCTGTTTTCTTGCTTAGTGTTATGCTTAACTCGTTGGGTTTTTTTTCTCTCTCTTTAATAAAATGCCATTTTTCTCATTCATTTCTGAGCAGTTTACTTCTGTTAAAATAACCAAATACAAATTCTTTGCTGTGATGAGAGACAGAAGTTTTTCTCCCCTTTTTCTCGAGTCATTTCAATCTATAAAGGGTATCGATAAGCAGAGCAACAGCCAGCAGAGAGACGGTCCCCGGCAGCAAAGGCAGTGCTCCCGACCCTGCCTCGCTCCACACGGCGCGCGCAGGCTCCATCCCCAGCACAACTCCCCAAACTAAAACCACATTACTTCCAATGCTCATCTCACATGGTAATTTGGGATAGACAAACACTGCTAAAAACATCTCATTAAGGGTTGAGAGGGAAACAATTTTTATAGGGGGTATGAAAAAAGACAATAAAGGGACATTCTTACAATTCTTCTAGATGCTTGAAGACTGAGACACTTTTGTTTTATTTTGTTAACCTTTTCTCTAATGTTCAGAATTTTCCAGCCCAAGGAAATGATTTTATTTCTATTTTAAATTTTTTACTGCCTTATTGTGCCTATAAATGTTGAGTTTCAGGGATTTCATAATAATAAAAATATCAGCCAGAGACATCAGCACTGTGGAAGTTTTACAAAATTCTTTTACTGATGGATTAAAATCTTCTGATGCAGACATTACAATCAAATAAGTTAAATTATGCCAAGCAGTGTCACTTGCATGCTACCTTACCTAATGGGAAAGACTTACTGCACTCTCACTAAAAAGGTCTCAGCTCAAGAAACTTCACTTGCTAACTGCAGTGAGAAATAACCAACATGGAGTAATTTATATGACCAGTATCTCTGCTCCCTACTAATAGTTAGCATGTGCATGCCAAGTTGGTACGAAGCATTGCTATCTCTTAAACAATCGTGGAGCTATCAGCTTTTCAGTGACTGTGTGAATCATAAGGCTGTGTTAACATGAATGCATTTAATTGCATGAAGAGGGTATTTCCCAGCGTTTGCTTAAACCTTAGAAAAACAGCCCTTCGCTTGCCGCTTGTCGCTCAAGGTTGTAGTAGGAAACAAACAGCAAGCAGGAGCACATGAGAGGAATAGCGCTGGGAAAGGGTCGGGGGGTGGTTTAACGGTAAAACTTTAGGAAAAATGCTGACAATGCTTTCTTGTGGTTTAATTTCTTATTCCCCAAAGTGCTCTACTCATTCCAAGCTGCCGAACTGAGGCCGGAGGCCAGACAAGCCTGCAAGCCATGGGTGGGAAGAAGGGGTTCCTCCTTCTCATCAGCGTGGCATTGTTCAACCAGCACTTGACGTTGCAGCCTGGCTGGGTTGTGGAGCCGGGGTGCTGCCTCCTGGGGCCAGAAGAGCTGGGTTTGTGTCTCTGATCCCCGCTGGGTCACTACAGGGTGCCCCTGGCACCCAGCCCTACAAGGTGGGCACCTACAAAGAAGTTTGCTTCTGGGACTTCTCTAACTCTTGTGGTGCTCAGGACCCCTCCCTCCTCACCCTCAGAGCCACACCGGGGACGCCACACAGTCCCTGTGTCACTCCCAGCAGGATTTGTCCCTCCGCAGGGATGCTGTGCTGATGGGTCCGGACATGGCAAAGCCCACGCCAGACCCAGGCCACGTCCTTGCTGCCCCAGGTCCAGGGGAGCGAGGCAAAGGGGTGGCTGAGTGCCCAGCCAGGGAGAGAAACGTGGGCTCCTGCGGCCGCTGCCTCGCATGCGCCAAGTAAGAGATGCTTTTCCTCTTTTCATTACGTGAGTTTCTTAATAAAAACTGAAAGCTTTTTTTTTTTCCAGAAAATGAACCCCAGGGGCCCAATCAGTGAAATACATTAACCTTTCAACTGTCAGCCCCCCTCCCCTGAAATTAAGCAATACCAGCCCTTGAAACGGCTAAATTACCTTCTTATTTTTTAATTGTGTAATGATGGTCCAACAAAAAAGGAGCAACTCAGGACTAGTAAATATTCAATGAAGAAATTTATTGTAGTTCTTATAAAGGGAATACCCACAGCTTTCTTCACATGGACTTAAATCAGGCAGAAACTAGAGCGATAGGCATAAAATGAAATAACGGATGCATTATTTCTAGTGGGATTTACATCACCATTTGGTCTAATTATTCCTGATATTTCACCCATCATATTAGAAGCTTCTTCAGGGAAAGAAATAACAGTTTGTCTCCTTGAGAACAAAGAACAAAGTGTCTCTTTGCTCTCAAGAAGCTCAGCTATCATTATGAAGAGAAAGAATCTGTCCATTATCAAGAAATCCCACTAGAAATCTTGAATATCTTACCAAATAATTCCTGAGCACACTAAAAATACCAGCAAATCAAAGAAGCAGAAACTGTGGGACTTTGGAAAATAAATAAATAAAGGAGGGATCACGGATGATCCATGACCCACTCGTCTTTTTCTCACAGAATGATATTAATCCCAAAACCAAACTGTGCCTGGCATGTACAGTTAATCTAAGCAGGATAGTCACCACTCCTTTATATTCCTTGTTCAGCAAGGCACACTTTCAGCTGTATCTGTGGCCCTGGATTAACTGGTGGGAATGCATTTGCATACATTTGCACAGTGAGTAATTTGCCGTGAGTGATTATGTATGGGACCCACTCACAGGACATATGAACTTTTTTAGATTGGATTTCATGAGGACTGGATGGTAAGCCTTAGGAGGAATTTAATACAGATCTAGGACCATGCACTGCATTCAAGAATATAATTTCTTAGGACATACACAAAAGTTCTTTGTTCTGGATCTTGTATTTAATACTGCAGTATCTAGCAAAAATCATTTTAAATGAGTGTACAGAGCCATGGGGTTCTGGAGCACTAATTTGGCAACTTCCTAAACAGGATCTTGCTGGGTCAACTTGTGAACTGGGAATATCCCCAGGTCTGAGGGAAAGAGCAAGCATTTCCCAGCATCCTGCCGTGATTCTGCACCTCTATAGGCAGTCACACTTTGAAAAAAATGAAAGGAAATAAAAACCCAGCGTGCAGAGATAAGAGGGCTCAAAATATCAGTTTTGTGGAGAACATATTTTGCCTTTTTCCTAAAACAAAGGAACTTCTCCAAATCTTTCCAAAGGTCTTTTTCAGTCCCTAAACACAGACATACGCTGTTCAGTCACTGCCAAATGGGATACTGAACGTATTTGACCTTGTATGTCGATGTTGTTTAAATACATTCAGCTTTATTGCTTGTGAAAATCATTGGTCCTTGAAAGTACAGTTCTTAAGTTTAGTGGCAGTGGCACGATTTATACTGGAACACGGTGCCGAACATACGGGAAACACCACGAGTTAATCAGGGGTGAAGTATGCAACAGCAGATCTCTGTTTCAGTGTGTGGGAGTGGGGTTCTGCCCCAGTAAGGGGTTTCATGGCAACATGCTGTTATGTTACAAGGAATTAAATACTCCCTCAGATAGTTTGCACAGTTCCTGTTGAAATCGATAACAAATCTGCTCTGATCTGTGAGAGAACATAACGTGGAGCTTGGATGTGGACTTTCTGTGGTTACTCCAGTCCTATAAAGCATGTGTAAAGGATTGAGTATCTCAAGGAACTAGCTGCCCTTGCCTTCTATTGAAAGCAATTGCAAGTGGGATGCATGCCCTAAGATGTGATGTTAGTGAAAGCTGAGCACAGTCCCAGATTGCAAAATCAGGCCAGAATGATGAAAACATTTGTATATGTGCTACCCTTTTATTTTCTTTGGCATGCTCTAAGTAACCTCTGACCTTTACTTTCCCCATGTAAAGCTGCTCTTTGTTTGAATGGAAACAGAATGTGAAAATGATGACAAAGGGATTTTTGAAACAAACACAATAGCAAAAAAACAAAAGCGAATGAACTTTCACTGAAATTTAGTACCCTATCAAACTCTTATACGTGTATGAAAAGAGCAAGTTTCAGGATGATGAGAGGATTTTATACAAAGCAAAGTGATAGGCTGAGAAATATTCCTGCACTTGTGGGGGGTGGAAAGGAGCCATGCCAGTCCATGGTGGGGACACACAGGCACACTGCCTGTTTTGCTCAGGTAGCAATGGAGCAGCCCCAGGCTAAGTTGTGTCTCTGGGAAGTGCTGCCATTGCCACCAAGAAACTCTTGTTGGATTGATAAATGTGAATGGAAATTATCAGCAGGACAAAGAGGCTGCAGCATTAAGAACGAAAAGCCATTTCCTGGGACCTTTTCAAAGCTCTGCCTGCCATACACACATCAAGATGAAACAAAATTCATTCCAATTCAGTTAAGATAGCTTTAGAAGAAGGAGAGTTGTTCACAACTGGTCTGAGGAACAGGACACCATCCTATGGGAGATTGGTGGCATTTTCCTGTGGGTAATGCACAGAGACGCACTGTCTTCAGTGTTGGGCATGGAGAAAGCCATGGGATTTCCCCTACCAGGTGCACTGCTCTGCTAACAGTCACAGTTCACCAGCTGCCAAGTAGAAACTCAACACTTGCAAGCATGAAGCTTCTTCCCCGGCCATCAAGATGATGCTTCCTCCCCTTTCTCCACAAGGAAATACGGTGCTCCGCTTTTTCAGTTTATAGCTTCTGCTCCAAAGCCAACTTCCCCTAGTGGTGCCTCGACCACCCTGTCTCCCTCCCCTTTCACCTCCCCTCCCTAGACTACCTCTTTTTAAAGGAGTTGATCCAATACCTTTGCTTTCTCCTTCCTCTTCTAGAAAGATTCCCTTGCCACAAAATGTTTTTGAAGAACATCTGAATCAATTGGATCCTTCCAGCTCCTATCCTTCTCTTGAGCATAAAATGTGTTTAGCCAGCCTCATCATTACAGTGTTATCAACTCCCTTGCTCAGTGATACAGCTTCTTGCAGGCGAGGCACAGGATATGTTAGGGTCCTTGTCAGCTGGTGGCTGGTGGGTTTCTGCACTTGGTGAATATGATCAGAGTTCATTGATGTGTGTCTGAATCATCATAAATTTGAACAGCCTCGGTGTTGTGTTTCAAATGCCTTATGTGCTAGCTGAGTCTGTCTATAGTTAATATCCCAACATCAAGGGATCAGAATCGCCTCATCTCGGTTATTCTGATGTGTTTTTTTCCTTGGGGTGAGTTGCTGGGTGAGTCTTGCTTCTCTTGTATTTGACCCATTTAAAAGATTTTACTTTCTTGCTTCCAGGACCTGTTAGGAAAAAAAATCAAGGGATGATATTCCACAGATCAATGTGGACTACTGCCAAACCTCTATCCCCAAATACATTCATTGTTGCTCTCAAAAAGATATTGTACAGAAAGAATACAGTGCCTTTTAAATTTGTTTTTTGAAAATTGAACTACTGTGTGCAAAACATTTGCTAAGAACTCTTAATTGTGTTGGTGGAGAGAGCTCACATATGCATATCCACGTCAGCACTGACTCTTACTTCCTCTGATTTAAAAAACATAGTATTTAAGAGCTAATAAGGAATCTAATTCTATATTTGCACATTGAGAATTCAACATACATTTAAAAAATCTATCCCAAGTTCCATACACTCTGGGAAATGTTAAAAATACAGTCCATTTTAAAAAAAAAGGTTCTGCAGGGTTCAAGACCAAAACAAAGTAGAACAAAAATAGCCACTTACTTGGAACCCAATTGCTTTTCATGAACTACAGATAGTCAGGACCAAAGGCGTTAGCTGCAGAGGAGTCTTTTTCAAATTAGAGGTGACTATCATACTCAGAACGAGCAGTTTGTAGGTCAGCAACAAATTTTTCTCCAAAATTATTGACAATCACTCAGTTAGGGCATATGTGCACCATCTCTTGAGGAAGCAAAAGAGCAAAACTTTACTGTAAGTATTTTAGCTCCAGCCAAGAAAGGGAGGTGCAGTTATCAGATGCGGGCTGATTCCTTTAAGTAATGAGCTTCTGTTTCTTAGATTTAAAAACCCAGAGAAGCTTGGTAAAAGCTGAAAGATTTCCTTCAGTAGGAAGTTTGTTGCTTTCTAGACAGAGTGAAGTAATCTGGGATTCAAATCAGCAGTGCTCCTGATGCTTCAGGAACTAGGGATTTCATTTTGGCATCCGGAGAATTAGGTACCAAGGTTAAAGGTCTTTAACATAGATGCAAAAATGTAGGCTGAATTTCTAGCAGAACTGGCTGTGCTGGGGGGGATTGACATCTGCAGTACACGGGGGAAAGCTGAGCACCTTTGATAGTTTTCCATCACCCATCACAGGCAGCCCTGAGATCTTCCCATAGCTGGGTGAGCGTGTCTAGTGACAGCATGGACTGAACAGCAGCATGAGAAAACATCCCTTCCATACCGTCCTGCAATCTGACAGTGCCATGCCAGGAGGCAAAGCTGGTGAGGTGCTCCAGCAGTTACAGCAGCAATTCCCCATTGCCCCCTTATTCATTGTGCCAAAACAGTAAGTCATAGCAAGAAACTCAGAGCCATGTAAGGCGTCACATCTCCATTGTTTTAGGAATGGGTATCTATTTTCCACCTGAATTACATCATTTTAGGATGAAAGATAGCAATACCTTAATAGTCTACCACTTTCTAGGAGGTGAATAATTCACCATGTTATTGAAAGCACAGGAGGAATTTACTTAAGCAGAACGTAATACTCCAAGTAGGACTTTGGTCACTACTTCTTCAATTTTGCAGGAAGTGGCACAAACGCCTTAACTATTTAAATAGTAATGTTTTCAAAGTCCTATGTATTAACCTACATCTGCTCCCATTAATGGAAAAGGTAATGAAAGAGAAGCCAACAGTAAGCACTGCTGAAACTCCCAGGTGAAACAATAAGATTTTGGTTTTGTGTGTCAATCAAAGGTTGCCTCCAGCACAAATTCTTCCACCTCTAAGCAGACAGTCACGCAGTACTGAAGCAGAGGGAATATACTGCCTCTGAATTACCACACTCACTTACTGGAGCCCTTTGGCATTATTTCACCAGACTCCTGCACTTGGCTGTGCTGCTGACAGCAAGCAACTCAATGTGGTGTGACTTCAACCACAAAGCATAAAAAGGACTGGGATGGGGGATGACCATATTCATAATGTATTAATAATATGTTTCACATAGAAGTATCATGGTTAGGTAGGATGGAGAGAAAAAGTAAGCTCCTGAATGGATCCTTCAATAGCAAGTATTCTGTGAGATGAGACATTATCATGGCCCAAACCATTTATCCCTGCCAGAATCACCCTTATAAAATCTCATCTTCACTGCAAGCAAAACAGCTGAGAATCAGGCTTATTTATCTAAAGACTTGCAATTTTATGGACAATGTTACTGGCTTAACTCAACCCTTTCCTGACCTTTAAAACACTTGCAAGTGTTTAGCCAGAGAACTGGCAGCAGCTCCTCAGGCTGCGCATCTTTCAGTGCTGCAAGGCTCCCTGTCCTATTTGTTCAACACATCTTTTCCCTCTAAAGCTCTACAGTTCTGAAGATGTGATTGCAATTAAGCCTGCGGTGGAGTCTCTGGGCATTATTTACATTATTAATATACAGTTATCTAAGACTTTGTACCAACCCCTTCCAGGAAAAAGAAGAAAAAGGGAAAAAAAAAGACAGCAGAGAAATTGTGAAAACCATTATAACTAAGAAAGCCCTGTTATTTTTTGGGTATGCCATGCTTAACTACTGTTCTATCATGAGCTCAAAACACACCTTCTCCTGAAATACAGAGAACTGATACAGTGCCAGATGTATAGGTACCCTGTTTAGCAGTGCCCCTATAATAAACACTTCCCTTTGGAAAACAGAAGACAGAGGGCATTCATATTGAAGCACAGATATCAACATATAGACGAGCAGAAATGATTCTAAGCTGCCTGGACTTTCATGATTGCAATGGAAGAAGATTAAGCCACAAACTTGTCCTTTGATCACAACCCTATTTCTGGCCAGGGAAAGTAAGTCATTGCTGCTGACAAAGGGGTGACTGAAATATAGTATTTCATTGCCCATCTTTGAAGGCTTTTCTCTTGCTAGTGTCTTACTCAGGTAGAGGTGAGCAATAACTCTTCTCAAAGAACTGCAAACTCCCTAATACCAGAATCCCAAGGAATAACTGCCTCTCTATATATACAGGAATCACAGCACCCCCACCCCCCCACCCCCCCCCACCCCCACAATCCCCTACAGCTGTACCCAGCCCAGCCGTCCCCAATTACCTCATTTTCATAGTTAATGACATCTGGGGAGGAAGGAGCAGTGAAGACTTTGAAGGAGAGTTACTAATGGAGGGACTTTGATTTTTCCACTCATAACAGAGCAGGGACCCTGGGAGTGTGTCTACTTCAAAAATAGTTATTTTAGGGTAGAAGAGGGATAGGAAGAAAGGTGTTTCCACTGACAATGCTATGTGATTTGGGGTGCTGGAAGTCCCAGAGGGAAGTCACTGGTGTGGAGATTGGTCCTCAACACGTGTCCCACTCAGAGATTCTTAATGACAAGGTCCTGCAGATCTTTCCTATTTTAGGTACTCAGACATCCTTTTCCACCACTACTGTATCACTACAGACCACAGCAGAGGGACACCCAGCAGATGATGCAAACCTGTGTGTAATTTTAGAACACGTGATACTATTTTGTGTGTCTGCAGCTACTTGCGCGCTTAAGTGCCATACAACAAATGCTTAGAAAAGTTTACAGAAGGAGTGATCAATCGAATCCTATCTGAGTTACCTCTTGGTCTCTCTGTTCCCCCTGGTTCTTTTGTTACGCTTCTCACATTTGTATACTGACAACTTGGAAACTTTCCTAGGTGACCTTTGAATCTTTGCCTTTCTTCCTTTGTTCCATTTCCTGAGTTTTTCACTTAATGTTCTCTCTGCACTTTTTCCTTTCTCTGATGATCTTGCCTTATCTGTATCATCACTTAAGATTTTTCTTCTGCTGTCCAAGTATTTACTTCAGCAGCCTCTTCCTCTCTCATGGTCTCTGCTCCTGGTAAACAGTGATCCTGGCTTCACCCTTCAGCCCACTTCTTTAAACACTTCACTTTCTCTATGGAGCTGTTACTGGTGGTACGTTGGTTTTCTTTCTCTTAAAATTAATTCCATCCTACCTCTTACTGACATGTTCCAAAATAAGCCCTAAATGCCCAATAAAAGTAAAAACCTCCTACGTTATGTCCTGCTCCAAAGCTGATGAAGTCAATGGAAAGACTCCATCAGCTTCCAAAGATTTGGTCTGATTTACGCAACTTTCTGATTCTTTCTTGTGCACATGCTCACAGTTGCTATTTATAAACTGTGGATTTCACATTGCAAAATATTTTGGACTGTGTTCTCACAACCTTTGAGAATTATGAAAAAGAAAAAAAGGGGGTGGTGGAATTTTTTAGGATCAAAATTAAAATCTGAATAAAAAATAGAATGGGATTGTTAACCAAGAATTTAACTTCAGATGTAAATGGTTTTGTCCTGGAGGAGAGACTAGATTCAGAAGGCTTCTGCCCTTGGGTATTTTCTCTTCCAAATTTAATGGCATTGTTCATTAATTTTTCACATTCCTAACAAATTTGAATGCATCCCTAGTGACTTATGAAAGGGGTATGATTTCTGTGGGTGCTAAGCACTTATGAAAAACTCCTAATGTGCTGAATATCTTGATGCCCTAAAGTAACAGCACTCAAATCACTAACTGCTTTTGAATCTTTACACCAACACATTTTGTTTGTTAGTTCAAAATTAGTGATGATGTTATGAAAGTGAAAAATATTCTCATGATTAAAGTTTCCAAAACAGCTTCAGAAACCTTTGAGAAAGTAAAAAACACTTCAGTCTGGGGTGACAAAGTCACTTGACACCTCATTGCAACCCAACAGTTCTGTTTGACCCTTGGAGTGGCTTTGGTTCACATTCATCATTTTGGTCTTTGCAGAAAGTAAAAGTCCAAAATTGATGAAGCACAGCAGCTTGAGAACATGAAGCTCTCCTAAAATAGCCAAAGAAGGCTTATTCCTGCTAACTACCTGGTAGAGGCAGTGAGTATTATCATAGTAATAGTGAAACATTCTCAATATCAAAAAAGAAAAAGAATGTGGCATCTGAGATACTGTGGAAATTTTACTTGCAAAGCAGAAGTCTAGAGAGTCAAAAGAAATGTCGTCTTCTTGCAGTGTGGCCTTTCTGTCACCATCTTCTCCATTGACTACTTTGTTAGTGACACCTGTATTATTATGCAATAAGAATTGAATCCTTCAACTTTAATGAAGACCCTGGAATAAATTCCCATTTGGAGACAAAGGGTGTTTCAGCATACAGTATCTTAACCTCCACAAGCTCTTAAGTAGAGATCCTTCAAGGACAGGACATGGTACACCTAACGGAGCCTTCTTTATTTGGTTTTTCTGAAGTGTAGAACTAAATAACAAAAAAAGTTTTTTGTATTTCTTGACAAAGACCAAATTCTTTCTTTTACAACAGTCTGAACCTTACACAGCACATTTCAGTGTCTGATTCCAGCTAAAATGGAAGTTGAATCAAGTCTATGTAGTTGTATTGTATTTTAAGGTTTGATTAGCAAGGTACTTCAACCTAGGTTTAATTTTATATCTGTGAACAGTCATTGAACCCAGCAGAAAAACTCATGGACAAAATTTGATGTACATTTGTGAGCATTTTTTAAGGGCAACGGAAAGAGCAAACATCTCAAAACAATTTTGAAAGAGAGGCTCAGATGCAGTAGGCAGTATCACTATTACACTAAATAACATAAGAACAGGTCTTCCACTGGTGGAATTGCGAAAAGGTCCACTGAAGTCAGAGGTATTGGGTTTACGGGATTTGCACACCTGTCCTGTTGTTATCATCATGTTACTAACAGGAGCTGTACAAAAAAATGAGAAAATAATTTCATCCCTCCAAAACCTGTTGAAGCTATTCACATTTCTTAAAGCTTGATTTGGAAGAAAAATGTTAACTTTCCAAAAGCCCCATTTTGTCATGTTTTGTTTGGGGGCTGGACAAGATGACCTCCAGAGGTCCCTTCCAACTTCAACTATTCAGTGATTCTGTTTTCTTCCTCTCACCACATCTGTAACATTTAAAAGAGATTTCTCAGCCAGGTGCACAACAGAAAAAATTACAAAGGAAAATGGGAGATGACGGGGAAACTGTAACCATTATCATAACAATGATAGTATAAATCTGTACTACTTGGTAGTCAGCAAGAAAAGAAAGCAGAAGAAAAGAGGCAGAAATCAAAATCCTATGTGTTTGAAATGTTCTGACTCTCAAAAAAACAAAAGCAACATTATTTCTGTTGCATTTCACTTGAGACTGTTTTGGAAAAAAATTAGAAGGATATTTAAAAAATATTAAAACCCTGATTTAAAAATATTTTTCATAAAGAACCCACTTTTTATCAAGAAATTTGTAAAATATTCTCTGATATATGTAATGTCAGTATCTGCATTTTCTCTCATTTTTCTAGTCAGGATCAGAAACAAAACCAAACAACAGATGTTAAAATCTGTAATCTTTCTGACAACCTCTGACAGCTTGAAAGAGAAACGTGATAACCCTCCCACTACTGAAGACCTCATTTTGGTAAGGGAGCTTAAGATTGAACTTGAGGATCATCATCTTGTGAACGTAGTTCAGCATCATCCCTATAGAATGATGGCTATAGAAATCACACTTGGGGACCAGCTAACAAAATGTGCATGCAACCAAGCCAATAACAGAGAAAGAAAGGAGCTTGAAAAAGTGAGTGGAAGAAAGGGGAATATTTTATTGCACCTCTCTCTCCCTCTCCTTGTCTGCTTTGTCCCTTAAGGATCAGCTACGTGGGCCGTATTGTGTAAACTTGTCTTTGATATCAATGGGGACATCTACTTAAAAATTGATGGCATGATATGGCCCCAGGTATTTAAACTAACGAGATGTTAAATACTCTGTAGTTTTATCCATAATTAGATGACATGGATGCAACTTGATCCCGAGAGTAATTTGTAATATTCTGCATTGTCCACTTAGGGCTTGGGGCCTGATCCACCATCTCCTGACATCTATACAAGTCTTTCCTCTGACATTTTTTGAAGTAAAGCCCCTGGCTCACCCCCACACAGCTCTCATTTATTTTTCTATCCATTTATCGATGTCTGTATGAAGATGTCTGATCTCTCCTTTCCACTATCTCGAAATATTTGGGTTTTAAATCAGTGAATGTCCTTATTTTGGTGGTAATTTCAATTAATTTTTAACTGCTTTTTTCTCTGTAGTTATATTTTGCCTTTTCATTCCTGGCTAATTGTCAGGGTTTGTTCAATATTTACAAGTTTTGCACTGAGCAGGATTTCTTATGCTAATCCTCTTCATCTAATATGCTCACTAGAGATGGCTGAAAAAGTTAGAAGTTTTTTAGAGGAAAAATATCTGTAACGTTTCAACTCTTTTGAGGCAAGTTTTTACCCCAAAGATTCCACTTTTACCCTTCTCCTGCCCAGCAGAAGCCAATTTCAATCTCAGTCAGTATCCTAAGATTACCCACATTGCTGCAGTATTTAAACACATCCCGGTTGCTGCTGCCTGTGCCTGACAGAATCCTTGGCAGGACTTTTGAGTCCTGTGGTTCCAGGAAAACCCACGGCCTGGTCTTGTCAGTGGGTCAAACAAAAGTCAGTCTTGGAGGCAGACATGAGAACCCTCTTTCAAACTTCTTCTCTACTTGAACTAGATCTTCCTCTGGAGGAGATGGGAAGGCAGAGGGTGAATCAGCACTGCTCTCGTCACCCCACGCTTAATTTCCCCACACTTATCTCAGACTGCTGCAATCTTTCCCTTGGCATTGAGAGCAGAACTGATGGGGCTTGGAGGCTGAGAGCTGCCTGGCTGGGTGTGAAGTCCCTTCAGAGCAGATAAAAGGCATTAGGATTATAGTATTAGGAAGCTTCAAATTATGTGAACATTATGAGTAAATAAGAAAAATAGCCAACAGGGAGGGACACAGAAGCAAAAGGCAGGACTACAAATGGCATCCTGATGCACACAGGGCATCGCCAAGATTGCTTCTACTGGGAACTTCATCACGCTCAGCCCAGCCCTGTTTAAACCACCTGGGTGAAGGACCTTCTGCAGCTTCTTTGGGGATGCTATTCCAGGGCTCACTGTTGTCTCACAACCAAACCCAGAAGCTCCTGAGATTGCACTTGCATCTCCCTTCTGCTCTGTATTGCCCCATTTCTCTGTAGCAGAGTCCCTCGGGCTTGCTGGAAAGGACTCCCCTCCCTCCAGTGCATGGAGTCGCTGCGTGGGGAGGGGGGCTGCCTCGTCACTTGCCCAGTCTATACATATTTCAGTCTTTTAATCTTTCTCCCCAAGTCAGTCCTAGCAGCCCCTTCATCGCTCTCACAGCCGTACCCAGCTCCTCCAATTTGCCTGCGGTAATGAGGTGACCAGTGCCAAGCACGGTGCTCCAGGTCCAGCCTACACGTGCTCCACACAGGGGGACCGCTGCCTTGCTGACACATCCCCGTCTTCTCTTTTCCCTTTTTTTTTTCCTTCACTGATCATCATTCAAAATTAAAACAACATGGAAAGGCAAAGCAACGGAAATCAAAATCTAATGCATAATTAGGTACAGCATGAGACAACAAACACGTCTTTGCTATCTGCCTCTGTATTGTAAACAATGATTACTTTACATGTTCAATGTGCCATGAAAGAAGAAAGAGCCTCTTGTGATGTTTTGTGAGAGCTTTGACTACATTTGCCCACTTTTCAAACAACAAAAAAATAAACTCACACTAACAAGGTGTATGTTTTCAGTCCTAAAATATGGGGTCACTCTCTGTTAAGGGGTCCATTCAATGATGAAATGAGATCAAAATGGTTAAGGCCACTGAAAGAAAGCAAGAAGGATTTGTCTGAAGTTCTGGTATACTGGCTATTATTTCAACCAAATAAGGATGCCTGGCTTTATTCTTCATGCTCCCTTGCCCCTTTTGAAAAACTGAAAAGAGAAAGGAAATGGCTAAGTTGTATCATGTATTACCTTGATGAGTGCTTATAACTCTTGATTCAGAGTTAATCATTAATCCAGGTTTTTGTGGTGATTGTTTTAGCTATGAAGTTTCAACATGAAATTTGTGCAGCACATCAGTATGAAAAAGAAAAAGCCAAATACAAAAATCAAATAAAGTGATTAGAGAGGGTGGATGTGCATGTGTATATAGATTTATATACCCTACTGGTTTTATTTTAATACACATGTGAATATTTGTATATCTATGTCAAACTGCTGACCCTTAAGTTGGAAGTGCTTTCTTGCTCAAAACCAGATTGCTTTGATCTATTATTATTTAATGTATTTATTCATTTATTCTGTCCAGGCTCTGATACTCCTACTTATTCTGAGCAGTACTCTCAAATTGGGCAAAATATTGTTCTCCTAATCTCTTGTGTATTTAAAAAAAAATATTTTTTTGCTCATTTTGTCAAACAATGAAAAGCCTGAAAACTTCTGTAAAGCAAAAAAATTATATCACTTTCAGGGCTGTGGAAACCTGTTTGTGTTTTGATCATTCCAAGACATTTCATTTTAGTACTGGGACTGTTATTTTTTGTATGCTAATTAACGTACATTTCAAACAATCTTGTTTTGAACTGAAAAACTGGATTTTTTTTGTTTTGAAACTTATGTTCCAACAATTAAAAAACCTATTTAATTAAAAATGCAAAACCATAAACATTTTCCGTAGAAAGCCTTGATGGCAAGAAATCAGCACATTTTGACAAAAGGCTTGTTTTTGGGGGGGTTGGGGTTTTTTTGGTTTTTAGAATAAGCCATGACTATCTCTAGCAATAAACATGTGATGTGGAAAAGGGGTGATCTTTAACTAATCCTGATGCAGCTTAACTGAATCTAGTACAATTTCATATACCATGACTCACCCACTAAAACACAATAAGATTTTATGATGTGAGGCAAAAATATGATTAAATGCTAGAGTATTACAGTCTGACCATTGGGGAGCAATAAAAGCTACACTTGAAGAATCTGCTTTATATAAATATATGGGTGTGAATGTATGCATGTGTGTGTGTCCCTGTGTACCCCATGTATATCTTATCTCTTCATCCATCCATCCATCCATCCATCCATCCATCCATCCATCCATCCATCCATCCATCCATCCATCCATCCACTCACACATGGTCTTTACTCCAGCACAAATAACTTCCTTTTGGAGGGATCTGCTCATCATATTCATTTACAGGAATAATGATCTGTTGTTGACTTGTTTGTACTCCATCCATGCACACAGCTATTAATTTATTAATTAATCCTCCTTAAAAGTCACACCTTTTCTTTCTAGATTGTCGTCCTCCTTTTCTATTATTTAACATCAGTCCCACTAAACCATCACATCTTGTTTTACTGACTCAGATCCTGAATCAAACATCCATTTCTTAAGGGTTTTCCAGCAAGTAAATTTCATCTGTGCACTAAACTCTTGTGGTTAGATTCAGGTCTTGAATGATTATTATTCAGAAACAGCAAACTATTCCGCTTGAAACAAGAGCATGACTTTTTTTAGGTTTATTAAAATTGCATTAAGGGGTTTGGGTTTTTTCTAAACCCAGTACTTAGAATAGCTGGAATTGTAATGTGTTTATATAAACTGCATTTCTGCAACCATTGACCAGGGTAATAAATAATTTATTCAGTATTTCTTTAAATACTATTTTGTTTGGTTTAAACCCAAGGTTAGACATATATTTTAAAGCATTGCCTTCTCTGCCTTTATATATATATATTTTAATATATATTTTTAAAGTATTTAAAAGGTTATTATGGTAAAGATAGATGAAAAAAATCTTGACTTTTCATCTCTGATAGCTCATATGTTGTGGCCACTTTGGTGGCTACAAAATAAATGTTCTGAAGATTTTTAGTAAGAAATTAAAAACTCGTAGCTCATTTGATTATCATACTTATTTTGTGCATCTCCTTCTCCACCATAAAATGAATGGATTCAAATAAACACAGCAACAGGCTGGGTATAATATGTCCACTGTGAATAAAACACTGGAGAAGTTGTAATAGTTCTTGTTTGTTTACTTTTGTTAGTTGTGAGGAGAAGCTGCTCACATGGGACCAGGCAGAGCAGTAGGAGATGGTGGGATGGGAGCCAGGCTTGGGTCATGCTCCCTCCCCGACCGATGCTCTCCGATACCTGCACGGCCGTCCCCATCGTCTCCTGTGCTCCCCCAGGCAGGGACAGCACTGCCCGGCTGTGGAGGCAGTGAGCACGTTCACTGCAAGAGCATTTTCTGCAAGAATACTACAGCTTTTAAAAAAAACCCAGATTTTCTCAGAGACTAATCCTTCCAAGGTGCTCCTGGAGTGTGGGCTGTCTTCCTCCTCCCTGCACACACATGCGGGTGCGCACACACACACGCGCGCGCACACACGCCACACATGCCACTCCTGCCCTAACCCCTCTACAGTCCCTGCATCCTTTCAACTGCCTCTACTATCTTCTGCCCCCATCTGAATAGCACGGTCAATTAAGGGGAATTGATGGATCAAGGCAAAATGCCCAGCAGCTATAATTTTCCCATCCCACCCCAGGCAAAATTTTTCCTATGTGAATGAAGCTGGGAAAAAAAGGGGAAAAAAAAGATTTTGACAACAGCCCCCAAAGATAACTCAAAGAAGCTGGTACATCCATTTGATTAAACTGCACAGACACCACCAGCTCCAGGGTTTTCCTAGATCTGAATCCCCTAGTGCTTCCCATTGGATTTGAAGCCCCCATCCCTCAACACCTCCGTGCACTAACAGCGGTGAGAAAAAAAAAAAAAACAACAAAGCCATCCTTGAAACACTTTCCAGCCCCTCTTGCTTCCTTCTGCGTCCACCTGCATTGAGAAGATGCTTTTGCCCTGTGGGACCCCAAGGTTTGCTTTGGCCCCAGATAGAAGACACAGGTCTCTGGGGTGGGCGAGGGGACCACGGCTGCCCCCAGCCCTCCCACAGCCCCGCTGGCAGCCCCACTCTTGCCGGGCTGAATGGTGCTCTCCCACTGCTTTCACATGTCACGAACAATTGCTCTCATCGCTCTTCATATTGAAGTTGTCAGGGCTCTCTGACGCTGATAATTTGTGTGAATTGATCATACTTTGGTAAATCAACAGGTCGTGACCCCTGACCCGTCAGCCTGGTGGCTGGCTGAGAGCCACCTACAAATCTTATGATGGGGACAACAGAGAGGCTGTGAACTGCTCAAGTGCTCATGTCTATCATCTGCCACCGGTGAAGCTGGTCCCCTCTGCCCTCTGCTGCTGGAGATGTGCTTTATGGCGAGTACAACCCCGTCTGACAGTCCGTCTTAATTTCTTCACATCTGTTTGGGTACGTATGCATGTGTGTGCATGTGAGCATTTTTTTTTTAGATTTTTATTTTCACTGCAGTCACTCAGAACAAACTTTAGCCTCCTCCATATGTTTTAAATAAAGGATCCCAGCATAGTAGATAAACGGAACACTACTCAAGGTCCTCCTCCAGCACCAGAATTTCACTCACCCTAGATGCATGCAATGGTTAAACTTCCATGACAGCTTTATGGGCTTCTTTTATAAAACTTTATTGACTCACACATTCTCAAGTGCTGGTTCTGACTATTTATTTTCATTTAGGTACAGTATGTATGTTCAAGATGCCTTTGGTCCTCTGCCTCCCTATTTTTTTTAACCTATAGGATTCCTGACCAATGCCTTCAAGTACAGACTGTGCAAGGGAGGGTAACACCGGCATGTTTTATTACCCATGGTCTTCAATAACTCAGCAGCTAAGCAAGCCAGAGGAGAAGAAGAGAGACCTATGAACTCGAGCATGAAGGATACTGCATGTATCAGCTGGAGGGAAGTCAGGAACGAAGTGGGTTCAACTTGGAAACCACAAAGTTGTTGAAAGTCGCATGCCCTGCAGAAACGACTTGTCCAGCACAGGCAGAATTCTGTAGCAACCGGGAGTTGCAGGCACAGCTGGCTTAAAAACTATCACATCTTACAGGAAAAGGCAAGGAGAGTTTCTTTTTTTAGCAGATAGCACAAGCAATGTCTTTGGCTGATTCTTCTCAAGTATATGCACCCAGAGCTAGCTCCTCCACTTTCATGAGTGGTGAGGGTATGGTAGGAAGAGAGTGGATGGTGTGAATTTGTAATTCCGATTACAAAGGCAACAGCTGGCTCTCCCTGCTTTGATTGCCAGGTGTTCATCTGATGCCACATGTTCATTTCTGTGCCTTTTATAAATATGCTGAACAAATGAACGTGCCTCTTCCCCTCTTCTGCACTTGAATTTACATGCAGTGATGTGCAAAATAAATAGTATAAACTTAGCTGCATGGGGAGCAAGCAGAAAGCCCAGCTGATTAGTCACGCAAGTAAAGGAACTAAGAGGTTTCCACTGCCCTACCCATTTTTCACAGAACTTTGCTGTTCTTCCTGCACTTGAGTTCTGCTCCACTGCTGGCTGCTCCCTTGCTGTGGAGCAAGCAGAGCCCTGGCATGTGATATGATCTAACCTTGGGCCTGGATTCCAAGTTCAGTGCTCCTCCAAAATAAGTGGAGGTGTGAAGGCAAACTCCAGGTTTCCCTCAGCCAGCAGCAGAGCTGCTGTGGGCACAGAAGACATTGAGAAATGGTTCCCCACCTGAAAATGCCCATTTTCCTTTGCCACATTGCCCATCTTTTGTTTGTACTTTGTCTCTTTAGAATGAGCTTTGGACTAACCAGAAGGATCTGCTTTTTCACTGGTTTTGTAATAGTGCCTAGAGATCCCCAAGTGCCCTAAGGATCCAGAGTGTGAGCCATGTAAGAGAGCAGCTTGCTGCTGCCCCGAGGGACCAAAGCTTCCCCTGTGGCAGAAGGAGGACGAACAGGGCAAGAAGGTGGAGGAGCAGAAGACAAACCAACGGTGAAATATATCTGCCCTGCTCTGCAGCTGGTGTGATCTAGCTGTGCTCAGGCATGTGAGCCACTTCACTCTGGCAAGTCCTACCGATCAGTGCGCAGGAGTGAACATGAGCAGTCCTCTCGTGCAGTTCTTTGGCCACACGTGGCTGCAAAGAAAACCTTCCAGCCTGCGCTTTCCCAGTTACAGCCAGGGGAAAAAAATCCATTTTAGGATATGCCATACAATTCCCATGTCATTGCTACACAGCTGGGTCTCCACCATTTCAAGAGCAGCCAGCATCCTGCAGGCTTCTTGCTGTCCCTAGCAGTCCCTATAATCTCCTACAAATGCAAATTGCTGTGTTCTCCCTACCCACCCCAAAATACCTAGATCTGTGACTGCCTTGCCATTTCTTGTGAGACTGTATAAAACTCACATCCTCCAGGATGGGGCCTGCGGTGATGCCTATGGCTGCTGCATCCCAGCATGTGAACATCTATTACCTAAACAGGAGTGCCCATCTTTGACAGATAATGGCCATAGTAGATCCAGCAGGAACTATCTGAGCCCAGCCCTCAAAACCAGAGACTGGTCCCAGAGAGAGATCCATTAGTGATGTCCTACAATGACAGCAAGGCTCATCTCCTCTGCCCTGGGTGAATGGAAAGTATTTCAGAGCAGAATGCACTGGGGTGATGAAATGCATGCTTACCATGTAACTTTAAAATCATGGCGAAAGGAAAAGTCTGACCTGCAGTCATCCGTGCAAAGATTATTTTACATGCAAAACAGCAGCTGAATACAATTGTTGTTCAGCTTGATAAAAAACAAACAGAGGTAGGAGAAATGCACAGGAATCCTGCACATTAACTGGCACAGCCGCTGGAAAAACATACACAGAGCAGACCCTCTCTGCCCAGGCAGAAATGAAGCGTAATTGGCCCTGCTGCACTATAACAGATGTTCAAAAAACTATTCAAGGAATAAATATATATGTGTGTGTAATTATAGGTGCACACTTGTGTACAGAAAAATGTGTATATATAACCCAAAGTTCCTTCTTCTGCAACATGAAAACTTCAAGTTTTTGACCAAAATAATGGTTTAATGCTAGAAACATTTGTATTAAAGCCTCACATTTTAAAACCCTAAAGTAACTAAAATATTACATATTTGAGTTTTCTGTTTAGCACATCTTAATGTGAGATTTAGGTTGAAACTTTAAAAATAATATTTTTTGAAAATTGCTTGGCAAAGGGACTATTTTACCAGTATTTTTACACTTTTTTACCAGTACATTTTCATTGTTAGTTATTGCCAATGTGAAGTGGTTGAGCAGTTGTACTGAAAAAGAATGTGTAATTGTTATTTGATAGTAGAAAAGAACTGAGTTATCAATAAAACAAAACCAATTTCATCCTGTGAATGGAGGAAATTGTGTTTCTGTCAAGCCAAATATTAAACCCACAACAAAATTAGATTCAAGCAGAAGAAATGCAAGATCTGAAAGAAAAAAATATTCCAGTGCTAGTAATATTTAATGGAAAGAAGAAGCCAAGAGAGATAAAAGAATTTTAGGAGTGATAATAGGCAGAAAACTAAGAATGGTTGCCACAGAACATGGCACTGAATAAAAAATTGGCAAATAGATGTTGGGAACATAAATGCAAAGAAATCACATCATTGGGAGGAAGTTCTTATCCATGACTAGCCTGACTGCAATCAAATTACATATTCATTTTAGGGTGTCATGTTGGCAGGGAGAGACTGCAGACCTAGTGGAAAACAGATGAAAAGCAACGACAATAGCAACTTCAGCTTTCCATAGCTGTGGAAGCCCGTTTTATAAATGAAATGTAAGGGATTACCATTTATGTTTCACTTGGCTAAAAAGGAGATGGATTACAGATACTGAAGGAAATTCTCTTCTCTCGCTACCTCCCCCAACATTCACATCAATTTGAACAGAGCATGCTGGAGATAGGCAGGAAAAGAGAGGTTGAAATTAGAGTATTCTCTTCTATCTTGTGGAGAGCAGACTCTTGTGGAGTCATAGGAAATGAGAAAAGGGAAATTTTAAGCAGATTTCGGCCTGACTTGTTAGGAGCTTGACTGGACCAGAACCAGCAAATCTGCTCCAGGCCACACGTGGGGCTCTCAGGAAGCTGGGAGAAATGTCCATAACAAGAATGAGCTGGAGGTCTTCAAGTGAAAACTTATGTGTGGGTTTTTTTCAGAAAGATAACTTTTTCCCTTTTTGATCCTTTCCCCCCTGTTTTAGTAGCTTCTACACCTCTATATATTCTTGGCACATTCTCTTTTTCCAGCTGGTAATTGTATCAGGCCATAATTTGAAGACTTTGGGCTTCTGCTTGACTTTTGGGAGCCCCCAGACCCAGCTGGAGCAGTGGCTTCTGAGGTAGGTGGGATGTTTTGCAGCAGGAGCACTCTCTCTCTTGTGGTAGATATGCCAAGAACCAAGAAAAAGTAGGTCTAGTGTGATATGGAGCCAGCCATGTATCCACTATGGTTTCAACTATGACTTGTTAGTGCAACTGATAATGTTGTTCCCTTTGAGGTGAAATGTTTATGCCACACTACATAACCCAAAGTAATGTTTATCATTTGACAGGTCCTTGAAACCACAATAAAAAAATGTATTACCCTAAATGAAATGCCAATATCCCTGTTTTAATAGTGCTGTTTCTAGATCAATGGTGAATTTTTATTTGTCTCTGCTTGACACTGCCCTTGGTGGGCAGCTTGCACGGGTGACAATGCCTCTTCGGCCTTACAAGCCACTTCCCTTGTCTCAGCATGATGACTTCTTAGCACTGCTGGTGGCTATCTCAGTTTACTGGTGGCTGGTCCTGAGGCAGGTGAAGCTGTTCACCGTGTGTCTAACAGGGCAGGTGAAACATGACACTTGGAGAGATGGAGTGAGGTGGCTTGTGTGTGCTTCAGTTACAGTCTTCAATGCCCATTCAAGGAAGCAATGAAGAAATACATAAAAATCAGTCACTTTCCTCCAATAAAGACCATTGTTTTCTGCCAGTCACTATATGTTACTCATACATATACATACAGCCTGCTGAGTTTATGGAAAAAGGCAGCTTTCACATATAGGTTTCCCTCTAACAAAAATTACAATGCAAGACCTTAGCTATAATGACAGTGGGGACCACCATAGGTGCCAGCATCAATCTAATGTGTCCCATTGCATAATTCTTGGTGGACAGACACCAGGGCTGCCCCAGCCAGCTCACCTTTGCGTCTCCCATGCCTTATCCACCAGTATCTTCTCTCTACCTTGCTTAAGGATTTGCAAAATCAACACCAAAATGGCCTTCCCATGGCAAATCAAAGGCAAGAGCCACAGAGAACCTGGGAGGATGGACTCCCAGTGTCCTGCCTTGACCATTAGACAACACAGCCTCTCTGCTGATAAGAGCAAACAAAATTGTGTTGCACTTAAACCTAGACCATAAAGTCTGTCATGGGCAACATTCAGTGCCTTTTGCAAAGGTACTGTTAAAGTTTTTGTTTGCTTAATCAACTGTTGGGGATTGGATTGCAGACAAAGGGCATGGGTCTAGTGATCCCTTGTATCAGGAAGGGATGTTTCAGTTAGC
>JANZLQ010000100.1:32664904-32677892 GCA_026212715.1 Elanus axillaris | reverse complement strand
GGTGGGGGGGCGAGGGGAGGAAAGAGGTGACAATTGCCTGTGCTCTGTAGGAACTGGAATGGCGTTCACAGAGCAGAATCCCTCTTTTTTGGTTCAGCTGTAATCTAATTGAAGAGGAATATAAATTTTATAGACTGAAAATAACACAATGTATATACAACAACAGGATTAAATGTAAATGCCCCAGCCCACCACATTAAAACTAAAGGAAGAAGAAAAAGAAAAAGAATAAACCCTGAGTATCGTGTTTTATGCTGAACCCTCTATGTCTAATCCCTTTGGCACTTGAGTTATATTACCACTCATTACAGTTAACTGCTACCGTATATTATATAGGAAGGGAGGTAGATGTATGTCCTCTAGGCCAGATTTGACATGCACAGAGTGATGTGATTTACAGATACCTCGTTCAAATTTAAAGAGATCTTGATCATGCTAGGTCCCTGCTTTTTAAGTTGAGATATCTGCAATCCTTGGACTTTTAAGTGGTCCCTGAGAGATGACCAGGAAACAAAATCCACTCCCAGTGAGTTGACCAGACAGCAGTCCCCAACACCCTGGGAAGATCTGCAGGTTGATTAGGAAGGGCTGATAGCTGTGGTTATCTTAGACAGGCCCCAGCCAGGCATCTCTGCAGGGAATCTGCAGAACAGAGTGTGTCCTTATGAACTGTGGGTAGATCAGCACACACCTGGCTGGCGCATTGAGATGGACACCCAGGCTTGACCACCAATGGATCTAGGTGGGAAGTAGAAAGAGAGGCTTGCAGCACATTTGCAAAGGACAGGTTTGTTTTAATGCCTTTCCAGAGGTTCTCAGTAGACTTTGATTAGTTTTTCAGTTATGCCAACAGTGTGTATGTGTGTGAAATCAATCTCTCTACATCCTCCAGTGTTGTCTAACATCCCTAGTACATAAGAGGATGTTATTGAGAGGACAAAATCAGGCTCTTGCAACAAATGGTAAGAGCCACTGCAGGATGACAAGAGACAACTGACATTGACTGAAAGAAGAAACCTTTTCACCATGAGGACAATCAAATAGTGGGATGCCCAGAGAGGCTGAGCTGCCCCCATCCTTGTAATTTTGGGAGATGCAACCAGATAAAGCCTGAGCAACCTACTCCAACCTCATTGCTGAACCTTCTTTGAGCAGGAGGTTGGACTGGAGACATCCTGAGGCAGTTTTCAACCTGAGTTATCCTGTGATCCTACATGTTTGCTTTACAGAGAAGGGACCATCTGAAGGCAGTTCACACAGTCAGCAAAACAGGGAGTCATACAGCCAGTCCTGCAGTTCCCTCAAGCCAATCTCAACTTGATCCAAAATAACTGATCCTCAGACATGAATGTACTGTAATATCTGGGAGATCTTGGTAGTGAGGTGCTGACACTTAGTTTGGCCATGCAAGTTTCAAATCTTTTCAACCAGTCAAATGTTTAAGGACATTGCAGGCAGCAGTGCTCAAGCCAGAGCCTGGAGTTGGATGGTGCTTCATGCTCTGCCAAGCACACTGGAGGGCTGCCAACCTCAGGGAAGGTCTTGCCTTCAGCAAGGAGGGATGAAGCTTCAAACTTCAGCTTCTTGAAGGCCAATATACTAACAGAGGCAATGCATGGAGCAGCTCTGAAATGTCCCTCTGTGCCAGATGAAGACTTTGCACCTAAATTATAGCTACTTGAAGCCAGCTACAGTCCTCAAGTTGTTCATCAGTCAAAGAGACTGCTCCTTCATGAATAGAGGGTATCAATGGTGCTAATGATTATAAAAAAACCCAAAGTATTTGATAAATTTTTCAAGAACTTCATATCCTGCAAAATTACCTCTCAGCCCAATACATTTGTAAGCTGGACTGTATTAACATTGCCTCCACACAGCACAAGTATTTTATTTTTTAAGTCAGTTTTACCAGCTGCTGCATTAGATTTAAAAGCACTCTCTTATCTATCCTGAAGGCATATTTGTAGATTGGATTTTCCAGTATTGTACCTTCCAAGGCAATTTTCTTAAAGTGATGAACAAGCTATGAAAATCTAGAGTCCTAGATGTTTTACTCTTCCAGAGGCTGCTCTGGATTTTTGGTTGACTCTAGGGCAAATATTTACCTGTAGACTTCAATAGACAGTTGATAAAACTGTCTTCATCATGTCTATGTGTCCTTCTGAGGATGAACCTATAGAACATATCCATTATTCAGTATTTCCAGCAGATTGGGCTTGCCAAAAGGAGCTGGAAAAAATTCTGGTTTATAACTGGGGAATAAAAAATATGTTCAGGAGAATCAAAAATTACTATTTTTCTATGTCTCAGTATTTCTGTTCTCCATATATCAATAGTGTTGTTTTCTAAATGATTTTTTGTTTCTCTTTTGGATAGGTCTTCTAATACTTTTACGGACATACTTGGTGGGTTTTTTTGTTTTGGTTTGGTTTGGGTTTTTTTAACCTGGTTTTTGTATTTTGGTGCAAGGGGCAATACATAAAAATTTACAAGGTTTAAGTTTTCTTTACATTTCCTAAATGCATGTATCTGCTTTTCTCATTAGCTAACTGCTGTTCACTGATGGACTCTCTGCACTTTTAATTCATGGTAAAGCACTTTCTGTACATTGCAGTGTTTCAGTGTTACATTGAATGGTCACAGCCTTTTACCAAGGTTGATTTTTATCTGTTGCTGCACTTCTTCAGCCAACTTTATCATGTTGAAATTATAATTTTCAAAGGAATTTCCTTTCTCCCCCTTCTCTCTCCTACATGTAATCTAAAGTGCATAACTTTATTGCTATCTGAATCCTGCCAAAAGCACACTTTTATGGTACCAGTTATCCAGCATGTCCTGTAGAAGTGTGGGACATAGAGAGAACAGAGTGTTTCATATAAACTGCTTTCCCATTAACTATAACAATAATCATCCTGAAATATAGTGTTTCATCTGAAGATATCTCTCTCCCTCAAAAGCCTCCAAGTTGGTAAATTAAAGCTGAGAATCTCCTGGCGTGGTGGGAATGAGCAGATTGACTCAGGCTAGACCTGAGGTCACCCTGACACATTTATGAAAAAATATGGGAAAAGGGTAGGAAGGAATGTGCCTTCACCCTTGCCATTGCTCCCACATTGAAAGTTTCAAAGCATTTCCTGGTAGATCATGCCAGCACCATGGCACTGGCCTTGGATACAGCTTCCAGAGGGAGAGAGTGTGGCCCAGGCCCTGAAATAACATGGTTTGGAAAAAGGACAAAGGACATCATTAGTAAGTCTGTTAATGCTGCATACAGGGCTCTGGAGCTCACTGGGCCACCTGAAGCCACCAGCCTGTGACTACTGAAGGACCAGCCTGGGGATGGGAAATGCTGAAGCCCTGACACCACCACTCTTTCCTGGTTCTGCATCTCTGAAACACTGGGGACTTCTCTGTGGCTTGTCTAATTGCAGTTGGGTGTCTTACTGTCTGTAGCCCAAGAGGACAAAAGTGTTGGGTCAGCATGGTGGGACACAGACATCCTGCTTGGTGAGGGAATAACACTCGTGACATGAAAAATCCATCTTGAAAAACTGAGGTCGTGGAGGAAGAGCAGACCTTCCTCTCCCCATCCTAGGGACTACTCTCTCCTCTCCATCAGCCACCCTAGCTGGTAGGACACAACGTCACATGCTCTGCAGATTTCTGGGCATGCCACGTCCCTGCCAGAAGTGACTCCCTGGTGCAGCCCATCCTGGCTCTCAGGAGCACAGGTCAGCCAGCCTGAGCCCAGCCCAGAAACCATCCCTCCGTTCCCCCCACTCCTTACCCTTTGGGAGACACTGCAAGGAGCCCTCCTAACTGCTTGGTCCAGAAGGCTGCTTTCTTTCTCAAAAGCCCAACCTAGAAGTCAGACTTCCTGGACTGGAGCCAGACATCTGGCAAGTCCAAGAGCAGGGTCCTTGCCCCAGGGTGAATTTTAACTTTTTTTTCCTTAAATATGGGGTAGGAGCTCTCCATGTAAATACCTCAGGAAAAAAAATACAAATCAACACTGCCTGCACAGAGAAGGGAATCCCAGCCGGCTACATGTGAAGGACAGCAGGATTTACGCCTGAGCAAATAGCTTGGTATTCAGAAGTGCTTTGCCTCTAGGCGGTCCCCATTCAACCTATGTAGATTGTTCGTTCATTTACATCAGCAGTAATTTGTTTCCACTTTTCACATCTTTCTGTAAAATGTCATATTAATTTCTCAAACCCACAGATTGTGCTGGAGCAGAGCAACAGAAGTGCACAGTATCCAGTTTCCTTGTAGGCATGGCTAAACTCAGTCCTAGGCTCACTAGAGCCATAGTAGCACTTACTTTTCTCCTTATTGTTGTGTGTCCTGCTACCCTCTGCCTTCATCAGAGCCTGTTGCCTGCACTATTAAAACACTTTCTGAGGGCCAGTGATTTCAGGGAGCACTTAGGACAGAAGCAGTCTTTGACCTGGGCTGGATTTTACCTCTGAGACAGATCCTATCATGCTTATGCCTCTTAAAGGCCAGTATAGTCACACCATAATGACATTTCATTCCCGGGTATCACCTTTCTCCCATAGATCCCCAAGACTTGTACAAATAAAAGCATGAACACAGACAGAGCAAAAACATCCTCATGGGACATGCCCAAGAACGAGGGCAGGAATCAATAAGGAGAAATCATGTCTATGCCAATACACGGCCTGGGAAGGAGCGCACCCAGGGATGCTCTCGCTCCCTGGTTCCCAGCCCACCCTCCCACCTCCGTACACTCTTTGTTCCTTCCAGAGATGGTCTACACTGCTGCCTGTTTGCCAGTGCGTGGGCTCCCATGATGCGGGAGCCTGCAAGATCACAGTGCTGCTCTTAGGAGGCAGTGGATATGGTGTCTGATTTTCCATAGAGAAAATTCAAAGTGGAGGGAGAGAGGGAGGCATAAAATGACCCTGCAGTTCTCATATTGTAATGATTATTTATTTTGTTTAGAGAGCAAACATCACAATATATCTGGTTAAAAAGAAACTTCCTTAATTATGTATAGGGCTTTGTCTCCCAAATGATATGTTATGTAAAAAAAGAAATGCAAAAAACAATCTACTGTTTGTTTGGATGCTCGATACATTCAATTGCAAAAGAACAGTTCCTCTCCAAGTCATCATTATCTATGTCTATGCATTTTTATTTGAGACTCAGCTTATTGTGGAAGCCTTCTGCTTTGATTCTCAGCCTCTGTACCTTTCCCTCTCAGACTACAGTTTTTAGGAGCCTGCAGTGCAAATCAAGTGCTACACAGAAACTGCTGATTTCCCTAGGAATTTTTATGTGGGATCAATCTGTGATTCCAAAGAAAGCAGAATAAATCAAATCAAATAACATTCACACTAAGCATATTGATGAAGGCATGGATCAAGCAGGACAGACATCCGGTTATGTAAATGATAGCCTGGAGAACACAGCTTTGTTAAAACAACTCAGGACGGCTCCCAGGGGCAGACCTTAAGCAGAGTAACCCAGGATTTCCTCTTTGAATAAAGGTACATCAGTGTAAATGAGAGCAGATCCACGTAATACAAAACCAGCAAGTTTTCCCCATTGGTAGGGGAAGTGACAGCAAAAGCAACAAGGAGCCTTCAAGTTTCTCCTGGTTTTGGTGAATTTTTCATTAACGTCAGTAAGGCCCATCATGGCCATCCCAGCTTAAGCTGCAGTACCAAGGACTTGGTCATTTTGGCAAGAGACAGCTGCGGCTGCATGTTGTCTCCCAGCCCACAAAAAGCGATGAGCACCACATGCATCGTGGGGACCCTCTGTCCCACCATGGCCAGGACAGCCCGAAATGCTCTGAAAACCCAACAATTCGCATGACGGAAAGGCAGAAGCAGAGCAGTATGTCCATGAGCCAAGAAAACCTGTTGGCAATCCAAACCTCTTTGGGAGGCCAGAGGCAGTCCTGCCTTCGACCGCCTGCTCTGCTGAGCACAACCTGTCTGAGTGCATATTCCTCATGTGATGGCACCTTGGATTTGGCTTTTCACCACAGGGTCTGTGGTGCCTTTTTAGTTTTCAAGCTATAACTTTTTAGGAATATGGACCAGATCACATATAAAGAACTGGTGCCATGAATCCAACTTTATTGGCCAATGGCTTTATAATCCATTAAGTTAAATCCTCTTGGTGCAACAGAAAATTCCATTTTTCCTGGCTGCTTTTGCAAAAGGATCCAGAAATGTTATTCCTTCTGAGTTTTTTTTTTCCTGCCAGAGATACTTAGGGAAAAAAAACCCAACCCAAACCAAACCAAGAACCCACCTGAAAAATCATTGGCAATTGTACTTGTTCTTTATTTGTTTCAAAATATTAGTTATCTTTGTAGTGTTTGCCTGGTCATTTGATCAAGGAATTGAACAAGTCTGTGTTTGAAGCAAAGATGATCTTTGCAGAAACAAGGAATATTTTCTCATCCCTTAAAATGAAGGGGGAGTGAATCAAAATAAAAATGGTTTAGATTATAAAATGAAGGCTTACAGTGAGCAAGCTGTATGTGGTTTTTGGCATCACTATTTGAGTGAGTAAGAACTGGAGCCAATCCTGCAAGATGAGTAGGTCTGAAGATAATGTAGACTATAAAGAAATACTCCTGTCCCTGCTCCAAATTCCATATGTTAGTTGACTTATTTGCACCTCTGAACAGCACTGAATTAAGCGTTCTCTCTTAATTGTTTCTGAGCTGGCTTTTGTGTTTTTCTATGGGCTAATTTGCAATGTCAATGTCTGCAATTCTGGTTTAGAGCACGTAAAGACATCCAAACAAAGGGATTTTTAGTCTGAAACAACGTATGGGTTTGGCATGTGTGCAGCCATAGTGCAACACTGGATTCACAGAGCACAGAATATTACAGGTCATTGTGTAGGGAAAATACCTCTTTCCTACTGCTATTTTTAAGTTTTTAAAGCAGTTTAAAACCTCAGAAACATTAAACTATACTTTATTTGAAAAAGTGGGAACAGGACAGAAAAACACTGTAGTCCATTAGATGGCATAAGTGTAACAATGGAAAATCAGGGAAATAAATTAGAAAAGAATCTTTTGTCTTGTGGATTTACTATTGCCCATAGCTTGTGGTTTCAAGAGAGAAGTGGGAGGGAGGAGGAGGAAGAGAGAAAGAAAAAGACAATGATAATTTTCCCACATTTTAAAATGAAAACCTGAAGGAAAACTAACTAAAAATTCCAGCTACAAACAACATGCATCACTATGAATGTTTGGTTGTTACTCATGCGTATGTATTAAGAAAAAAAACCCCTTGATTTGAGCCCACGCCCCTAGTCCAACTTTAGAGGTGTTTAAAGGTCAGGCCTGGATTCATGTTGCAGCAAATGAACCTTATCTCTGCACTGTGCCAAACAAAAGCCACTTGAGTCTGAACAACCCTGAACTTTAAGCTGCTTGAAACCTTTAGCCAAGCATGACTGTAGTGAAGTTTAGCCATTTCTGACCATACACTTTCATCATTTGTAGAACTTACAGCATTAACCCTTTTGCTTGCTTGATCTTTAAATGGGTGAAGAAAGAAAAATACTCTTGAGTAACTATTTTATATCTGCAAGAATAAGAGATCACTAACTGTTGGCCATAGGTCTTGCTGTCTTGTGAATAAAAATAATCTAAATTAAACAAAAAAGAAAATTACCCATTAGGATTATGTAAAAAAGCATTACATTTCCTTAAGAATCAAGTTACCAAGATATGTTTTTGCAAAAGAAAAAAAGGTCAGTTACCACTATTAAACTTGTATATTGTTTTATACTAAGCCCTTCCAATGGCCTCTCTGAGGGACTGTTTAGTTTGTATTACACTCTAATAAACTCCAGGTGTGGAGGACAAACTGAATAATAAGAACCCGATGGACCAGACTAGTTAAAAATAATGTGGTACATTCCTAGTTCTCTGCATTTAATTTATTGTTAATCATTGTTATTACTTACATTTATTGGGTAGTTTTTCTAGATTTATTAGGCACTACATTTAACAGTGTTATCGCTTGTAACTGACTATCAGTGGAATAGAAAACATATTTTCTTAAAGAGTCTTACCCTAATTAGTAAGTTGTTTCCCTATTGAAATAAAACAGACCCTAGGAGAGTCAAGTTAAGACTGACTTTTTTTTTTAAGTCAGAATAGAAGTTCAGCTAGGAAACCTATTTTTTTCAAGACCACCTGTTGAAGCAGACAAGCAGAAGTATCCACATACTCTACCCAGAGCTCTGTTAGGTGAAATACTTGGCTGAAAACCATCAAGTCAAAAACTTGAAGGTTTGCAGCTTGAAGGCTGAGCTAATCAATGGAGTCTTTTCCTGACCACTGTGACATGTCGGGGAGAGCCATTAAAGAGATGAACAAAAGCCAGTTTGAGATGCTTACTCAGCAATCCCATACTATACAGCCAAGCCAGTGGGGCACATCCCACAGATGGTGGGAGATCCAGAGGAGACAACCCCAAAGGCAGGTGATGGCAGTGCTCCCAGAGAGTACTGGAGAGCAATCGGGGCTGGCAGCAGCTGCTTCACATCATCATCCCAAAGCTGCTCATCACCTGACAAACATCACCTGGGCCAGCACAGTCCCTTGTAGGTCACCTGCAATAGCCTCAGGGTGGGAGCCACTCAAGCCCTGCATGAAAAGCAAGAGCTGCAGCTGGCTCACCCCTGCTAATCACCTACCTGCTCCACCCAAACCTTGGGCAGACCTGCTAGTAATCTGCCAGCTAGCTATTTGCATCACCTCCTCAAAAAAACAGAGCATGATCAACATAGGTAATGCTGTGGTTATCTGCTTGGATGAACAAATCAAAACCACTTCTTTGGTGGCAAGGTCATTCGTTAGTCACCACTGATGGAAAAAGCAACAACCCCTCCCAAATGCTCAGGGGTCCTCTTAAAACTAGGGGGTGCAGCCTGAGCTCACCTGTGCTCTATTCAGGAGGCCACATTCAATTAAGAGCAACCTGATATTCTTAAGCACCTTCTGTTTGAAGATCTCAAAGGATTTTTCACATAGCACAGGTCAGTAAGGAAGTTCAGCATAAGAGGTACTTTGGTATGATCAGTGTTGGAGGAAATGGCAAGGTCTGGAGGGAAACTCTGAGTTCTCAGGCTTTGCATTCAGCTGCTGTAGTCAGAGGCAAAGGGTTTGATTTTAGAGCTTTGCACCTCTGTAGGCACCATTACGTTATAGCAGTGTCACATCCTGGGTTCCTAGCTGGAACAGGCTAGGACAGCAGGATGTGCTGCCAGGTGACATTCATGGCTTTACTTCCCATCCATTAGGACAACCAGTGGGCACCAAAGTCCTTGAGAACCAGGGTAGAAGTGAGGACAGAGAGGTAGGCTGGGATTCTTTGGGCATCCATGCAGCTGCTCTTGCAAGGCATGAGCTCAGCTCCAGGTCCCTGGTGACTGTGGTGTCAAAGGCTGAAACCTTCCCTGGCGGCTTCTCTTCCTGTGGAACCAAATATAAATCAGTGCTGGAGGAAATGCTGCTTGCAGGGAGAGAGAGAGGAAGCAAGAGCCAACAGATGATTTGCTGCTCTGCTCATCCTAAATCCCTGGTATTTAACTCACAGGAAAGCAGCAGGAAATCTTACTATTTTGAAGGGGGAGGTGGTGAACAATAGTAGGTTAGATGAATCCTGATGACAGCTCCTCTACACTGCCAAAATGGGGAAAGTAGGGATCATCGGAGCAGTTCCTTCACTAAAAGTACTTAAGTCATTGCTGCTAGAGACACCAGATCTAAGGGAAACCATTCTCAGGTCAGCAGGGAGCAGGTGACCCCTTCTAATTTACAGAAGCCAGGACACATGGCCCTAGGTGGAAGGGGACTGATGTTCAGAACTTTGGCTGACTCTGCCAGAAACCTGGCGCTGCAAGCCCTAAAATACCACCTCCTACACCCGGAATTTCTGCTGCTAGCTGGAAATCCTCCATGAGTAGCGCATGGGTTGTCTGAGTGCTCCAGCTTCCCATAGTTCAGCAGCAGTGTGGGTAACACATGCATGCAGGTAATGCAAAAGCCAGATTAGCCCTGAGTCCTTTTACCCTGGTATTCCCCTTCTCCTCTGCCCCATGGGGCCCCTCACCATTGTTGTTCTTTTGCTCTGATACTCTCCTATTCTGGTTCTCAATAGTTTTATTTTCTGCCTACCACCAGCCTTAGTTTTTTCCCCTTCCCTTCTGCTCCCCAATTTGTTGGTTGTGTAAAGGCATGTGTTAGTAGAGGGTACACATTTCTCAGGGATTATTTTAAATGGGTGCTTGTTATTGGACATGTGACACGTATAAAAATGTCTGTTGCTTTTCCAGTGATGGTATCTTAGTGCTCCATCATTATAGTGTGTGTGTTCTACTGTGTAGCTCACATGCCAAACTCTTCCTGGTTATAAACCACCCTAAAAATCCCTCACCAGGAATACTGCTTTGCGTGCTGCCCCTGCTCAAAGCAGACCTCTGGTCTTGTGCATTTTGGTCTGTGAGATCCACATGCTGGAAACAGGTCCCTGAATGTCCCATTCAGGCTGTGGGTACACTTACTGCAGGGAAGAAAGCCAAAAAATTGCATTGCTTTGCATGTGCCAGTAAAATGATATCTCAGGCAGTGTCAGACAGAGTGCAGGGTAGTTCATAAATAATAATAATAACGTTTCACACTTGTATAGTTTTACACCTCCATTAAGACCCACCAGGAAGACTTTTCTCTGTAAAAGCCCTCTCTTCCTCCTTCCCGTCGCTTCTTCCTGTTTTGCTACATGATGTTAGTTTGGGGCAAAATGCCTGTATTTTAATCTAGCTAAAGCAACAGCTCTTTCTAATCCCCTCGTGGAGGGGGGTGTGATGCACTGGGTGGTGGGAGAAGGAAGTGATGGATCACCAGCAGTGGTAGAACCTCCAAAACCTCCTTCCAAGTCAGGGTGAGTAGGGAGGGTGGCAGAAAAGTGCATTTTCCTGTAGAACAGGAGCTGCTTGGGGGGCAGAGAGCAGGGAAAGTTGGATTCCTTCACGTGGGCTTCCAGCCCCAGGGAAGAGCTGCCCTGGCAGAAGGGGCCGTGAAGGAGGAGAACCTCTCAGGAGGTTGCCCCTGATCAGGCAGTGAGTGGGGCACATGCATGCAGACGTGCTGTTTTCGACAGTGGGATGGGATTCAGTGGTGTAATTGAGGGTTGTCTTCCCATCATTTGGTGTGAAAATGATTCCCAGATGTTGGAGGGTAACCTCCTAAATATACCAAAATGTACTACCCAAAACAGGAGAAGAAAACAGAACAAATGTGAATCCAACCAGTCAACAAGCAGTCTTCTGCCTCTCCAGTGGTCTGCAAAATTGGCCTTTATAAAGTCCTGAAGGGACCTCCTGAGCTGAGTACCTGGGGAAGAAGGAACAGGACAAATCCTAAGTTCTCTTTACTTCTTAGTCGCTCTCAGATAGGAAGACAGACATGAGAATTCAGCCTAGTGTGAATAACTTTATCCATTCCTGATATTTCCCATCATCTACAAAAGCGGTTTCTTTCGCTGGTTGTTGTTTTGTATAATTTTCCAAACAATACCCTTTAGCAACGAGACCTCCCTTTTTTTTAATGCATTTCCAGAGGGACTTGAGTCCAGATCACACACACACAAGGCAAGTTTCCAGTATTCTTATTACTCCACTGGAAGAAATAACCAGAGCCAGCATCTCTGAACCATTTCCCAAACTGTTCTGTTCTTCTGACTTCAGTATCAGCAATGCACTGTTTCTAATCCATTACAGGAATTTATCACAGTACGTGTCAATTTGTTTCTCTTCTTTCCTCTTCTCACTTTAAAATGACATCAGGAAAGAAACTTTACAGCAGGGCTGCTTCGATCCAAGTTTTAGTGAAAGAGCATTTTACTTAACTGGATCCTAACTGTGCTCATTAAGTTTTAAGGGCATATACTAAACAGATCAGGCTTTACTGTAGTCTAGAATTTCCTTTGTTTCCTTTTTGGTGGTGATCTTTATTGCAAACAGTTTGCAATACTAGCAAACAAGTATCCAGGTTTCCTTTTCTTCTTTTTCTTTCTCTTTTCCTTTTTTTTTTTTTTTAAGCAGCTTATCCTAAATAGATAGTGTAAAGCATTGTAATAGGGAACAGCCACACTATAATACAATGGGATGATCCCGTTTGGCAATGGTCCTAATCTGATACAGGAGAAACAAGTCTATTACTGAAGAGATCTAAAACGTATACCAGTATGCTTGTTGGATGCAATCCTTCTCTAACAAGTTACTACTCTCTTTTTACTTGCTAGAGTAAGGATAGAAAAAAAATCTCTGTGCTGAGTATATTTTCTCTGCCTGCATAGTCAGTAGTTAAAAATCACAATAATGAAAGAAAACACTGGGGAAAACTGCATCATTGCAAGTTTCTGAAGGGCCTGATCCTACATCACTTATTTTTATGAGTCATTATGTGAACTGAAGCTGAAAGGATAAATCAAGTGTGTGAGGATTAGTGCATGAGTAAAGATTTCAGGATCAGGACCCTAACTCTCAGCCTCATAAATTTCCTACTGGAGAGGATTCAATGTTATTTATTCAGCTTTTAAAGAGGGAGTGGGGAGACAGTTGTGTCCTTTTTCTTTTTAATTAGATTTCATTTATTTAGATTGTTATGGAGATGGTCAACCACAATAGGGAACCAAAAGCACAGAGTAGGACAGTTCCTAGAAGCCTGTTACAATCAGCATGGGATCATGTTAAGTGCTGGACACTTCATTTTCGTGACATGATCTTTGATTTCCTCAGAGACGAAATAAAAATGGACATGACAGAAGTTTATGAAGGGAGACATCTCAGTTCAAATGGGAACATTAAGACATCCCCAAACCAACAGCCAAAAAGAGCCAAAGAATGAAGGAGAGAAAGAGATTCAGATTCAAATGCATTCCCCAGAGTAATTACTGGAGAAACTGGGGGGGTGAGATCG
>JANZLQ010000100.1:32565508-32664804 GCA_026212715.1 Elanus axillaris | reverse complement strand
GGTGGGTGGGGGTGTGTGCAGAAGGGGGGTGGCCATTGAATGCGATGAAAACCAGGAGCATTACAAAAAGAAAAGGGAAAAAGGGGGGCTATGGGTAAATAGGGTGGAGGGAGAGAGCGTGAGTGGCAGATGTCACTGATTTCATTCCATCGCCTTAACTTGCTGTTTGAAAAAACTCCTTATGTGTGACCTGAAAAGAGAGAGAAACAAAATGAAAACAGGCATCAACAAAGCACTCGCTGTACGATTTCAAAAAAATGTAAATTAATGACTGGCAGTAAGAATCTCCAAAGGAAACAACATCCCAGTTTAAGCATTGCCGTCAACAAAAGCTCAACAGCATATGGTAATGTTAACTTTAATATGAAAAGATAATAACAATCTTTAAAAAGTGACTCGAGAAAAAACCTTGCTAGGTGCTCATCCTTTTCAACTTGCCTAAAAAGAAAAGATGTTGTAAGGTTTTGTGATTTTCCTTTTTTTCTTTTCCCCCTCTTCCCCTAAACTGTTCACATTGTGTAGTTAAATGAGGTTGAGATTGGTACAAATTTTAAATAAAAGTGCCTAGGATCTCCAGCTAACAAGGCAGAAAACCAGATTTGTAACGGATAATTACATCTAAACTTATTTAAATGTAGGCCTATTGATTCAAGTAAGTTCTTTAGAGCAGATTCAAGGTAACATTTCCTCCCCTACCCCTCTTCTAAAAAAGTTGTTGTTGTATGGTTGAAAAATGAGCATCCCCTCATGGCCCATGTGAGCCTCATCCTGTGCGTTTCCAGCTGCTGGCTTCAGCCTTGCTCAGCACCCTTCCTCAAAGTCTCGCCCCTCCTTCAGAGCCACCTATCTGACCACACCTTAGTGATTGCACCTGTGATAAGTTAAGTGCACATGCATGTTGCATGCTAAAATGTTCTTTGCTAGTGCCATTACTGTGTGGCTTTATGCAAATTTCTGCCAACCCTTGCCTTTTGTCTTTGTAAATCTCTCCCCTGCCCTGTTCTGTAATCAAACGGAAGGAAATGACTATTCAGGTCACCCTATGAAGGCCTGAGGATGCTGTTTACTTACACGAAAAGCCTAACTTTAGTTTGGACTTCTTATATGAAAAACGGGTATTGGTATGATTAAGGCACCCAGAAACAAATGCAGCTTTGAATATTACTTCTGACTCCTGATGAATATCAGTTTCTTAACATGCCTACAATGGGCCAAAGTGACTAATTTTAGAAAGGTGGATATTTAAACCAACAGCACCTCCACGCAAATGTGCATTTACACTGCTGTTTTAACCCGTGATCGCACAGTGAGGGCTTGGAGATATCATTTTGCAATAAAGAGGTATTTCACGGTCAATTGGCTTTATCCAAAAATAATAGGAAAAGAAGCTTGCAGGGGGAAAACCAACCTAGTTTGGCACAAAATGCTAGCACTACTGGATCTGAGTAGAGAAGAGTTTAAAAGACTCTTGTGCGCTTAGCTGTACGCTGAAAGAATGACACACAAACAACAGCCACCACATGAATGCATCCATTATATCCTTTATTGAAGATCACAACAATAGTAGCACTTCATTGAAGAAAAGATGATTCCTCTATTATAGACAGGCCCCTCAGATCGCCTAGCTCAGCATACAACTGCAAGATGTACAGTTCTCTCTGCATTTTCATGTCATTGCCAAAACACACAAAGTAGATTCTCAAATGCCTGGGGCTAAATTACAGCCCCTAAGAACCACGCTGGAAGTTTGAGAGCCCAGAAAAAGTTCTGAAGGTTTTCTCTCTCTCTCTTCATGAGAGAAGCCAAAGCTCATGGGTACAGTGTTTGTCATGTGAAACAAGGCTATTTTATATCATTTGGGGTTGTTTTATTAATGGTGCTGAAAAATTGTTCACTTCATTTCACTTTTTGTCTCCTTTTGAACGTAGCAGGATGAAGGTAGAGTGTTTTTAACACATCCAAGATAAGAAAAGAATAGACCCTTCTGTCTCTAGAGCTGTATGCCATCACTATTAAAAATCTTTCATCTCATCTCAGACAAGAAGCAGAGAGCATGACAAAAAATTGGAGAGTCAACAGTAAAAAGTATGTGGCAGGGGGTGGAGGCTGATGGGTAGATAGAGCCACCTCTTTGCCTTGAGTCTCATCCTAGAAGAGTTGGTCAGGGCAGAATTTGTTCCTCTCGAGCAATTCTTCTCATGTTTTTTATGGGACCAATGTCAGAAGTCTGTTTGCAAAAGAATCACCCATGAGTGGGTGAGGAGAGCTGTCCTGCAGGATGAGGGGTTAAGGCAGCCAATGGAGGGATCTTGTGTTGCCGTGGCATCATCGGTGTCCTATAAAACTGGAGCTCCTGGGGCCCAGTGGGATGTTGTCAGCACCATCGAGGGTGAAAGAGAGCCAAGGAGGGACATTATGAGCCAAGGATGGACATCACAACAGGTGCTGCAGTTGGTGACTGCACAGGAATGCTCCAGAGCTGCCACGGCAGCAAAACAGCCTGGCCACGTGCTTGTCACTGAATATTCACCCGGGCTGGTTTGTGTCCTACTTGACACCTAACGTGTGCCATCAATCACCACTTGCAGGCAAGCAGGAGATGGCACCGAGTATCAGCCTGAGCACAACCTGACATATCAGCATCCCACCACCTCTCCCCATGGTGAAATAGCTCTGAGAGGAGCGCTCTGTGCAACGGGATGAAAAGAGCTCCTTTCCAAGCCAAGCAAAGGTACTTGTGAATCAAGGTTAAAGTTCAGCAGATTGTCCTAAACCAATTTATAAATGAATGTTTAATACATTTCCCTTTGACATTCCTGAAATAAATGTTTGGATTTTTCATTTTGAAAGAACATTTTATTTGGAAATTGAATTTCCCTTCTGAGGGGATAAAAAATAACAACAGCTGAAACAGAATGATATTTTTTTTTCCAATCTGAAATTAATTTCTTTTATGGTCTGGTTTTTTTCTGATTCATTTTGGGGCTACAGGAAGGATAAATGTTTCTTTCAGGTAAGACTGAAACAATGTTCTTCAAATCAGCCAATAATTCAAAAAAAAAGAGGAGCAAATGGACCCAGCCCCTGTGTGCAGAGCTTTGCTTAGAAGCTCTTTTCAGTGTCTCACCTGGTGTCATCAGTTCTATTTCTCTTCAAAGATTTGTCACTCATTCAGAGATTAGAAGTCCAGTGGCATCACATGTAGGTTTCAGGGGTGTTTGTTTGCCAAGGTGAACCACACTGGTATTATACACAAACCTAGAAATACCTACAGGATATAATATAGATATTCTACCAGGACTTATAAAGATCAATTTATAGACCTCCTGCCCACAACAGTAAAAAAATAAATCAGCAAACTATCCTTTTTGGCAAAAGAAGGCAGAGCTGAGGAGGTAAAGGGTAAGTAGAAAAACTTGTAAAATCTTGGAGGTCCCTTCAGCAACTGTGATTTATCTTTCGACCTTTTCTGTTTGTTTATCACATTTTGCCAAAAAACAGTGGTTGCTGTTTCTAGTTTTTTTTTTTTCAAATAACCTTTTTCCTCTCAGATTTCCCCGAGATGGCAGCACTAAACTCAATGCAGCTATTGAAAAATACACTGTGGCCTTGAAAATATGTCTGATCAAGAGCAGCAAGGTTTCTGCTTCTTTCCTACAGATGTCTTCATCAAAAACTGGTATCAGCTGCATGTTTGCTTGCTTTCTAAATTGGGGGTGATGCAAAAAATCTGCTTGGAAAACTGCTGGTCTTTTAAGAAGACAGTGTGCTATTCAGTTCAATGGGCTGAGACTGGTTTTAAAGGTTGATCAACAGAACTGGTACAAAGATTTTTCAGCTCATTGAACATTTTGAACTCTTGTTCTGTTTCTTTCTGTTGGGCATCAAGAAAAATTATACTTTTAATTGCCCAATTACTCAAAAAGTCTTATTCTTGCACTGTTTAAAGCTGCTTGAATTGGACAAAACTTACATTTTTGATCAAGTGATTTGAGTTTGTAACTAAAAATGAGAATAATTTTTAGATTTGAAAACCCACCACCACCACCAACAAAAAAGCCAACAGAACCTTGTAAGATCTTGGTATTGCCCCAAAATGTATTTTTATTTAAATTTTTTTTCCATGAAAGATTTAGACCAAAACCTGAACAGAATTTCAAGGAGGAATGTGAACAGTAAGAAACTGTTAGCCCTAAAAGTTACATTTTTCTCAGCAGGATCAGTTGCTATTCTAAACAGTGTTTAGTCATCAAATCAGTTTGAGGAAAGTATTCATGATGCTGCCAAATAACTAATGCAGATTCAATGTGTGTATCTTCTGTGGCAAGTTAATAAGCGTGTTTATTGTTCAGTTTTTAAACCAACTGTTAGGCCTGGCATCTTTAAAAGCTAGTGTTTATATCCAGGCTTCTTTAAAATTATGTGAAGTCAAAGCCAAATCACCAAGCCCCAAATGACTTAACTGATTTAGTTCCAAAATTCAAACTGGTTTCTGAGACAGAAACATGGCAAAGTACCCGCAAGGGGCTTTCTGAACATGAAGGATTTTGACATCTTGCAGTTGAAATCGCTGAACAGTGACCCTTGCATTACCAGCTCCAAGCCCAAACCTTACCCTAATTCAACATCAGAAATCAATCTTAAGACCAACTGCATCGTCAATGTGAAGAAAATGTGGAGGAAGGTCTCCTCACATCATCCCTACTTACACATTGATTGGCCATAAACTGCTGGTTGATGACCACCTCTATAAAATGTCAGGCTGAGTTCAGAGCCTGAGCAGCCAGCAATGCCAGCTGGGGCCTGTGTGAGAGTATGGACCTTGGAAAACCTCAGTTTTGATGCATTTCTTACCCCTGCATCAGGGACCATGAGAAGAAGTTCTCCATGTGCTAGAAGCCAGTGTGATGTGTGGGAACTCCCTTACTACATGGTATCTTCTGTATAAGAACAGAAGATACAAGAGGGCATATACCCAGCTAAAGCAATTTTTTCTAAGTTTAAAAAAGTTACTTCTAATTTCCTTTACAGACTTGACCCCTTTACTAGTGGGTCCCAAGAATGAGTCCTGCTCAGTACGTCACTGGAAAGGAAAAGTGGCCCCAGAGTCACAACACCAGACTGTGGCTGCATGAACCTGTGCCCACTGCCATCCTCACCACTGAGCCCATGGGTGACTTTGGGCACCTCCCTTAATCCCTTCCATAAGACGGGATGCTGATGATAAACCCTGTCTCTATTTTGTTTTATTCCGGTCCCATTGGTCTGCAGGCAGGACCACGCATCCCATGGCTGTCAGCAGGACAGGGAGGTTGTTGGGAGCCTGGCCTGGGAGAGGGGGAGCTGCCTGAGGATTCAGATCCAAGCTGATGTGGGACTGTCTGCAGGGCTCTGTGAAACGCCTCTCCAAAATGTCATCTTCGAAATCTTCTGGAAAAAGAACATGCCAGATCATTTTAACTTAACAGAAGATACCAAAAAAAAAAAAAAAAAAAAAAAGAAACAAGAAAAAGCAAAAGGCTTTATGACTCAGTGCTGCATCTAGGAAAAAAGTGTTCACCCCCTTACCTCCCCCGCCTCCCCTGCAGCGCATAGTTTCTGAGTCACAGTGACCCTCCCAATTACTGCAGGACTATCCCCTTCAGGAAGCATCAGTCAGAGCTTTGGCACTGGTTAGTCCCCCTCTTCCACTACCTGATACTTTGTTGGATGAAACCCGATTATTTCTCTCTGCCTCCTCCTACAAGCTGGCTACTGTTGGTGCAATAGCTTCTGCAGCTCCTGCCATCTGGAACAGGCTTCCCACCCTGCTGATTTTGGCCTCTGTTTCATTTCAATTCTGAGATGAAACAATATTCTCTTCCCTTGTCTATGACTCTTCATTTCTCTCTTGCTTTACTATTATGTATTATTTATCCTAGTAACTGCTTGACAGTGGTCACTTGTTAGTACAGGCTAAAGAAAAGACAGCAAAATGTTTCCAGTCACAAGCTGGTATATTTTTTTTACTAATATAGTGGCTTTCCCTAAGCAGTCTCATTTTTTTGGCTGAAAATATTATTGCATGATCTCTCCTGAAATATGATTAACATTAGTTTGAATTCTTGAGAAACCTTAATCAAAGCCGCTTTCAACCATTTTTAATTATGTATGCATGAAAAAATATACACATTTCTGCTGTGGAAAAAATATTGTCACATATCCCCATCCCACTATATGCTCACAAACACATCAGATGGCTCAGATGTTGGTAAAGCTGGAAAACGTGATATCAAATTAGCAGAGAAGAACTTTTATGGACTAATTGGACATATAGATCAGGGAAGGAAATAACACTGTCTCTCATAAAGGAGGGAGGATTATTTTGTTTCTTAGCTTTTTCTCATATCACAAACCTGAGAAATGAAACATACCCAACATGCAAGCAAAGCTAAGTTTGCACTAATGATAAAGCAAAATCCCAAGTATTTTGGAAAGGGTTTAAGCCCTCATTCTTCCAGGCACAAAGGACGCTTCAGCACTGGGGTCAGGGAGACATTTCTCGAAAGGTCTACTTCAGAGCCTTTAATAACATCCTCAGAAGTATGGGGTAACAGCCTCTGCTTGAGACACTCTTTTATCCTACTGTTTTCTTCTGCTCTTGCCATTCTTCTCCAGCCACTGAACAAAGATGGGTCTTTGTTCCATCACAACAACGTCTCTTGGATATGAAGGAGCGGGAAATTAGTCTTTCTGAAGCCCATCAACAGCATTCTCCACTAGCCACATCGACCTGGCAATGTTCTGCTTGCTCTCCCCATTTAATAAGAATGTCAGGAAAACACATTTAAAACTGAGTCATCAGTGGCACTCATTGCCACATGGTATCATCAAGGCCAAATATTTAATAGGATTAAAAAATCCAAATTTGTACTTACTTGTTTGTAAGGACACCAGCCAGTGACACTGGGTGGGACTGAGAAAAGGCAGAAGACACAAAGGCCTCGGTGGCTGTGGAACATCTACAGCTGTTAAGTCTCAGGAGCCTTAACAGTGGATGAAAACCCCTTTGTAAAAGGAGCTATGTGAACATGGAAAGAGACAACAGCAGTGACCTGAGATGGCAAGATGACAAGTGATGATGCGCTGGGACTGGCCGTCTCCAGCTGGTGGGTACCAGCAGGGACCGAGCAGGAGCAAGCGATGTTTGGGAAGGGCTTCTGGGGTAAAGGAGGACCTGTCTGGAAAGGGTGCGAGTGGCTCCAGGCAAGTGGGAATGGTGGCAGCATGGTGGGTCACTGGTGGAGCAGAGGGGCTGTGAGGTGGCACAGAAAGCAGCATAAAGATGTGAGTATGGGGAGGCTGAGCTGTGAAGAGCCTTGTGTTTGAAGACAAGAAGCCTGAAGGAGAGATTTGGTACTTCAGGGTTCCTTTTGGCCTGGAAAGCATGAGACCTTATTGAGTAATTGAGCTGGGAACCACAGGGTACCACAGGAATGAACCACTGGACCCTGATGGCTTTGCTTGATTTTTCATCTTCCATTCGCTGCTCCTCTGCCTTCCTCTCTCGTTTGACTGTGGTTGATTTGTCGGGTTTGTTTTTCTTTACTTCATTCCACCTTTTCTCTTTCCTTTTATGTCTTAAATTGTTATTCAGCTGTTTTGATTTAAATTATGTTTATGTACAGTTACTCACAGCTCTGACTGTTGCCTCCTCCCTCCTGCGACTGTCTCTGATGCTTGCACATTCACTTTGGCTGCTTTACAGCAGATGCCTGGAGCAGTAAATGAAAGCAGCCCTTTTATCAGTGAGCCCTTTCACCTCTGATTTTTTATTTCTTATTAAGGCTCCAACCAGTCCTAGCATTCTCTTCAAATGTAGTATGTGCAACTCAAAACAACAACAACCACCGCCGCCACCAGAAACCCAGCTAAACTGCAAAATTATCGACTCTACTAAACCATCCCTCGTCCCTCTCCCTCATTTTTCAGCAGTTCAGCAGTGTTGCTTGTAGAGGGTGTTACACGGACCCCACTGTGGCACTCTGAACACCACATGTGGCCAATCTAATTTAGCCTATGGCTAAACAAATCCCCAGTCATGGAATAAACCTGCTTATGTTATTAACAAATGCTGTGAGAAAATGTTTAACACTGCTTTGTGAAACAGAAGTTGGAAAAAAAAAAGACTCATAATTTCTTCCAGGGCACAGAAATGTCATTGTGGTCAGCAATTCACTGAAATGTGAATATTCAAATATGTATATAATTCAGTGTTTAAAAAAAATGAGGGGAGGGGTGTTTTCTTTTACAGGAGATTGAAAACATCAACATTGAAAATCTGGAGACTCCTTGAAGATTTTCCAAGAAAAGTGGACAGAAGCAGTTCAGTTTTGAAATTAAAGCCTCTGGGCTTCCCAAGGGGTTTGTGGGTTTTTCATAAAATGAGATGTTTTTCATAATTTTGAAAAAGAGATGCATTCCCCCCATAAATCTCATCTGCATGACTGCCCTTCTACAGACAAACTCCATATACCAGTGTTTGAAAGGAAGATGAAAAATGCCATCAGTGTTAAGCATATTGCTAATTCACCGAAAGATATTTTTTTATCTGGACATTATGCCACATTATGGAGGAACGAACAAAATAAAAAAAGAAACAAGAAAAAACACATTAGCAGTAAAATTTCCAGCAAAAACATCTTTAAAAGAAAAACATAACTAGCTTTGCAGCAAAGTATACTCAAAAACCCAATGGAGTATTTGATTCAGGAACTGAATCTGCAAGTGCTTACTCGTTTGAGTTGCCTTTCTTGTCCTTTCAAACCACTGAAAGGAAAAACCCCTTGTAAGCCTATAACCAGACTCACTGAAGTTCTTCTTTGTCCTTCAAAGACCTTTGTTGCACCTTGCATGGGGATAGTTTTATCCTGTATTTGGAGTGAGCTCTAACAGGTGTAGAGGTGCAAGAACTGGATCCAGAGGTTCAAAATTGCAATAGCAAGAAAAAAGAGCACTGCAGCATGGTACGCTTGGAATGCTATCAAGACGTAAGTAATAAAGAAAAGACATTTTCAAGGAAGCATAATAATAGAGTAAATACAGCCAGTTAGCATGGATGAATTTCAAAGAGGGAAGAAAGGAAACATCATGTAAAGAACTGCATAACAATGGATCTGAAAGATATCCAAGTAAGAAGAAAATAGCAGTCCTGTCCCAAACATTAGAAGGCTTCTGCCTGTCATTATGGAAGATTATGCTATTATTCAATTACATAATGGATACTTATATAATTCATCCAATTGTAAACAGATTCTTTAAAAATCCATTTTATCCCACAAACAAGAACATAATTTTTAGCAAAGAACCACTTAAACCTTTCTTCCTTGTATCTCTGCCTGTACAGCTTATGTTTTTCATTCACCTGACTAGATGGTTTTCTGCATCCTTTCTGATGAACACCAGAGAAGGGACATGAAGTGTCCTTTTCCCTTTTATCTTCTTGGTCCCAGGAGTAAGAATGAAGACTTTCCTCATGAGATGACTCCCATCTATCCAGGAAGCCAGAAGCAGTGCATTCTCCAGAGCTCCACATCACAAGTAACTAAGTTCTCCCTGAACACCAAATGGTTATGTAGCTAAGCATCAAACGTTGTGAATGATTCCTCCACTACGTAAATTGCACCCCACAAAGCAAGATACAGGTGACTTACAACCCTTTCCAGCTCACCTGTCCAACTGAGAGGAGCTAGGTCAAGAGCATCAACAATTTCTGGTGGTGGTTAGGACACAGGGCTGGCATTGATGAATCTGGGTTCATTTCTTCTTCCTGCAGCCTTCCTGAGTGACTATTGCTAGTTTCTTGCAGATTTAATTCAGCCACCTGTGGCCTAGCCCCTATTTTGTCTTGGCTCCTTAGATCAGGGCTGCTGGGGGACTTTGAGAAACAGCTCCCTTTCCACTGCATGGTCCTGCTCAGCCTGGGATCCAGCTGGGCACGGGATGCTGCTTCTCTGATGCCCCAGTCTGTGAGCTGGGGAGGGCATGATGTGATGGGGCGGGCACTGCTGCGCAAAGGAATTGGGATAAATTACTCCTACAGAAAGGAGGAGACAGAGGTAACTGAGTCATGTGCAATTCTCTAGTTTGCCCCAGCTGTGGTATGGGTATGCTCTAAATGCAGGCTGTGAAATTACATCTGTATATAATATACCTGCCATTGCAACCTGTACATTGCTATCATTGCAATCTCTGAGAAAGAAAAAGGTAGTTTCCAGGCTTTCTACCACCTTGTCCCCTGAGTCTCGGTGTCTATCCCATGCCCTGACATGGACACTGCAAAACTATGGATTCGTTTTTCCCTCCAAGGAAGGATTTCCAGGCAAAACTGATCCTTGCTTGTTCCTGCTACACAGAGCTGGTTTCTTGCCAAGCCTGTGCACCTGTGTGCTTAAAGCACACCCTGTATTGATGTGGGACCCTGTCTTTGTGCCTAAGAAGGAATTGCCAAATCAGATTGATTGCCCTCATGGTGGTTTAAGAATTAAAATGTCCTGAAACACAGGTGGGATTCAGGGGTTAGATTTGCTTGGGCAGGCGTAGTGGCTTTGGAAGTACAGAGAAATTGTAGGTCCTGGTGAAGGATACACTGAAGATGAAGAAACCTGATGGGGTCTCAGCTAAAAGCAGAGGAAAAGCAAGGAAATGCTGTAGATACTCAGGGTAAGAGAAGAGGTTGTAGTGAGCATATTAATTTCCAGATCCATAATAACACATTGGTGTTGTAAGAGTTAAAACATAAGTGCAGACAGTGACCTTGGAGCCCATCCTGCCATAGTGAAATTCACATCAGGTGGTAGGTTTTCAAATGCAACAACACCAGTGCAGAGAACCTGAGAGTTAATATGAAAATAATTTTAAGAATGGGTAATTTTAAAGGCCTGGAGATTGCTGCCTTGAATACCTTTCCTCAGGCCCAATTGCAGGGAGTGTACAGGTTAGGAGCAATTAAAAGAAAGGAAATCTTTGAGTGCTCACCCACAGGGCCAAAAAAAAAAAGAAAGAAAAAGAACACTTACCAAGTGGAAGTGTGGAAGTTGATGTTTAACTACATGTCAAGCAAAGCTGTACTGAGGAGCAGGGGGATGCTTCAAAGTGGCTGCTCGTGACAAGGTCCTTCCTATAGGCTTTGCACATGCTCGAAGATGCACACATGAATACGACGGTAACCACTTGAGAAGACAGACAGAAAGCCCTCTGAAGGTGGGAAAGAATCAAGAGAAAAGAAGCTGACCCAGCCAAGCTGGCTCAACTCTATTAAAAAGGGATAGCTGAAGGCTAAATGAGGTGGAAAATATGGCGTTATCAAGATATAGATTTGTCATAAAGGCTGCATTATTAATTTCAAATATTTGAAAACATTAAAGACACCAAACTTGTACATATGTGGCAACAGCCCATCCACACAGATTAATCTGGGTGAAATACAGTGAGTATTTTGGGTAATCCTATTGCATAAGCCACAGGACAAGACAGAGTATTTATTGTGCCTTCGTTATTTTATGGAACACATGACTCATTCAAAGTCTTAAATATTGACTTGATCTTCTGCCTAGCAAAGTAGAAAAAGCCCAGATTTTTCCTTCTGCACCGAGAAACAGGTAACTACCCAAGGTCATACAAGAAGTCTGTGGCAGGGAGAAGAATTGCTTTCACCTCTCCTGAGTCACAAGCCAGTGCTGCCATTTCCCAGCTATTCTTCTCTACCTGTGATCAATGTTTTGTCTTACAAGCTGTGGAAAGACAGGGACAAAATACAGTAGCTATCTCCTCCACAAATGGGTCATTCCATTTGGTTTTACTGCTCTGAAATAAAAAAAAAAGCATATAGAATTTTGAGGAAAGATCAATTAAATGCAGAAGAAAAGATTGGATGCATTCATCGTACTGTTTTTTTAAGAGATGACTGGCAGACAGCATAGGACAAAGAGGATCCTTTTGAAAAGGATTCCTCTCACTCCTGTAAGTGTTTCTAAATGGTAATGGTCTCTAACTATATGTCAACTCTTTCCAACTTCATTCATCAAACAGAACCTCTAGAGAGACCATGTTGATCCCCATGGCTATAAAATTCCCTCGGTGCTGTAATGATCTGAAGGTACAAAAATTCCATGGAAATAAATCCCAATTAAATACCCATTAACAACGATGGAAAGATCACTGGGGCTATTAGAGGCAGCCCTAAGACACAGCAACCACACACAAAAAATTGTCCGGCTTCTTATTTATCTGCTTTAATCAGTGTAGCGCAAAGAAAAACCTTCCTAACATTTCAATAACTAGTGCTAATTTATTGCAACTGAACTCAGTAGCATTTTCATAAGGCTTAAGTACTTATTATTTGTACCATGGCAACAACTAGCAGTCTCAATCCAGATCATTCCTTTTTCTTCAGTATTTTAAGAGAAGCTTCTGCTCCCCTTCCTCCAGAGCAAGAAACAATGGAAGGTGTAAGACCCCCATATTATCCAAGTAACACAAAGAGTTCAAGCAACTTGTGTCATTTTTCTTGGAAGGCTGTGACAAAGTCTGGAACTGAGCACACTTTTACAGAGTTTAAACTATAGGAGACTCCCCTTTAATAGTAGGATGTCTTTAAACTCATTGCTGATAATAGGCTTGATTCACAAGTGTGTAGTGCTGGCTGATTTCTGTCGTGTTCCAGAGATCTAACACAGAATTGAGTAAGCAGATTATTGTTGAAATACCTACTCCCATGTTTCCATTCAAACACAACTTTATTCTTTGAGTATTCAGACACATCTGATCCCAAATCCAGCTATGCATCATGCCCCAGTGAAAATATGACAAGGAGACGGTCCTCAGCCTCGCCGGCAGTCAAGCATCATTCAGGACACTGAGCATAGGGCAGAGCCCACATGGGCTATTTATTTACTGATATTGCAAAGGCAGTTTCCTCCTGTACTTTAAACCTTTCTGCCATATATAACTGGAATGAATCCTCACCACCCTGTGACAATTTACACCAAGCAAAAATCTGGTCTTTGCAACTTCTTCAAAACCTCACTGCAATTATAGCTGCAGACCCACAAAAGTCCAAGACCTGAATATTCCTGATATTGAAATAGACTGTGCCATCCTAACTGCACCATCACCTAACAAGCGATGTGATCTGTGTGATACACTCTAGTCCAGGTTTTGATCTCGACACAGCACACAGAGAGCATCGTTGAAAGTGACATGTGATATCTTACTGAATTCAGGCTCAGGGAAATTGCCAGTACTTATCTTGCTTGACCAGAGTGCAGCCTTCAAAGCAGTAATCATGAAATCTTATTACTGTACAAAGATTGGAATTATACACTGGCATCTGTGGTTCACACTTTTTGATTGGTTTAGGCCTTACTTGACTGGGAGATACTAGTTTCTGTCACTGGAAAACTTCCTCGGTGCTGTCTTCCTTCTGACAAGCTCCTACCAGCTCCAAAGGGGAGTGCATTACACACAGTTTTGACAAATTTTGTCCTAACAAGTGGAAGCACAATTTATTTGGTTTTCCTCAAATCCGAAAAGCCACCTACACTCTCTTATCGAAGTGCCATGAAATCAAAGTGAAAAATGAATGCTTAGCAAGCAAGCACTGTTAAAAATCTGAAACCACTGGCTCTGCATTTTCATCCACTGCCTTAAAACATTTACTCCCACTGCAAATAATTGACTAATCAAACTAAAACTTCCTTGGGAAAGCAAGTGGTTCTGACCTGGCCCATGTACTTTCCACTTCACACTAATAAATCAGTATTTTTCTACTGCCCTTTGCCTTTTTTCCTGTAGGTTATCAGTAGTCTCATTGCCCAATTGCTGTTGCCTTTGTCAGCTGGATTCTGGCTTTTTCTTTCTTTTTGCTGGCACCTGTTTTAAAGCTTGAGCACAGCTCCAGAACACACTGTCCATCAACTGACTTCAACACAAACTTCTTTTCGCAATGCATCGTGTTGTATTCCCTGGTGCAGGTTTCTGCCCTAATGTTCACAGCTGATGGGCTTCATGGATTGGTTTTGAAATCAGTAAATCATTCTGTTTCCCACCTAGCTGCCACCAGCATATTTCTGCAGACCATCATGTTGCCCTACATTTGATTAAATAAGAATTCCTTAGACTTCATTCATAGCCATGTAATAGGCCTGTAGAAACTACACAATCAGCTCCAAGAAACAAGGTCTTAAGAAACTGTGCCACATACTTTGGTGTCTTTCAATACATTTTGTCAGTTGGAAATGAGGACAAGTTAAGATTACATGACCAATATGTTTCCTCACAGATATCTCAGCATCATTATGTGGCAAAGACTCCTTCTCAAGCACCGGTTTAAAAAGTCAGCTTTGATCAGACTCTGATTATTGAAAAAGACCAAATCCTGGAGCTGGCCACAAGCCCCTGGCTTTTAATTCTTACTGAGAATATTCAATATCTTGCATGGATCTGATTTTCTGCTTCTTTATTATTATTATTATTATTATTATTATTATTATTATTATTATTATTATTATTATTATTATTATTATTATTATTATTGTAAGTCTGATCAACTGGATTTAAGACTTTCTAGAGCAAAGACTTTTAATGAAATCTGAGAACTGAGATACAATGCTGCTGGTATAGTTGGTATAGCCAATAGCTAAATTTTCATGAGCTTCTCACTGCAAACCCCTTATTTTGGTAGGTTTTAGATTTCCCCAAAATGTAGCTGGTTTGGGGGGATTATATCTAACAAAAGCCCACCTCATGCTGACTTTTCTTGTGTAAATGTTGAACAAAACCAACCTAGCCATTTCTCTGAAAGGGCTTAGGAGGATATACATTGTTTTGCCCCTTGTAGTAAATTAATTGCTGGATACTTTTCCTCAGGGAAGCTGTGCTGGGTCCTCTCCAGATCAGATACACTTGGGTGGGGTTATGAACTCATAACCCTGTGCCTCTTCTTACTGGTGAAAGCTGGGTAAGTTTACTTTTTTTCCAATAAAGATGGAAACCCACCCAAATTTGACTGTGTTGAGGTTCTTTGAAAAGCTATGGCTTGCTCAACTTTACATGGAGACTCATTAGATGCTGGAGTTTGATTCTCAAGAACTCCACCGTGCCACATGGTTTCCTCCGCACCTCAGTCCTCCCATCCTGACCAGGTCATACAGATGCTGTCCTACAGAATAAAGAAGCACCTCCCCATCTGGGCTCTGTGGCCACATTTCCCTGGCCACATTTCCCCCTAGGAAATGGTGAGAGTTAGCATTAATGGGGAGTACTGGAAAATCAGAGAGCAGGAGGGAACCTGCAGTGCTGGGCTGGAGCAGGGGAAAGGCTGGTAGAGAGTTCTGGGAGGTTGGATGGGGAAGGGCAGGTACAGAAAAACAGGTACAAATTCAAAGGAGCGCAGAAAAAAGAGGAAAGGAGGATGATTAGGTGTTTGAGAGGACATAGGCAATAGGAATCAGCTTCTGTAGTCTGTGCTGCCAGAAAGTAGCAATAAAAACACAGACAAAACAGTTTAGCTAAATTAATATTAAATCCAGGAGAGATCCTTGGGTCAAATCCTCTCTTGTACACTTCAAGCCCTGTCCAGTGCCTGAAGAGATGTGGGACTGTGGGAACATGCTTCAGCGCTGCCAACACATTAAGCCAAGAAGCACTTAAGACAGCACCAGTGTGAGCTGATTTAACAGGGAAAGCGAGAGGAACAGGGTAGGTCTGACATATGCATCCTACATGTCCCACTCACAGCATCAACCACTGCAGGCTTCTTCCCTGGGGGCACTCTCAGAGGACTGAGCACAGCTCATTGCAGCAGTGATAGCTGCGGTGCCACCTCCCACATAATCTGCAGCCACAGTAAGTAATGAATGAGCCTGGCCAAGACCTGGGACACCCTCGCTGGGTTTCCTCTTCACCCTGCAGCATAGTGAACACATGTTCCCTGTGCAGGGGAGTGCTCTAACCCCAGGCATGTGGCAGAGATTCATGGCTCATGGGGGCAGAATAAAAACACCAGAGGGGACGAGAGTGCAGCCTATGTGTTTGGGAGCTCAGTGAGCCACGGGAGCCCTTGGCTTGATCCCAGGACTGTTGATGCTCTTTGCATGAAACAGTCAAGGAGCAAATTTCTTCAGTACCCCAGTCTCATTCAATGAATAGTGAGTTATACAGTATTTCATTGCAACACATAACTCCATTATTGCTAAGAGGCATGAGGTGAAATTATAGATATTCCTTGACTCCCATCCTATTACTAGTATGAGACAAAATGATACATGTGCTGATAAAAGGATTTGAAATGATGGTCTGTGTGTCAGAAGTGCCAGTACAGTCAGAATTATTTTTAAAAGATTATATTAAAGCATAAATTAAAAGGCTATCCAGAAAGAAAAGTAGATGACTTCCAATAGGGTATAACATCTATCAAGGTTTAGCATATACTGTGTAGTTACCCTTAATGGGCTCAGTCTTTCTCATAGATTATTCACATATTCTGTGGGAAGTCCGGCTGGATCCTCTTTCTACCCCCTGTAAACCACGGTTGATAATATCTTTCCATTATATTCCTAAGGTGTAGCTATTTCATTTTTACCCAAGGGATCCCAGAGCTATTGTGTAGTCCCTAGAAAGCTTTAAAACAATTTGTCTGTGTAGCAATTCTTCTTTATTCCTCCCCAATGCACAAAACCTCACATTTTCTTAATTTGATCACATGAAATGTTTGGGCTTGACTACTGACAAAAATCACAATCTTTTAAAGGGGAAGAAAAAAAAAAAGAAATTTCTTGAGAGGTTACCTGTTGTCTGTGTAATGCTTGGACAAACAGTGCTTGGACAATCCATTAGTTGATTAGATACTAATTCCCTGTGGTTTATCTTAAAGGTACATAGTTCAGCCTTTTAGCAAGTTCACTCTTAAAAGCAGCACACATACCTGGACGAGCCAATGGAAAAAAGTAACAATGCTAACAGAATGAAAATATTCAGTCTTCCTACAGAGGATTTTGCCTCATAAATATTTTTAATTTCTTTTTTTTTCCTACTGAGATTTCCACAAATTACGCAAATAGAGAGAGCGTCTGCTGGGAGAACAGTATCCTAAATGACTGTTAACTGCCTAAAAATTGCCTGCAAGTACATTTTTGGCTTTGTCTTGCCTAATAATGGCTCATTGTTGAATTATCCATTTCTTTATTGGATATGAAGACAAATTATCAAAGCAAATGGAAGTGTTCTAGACTGAAATGACTGTTATCTTAGGCCTGATCAATTGGTTACTGAGGTTATTTCTTCCTCACCCTGACTTCCCAGAAAAACTCTTTGCTTCACCACAGGAAACCGATTTCTACATTTACATGCTATCACTCCTGAAGCTAATGGAGATATTTTTAAAATAGCGTTATCTAGACCATGTTTGGCCCTGCCAGCCCAGCCTGGGATGCCTGACAGGAGGTGTATCAGCATGACGGGAGCAGATCAAAGGGCTCACAAACCCATGAATCCCCACATGGTTGGTTGCCTCTAAATTGGGCAGAGCTGCTTGGGTGGCATGTAGCCAAAGCTATGAGGTGCTCCTTCTGAAGCTTTCTTATCCATGAATCTTATCTACTTTTTAGGACTTACCTCAGGTGACAGAAGCCTCCCACCACTGTTAATGCTGGCAGAGCTTCCCCAGGGATGGCAGCCACGGGCCCTAGCCCTGAAGACTCTGCCTGGCTCCCTCATTTTCTCATGGTGTGGGGACACTGCTGCCCTGCCTCTGTTGTGTGATGCTGGTGGCACTGGTGACCAATGGTCCTGGCAGGGATGTGGTGGCACGACTTTCTGCACTTGCACAGGAGCCAGCTCAGATTCCCAGTCCCAGCCAAAGCTTTCGCTTGCTGGGTGTGGACTTTTGGATCCTGGGGATGCAGAGCCAGCAGGGACGGGGCTGACTGTCAGGTCTGAGGTCTGGAAGGTTTCTGTCCCACATGGCAGTTTTGAATGCTGTTGTGTAAGTTTTTCCCCTGTCACAGCTGGATTGCAGCGGGGCTGATTGGGAGCACTTTAATTACAAGGGTTGCAGCAACAACAGGCTCCAGTGCAGCCCGTGGCTTGGAAAGTGTCTGACTGAGGTAGCTGCAAGCCACAAGGCTGAGCCCTGGCATGCCAACGGGGCTTGGCGCTGCATCTTCTGTAGCTGATCTAATTCCCTTTAGCTTCTCCCAGAGAAGAGCTGATACTTGCAGTTCTGCCTTACAGAGTTTCTTGGTAAATCTCAAGACACAGAAAGTCTTTACAGGCACTTTCTACTTTAGAGTTTACCCCAGTCTACTATTGCTCACTAAAAAACAAACTTGAAGAAGTCTTACTAGGTAGTTTGAGCTAGTAACCTTCACTGCAACAGGGATTAGTTGCAAATGAATTTATTATTATACTTAGCCATATTCTGGTACCCATGTCTCCACACTTTTGTGTCTGTAATAAATAAGAAGAAGGGAGAAAGAAATAAAGAAAATTCATACCCCCAATTTTTTCCTTCTAAAGCAGTGAAATAGGGCATGACCCTCTATAAATAATCCTCTAATACAAAGAACAAAAATTCCATTATCCTCTTCTTATATCTGTAGAGCATATGTTTTGACTGAGAAGAGTCTGTTTTGACCAAAAAACAACAGAAAAATGTGGCCTAGAGCAGGAACGTCTTCTGTGAGCAGCAGGAACTGAAGTAGCTTTTAATACAGTACAATCAAAACTTGATTAACTCCGACTTAAAAAATTCCCATACCTGAATCTTCTCCCAAACTGGACTTTATCTTAACAAGGGACAACAGGACATCCTCATCTAATGCTCCTAGCTTTCAAAACTTGTACCCCATCAGACAGGTTTCAGTTTTGTGTTGGCTGCATTAGTGGGATAGTGCTGGTTCAGGAAAATGAAACATCTTTGATTAATAAAATTCACACTTGTGCTAAGGGACGACATTGGACCCGCTCACTGCTTAATTCTCATCTAAGCCCTCAGGCTTAAGCCAAACCTATTTGCCTTGTGCTGACTTTCTGCACAGGGGTGAATTTCATTCTATCTGAGATCTGTCTGTGCAACATTATGCAAGAAGTAAAGAGGAATGAGAAATAGTCTCCCTCCATTCCCGCAACATGTCCTCGATTTCCTCTTAAAATGTCTCTGATAATTGCTTTCAAATGCTGGCATGTATGCACCCGTTGGAGGAGGCAGTCTTTCAAAGAAAATGTGCAAATCTCTAGGGCTGATTTTGGTTCTCAGAGGATGGAGTTCCCTAAAACAAACCCTTAAAAAAATAAGAAGTTGCTAATTCTCTAATGAATGCATCTGAAGAACAAGACATATCTTTTTTTTCAGTCTGACAGAATGAAATATCAATCCTGAGTAACATTTGCATGTAATTACATAGCTCATCTAGCTTTTCCTGATCAAGCGATATGGCATGCAGGCCAAGCACCAACGTACAATAAAACAGACTAAATCCTTATTGCCAAGATTAGCTTCAACTGCTGTTTGGGTTTCTTGGTGAAAATGCATTTTCAAGTCAGCTGATGGCTACATATTATTGTCCCACTAAAAAGTGTTGGAAGGGCTAAGCACTCTAAACACCAGCTATTGCAATAATGTATTCCTTTTGTTGATCTAAAGATGCAGAAGTTCTCATCTTCTCATCATAACAGACTTAATGAAAATCTCTGGCGACAAATTGATTTTTTTCAACCTGCCAAGTTCCTGTAGTAGATTTAAAATGAAGTAATCTTTAATTAATTCTTAACATTTAATCCCAATAAAACACTCAAACAGCAGCTTCTGCTGGCATTCGGAATGCAGCTGTTTAGTAAAATAGCAGCAGAAGTTCCAGTTTGTGGATGGATGCATTTCTCTTTGTCTCTTTACACAATAGACTATGCCCATGGTTAACTGGGTAACATGGTTAACCCCAGAACTGACTTTCCCATAGTGTATTTTGTTCTGATTATGATACACAAACCTTCACATACATAGAGCTCTCACTGAAGTCACATTAGGCCAAAGCTGAAGAGAACTGAAGAAATACATCCTGTCTGGTGCTGCCACTTCATCAGCTTTATATCAGCTTGTAAGGGAAACTTGCACATAGAAGCAAAGCCAACCCCAGTGAAACTCAGAGTTTTCATCTCTCATTTCCATAGGACATCCTTCAGAAGATCCCACCTGGGAATGAACTATCAGCTAAGACATGTGGACATGTTCCTGTAGCACAGTGTTTCAGGAACAAAATCTACTGTTACCTACAGAAATATAATTTGAAATGTCGTCAAACCAGAGATACACAATGCCAGTGAATATTCTGATTCTCAGAGTCTGACTGGTTTTTGACATGGCTCACCCACATAGTAAGAAAGTTCATATTTTCCTGCTGTTCAAGTGTCTGATGCTGCCAGCAATGCTGCCAGCATCAGCCCTGTTGCTCTCCATAGGGCCTTTCACAATTGTAAAGCACATTTTTGTTTTCTTCCATCATAAGCTTTTTTGTTCACTGTTGGCCAAATAATGTTGATAATAATCCCTTCTAGGGAAAGAAGTTTACAAGCATAAAAATTACCTTTGTGTCTTGTAAGGCAACACAATCTCTAGCTCCCTGTGGTCATTTGTCATAGGAAAATGAAAGTGTTTAATGGCGTTGACCAACACCACATGCTCAATCTTCTCTGAGAGCCCAGAAGTTTTGGTCATGGGTTAGATACTAGTCAGCCATGCATGCCACATCTATATAAAGCACAGGCCTTTAGTTCAACCTTTCCACTTTTAAAAAAGTACATTGTTCTGGCTTTTTTCAGGCAACTACTACTAATTACTGTACACATGTAATACTTTTTCTGATTTAACCTCTCACACATCATAGAAAAGCCATGTGAGAAGGGAAAATTGCACATGGGGCCTCATATCTCTTATCATCAGCTTCTGACCTCACAGAGGTGAAGACAAAGGTGAATCAAAATCCTATCCAGAACTGTTGGAAGACGTAGGCACACAGTCCTTTCAAAATAGTCAGATAAGAGGGTTTTTTTGGTCATGGCCAGACATGAAAGGGTTAAAGACAACATAAAGAAGGCAGGTCTGCAAGATCTGAGTTTGAGCTGAAGAGGAAACCACTGAGATGGCTGCCATCAGGCTGACCTGTTGTGTCTCCTGGTTTCTTTGCAGTTCTCCATCTGTCTCTGTCCATCTGGTGACCCTTGCCTTCTACTTTGATTGCAGGCTCTTGAGACTTTTGGAGCTTCTGGGGGTTTGGGACTTTTGGAGCCTGTACTGCACTTGGAACAAGTCCACATGTCCTAGTCATGAACAAGAGTCCCTCATGTGATGATATCAATGATAGTGATGGACCAGAGTTCCCATCCTTTGGGAAATCCTGGTGGTGTAATTATTTTCTCTTCTGGAACCAAAAGCAGATATTTGTCACAGAAAGGAAATTATTTTTAAAAAATTAATGAGCACCATTAAGGTATTTTATGTGAATGATACCCAACATAGGTCTGTTAAGTATTACATGTGAAACAATCAGCATAGTATTAACAGTTGTTGGTATGACCTAAGAGTCTAAATAAAGTTAATTGAAATGCCAGTGACATAGCAAAACTTTTTTATCTTTGAAGGTAAGAAAGATTTTGTCTTACTGTAACAAAATGTTTCAGCATTACTAAAATAAAATTATAGTGTTGCAATTATTTGTTTCAACTTATCTTTGGAAACATCATAATAGTTGACACATTCCTGCAAAACATTTCATAGTGATGAAGCCACACTTGTTGGATAGGAAGCAGTTCTTTCAGAAAACCTCTGCCTCAGAGAGTTTAGCTTTGGCCTGACGCTAGAACTCTGCATAATGAAATCATGAGAGAACTTGCATTTGCGACTGCCCTGGGTGAAAGCACATCTTTGAATGAGTGAACAACAAAACTCTCCCTGCATTAACATTCAAGATGGATCTAAGGAGACAGTGCTCCAGCCTTCAATTATTTTCTGCTAAGCACCCAAACAACTAGGGCAACCTGGAAAAAGCTACGCATCTGTAGTGAAATACATACAACTAGAATAAGGAGCAATATCAACTCCATTGTGCCCAGACACAAAACACTCTTTTTTTTAAAAAATACCTGAAGATCCTTGAATAAAAGCATTTATATTAAGGTAGTATCTGAAAAGTTATGTCATTATGACGACTGCATCAACAGCTCATGCAACCCACCATTCAGAGGGTTTAAACGCTCCAGCTATTCCCTTTGCCTGGTGGATAATTTTGCAGGAGGGAGAGAAGCTGATGGTCCTGCCCATGCCTACTTCCCTAACTCAGGCCCAGCATTTCAGAGGTATCAAGAGGAATGCACTGCGAAAACACCAAGTCCATTATTTCCATAAATGCATGGAAACCAACAATATTCAAGAAAGAACAAAATGGGAGTGCTGGGCCCTGTGCAGTGCTTTGCATTCATTACCCTCAGAGAGGCTTCATGCACGTACTCAGTGTCATTCTCCTAGTTCTCCAGCATCTCAGCCTCGGCACAGTGTGTAAGTAATGTGTGGATAACTTTTTCTTATCTTTTCTTATTAAAAGAGAGAGAGAAAGAAAGAAGCAGCAAACCTAAACTGATTCCAATCCAAGGACCTTTTCCATCTCCCATAAAAAAACTCACATTCTTTGGCCTTATAAATAAGTTTATGTTAACAGACTAACATCATAAATAACAGCCCAGTTTGACGCTGGCAAAAAGATGAACTGCATCTATTAAATGTGGCTCACCTCCATGAGTCTAAACTAGGCTATGAAAATATAACTGACCTGATTCTGTGAGATAGCCATGAAAGACAATGCACTGGGCACACATGCTTCGCCTCTCAGGACACTGCTGCTGGAGCCCTGCGTGAGAGCAGGCATGCTTCCTTTAGGGAGCCTGCTTAGGTATTGAAGTGCCAAAAGAAAAGGCGGATCTAGCTGGGTCATTCATCACAGCTTCCTTCAGAGCTCTGGCTCCCTGTATGGATGGCAAAGGGATATCAACACATTCAGAAAATGGTCCCTTCCTACCTCTCCCCACCCCAGGGAAATGGAAGCTTCATGACACCGTGGCAGGGCTTCCTGCCATGGGGCGGTGAAGCTCCTACAGCCAGCCCAGACCACGCCACCCTCCCAAAACCCCAGATCTTTAGAGTCGCTCAGGGTTTGGAGCACCCAGTACCTGTAAGAGATCTGCTGGGCTCACTTTCTTGTTTTTAATTTAATGACTAGCAGAGCTGCTGCCCAACTTTGGCATGATGGCAGCACCCTTGTTCACCCACATTCAGTTCCCCTCCATCCAAGGAGCTGCAGTGCAGACCTTGTGCCCCAGGGTTGAGCCCAGCGCAGTACATGATGGGCCAAGTCCCCAGGAGCCTTTGTTGGATAAATGCAAGTGTGACGGAACCAGGAGGTAGACAGGGAAATACCAATGTCCCTGTAAGAGAACTGCTTTCGGAGCCCTTGTTTTTCCAGTGGGCTCCAATGTAAAATGAACACTCCCCAGGGAGAGATTAGCTTAAGCACCTTCGTATGGAGGACTCCTTCCCCATCATGTTGATTACCATTGCTGCCCATCAGCATGCCGCTTGCATCAGCTCCTTGTTCATTCCTGTGCCACTGATACTTTCTAATCAGTCTCTAGCCAGTTCATCATAAATGGCCCCCATCAATCCAGCCTCGCAGCCTGTGCAATACTGTCATAGCAAAGTCAGACCAGGCAAAATAAACTTGAAACTTCAACCAGGTTCAGCTCCAGGTTGGAGACAGTAGAGAGTGCTGAGACAGCTCAGACCAGGATCAGGGGACCCAAGATCTCCTCCTGCCATCAGTTCTCGCTCTCTGTGTGGCCTCAAGAAAGTTACAATAATGCTAGACCAGACTGCGGTCTGAGTTACAGGCAAGGGTGTTAAATCTGTTGCGTTCACACATAAAATGTGCTTGTAATACTTCGTGAGGCCCTCTGATATCTGCACAGTAAAGGTGCTAAGGAAACAAGTACAGTTATTCATGGAGATCCAGAAACCAGAGCCAATAACTGACTTTTGTCTGTCTTCAACCTTAAAGCAGGTAAAATTTGCCAGTTTTGGCAGTTTCACTGTGAGCTTTGGTTCAGCTGACCTTAATCTCCTGGAAAACAGGAATCCACAGAAAGAAACCCTATATATATATATATATATATATACACGAATGTGTGTGTGTGTGTGTGAGAGAGTAAGCTGCTGCCTTACTGAATTTCAGTAGCCCAACTTTAGCTCACGTGCTTTCTCCATGGGTCTGGCCACATGAACAGCTTACCACAAGAAATGTTAAGGTGCAAATTTGCAGCACATCAGCTGCTCCACAATAACTGTATGAGCTTGCAAGCCATGACGGATGCAAGGCAGTCCAGCCCTTGCTCTTTGACAGTTAAGCTACTTCATATTTAATGCAAGGGTTTACCACAGCTACCTCACGGGGCCAAGCACAAGTACAAGTTACCGCAGACTAGCTGATGTGTTGTAAGTTTGCACCATGTATCACAACTTGCTTTAGAAATATGTGGTGGCAAGGCATGAAGACGATGAGGGCAGCAAGACTGGCTCTGGGCTCCCCAGATCATAAAGCCCTCCTTGCACTCCTGGTTCTGCAGGGTCTTGACAGCAAACTGTTGCAATGCAGCAATGTTCTGATTAGTCAAACCTGGGGCCATGTTCATTGGGTGCCTGCTGGGGTGTCCAGACAAGCTTGGTGCACCACAGAGCCTCTCTCTCTTGCCAAGTGTCTCGCCAGCACCAGTCCCAAAGGTGCAGCAGTGCTGTCTGCACATCTTTTCAGGGTTTCACCCAGCCCAAGGTCCATCCATGTCTGCCCATGTTGTATAGGTGTGCTCATGGGCTCTGTGTTGAGGGCACTGGGTGTCTCTGCGGCTTTTGGGGTGTTTTCCCCATCCTTTGAGGCCCAGGCTTTGGGTGTCCCATGTAGAACAGTGGCCACCAGAATGTGGACCTCATTGTGGGATGAAACCACCGAGGTCAGGCTGAGCTCAGATGTGCTGTGGTGAAGCGCAGCAGGGGTGACTGATGTAGAAGGAAAACAAAGCTGCCTCGCACAGCCACCCTCCTGCTCCCTCTGCAGTGTTACAAACCTTTAAATCCCCTCCTTGTGCTCCCACAGTCCCCACCTCAGCCCAGCTCTGCACCCCCAGGTTCCTGTTACCACCTCCTATTGTCTGTCTGGGAACCCTGTGGGGACAGCAGTGACTGAGGATTGTTGCTGCATGGTACATTTTTGATCACAGAACTGAGAAAGCTCAGGTCACCTCTGCTTGGATTGCTTCATGGTGACTTGTTTCTGTGAGCATATTCCAGCTTAGGGATCTTGCTACCAGCCTTGGTGGAGGAACACTCAGAAATCATGGTAGATAAGGATAACCATCCTGAGGCACGATCTAAATATCCCCAAATTAAATGATAAATGTAAAGAATTTAGATACAGTGCCAAGGACAAGGAATCCCAAATGCTGAGTCTGCTATTCTTGGCCTTTCACAGTGACATAAAAAAGCAAAATTTTTATGAGAGTGATTGCTAAACCAAAATTGACTTGGAGGTGTTGCCTTAGGTCCAGCTCTGATGGATTTCAGGCAAGAACATTCCCTGACAGTGAAAAAGCCTTTTCAGGTGTCTCAAGCCAGGCATCCCAAATCAGTGACCACTTTTGAAAATAAGAATGTAGGTCTGGGAACCCGTTCCCACTAAGTCTTGTTTATGTGAGTGCAAGGCTACAATGGACTGTTTGTCTGTGTAATGGCCAGACTCTGAGTAAGGATTTGCAGACTCAGCCTCCTAATCACAGCCAGTGGAATCCTAGCCCTACTGAAATCAAGGGAATTTTCCCTTTGACTTCATCTGGGACCTGGATTTCACCTTCTGTGTTCCCACCTACAAAATGTGATTAACCAGGCTGCTTTTTTCACATGAGTGTTCGGAGGCTGTAGTCATTAGCGGCTACAAAGAATAATTTGATTTCTTAGGGTGGAAGCTGCTGTTGAAATCCAAAATGTTGTTAATACAGCTTTTAAAATCACATCGCTTCTTGAGTATTTTGCAAACAAGCAAACAAAATGCCTGAAGCTCCCCCCCCAAAATAACTTCACCTTTAGCACTTGAACTTGGAAGTACCATATGTCAACCTGGGAGTGCAAATTCTGCATTTCATGAGCTGCAAAAATTCCCTGGGGGAGATCTAGGGACCGCCAAAAGTTCTTTGGGGGACTCTCTTTTGTACTGAAACTGGGGAACTCTCAGCGGGCTTACCCAGCTGCTGGAAATTCTTCCACAGACACTGATGTGCAGCACTGTTCCAAAACAAATATCTCTGAGTCCCACACTTCATCCATCTGTTTCGCATTTCAAGGAGTTAGTGTTCCACACACAAGTGTGTTAAGAGACTGAGAGAGCAAGCTGGACCAACAAAGGCTCATTAAAGAAGGAAAAAAAAAAAAAAAAAAGGAAGGGAAGACAGAAAGCAAGCTATTTTCCAAATATTGTACACAGAGCCATTGGGCAGGGTTAGCATAGAGCTGCAAAGGCCAGTGAGAAACCAAAGGATCTCCCCCCTAAAACCCCTCTGAAACATAAAACATTAAGTTCCAATTCAGAACAATACAGAGAGCTCAAGCAGAAGCACATTAATGTCAGGGGGTAGTGCAAGTCAAATTTGTCCCTGATGTCAAATCATTGACTGGAGACCAGTTCTACCAGGAATGAAGGAGGCTGCAGGTTCTTATCAGTCGACCTGACTTCTGCTATGTTTAAAGTCATAAAAGATACCCAGTGCTAACCAATAAATTTAAAAGAAAAGTCAGGGTCATTTTTGTCGTTCCCTAGGTCTGATCCAAACCCTTCAGACTGCTGGAAACCTAAGAGAACTGCTCCGCAGCTTTTGTTTTCTGTAATTGTCCCTCACACAGTGCACTGTGGGGACTGCTGAATGCATTTCATACATTTTTTGGCAGCAGCGTTCCATGTTGTGTTAAGGGTTCATTAATCTGCTTGCCACTAGGCCCCTGTGAAAAGAGGAAATTGTTTCACACTTGCTCAAAGACAGAGAAAAGAGTTTAGAGAGGAAGGAGAAACAGATTAAATAGGAAATACAAGGATGGAGAGACAGGTTTTGGGGTAGTGCTTTGTCACTTCTTGAATTATACAAAGGCTAACATGTGAATTCGGGGAATGTGACAGACTTTTGTTCGGGGAAAATGTGCTACTGTGTCATTAATTAGCCCAAGATGGGAGATTTGGCTGCAGCTCATCTCTCCTCAGATTGTGTGAGCTGAAACAATCGAGGCCCATTTCCAGGCTAAGATGGCAAAGGAAATGAAGGGGGCGTAAGAAAGGTATTTGTAAAAGGAGCAAGTAAAGAGTAAACTGACATAGTGAATCAAAGAATCAATCATTTCAGGGTAAAGAGGCCAGTGGGCTGGGGAGCAATGATTTTCCTGAGAAAGACAGGGTGGCACTGGCACATGTTGTGTCTGCCAAGTGATGTCCAGCCGCTTGAATGGGTTCACCCAATTAACTCAGTCCAGACTCTCTGTGTGGTACCCAAGGCGGTCCTGCAGCTGAGGATTAGAATTAAAATGCCCTCAAGGCCCGGAGACACATTTCATCTCCCAACACACTTTCTAAGCCTTCATCTAAACTCCCTGGCACACAAAACAGGGCTGGAAAGAGCACAGGGCTCCCGGGTTTCACACTGCCGCGTAGGTGTAGGTGGCTGGAAGGAAACACCAGGGGAAATGTTCTCCTAACCGGACTCAAACCTTGTGGCTGCCCATTGGTAGCAGCAAGTCCTCTGCAGAGGCAAAAGTAAGAGTAAGAGCTGTTGTCACCACTTTTCACAGCAAACAGATCTTCGGGAACAGTCCTGTGGGTCCCATTGATTTGGATGCCTTTTGTGTAGCTACTCACATATGGAAGGGTTGCAGGATCAGGGCCAATACTGTGCTAAAGCAGTGAAGATCAGACATGCAGTAAGGATGACACATTGTGTTTTCACAAAAAAACCAAACAAACTGCTGTGGTTTGAGTTTACAGGCCTATCAAGCATCCCTCAAGATGAGTGGAAATCCTGATAAATGGTTTCAGCATTGCCTCACACAAAAACGTGCTAACCAGGGTGAGCTTTAGTTTTTCTTAGTGATTATGAACTGGGTAGGCAAAACAAAAATTAAGAATAATTTAGATTGGACATAATTGATTTTATCCGAACCATAAAAACACAAGACTGGAGCTGCTGAATAAATTCTCATTTTGAATCACCCTAATCAAGAGCTTCTTCCCTTGCTCTTTATGAACTTTAATAAAAGCAACTGGTTGCACTGGCCAGATGGCAATAAGATTTGCAGCATCAAATTTTACATGTTTTAACATTTTTTGGCTGGTTCTGAGTGCAACCACCTCTTACAGAGAGCCATCTGGACTCGACCCATAGTTCAGCTGCTTGGAAACAAGGTCATACATTGTTGACTAAGAAACGCCAGCATTTAACATTTCACCTTGTACATACATTACAAAGTAGTTTGGTTGGCACCTCTGCAGAAGGAGAGGATGTTTTCTTCAAAACTCTAATAAATGTTTCTGCCTTACCCTTTTCATTCTGCAGTGCCTTGCCTGTTTGACAGTGTTTAATTTCTGCACAAAGGTAAAGGAACATGAGGTGAGCAGATGTACTTGTGCATTGACATTACACATGACATTTGGCAAGACACACCACACCATTGCTCATCCTGGGAGTAGACCTTTGTTTTTTTTCTTCTGCATTGGTGTTTCATGGAAATTTGCAATAGGCCAAATGAACAGGAATAGCCCATGACATTATGCCTCCCACCACTGAGTCATTGCTGGTAGGACTGGATGGAGTTGTGTGCTCCTGTACTACAAAGGGGCCTACAGTTTCTCAGATACTTGATTGACTGCTAAATGAATGGCAAGCACTTCGTTCTCCGTATTGTGTCATGATTAATTCATCTCCTTCTCATACCCCTCTGTACAAGTTGTAGTGGGCTTCATTCATGAACCAAAAAAGACCTGAGTAATGCTCCCCTACTTACAACTTTGTTTCTCCATAGAAGGTCACAAAATATACCATGGCTGCAGGTGGTCTTATGTAAACAAAGCAATCTGGCCAGAGTTCAAGGCTCAGCAATATAATATTGTCAAGTGATCATTTTGTTGAAATAGTTGGATGACTATAAAACATCTGCAAATGCTAAATTTAAAATACAAATAAAGCCCAAAGTTGGAAACTCCTCAGACTTCTGGTGAAAACATTGTTTTCTAGAACACAGATCCTCTTGTCCTATGTAAATCTAATGCTGAATGTGGACAAACAGCTTAGCTCCTGATAGTGCCAAGAAAATGGGCTTTGCATGGGTGCAGAGCTCTTCCATTCCTGCAGGAACATAGCCCAGCTTCCCAGAGAAAAAAGTGATAGGAGAGCAATAAAAATCAGCTTGGGAAGTGGGGGGAGAAGGCTCAGGGTGATATTGTTGCAGATTGTGAAACCTAAATTAAACAGAAGAATGAAATCATCTTTCTGTTACTTATTTAGCACTTGGCTGAGATGTTAGACCCTGTCCTGAGAAAAGTCCATAAATGGTATCACCCCAGGAGCAGAACGGTGAAGGCATTAAGTCATGGGGATGCTCATCTGAGATAGAGGTCCCTACTGGCTTTCTGCTGGCCCACAAAGGGACAGTCCCAGACTGCTGCAGCAAAGGGAGATGAAAATGCCACCTCAACCTGCCCCCATTCCCACTCTTGTTTGTTAAACCGTGTGCTGCAAAGCAAAGGATGGAGTCGAAGCTCCCTCAGCTCACAGTCTACCTGCTCCAGACAAGCTGAGGGCTTGCAGCAGCACAACATCTACTGAAGGAGCAGTGGGTGATTTAGGAGGATACCAGACCTTCCACAGGAAAAGGGCTTAAAAATGGTGGCTGCCACCTCACCTTACCCCAGAGGTGGAGGATGATATGGTTAAAGCCTCCCTGTAGGTATCCTTAGGTTTTGGTTTAGCAGTTCACAAATCTGAATCGGGAGAAAAGGAAAAGGAAATGGAGAAAAGATTTTATACATATTTTTCCATGTTTGTTTTTCAGACCTACTGACTCTTCAGCTAACACCCTTGTTCACATTTCCCAAATAAGACCTACTTCTGAATGCTTGGGTCTAGAGGACAAAGTCGCTTTGCTGCTCTCAGTGTATCTGCAGCAATCTCTGCTGTCGAGGAGACACCGTGCATTGAAACAGCAGGTGGTGTTGCAGGTTAGGAGTGAGCTACAAAGCAGAGTTTGCTCAGCTCTTGACTGCACAATGTCTGGCTCCAACCAGTGCTATTAGTCTCTGAGGCCCCGTCCAAACTACAGCTTGAGCCGCACTTGCGCTTGCAGCTGTGCTGTGTTCAGAACTGTCGGCAGAGGTTTCCTGGCACGGTTTTGCTATCCAGCTTTGCAGCCTGGGATTTCTCTAACAATTGTGCGAGCCTAAATCATGCTCTTGACTGTCCCTCTGGGTAATATGTCACTTAATTGGTTAATACGCTTATAATATCGCTTAAAGTTGTAGCGGGCATGGACACAAATGGCTTTGAAAAGCAGCTTCAAATGCAATTACAATCCTTACTGGCTTTTAAAAGAGAGATTGGAAAATATACCCCCTTCTGTTGCTGGCACAGGTGGAGTGATCCTGTAGATGGGGCAAGAAAGGCCTTTGGCATTTTTTACCTCAGCACCAGGTTATTCCTTCAAGCAGTGTGTAACGAGCATTTTCTCCACTGGGCAACCCTGAGCAAGGATGGGTGATGCTGGGTTTCCAGTCCCCTCTGCTGCTGGCAGCACCCTTTGCCCCGCAGCCCTCGAGAGGGTCAGCTGTGGGCTGTGAAAAGCAGGCAGTGTCCGAGGGCAGCAGACCCCTTGGAGCACCGAGACGGCTCTGGCCGTGCTGCCGAGCCCTCCAGCAGCCTGGGGAGCGTGAAGTGTTTTGGATGCTGCTCCTGTGCTTGCGTGGGCATCTCCCCCAGTTCCCATGGGGTCTCTCTGGGGAGCAGCGGTGCTCCCACAGGTGCAGGCAGGGCTGGGGCAGTGCTGCTGCAGTCAGTGCATCCCCCTGCTCTCAAACGGGGCATCCTGGTCACATGAGGCGCAACTCTCCTAAGACAGTTTTCATAAATGGATAAATAATTCACCAAACTCTCCCTTCCCAGTTACCAGACAAATGGCCGGCGCTTACCTGAATTTTCTAGAAGTGTAAGTGTCCCTCAAGTATTAAGCAAATATTGCTCTCCAGCAGCCTACAGACACTGCTGCCCTGCAGATGCATACAGTTGATTTGTTGCGTGAGAAAAACATACACATTAATGATATATTCATACTGTAACAAAGCAGTTAATTAATTTGCTAATACATCTTTTCTGCTTTAGAGCCTATCAAGTAATGAACATTTAATAACCCATTCATTTCCCTAAGAACTGCTGCATGGCACGGTGGAATCAATACAAAAGATGACCATTTTCACGCATCAGATAATCTTATCTACAAGGTTAAGATAATATTATGTTAATGTTTCCTGCATTATCTTGCATGCTTTCGACTCCTTTGAGAGGGATTCATTTGGTTTTAGCAGCTTTTGCAAGCATTTTTGCTTCCCAGATGATTTCCGCTTCATTTTAGCTTTACAATTATTCTCTGCACTTGGTCGGAACCAGTAAACAGTAGTGAAAAAACAAACAATCAAAAAAACCCCAAACAGTGCAGGCAAATGTTATATTTGACCTGCTTTAACCTCCAGTCCGCTCTGCAAAGCAGAACGGGAGAAGACAGTAAAGAAAGGCCGAGCTGCATCTGAAGTATAGCTCTTGAACTCGCTTCTGAGTGCTTGCTATGAATAATAATTGAACACAAATTAAAAACAAACAAAACCAAAATAAAAACCCTTCAGACTAATATCCCTCTCAGGCTTCAGTTTGTTCAAAGCCAGGCCTGGCGGGCATGGAGGTGATGCTGTCCATGTGTGGATCTTCTCATGGCGAGGACCAGGTCCCCTTGGAAAACTCAACCCCCGGATGCACCCGTGCCGACGACAAAGTCAGAGGTGCACCGTGGGCACCCGGGTGGCATCCCAGGGTGTGCGCTGCTGCGTGGCCGTGCTAATGTGTGGCCACAGAGAAGCGTGCTGGGCCAGCATGTGTCTGTCTGTAAGACGTGAGCATGGCTGCAATACCCTCCCTGCCAGCAGTGGCAAATGGATCTAGAGGTGGTACCTGGTGTGCCCCACACTGGAATTCCAAGGTGTGCCCGAGCCCTCACATGCATTTGTGGTAGCTACATAACATGCACGTTTAGGAGTCCCTGAATACTTGTTTGCCTCTGTAAATACAACCAAAAGGCTCGTTATAGTCTGTAGGGTCAAAACACAACTTTTTTTAAAAGTCCCTAAGCACGGATTTTATCAGTACACCTCAACAGCTCCAACAAACGTCCCTCTAATGCACCAGATAAATAGCATGCATTAAAATGGCTCTGAGCAATATTGCGAGGACAGCTGCACTCAAGGTTGTGTGCAATAGCCGGGCTCCACGTAGCCCCGAGCCCTGCTGCCGACTGTGGAAACGAAGGGTGTTTTCACCACGGTCACCTCCGCTTTCCCTGGGCTCCAAATGAAACTGAGCCCAGACAAAGCTCCAGCAGTCCAGCTACAAAAGCATGAGGCCGAATTAAACATCACCACTTCCATCTCACTGTGTATTTCTTTTCTTAACTGCTTCTTCCTATAGTTAGCACCCAGGATTATACAACTTGGCAGCAGGTTTGAAAACATGGACGTGCACACGGGTAGAGTGTGAAAGAAGAGATCTGGCATGTCCACGGCATGCTCACCGCGTGCTCCCGCAGCAGCAGCCGGCCAGGCAGCTCCCCTCCACTCTGTGCAGCTCTTTCATACAGCGACCTGAGAGAAAGAAATATTTGTAAAAACTGGAAAGTGAGCTGGCAAAGCCAAAAAAACCTGGCAAGTGAGCTCAGTTTGGTGTACTGACACAGCCTTTTTCTGAATTCTGTCCTTTTTGTGCATGTGTTGCCTACCATCTCTGACCAGGTCCTTAGTTGCTACCCCTATAAAACAAATAAACAATTTTATTAGGAAATGAGAACTGATATTGCTTTTTCAAGCTAGATTCCACATCAAGGTGGCAGGGCTTGCTGGCTTTTGAAGGCATGAACACACTCCCACTGCCAGCCAGTGCTACCAGCTCTCCAGTTTTCTACTGGGTCTTGCAGTCCTTTGGCCCCAAAAGTATGCAAGCCACAGAGCTCAGCTTTCAGCCTGACTACGTGTTCAGTCTCTAAGATGGTACTGAAAACCCTGAAAATAAGGGCTGATCCAATCCTGCAGCCCCAAAAGCAATGGATAAACATAAAGAAGGGCAAATGTTGTTGCTGTTTTATCTGGAAGAGACGAACTTGCATACTATGAAGGAGACACAGACATTACGGCAACAGTGGAAGAAAAAATTAGTATGTCATTTTGTCATAAAAGTTACTTTTCTTTCTTTAATTGTAAAACACACTGAATTTTTTTTACCAGAGCACTGAGATTACATTTCAAGGTCTTGCTGTAGTGCTTAAAAATAGGAGGCCAGAATAGACATACATTGTCCATCTTGCCTATAGGTAAAAGAAGTACAAAAACAAAACTGCAAAAAATGTTTTTGCTCTGCTTTATATTTGCACAACACCAGTATTTTAACTCTGCTGAGAATCAAGTAATTCTGTAAGTATGAAGACTCCTATCTGCAAGCAGCCCTAGCAGGACATGAGATGTAATCAGATGGGCATCTCTGGGGATGCTTGCTCTAGTATAAAGAATTTTATCCTGCCTGAGCATAAATACCACTCTCAGATTTTTTATGTTGGAGAGGAGAGGAGAGGTGATGCTGGACAACAGCTTTTGCAATGCACTGTAATAACAGAGTTTTGGAAAGTGGAATGGGCAAACCACTAATTGCAGACATAGCTGGCTGACTTTAGGGGGATTATTGTTCATATAAACTCGCAAGGTGCTTCCATTGACTTCCTGCAAGTTTGGATCAGATCCTTTGTCAATGGCTAAAACTTACCTGATTTACTCAAGGCTGCAGATTAGTAGAGCAAAGGATTCTACTTACCATGTAAGAATAGAGAAGCGTAAGCCATAAGGAGGACCTAAGAGCAGCCTACACCACTGAAATGAGCCACAGTGATTCTATTAAGACAAATATGCCCCCCTCCTCTGGGGAGGAACCATGTTAGAGCCTAAAAAGCCTTCCAGCAATAACTATACTTCTGTAGTGTTATTGCACAACCTCTGCTATAAAGTGGGGGGGAACCAAAGAGAATACTATAAAGAAGCCGCCTTGAAATGAGAGGAGAAACCCCTTGACAATTGGATGATTGGTTAAAATTAGTCCCACTACACAAAAGCAACTGTTCTGATCAAACTCATGAGAATTAAGCTCTAACACTGAAGAATAAAAACAGATAGAGAGACAGGTTGAGAACACAGTTTTTATATAGCTCCACGGATCAAACCCATCTACTATTGCTTAGAATAACAGTGACAATTACTAGGAAGGGATTTTAAAGGAATAGGCACTGGAGAGGCCCATAGAAAGAAAAAGGGAAGGCTGAAGTTCTCAACAGCAGGACTGAGGCCAAACAAACAAACAAACAAAAAAAAAACCCAAAACACAAAATGAACTTTTCCAGAACACGCCAGGAAAACTCTGTAAGATAGGGTCTCTGCAGCTAAAAGGCCTGACAGGAAATGGAAGTTTGGATGACTAATTAAAATAGATGAAAATGGGACAAAGACAGATGAGTTCTGTTTCCACTCTTTCAGTAACTGACAAGGTGAATGCCTCAGTTTTCCCACCTATAACATGCATGGGCTGATCAGTTCTCTGTCAACAGCGAGGCAGTCTGGTATTAGAAATAGTTCAAAATTGCTGGGAGAGCCTTGGATCCTAGGTGTTGTATGGATTATACTGGATTTATTCCTGGGGCTGCTTCTCCACTGGCTCTTCTGTAACAAAGCACCAGCCCCCTACTTTTTCTGCCCACCATATATTCTCTCTGCTCCTTCTTTTTTCCACAGTCTGATCAGGAATTGGCCTATTGTCTTTCAAGCTTATGTGAATTGTTTTTTTTCCCCCTTACACAGTAGATTCTCATTGTTAATATGTGAGCTATATGATTACCCACAGCTGGAAATTCACTTCTGTAACCATATAGCTATTTCCTGTATTTTTAGAAATGGCTTTTTCCAGCCCCTCTTACATCTAGTCCCAGTAGTACTGGTTTTAAATAGAAACTTATATTTATCTACAAAGTACTGAGTCCTGGCATCCCTCAAGGGACATAAGAATAATTCTCCATCTCACATACATGACAGCTCTACAGAGATTGGTTTGTGATGGCAAGAGGGACCTATAGCTTGGCCATTGCTCTTCCATGAATGGGCATCACAAGCACCTTTGTTCTCTTAGGGCACATAATCAACCTGCAAGCTACACCTTGTGCTTAGATGTTCCACTCAGTTGCTCTCTAAAGTATATTGCAAAGAGGTTGCTTGCCAGAAGCATCTTAGCTGCGCTGAGTGCTGCGCAAGATAGGAAGATCATTTGCTGTTTTTACAGCTATCAGCAGCTTTTACTTCTGATTTTACTCAGAAGGGCTGTTCCAGGTGACCTGACATGAATCTATAGGACAGAAAGAGATGGTTATTTGTGGGAGATGAGGAGACATTGCTGCATTTTGTCTTAAAGACTAGAAGGAAACAAAGTGACAAAGAGTGCTAAGACAAAAGCAAGATCTAATGTGACAAAGGCCAAGAGAGTAGATCACAGCCTACATTGGATGTTCGTCCCATATTAGAAATGCTCTGTGTGTGATAGAAAGGTGAACATAGTACCAGCACACAACTTTCAATCACTGCAGGCCACTTCAGCGTTTCCACGGTGTACATGTCAGCTATATATTGGCGTGCTAGTCTTTTAAAAAAATGGTGTGATTGTGAATAGTGTGCATAAATTATCTATGGGGTAATAACTGAAAGGTTGTCTTATTCTGCAAATGGGCCATTCAAGAAGAGCAGTGGATAACACAGGACATGCAAGAGCTGGCAGAAACACCTGGCAAGCCTGTAACTTTTGTCCCTCTTTCATTTGCCCAAGATAGTGGACATGACTCTGGCACTTAGTGACTCTTATCTCTCCTTCCTCCTTTTCTGTTAAAGTTGGCTCCATAGGTACCATAACAGCATGTGCGTAAAGGCCTGACAAAATTGTCAGTACAAATAAAAATATCTAGCAGGAGTCTTTATTTTTTTTCATAAAAATATAACTGAAACAGAGCTGACTGAGAAAAAGATCCATTGGTCCTATGGCCAAAAGAATAGTGCCTTTTTTAGTGCTGTTGAGGTCACACAGTTGACTTGTTTCAATTTCATAACTCCAAAGACAGTAACTGCAAAGGAAAATGAAAGGTGCCAAGCAAACCCCAAATGTCTCCCTACCTGACTGCAGGAGGCATGCTCCTTGCTACCACCTGCCATTCAAGAAACTAACCAAAACACAGGGTCTAACTTCTCCTGAATTTAAGCAAATCTAAATATTTTGAGGTTACATCTAAATATTACAATGAGCAGTGCATACCTACCCTTATCGAAAACTCAGGTAGTGTCAGCCCAGCTGGTAGGTCTCCACAATGCAAAGCTGCCTGAACGCGTTAGCTTGGGATCAGGCACATTAAAGTCATGCTTGCATGGAAACACAGTTATGCTGTTCCTAGATCAAATGTTGGTTCATATTGTGGGAGACATCTGTGTCTCTGCCCCACACCCTGAGCTCCTCTCATACCAGGGGATGCTATGCAGGACACGCTTTGTGCAGAGGCAAGTTGTTATAAAGCTGAGAGGTCACACCCTGATCATCTGACTTCTGCCGTGGGATCTTTTCTTTTAGGTCCCTCTTACAAAGACATATAACATGAAAAGGCTCAATTTTCCACAAAGAAATATTTTGCCGTACAAGTGTTCCTGTGAAGACATCATTTCATGACTGCCCCAGTTCAGTTTAGAGAATGCGTGCAGGGAGGAGGGGTTAAAAATACTTAAGAAGAAAGTTTCCCCAGAACTACTCCCTGTTGAGTACACAGGGGGGATAAGCTTTGACAGTTTAGTTTTAAACAAGAGATAACATCAAATAGGCCCATGGGACTGGTTCCAATTATCAATCCAAACAAAAAGAACAGCTGCACCCAAAAAGGCCTGTGCTTACAGTCATATTTCATTTTAACCACATTACAAAGAAAAAGTCTCATGATATACAAGGCTTTGGGGTTTTCTTTTTCTTTCCACAATGTATTTAGTAAGTCACCACATCATATGGTATAGAGATGCGCAGTCAATTAAGCAGGCATTTCATTAACATTGCTTTTATACTCACATCAAAATGTCTTAGGTTAATCAAACCATTACATTAGAAGGGAATGCTAAAAAAAGGAAATAACTGACAACTCTACCTACAAAACCCATGATTTGATGTCGATATTGTTCCTGGTTGCCTGTCAAGGTAAAATATCTTGGGATTGTATTTCCTTGGAGTTTCCACAATGATAATGAGAACAATTATATTTCCCCATCTGGAATCCATTAAATATGATTATGATTGCTGACTTTCCTATCCTTATTACTATCTGGATTAGCTAACCCCATTACAAAGACCATGCTCCCAAAGCTCACTTGCAAATATTGTTATATGATTTCCTGTCATCCAACCAGAGTGTCTTTCTCTCTCCCACTCTCTCATCTTTCTGTTCATGTACCATTTTACAAACTATTTTGCCCTTGTCTCAATTATAAGAACCTTAATAGATTCAAACTCCCAGGTGACCTGCATTTGCAGGTGTTTAAGCAGGGAAAAAATCAGCTGCCCTACATGGTAATGACTCTTGCGTTGCCTCAATCCAGCAAATGGACCTGGCCTATAACTTGCAGGTGGTACAGGGTGGAAACTTAAACATCCTGACCTCCATTTATTTCATGCAGAATATGTAAAGATTAAGTAAGGACTATTAAGAAAGATGTTATTACAGTGAAAGAAAGAAGACAGAGGTTTTGTACTGCAAACTTAATAAGCAATCTTCTCAATTGAGAAAGTTGAGTTATTGGCTTAAGGCTTCCCAAAGTCTCTGGTTTTCATTCTGTGCTCATTTGTGCTATTAGTAAATGAAGAGCAATTTCACTGAAGTTGCTCCAAATTTATACCTGTATAATAAGGATCAGAATGTAACCTTAGTTATCTGGATAGTTTCTTATGAATTTTCATTAAGGAGTCTTTTAAAAGGAGAAAAGTTATTGGGTAAGGGTCACTTCACAGTGTTTTGGTCCTGTACCAGATTTATCTCAAAGTTTGTGTGTCTTCAACTGCAAAGATTAATATGAGTCTTTGTAAATGACAGTATCTGTAATAGCAATAAGACACACCAGAGCTATATACTTATCTTTGCTCCTTGATGCCAGACAAGTGCCTTTCAGTCAAAGCTGCAGTGGTTTCCTGTAAGGCTCTTCATGAAATTACTTCAGAAGAAGCTCTTACTTTTCCTATGCCCATGGATCCATATTTTTTCCTTGCTTACTTCTGCTGCACATCAACCCTCATCTACTGATATGAGCCCTAATTTAAAGGTTCGTTGATGCATTATAGCTTTGCACAGCCAGCTCAGAACTTTCAAACTGTTTGCTTTGTGCTTTGATTATGCATTCATTTTGACTTGAAAAAGGATTATATAATAATAAGCAGCAGAAGCCAGTTGTAGCTGTTTCTATCTGTAATGATTGTTTAATGACTATTTAAGATGTACTGCCTGGGGTTGTCTAATCAGCCAGTTTTTATTAGCTTTCAATGAATTCATAAAGTGATACATAATCAGCGGTAAAACTTCAGTATTGAGCAAGGTAGAGTTTCATGTAGGAAAAACACGAAGGTAAAAAATTATTAATGTCCATTATTAATTACTATCGTGGACATTTATAAGGCAGCTATTGTCATGACATCCAGGAAAAACATACATCAGAACAAAGAATGTTTTCCTGGCCTACATTTACTTCATTAAACCACGAGAAACTGGGTTTGATTCCAAACTTCTTGAAGTCAACAGAGAAAACCACCTTAGTGAGTCCACTGCCTTTGGATCAGGTTCACGGTGAGAACAGTTGTTCACAGTTTGCTACTCTTGAATCCATTTCAGCTGCTCTCCATTCACAGTCAATTTTAATTATTTTTCTTACTGTGCCATTGTGGAATTAATGCCTTCATAGCAAATTTGAGGAAGAACAAATGCCTGTGAGGGAATTTGGGAGCCATGTGTCTGGGGGAAACATGCTAGGTGATCTAAAATGTCACGTACACGTTTCTACCTTTTTTCTTTAAGGAGTCAGATATTTTTAAATTACTGCAGTCTAATGAATCCTTTCTACTCACCAGCTGAGCAACAGCAACTGACTATGCACTATTTGTCCATTGCAACTATGAGCTGAGAGGTGTTTGCCTAAAACTCACTGAAAGGGGTTTAAACTGATTCATTATCTCATGTCTGTGACCAGCTAAGGGCATACACATGCCACTTCCCACATGCTCATGCTCAGCTGACATGCAGTAGTTCATTAAGCCACAGTAACATGATCATGTTTTAAGAATCCTAATTGTCATAACTGTGGCTACCACTAATTTGCTGTGGTCTCACTGAAATCTATCAAGTACCATCAGTACGAAATCTACATTAAAAGTAAAAGCTTTTTAATTAAAACTCCTTTACTGTCCAAATTGAGTATCCAAGTGGTTTAGTGACTCATTTCCAAGTGTCAGCAACTCAGATCTTTTTTGTTGTTTAAAACCTACTTTTCTGTTTCCATCTCATTTCTGCCTAGATCCTTCTGTTCTTTCCTTCCTTTGTGCTCCTCCTTGCTAATGTTAAACTTGCCACGGCAAGTTACCCAACACAAGCACTATCCAGAGCAGTAGGAGCATTGGTGTTGGTGGGCCAGCAGAATCAGAGTTGCCAAGTAGATACCTGGCCTAACAGAAACTACCACTGAATCATTGGTTGGCCTTCATATTGATTCCTACTCAAGGAAAAACATCTTGCAGCAACATGGGCACCTCAAGTTTAGTACTCATGAGGAATGTGCAATGTGAAAGACAACCTTGTTCTCTTCCATGATGTGGGTTTGAATCAACAAAGCATTTGGGCTGGTGCTTTTCTTTATTTGCTGAAAAGCCTGGAAGAATTGTAGCTTCAATGCTCATAAAACTGGATATAACAGGACATGAGCACACTTCACATCTTGCAAGATTAACCTACCATCAATCATCATTTGACACACAAAAAGAAAGCTTCTTCATGTTCTTATACGGAGATCAACTTGTAAAGGCCTCCTCTTGGAGTCACCTACTGAAAGCCAAACCCACCCAGCAAAATCCTGTTGTAAGTTACATGTAAAGTTTTTATGAGATGAACTATGAACTTTAAAAAGTCTGGAATCTTTAGCAATTGCTTATTGCCTGCAGGATAGATGCAGTTAGTATAGTGCCTTGTGGGCATGCCCTTAGCTGCAATCCTTATTGATGTTCCTTTGCTACAGCTTTCAAAACTGTTAAAATTCCTTCGCTCAAGTGTTCTTAGCACTTATGTTGATAGGGAATACTTCAAAGGATACATCTTTACTTTATCAAATCTGCTCTAATTTTGCAGATGGAATCAAAGAGGTTCATTTTAAGTCTAGTCAAGTTTGCCAACTGTCCTAAGCTCAAGAAATCAATTCCATGTTGCCATGTAATCAACCAAAACGAGAAGCCTGGAAGACGACAGGGCAAACTTCTTGCTGAAACTACATTTGCTTCAGCACATTTACACTAGAAATAACTTTGTCCCACTATTCTTACTCCCGTGCTTTTTCTATTTCTCCAGTTCTTCTTCAAGCTTCCCTGATGTATTCAACTCCATGGTTGTACAGATGAGCAGCTGACAACATCAGTCCCCCAACATAGCTCTCAATGGCTTGTGTTGAAAGTACAGCATAGTGTACTTGCTTCTCTTTCTCATAGAAGTCTCGTCCAGCACAAAGAACTTGCTGAGTGTTCTCATGCCATTATTACAACAGCAAGGTATATAATGAGGGTCCATGCACTTGGCAAGCTTTTATGAACAAGTAGCAAAAGACAAAACAGGAGTTTTGCCGCTGAAGTCCTGGGCATTAACCTCCACCTCCTGCGGCAACAACACACTTTTTTTTCTCTTAACAGCTTAAAGACAATTGTAAACCTTATGTCAGTGCTACTAACTTGGCTGTCATGCCATGTTTGGTGCCACACGTAGCTGTTCTTCTTGTTGAACCTTTAGTTTGAATTATTATGAATTCTAGAGACATGATACAAAAGGGATTTTTTGCTTGTTTTTTGTTTTTTCTCTTGTAAAATAGTTGTAGAGAGAGTCTAAACTAAAGGAAGATAGCTGAACACACTAAACAATTTCTGCAGGAAAAATTTATGCAAAACCTGGAAAGCTATGAATCCTTTTGACCAGGATGCTTATCCTCAGCTAAGACCAGATCAAGTGTGCAGAACAGAAGTTACATAGAAGGGTTATCAAAAATCTGCATTCCTATCCCAGTTGCAAGAATAGACATTTAATAATTATTTTTACCACAATGTGGGACCTGGCCTACTTCAGACTTTAGGAATCACAAGATCAGTTTGGTTTAATTCTTTTTGAAAGTCTTCTCTCAAGCATAGGCTCAGAAAAGTTTTGTCTCGAGTGAGACTCAGTCTTCAGAACCATTATTAGGGTTCTCTGTACCACATCTTGCACCATATATAACTGAAGATTATGACCCTCTTGGGAAACTTGTCTCTCAGAAGCTATCCAAAATCAACACAGATTCAAAGATGCAAAATATGTGGCAGAACTGCTATATGACTTCCATTAAAAAGTCCTATAGATGCAAGATTAACCCTGTCTCAGCAATAGCAATTCACTCTACAGAGTATCCCCAGCTTCCAGAAGGAGAATATTCTCTTTCCTTGTAAATTTAACCTCAGAAAGTTTTCCTTGATATTTGGTTTCAGTTTTTACTTTCAATGGTATTTTGATTAGACCATGACACACTAAAAAACTGTGTTCTGTGCTAATGCTATATTTGCATTAAAAAAACAGTAGCAAAAAGCCACCCACTAATGTTCTTCTTACCTTTTCCATAGTATTGAAATGAAAGCCCAACCTTGATGCAGGCAATGGTCATAGTCATGTTGACTTCAGCCAGGTTTCCATATGAAAGAAGATACACTCCATGAAGATTTTCATTCCAGCTTTGTCTTCTACTTACATCTTCTGACAAGAAACTGACTTTGAATGTGTCCTGGAATGTAAAAGAGATGACAAAGCAATGTCAAGACATCTACAGCCACTTATATTGGCTCCAACACACTGCTTTTTGAGTGAAGAGTTTGCATGTTCTCATCAGCTTAAAGGTGTGCTAAAGTCTCTGCAAAAGGCCAAGCCAAGCAAATGTGTGAAGTTGTAAGGGAAATATACAGGAATGCATAAACTTATATAAAAAGAAAAGGATTACAGCATAGCTTAAATGTCGCTTCCTTTGTCTTGTGCTTCCGGTTGCCTGCCTCAAGGCCTTCAGTACGTAAGAAATTTGTTTACATGAAGTTCAGGCTTTGTGAGGCTGGGTTGCAGAGCAGAAACTCTCTGTGTGTTTGTAAATATATATATAAAATTAAGTATATTAATTCTATTTAAATACAGTGATGCCCCATCTTCTGCCTGAGTATCAAGGCCACTGAAGTAAATGACCATAGATTAACTTTGTCACATTAACCACATTCAGAGGACAGTGGATGACGTGTATGTATATGTCCAGGTATGTAACCACATGCGACTACACCAGTATACAAAGACTACGGGTATTAGTGGGTATCAATCCATAAAGCGTCCATGTGCTTGCGTGGAGAGCTTTCTACATGAAAGGACACACTCATGCCTATCTATACAGTGTGCAAGTGTGCATATGTGCGTAAGCAGTCAGTGACAACTAGAGAAGTGTATAAAGTGTGTGTGTGTATGTGCCAATTAGGCTGACAACTTCCATGCTGACAAGACATGGCTCTGAATCCTGTGATTCCAAAGAGGCAGCGGTGAGAAGCAGAGTGGCTGGATCCACTACCATGTGGGAGACAAGCAGCCAGCAAAGAGGGAGCATCGGCATGATTGACATGTAAGCATTGTGCTACTCTGCAAGTCTTTGTTGTGTGCCTATATGGTCTCATTTGTTTTTCTTGGCACTCCCCACAATTCATTTAGTGGCAGCACCACTTGAAGAGACTGTGGCATCTGGTGGGGAGGGAGGGAGGGGATCCATTCAAAATAACAGCAACTTTTAAAAAGAAAAGTTCCCTCAATATTTCAGTTGTCTAAATATTTTACAAATGCTTTTGTGTTTCATACAAGCAAGAAGGTGAAGGGATTTTCACCTCTGTCCGTGTGGTGATGAAAGCAAGCAAGCAGTGGCCCTGCTGTTAAATGGGCCCATTTCCAGATTTTAGAAGGACTCTCATTTGATATTCCCAACAAAGGATGTTCCTCATTATTAACCTTTACATTAAGTTTGTGCAGTTCCTGAGTGCTTTCCTCCAGACATTCCCTTACAACTGTTTTTTCCCTTTCTTTCCTTTTGAAATGGGAGTGCAATAAACGTGCAGACTGACCCCAGTGCCAACACAGGCACAACGTCCCCTACATCCCACGCCTGCCGCAAAACTCTCTTCTCCTGGGGCATGGAGAGGGAGGGTTGCCGTTCCAAAGGGTTAAGGCATTTTTGAATACAGATTCATATCTTGGGCACAGAAAACAGCACATCGGGAGGAACAAGAAAAAAAAAGATCCTGTTTAGTTTCAGTGTGTGACATTTGCCTGGGGGAAGAAAGTGCAGAGCTCATTGGAAATCCTATTGTTGAAACTCTGACCAGTTAGTTATAAAGTGTCATGATTTAATATGCCAGAGTTGTTTCCATTTTCAGGGTCAGTCACTCCATCTGTGTGTGTGTGTGTGTGTGTATGTGGTAAGCCTGTGCATTTAAAGAAATATTTTCAGGTTTTATGATGCTTAATTTCCTTTACAGGAATTCATTTTGATTTCAGCAGAACAGATCTCCAGCAAGACTGCTGCCTTCACAGCACATGGAGGCACATTTTCCAACATCAAATCCTCTGATCAAAGCAATGAATGTTAGAGATGGAAGCAATAATTATGACCTGGTTCAGGGTTTATTCTGTTACGTGATTAATCATACACAATATTTAAAAATATCAGGTGCCTGCCTGCTGCTGGTGTGAATTTCAGCTGAAAACACCACTTATAAAATAAATAGAAGAAAGGTCAACAAATCTGAGCTTGTTACAGCAACCTGCAAGTCCTACACATTTCAGTGTTTAGACATCAGTTTGCAATACCTGTTTTCTTTTATGACTCTGGGCTTTGTTACCAACTTACCATTAATAGGGTTCAGCCAATGCGGATCTTTTGACTTTTTTTCTCTCTCTGTCCTCACCTGTCAGCCTTCTCTTCATCAACTATATTTATTACAATCAAGCCCTGTCAACTGTCACAGCTTACATACAGTCTGCCAGTAAATATGTCTTTCCAGTCATTAGACATTCCTTCCAGTCACCTTGGGATTTCTACCTTGTCTATCTCACTCCAAAAAAACTTTTGTTCAGAAGTATTAGACTCCCACAGAGCAGTGTCAGCTTGGGGCCATTACTGTAGGAAGTGACAGAAAACACCAAACTGTCACTCATTAGGATCTAGTTTTTCCAGAGTTGATGTAAGTCAGATTTAGCCCCAAAACGAATCATGATTTATTTAATATATTTGCTTCTACAAGTGTCAGCTCATCAACTTAAAATGCTTCTCCTTTAACTCTATTGAGGCCTGTACAGAAAGTTTTCTTTGAAACCTAGTTTTTGCTCTAAGGCTCAATAATTAGAACAGAATTGAGAACAGTCAAGTTTCTGCTCTACAGGTGCACTTTAGTGGCCCTTGGTTTTATAATTATATGTACAAAGCATTCATGTTAGAATTAAGGCTGGACACATGAGAAAATGCCACCTGGTGGGTAAATTCTTTTTATGCTGGCTCCCAAGTCCAAGTGAGATAATATAAGTCTATGGATGAGTTTAAAGAGAGAAAAACAATTAGCTAGGGAAGCAAGGATGGAAAAAGAAAAAAAATCCTATTATTTCTTGATTATGCTGACTAACTGTCTCTCCAAAGGTTCTATAGTCCATCCATCCAGAGCAAAACAATACCCGTGAGATATATTCAGAGGTGCTTCTGCAATTGCACCTACAGTAAAAGCCTTTGCTGAGAGGAAAAAAACCCAAATGGTCCCCTGCCTACCCAAAAGTGTGTATGTAGTGCTGGGTTGGTACTGGGATGTGTACTAGTCTCTTATCCCATGTAGAGTTGGAGAGAGAGATGAGCAGAGGGTCTTGGAGGTCAGTGGGATTGCAAAGAAATGTAATAGGTGGCATCTCCACTGGAAAAAGTGAGAGGACAGAAGTGAGGGATAAAGGTCCAGGATTGTTAACCCAAAAGATCTGAATTGCTTGCACCTCAGTCACCAGAGAGCAAGAGTCAGGTCCTTCACTGGTAGAAAACAACATAGTTCAAATGACTCCAGCAAATTTACAGAGCACAGGCTTACAGAACTAAGTAACACAGTGAAAACATCAGTAGCCAGATTTTGCATTTAAATAAGGATATAATCATTGGTGATTCACTTACGTAGCAGCTATTACAGACTGTAGAGGACTATGCAGTATTAGAAACAGCATATTTGTACCAATGACTTGGTTTCACTATCAAAATGGAAACGTGTCTCAGGTAGAAAGAGTGTCTATAAAATTGCAGGTTATACTAAACAGGAATATACACGCAAGTGGTGGAGAATAAATAAGCTGTCCCATAAATCATAAGTCACTTGGGATTTTTAGTGGACACAATTGCTAACTTCTCCTTCTTTGTTTTCTGGCTGTGAAATAAAATGATTCCTGCCACCAGTTGCCATCTGAGATTAAATATGGAGCACAGATTATGACAGTGCTCAAGGGGGTGATCTACAGGATTCCCAATAGCGGTGATTGAACAGGCTTGAACCTGACAACTGTGTGAATGGGAACAGGTTTCACCATCAGGGATACTGAAAATTGTAGGCCATTTGAGGTTTCCATCCTGAGCCATGGGATCCATCCAGTGTAACTCCTGGCCACTGTGGACCTTCAGCAGTCCCAGGATGCCAGCACAGGGACAGCAATGAACCCTAGGACATTTAAAACTACTTTCCTGGAACAACACGCTGGGCAAAGCATCTTTGGGAAACCACATTTAAATGTTGTGTGCTGTATCAAAAAGGTTATCCTTCAATATTGCTCTGTTAGCAAATAAGATCAGCTATAAATGTTTCTGAGAAGGTTACGCTCATTTTCTGCCTTTTCATATGGCAGCTCTAGAATTGTCCTCTGCTTAAAAAAAAGATGCTTTTTAACATTTTAGGGATACCAGAAGTTGGTACTTACATATTTTAGCAGTGAAACCCCAGGTTGCAGCTGATTAATATTGTGTAACCTTTCTTCTTTTTGACCTGGTGAATGATGAAGAGCCACTACCTGCTGGTAGCTAAACATAACTCATCATAATTTACAACTTCTTACTGAAAAGAGGCAGTGTTAATTATAAAACAAGGAAATGGAGGGTAAAAGATAGGGGGGTACCATTTACCATGAAGTGGGAAAGCCTATTATCTGCCAGCACTGCAGCCCACGTTCTGTACTAATTTTGCAATATTTAAAGCTACATCAGGCTCCTAAACAATGCAGGGATCAGTATTTCTAACATGCTTTTAATTCCCTCACCACCCTTGCCAACCCAATTTCTGCTTCAGAAGTGCTTTTCCCCAGCTGGATTGCCCACAGCCCCTCCTGCCTGAGGGACCACAAGGGCACACCATATTCCAAGATGTATACTCACTAAACAGACTGGCCCGTACAATACCATGCATAGGAAGGTCTTGATAGGCTCATACCAGTCAACACCTTTTTACGTCTCCCAGGGAGATTGAGGTGAGCCCACTGGAAGGGTTGGCCACATCAAAGCCTGTCCAGAGCTCCAGACAAAACCAACCGCTGTCGTCTCCTTTCATTGGCAGGGAACAATTGCAGCACATCATTAACAATGATTATTTTTTGCCAAGGTGGTGCCTACACCCAGGCACGAAGGAAAAGATTAACTAAATTTTATTCTGTTCTTTTGAGAAAAGTGTGAAGATACAGTCTGTGGGATGGCACTAAGGCAGTGAGAAGGTCCAAATCCATAAACACCAGCCCAAGGGCCACTGAAACAGTCTGAAGTATTGCTGACATGCAGAGTAATGATAAATGAAGTAGATTTTCCTTAGTAGGCCTTCATTGAGAAGGCCTGTCTCAAACAAATAACACCAGCATTAACAAAGTTTTGCAGCCACTTTGGAAACAGACATACATTTATATGATTGGGAAGCAGAGGTCAGAGGATTTAAGGGAATTTTCTGCAAGGACAGACATGCTCACTGCTGGAGTTGCCCTCAGACTGCCTCCCCACTTTTTTCCTCTCGGGCCACCAAGAAACCAGCCTACAAAACTCTACCTCATAGCAGCAGACAGACGCCCAACGACAGGCTTTGGATCAGGCCTAAGATTTTAAGTTTATACAGAGGATGGCAAATAAATTGTCACAAAGCAGTTTAGGAAAGCAAAAAGTGACCACAGATATGCCAACCACACTGGGAAACAAATGAAGGACCCAGCACAGTCTGAAAAAGAGATGAGATGGCTAGGACACAGCAACTGTATCCTCAGTGTGTTCCTCAGTGAAATCGAAAGCAAGATCTGTAACAGGAACATCCTAAGGAGATGGGTGTCAATAACACAGCATGATTTCCATCCGCCCTGCGGGAGCTGTAAGAGCTATCCTTTCGTAGGAAGGCAATAATTCCTGTCTCCCTTGGCCTCCCAAAGGGAATCTGTCCAGCACCCTCTCAGAGGACAATGTGACTTGACCAAAATCAGCTGCAGACATTGCTGGAGCTCCAGTGCTGCACTGTCATTCCCATCATACCTTGGACTTTTAAGTATTTTTTTCCCTCAAATATGTCCTTTCATTCATTACATAAAATCCTGAACCAAACTAAAGCCTTTCATCGCTGGCCCTAAAGAGGATGTCCCAAAAATGAGACACTAGATTCTGTTTGACAAACCATCTAAAATATTTACACTGACCTGACTGTCACGTCTGTCTCCTTGGTATGAAAAAAGACTAAAAAAATGCTTGCATGTTGATTGCAACAACACAATTATAGAAACTGCAACCAACAAAGAAAATAATAACTGCTGGAGGTGTAGTCAAGGGAAGTTGGGGGGGGGGGGAAGGATGAATGAAGGGAACCTCAAGGTTAAATGAGCAATGGGTTGGGGCACACAAATAAATGTAAACAAGAGAAATCTTTCAGCATAATTTTGAAAGTAAAGGCAGACTGAATTGTATTATGCAGGTGTACAGAAAGCACTTTGCTGCATTATGCCATCTCAAGTTCTTGCTCCTATTTCCTTTTGTCAAGAGGTCTGTGACTGAAGACAAGATTGTCTTCCAAAGAAAGGATAAAATGTCATGTGAATAGCTCAAGTGATAGACTGCAGTATCTTGGATGCAGCAAGAAAAAGCAATGCTAATGGATTTGTACAGTAAATAATATGGGGCAAGAGGGAGCAACAATCAGGTCTAGCACAAGTATAGAGAAGGCCGCTTGAACCTCCATAACTTGCAGTGATTGCCATGGGTTACTCAGCTCAATGTACTCCAGGCTGGAGGAGAAGGTCTTCCAAATATCCCCCATAAAAATCAGAGGGACACACTGTTATGTACCTTAAGCCCTGATTTTTTTTATTACCCCCCCACTTTTTTTCCTGATATGCTCGTTCTTCAGAACTGCTTGTTGCAAACCATCTGTCCTCATTCCTGAGGTATGGTGCACTCCTAATGCACGATAGCAACTGCCCTGCATGCTGGGACAGAGAAGTCTAGCTCTCTGATTGGTACCCATGGTCACAAAGTATTTCTTTTGGCTCACAAATGAATGGCCCAAACTTCCTAAGGCTCTTCTGTAGCCATGTGAAGTGAAGTTTGCTCTTCAAGAGACCTATCTCGCCTGAAGTTTTGCCAGTTCAGTGGGAGGCAGGGACCTGCTAAGCAGACATGAGTAGGATCTAAATGAATCCCAGGAAAGGAGACTAAAAATCACTAGCTGCAAACATCCTGCTGGGTCAAACTTGCGTCACAAAAAGTTGCATAGAGAGGAAACAAGCTGAATGCACTGTGACTTTCAAGACTGGGTTACCACGCTGTTTCCGGAGTTGAATGCATACTTCCTGCTCTATTAGAATAACAGAGCACACCACAGCGGTTCTGCTGCATGGATGGCAGGTTGCTGACCCCAAAGCTCAGCAGGCTGGAGATGCCAGAGCCCAAGCAGCCAGGACAGCCTCAGCTCCAGCCCCAGCCTAGAAAAATAGGTCTTTGGGCATCACCCCCAATGTGGCCTTGTGGAGGGCTGTGCTCTCACCAAACGGGGTGTAGTGGGAGGGATATGGAGGTGAGCTGTTACGTAGGTCACACGGGTGTGACTAGACCTTTCCAGTACCCCTGCTTACCTTCACCCGGCCAGCTGCTCTGCTCTGCTCCTATCTGCTCACTATACACATACATACCTGCCTTTCTCCTTCTGTCCCTTCCTCACCAACTTTTCTCAAATGCCTTCTACAGCTGTAGCCATACCCACTCTCCGGGTCTCCCACTCCTGTTTGCCCTGCAGTTATCTACTCCTCCCAGCTCCCATATCTGGCCCTCAGCCCTGCACGTACTCTCATCTGCTCTTCTCACACCTGCTAAGCCTTCCCCCTTCTGCTCCTTTCCATCCCTCCTCCTGTTTACCTCTGGGTACAAATCCTGTTCCCTGAGAGGCTTGTCCTCATCATCATGGCATTCATCAGCATGGCTGCCTTCCCATTCCCCTACTGTGTCCCAGGCATCAGCAGAGGAGATGCCAAATTTCTACCTTGTTAGCATCTTAAAAAAAAAAAAAAAAAAACAACAAGAAGTTTTGGTGGTTTTTTGCCTTAAAGCTATTAAAGTACTTAGCTTTGATCAGTGTGAATTCTGTGTCACAGGTTTCACAGTCCTTGATATTACCAAGTTCTTTCCTCTAGTTGGTGTTGGGGCTCCATTTGCACTGTCTAAAGGCTGTCTCAGAAAAAAAACACCTTTCTGGATGAGGAGAGATGGCTCAATTCATTAATGCCCACCATGACTCACTCTGGGGGAAAGGTGGGCAAAGGGGTCTGCTTTGAGACATTTTCTCCCCTTTGGGAACAAACTGAGACTCACCAAGAATCAGGGCAGGACAGCAACCAGACTCAAGTGTTGGACACGGCTTTCTGTCCATTAGCATGTAACAGAAGGCCTTTCTGAACAGCTGTGAATATTAGGTTTCAGATACAAAAAATACATCCAACTCCCTTTGGCCTTTTGGCTGAGATCAGTTGTAGTATCTGTTTGAGATCTGACATGTGCTGTATTGGGGACGACAGCACTCACTGGCTGGGGCATGTGCTCCGTGATCTGACAGATCTTGCCTGTCTTTAACTCCTCTGATCCTATGATTTGGCTGCCCTGTGGGTACACTGCACACTTACCTGAAGATGCACAAGGAGCTGTGGGATGCCATCATGCTGTCAAGATGCTTCATGAGACACCAGCAGCAGAAGACTTTCTGGAAATGACACTACATCATCATCCACTTCATGCTGCTAACTTTGTGGTGGTGTTTCCTGGAGCCATTTCATCCTATTTAGGAACAGCAGACGGGTTAAAAGAGGTGAGGTATGAACATTAAAAGCGCCATTATCTGTTTTTCTAGCTATTGAGAGCCTCGAGTGAACCACAGGACTTCGAGTGCCTTTTCGATCACCAGGCTGACTCAGAAAGCTCAGGAGGTGGTAGTGGTAGGAGACTTTGTAGACCACTAAATCAAACCAGAAAACGGGATGTGTTACTCCTTAAGACCTCTCTGGAACACATCAAGGGGAAGAACTGCACTGTTAGAGGGTCTTCAGTTTGGGAGGCATATGCTAGAGGTCTCATGCAGCTGATAAAGAAAACATTACTTGGATTTCGCAACAAAATAAGAGAGAGAGAGAGAGAGAGAAAGAAGTATAAAGGAGAATTCCTTTAATGAGAAAGGTACAGATACAGTAGATTATTCCTGACTGCCAGGAGTTCATCAGTTACAGCCATGAAACACAGTAGTCACTAGACACCTATAGTTGTACCAAAGGTACAAACAGGAGAGTCCAAGCAAGTAACATATGTAGTTGGCTCAAAATAGCCAATTAATCAAAAATAAATTGAAAGGAATAAGAAAAGAAGACAGAAAAATGCAAATTAAGATTAGAGGTACTTTATTATGAATTTCTTAAGCAAGATAATTATGGAATTGCTGTTAAGTTTAATTCACAGACTATTTGAATGAAAAAATTGGTATTTGCAGTACTGATAAGGCACAGGATGAATGGGTGAAGAGCTGTCTCCAAAAGACAATTGTCAACAGAGAGTCATCACTGAATGGGATTTTTCCTTAACGAAATTTAGCAATGAGTAGTACTGGTCTGCAACGAGCTGATGTTTTCTTCAGTGGATTCAGCTAGTAAACATCAATAGCCTGGCACATATGAATTAGTCTCAGTAAAAATTATGTCTACATCAGAACATCTCTGCACATTGTTTTTGGAAAATTTCATCTCATTGAAAATGTTTCTGACCTGCTCTCACAAAGTCTTTGCTGATTACAGGTATGGGAGAACAGAGAGCCTGACAGCGGGACAAAAGAGGGTGCTGCTGATATGGGGGTGCCATCTGCAGCACACTGCCACTCTTGGCAAGGTGGGAAAAATTCTAAAAGAAAGTGTTCTGATACACCCCAAAGCTACATTACATAAATGGGAAAGTGTGCCCTTCAGAAGTGTTCATCTATTTCTGCTGACTACTGAGGGAGCCTGGGAGGTCAGTCGAAATTAGATTACTAACTTTTAGATGCCAAAAATTTTAGTTTGGCTAAGCTTAGATGGGATGTTTCTCACCCTCATAGCAAAGAAAAGAATAAGCAGGCTAGAGAATACACCCAGGTGAGCATATGCTAGACTATGGGATCCAGTTGTCATGTTTAAAAAGGGCGTTACAGAATTGGAGAAGGCTCAGAAGAGCTGCAGAAATGATTTACTGATTGTAGATAATGTTTGACAGTGAGAAACCTAAAGATCTCACACTGTTTAATTTATCAAAAAGAAGATTAAAAGGTTACTTCATTGCGAACGTTATCTCATAGGAATGCCATGTACTGAAATGCTCTTTAATCTAGCAAGAATGGCACAAATATTTAACATTGAGTGTGATTAGCCACTAGAATGAGCCACCAAGGGAAGAGGTGGATTCTCTCTCCTGATGTCTTCAAATCAGGGATGAACACTTTTCTGGCAGATGTGTTTTAATCAAACAAAAGCTATGCTCTAGTCAGATGCAAGTTACTGGGCTGAATGCAGGGGAAAATGGGTGAAAAAAAGGATGCACTCCTGGCCTCAAAAATCTACACATTTGTGAATGCCAAATGTAATTTGAAAGTACTTGCAGGAATCAAAGTGTTTAAACTGTGCTCTGCTTTAAGGGGTAGGAATTCCAGGAGAGTAGGTAGAGATGTGCTCATAGTGTTTATGAACTGCAACTAGCTCTAAAATCTCAGTATCTCATCCAAAACCTGACACTGACTCCTTCCCTGGCCCACCCAGGCCCACTGCTTCAGACGGGGCTATCTAAAACCAGACATATCAAAATGGTCTGACTTTCAAAGGTGGTGGGCAGGCATGCATAGCTCTGAGGTCAGAAGGATTTGTCAGCACTTGGTACCTATGGATGTGAATTTAGACACCTAATGAAAGGGGACAGCTTTGGGAATGATTTCAATAGCATCTGAAAGACACGTAGGAAAACCAGCCCCCACTTTCAGTGGTCACCGTGTTCTTAGATCAGAGCAGTGCTTTTAAAATTCCTGCTTTTTGGCATCACCTTTCTTTGTCTCTGTTCTCTCAGCTGCAAAATAATCACATTTCCTGGACTGGACAGCTGAAAGGATTAACATGGGTGTCTGCAGACCTCTGGGGAGCTCTGTGGTCTACTTCTAAGGTGTCTGTGAGAGGTGGCTAAGAAATACAAGTCCATTTATGCTGTACAGCACTTTAAGAATGTGCATTTCAAAAGGGACCTACTCCTCTGGAAAATACTTCATGGTCCACAAATCAAAAAAGGTGAAAAACACAGAAACAGAAACTGAGAAACAGCCTGTAAGTGACCTGTGATTTGCAGCTGCTCTCCATCCGTTGCTCAGCATCATTAGGAAGGGAGGCAAGGACCCCCCCGGCCTGCACCCCCACCTGCTTCTGACTTGCCAGGCAGCAACCAAGGTTCTGCCCAAGGAACCCATCTGCAGGCAGCGGGGGGAACGCTGCCTCATCTCCGGCCATCACCAGGAGCAAGTGCAAACAATGGAAAGAAGCAAAAAAGTCCATAGGAAGCAATTGCATCTGAGGGATCCCTCAGGTTTCCTAGCTCCCTGGCTGATGCCTCCCACCTCCCACCAAACTCTGTGCCAGTGGACAGGCTTTGATTGCCTCCTCTCCGGGGTGAGCAGCAGGGCTGTAGCACTGCCCATTGCTCTCCTGGCAGCCTCCAATGCTGGCGCGTTCAGGATCACTTCTCATCTTTGTCTCTAGCCTATGTCACCTTCACCTATTCCCATGAGTTTGAAGCATAGTTTCTTTTTCCCTCTCCTTCTTCTTTTTTAAAGAAAAAGCTTTGCTTGTCAAGCAAGTTTTTTTCTCCCTGAACTCTTAGACTTCCAGCCTCACAGACACAGAAATACTATTCAAAAGGTGAAAGTTTACAGTCTCGAATAACAATGCCAGCTGCTATCTTGGTAACAAGTTCCACTTCTGATGCAGGAGGGATGAGAGGGCAGGGAGGAGAAGCCAGCAGCCTGGATGCCTAATGCTGTGGGACTATTTTGGTACCCGAGAGCTGTGGTCTAAAGGTGTCAGTGTCTCCAGGTGGCCTGAGAATCAGCTCTGCATCGGGAGAGGGACCAGGAGACTGCGCCTGGGCACAGAACATCTGCCTGGCCTTGGGGAAGAACATCCACCTCCCTCGTGCTTCTGCTGTCTGAATCGTTACCAGGAATATAAACCCTCTGTAGGCTGCTCAGGCTATAATCAGACAAAACAGGAGAGGAGAATAAGGTGCAATAAGGGAAAAGTATTCAAATGGCATCATTTGGGGCTTAGCTGCTCCTCTAATGGTAACTTTTGCGGTGGGCATCAGACTGTGCAGTTCATTTGCAGCTGTAGAAAGGTTTTTCTACTATGCACGCCTTTTAAAACATTTTGGACAGTTTCTTTTACAATGCTGATTCTTTTTTTTTTAAATCATTGCCAAAGAGGCTATAAAAATCAGACTAACAATATACATTTACAAGAGACACTCATCTCACTTTTTAATCTTGGAATCCTAGTTCTTCTTTAATCTTAATACTCCAACTTTGGATTAGAGATTTGTATTTGCATACAAAGTTTAAGCTAACAGTCAAGGTATCAAATAACAAAGTACAGAAGCTTTAAGAGATGAAATTGTAAATAAGAAACATATATCATAATACCCAGGCTTGACACTGGACATTTTGAAATACCATACCACTAAAAGAGAATTCACAACACTGTTTCATTGACATCTGACTCCAGATCCTTTCATCATTTTGACATTATCAACTACATAATAAAACAGGATCTCTTTTTTTTTTGTTTAGATACATAATTTATGATTTTATCAATAAAGGGTTATTTTTTTTAACAAGGCATAGCCGCAGAAAGCTTTGTTCTGGCTTTTTTAAAGCATCAATGACACTAAGATGTATCTATCTTCATGGACCTCCCTTTCAGATTTGTTGTGTATGTATGTGAGTATAAATATACATATACAAATCTACTGTTACTGATGTTTTAAAAAGCTGAAGTAAACATTTCTTGGGATAGTTATTTGAGACCCTGCTTTAGGAGAAACAAATGTATGGACACAATGTAAATTATGTATCTGAACCTAATTGAAGTTGTTGCTTTCTTAAGGTAGCTCACAGTAGCAGGATGGCAAAAGAGTTGCGTGCCAGGAAGGAGTGAAATTGTGCATAGATGTGTGTGCAAGGAATGGCAACAAGTCCTGTGCTTGGCACAGGCATGACAAGTGGGGAAGACGCTTTGGCTCCGTACCCCCCAGCCAGCCCCATCCCGCTGTGGCTCTGTCACCCCGCATCAGTCCCTGCTCTGGGGACACTGGGCAGCACTGCGGGACATGGCAGTGCCCCACACTGTCCCCCCTCATCCTCTTCCTCCACCTGCTAAGGGAAGGAAGAGTTAAACCTTGGTACTTTCACCACCACCACCACCCCTCGCTACTTCCTATCACTGCTTGAATTGCTGGAGCTTTGTACATCTGGTTCAATTCATTCCCAATGATTCAGGCTCTCATTTTTCCCCTCCCTTGGGGACACCTTTCCTGAGTCTTGCTGTGGAGCCTGACCCCGGTGCCAGCAGGATAGAGCCCCAGGAAGTCCCAGCAGCCTCATCCCGACTGCGAATACCCAGCTGGGCTTTAAACGCATTGCATCAGAGAGCAGTAGGTCACCACATTAATCAGGAACTCTGAAATCCTCCGAGACACCTTGTTGGGAATGGTTACCGGGTTCTGGCTAGTCTTAAACATGATTTAAAAGACTTTGGGGTTATTTTAAGGCTTCTCCTTTCCTTCAGCCCTATCTCTATGTAAATGCTCTCCTCCACTTCTCACTGCCGACTGCTTCTAACAGACATATTATTTTGCTTCTCTGGCCTACTTTGTTGCAGACAAAGTTTTGACTATCCGAGTTCTTTTTTATTTCATTTTACATTTTTAATGCTATGTTGTAAAACGTCCTTCCTCTTGAGCAGTAATAAAACCTTTTTCCCCCCCTCCCCTCTTCAGATTTCTTTTATAACACATTCAGCATTTTCTGGGACATAATTAAAACATCAAACAGTTTTCCTGCTGGTTATGCTAAAATCTGAATGCTTGAGTCTGCTAGCATTATTGAAAATTAAAATGTACTATTCTTGAGTGTATTTAGGATGCCCTTAAATAACTATCAAAAATGGTTTTGTTCTGCTTTATATACAGACTGGCACCGTAATGCTAAAACACCTGCATTAAATAATGTCTTAACTGGTAGCATGAGGATACTTTTTTTAAAAGTATAAAATATGTATTTTTGTTCACTATTTTTCCCAGGCTAATGTGTCTAATTTTCCCATACAACTTTATCCCCAAGGAAAAATACAGATGGAAAGACCATTACCAATACATGAAGTTCAGTGGTTCTCTCTCTTTAGATATAATTGCTATCAAGGAGGCTGGCAGCAAGGTAATTTTAGTTCAAATGAGTACATAGCCTGAAAAAGGATAAATCAACCTTTGTAGGTCTGAAATTAAATCCCAGTGTGGGATTGTTCTAGCTAAGTGTACAACAGGTTCATAAAGTATATTTGCCAGAATGAAAAGCCCCTAAAATCCAAGGGCAGCAGTGATCATGGGGCTGGAGGGGAAAGGTTTCACGCCCTGCTAGAAGACCTCCTTCCTCTTCCCTTTGCTAGTAATGGCCTCAAATTACCTTTCTAATCAGGCAATGAGGGCTCAATGCCGCTCCCATTCAAGGCAGTGGAAAGCCTCCCACAGTACCCCAAATCCCCTTCTCAGGATGATTAATACCTTTGGTCCACATTCACAAAGGAGCTGAGAATGGAAGAACTGATTTCACTGGGAAGCTAGAAAGGGGCACCTTTACCAGAATTAGACACCTAAATATCCCTATGGCTCTGGGCCCGGGGTCCCAGTAGCACTCACAGGTTAGATGGCTGGGATAACAAAACCTATGTGTCACCTCACAATATCCTGCAAGCATCCCTGAAGTGGAATTAACTCCCAGTAATGTTTTTGTTTATTGCAGAGATTTCTCTTTTCTGTGGCTGCCTTGGATATGATGAGCAATTTTAAAAAGGGGGATGGCTGATGCACAACACAGAATTTAGGTCACACCTCTGCTTTGGACTCTGTGACATCGCTCGTGCATTTTTTGAGCCCCAGTGCAAGCATGTGTTTGGCCAAATGGTGAGAGATGTGTTCCCTATATGAGCGTGTGTGTGTGGTCACACGAGCAGCTGTGAACCTGGGTCCCCCGTTCCTGCTACAGTTCTGGGACTGTGACAGTTTCCTACTTAGGGCAAGGAAAAATCCCCTGTCCCAGGAAAATCAGGGGCAAAAGATTTTCCTGGAAGTGCAGAACAGCAGTCTTTGTATCCCAGGTCTGTCCTACAGTGTGAGATGTAAGATCATGCTCATGCTTAAATTTGACTTATGCATTTTTTGCTAAGGGCTCCATTTTGGTCAATAAAGCAACTCCAGCTTAGTAACTGTAAATTTTTAGCAAGACAGGGTTCTGTTTTTTCCAAACTAAAGAGCATTTTATTAAAAGCAGACGTGTCCCAGCCAGCACCACTTATTCACCGTGACTTGGGGAGCCAGGATGCCTGGGAGGCAGCAGGGCCTCCGCTGGTCACAATGCCTTGCTGTTTTGGAGAAGATCCTTTGTCCTATGGTCCACACCTCTTTGTCGAAGAATGAGTATTGAATGGGAAATGCCATAGAAGATCAATTTTTAAAAAATTGTTATCATTCAGTTGCTTCTAGATTGAACCTGATTTTTACAGAATCAAGATAGAATTGTAGATAAATGGGTGTCCTAAACAGTTTATGGTGCAATTTCTCAGACAACCTCCAACAGCCACTCTGTGGACCGTGTTTCAAGTGCCTTTCTCCTCAAATTATTTGAATCTAAAAATCTGGGTACTGCATGTCAGAGTACATGGGCTATGTACTATTAACTTATATTGAGGTTCAATATTTCAGTTCTTTGTAGATACTTAGGCAAATGCCAACCAATTCCCAAAAAGTTAATCGATAAAAGCGCTCTTCAAAAAGTAGGCAGGTGACTGAAAATCAAAGAATATATGTGGCTCTTTTCCTGAAAAGCAGCCTAACAATTATAGCTACTTCTGATTTTGAGGAGGAGGGTTTGGCTCAGACTTTCCCACTTCTGCTCTCAGCCTCCCACAAAGCATGGACAAACCATTTTCTTAAAGGTTAAAGAGAGTCTGTATAACCTCATATGTACAGCGAGTCTGCTCCTTGACCTCAGCTCTCAACATTGCCCAAAGTGTTACTAGAGCAATGGAAATAATAATAAACCTCCCCAAATGCAGAAGGTTGCTGAACACATTTCTTAAGCCAAAGACTTCTGTCTCGCTACAATATGCTGAAGTAAAAACATATCCAGGAGTCGTTCCCTGGAGTCTCAAATCATTCTCTCATCACACTGGGTTCAAAGACAATGTGAGTTGTGTAGTGTAGCTGAAAGTATCTGCATAAAGCAATTCCTCTATGATGTTGTTTTGTTTCTGGCTTGCTTTTACCTGGGCTATCTGAAGACATTGTTTGAGGCTAAGGAAAAAAATATGAATAATGTTTGGGCCTAGAGATCAAAAAATCAGGCTTATTTCCATAGTCGTTAGTAGCCAGTATCCCATGTGAATCTCTCCTTTTCTAAAGCTGCACTGAAATGCTGGGCATATTAGGAAGGATTTCTTTTTATTTTTATTTTATTTTTCTAAGAGTTTGTTCTTCTTGATTTTTGAAGATGCTGAAAGCTTTTTGATGTCACAAAACCAATCATAAGAGGGAAAACGCAAATTTAAATGTGAGATAAAAGGGGCTTTGCATGCATGCATAACAAGAAATCCATTGAACAAAACAAATTACTTACCACCTCCACAATGGCTCTCTGCCTCCAAGGGATGGGCTGGTTCACAATAAGGAGGTGACAGTGATAAAGTCACTGTGATACTGTGATCAGAAAAGCTGCAGTAAGAAAAAAAGTATGTAGGGGAAAGTAAACTACAAAGAAGGGAGGGTGGAAAAAATGGCTCACCGTTCCCCTGGGATTGTGAGTGACTTTCAGTATTCCCCAAAAAGTTTCACTTCAAACGTTATGAGGCCAAAGAGGTCTCTTTCTGCGTGCCAGTTCTGGCAGCTGACAGAGGAAGGCAGAAGAAGGAGGGTGGCTGAATTTTTCATTCAAATAACTTTGTTCCCCTTTGGATATGCCTTGCCTGGAATCCCTATTGATGGCAATGAGGTGTGAATTTTCCTGATTTGGAGGGCAAAAGTGATCTCTTGGAACTGAGTTTGTTTTTAAGAGGTTTGTTTTGGTTTGATTTTGTTTTCCATTTACAACTCTCCCTTTCTTTTACCATTTTAAAGCCATGAATGATGAGCACTAAGGGTTGGGGAAAGGCCAAGAGAGACATGTAGTTATAAATTTCCTTTACTGTTCTATGTTTCAGTGTTTGGGAACCACTTCAGACTGATTAGCAAGAAATACTCTTCCCTCCAGTCCCCCTGCTTCCACACCCAGATAGGGGTAGGTCACACTGGACACGACCCTATTATATGTTTCACGACCCTATTATATGTTTCTTTAACGTGTTTTGGGTTTTTTTCCCCCAGGGCAAAACACTGATTTTTAGGAGCTGAAAGTCTGAGGATGCCTCAAAGTATACTGTATCTACTATGGAATAAGAATATTAAAGATACTTGATTTGTAGGACAGAAGTTATATCTTCATTTGACCAGCTGGTCTTATCCAAAAAATTGAAGAATTCTCTGAGTATGAATCCTTACCTATGCAGGTCTTACATGTACGCTGTGCCCAGGACTGTTTGTTGTAACTGAAGCCCTTCCCACCTCCCAGCGAGGCCCATGCCAACTTCACTATAAGCATCTCACCTTCGGGATGTACCGGCTTGTGCAAGGGTTCTCCATGCCCCATTTCTACTGGGGTTCAAAACCAGAGGGAGGAAAACCCACAAAGCACTTTGAAGTCATTTCCTTTCTAAAGGACATGCAATATGGTCAGAGTACCTGGAAATATTTAACCTTTTTTTCCTTTTGGCTTTTTCATCTTGGTTTCTTCCTTTTCCTCTTTCTTCTATCATCATTCCCTGTATGTCCTTGGTCACCAAAAAAGCAGAAGGTAGAAGTAGAGGAGAAAGAAAAAAGTAGATGATCAAACAGAAAAATAAATGAAAGGTTGATTTGATTTTTGAGCAATGAACAAAAATCTGAAACACTTCCTTGAAGAGTTGTTTGGGGTTTTGGTTTGGTTTGGTTTTTTTCTGTGGGGTTTTTTTTTTCCAAATCATCGAGACATTTTTGTCACAATATTTTGAAATAGGAGTTTTTTTTCTTTCTTTGCATGCATTTTTTCATTCTTTGGTATCCTTTTTGCATGGGCAGGCAATTTTCCTGCCTGCCATTGGCAGCCATTGGCCATGCCAAGCTCATCTTTTGCTGTTCCGCCACAGCAAATCCTTTGGTCACATTTTAATGGTCAGCTAACTTCAGCTTTCATATCTATCAAATCTCAGCTACCTGTGAAAATGACTAGTGTCAAAAGGTTTGCTCAGGAATCCTCTGCTGTAAGTAGAAACTTATCCATGGCTTTCAGTGGTGTTTTGGCATCAGATCTGACCTAATTCAGTGGATCACTGATCAATTCTTCCTCCAGCATGCTTACCATAAGGCCCTGCTTGCCATATATTCACTGATTTATGTTTTAGGAGTTATCCTTGGTTCTTGATATCAAAACAATTGTTCTGAAGTGCATTGATTATCACATCAAATTGAAAATTATAAATTCAAACTAAATTTTACTTCAGAGATTCTCACTGTATACTTGGAGCTCTAATTTTACCATCAGTCAGGGAGGAAAATATATCTCAAGTACATAGAGACTACACGAAATGGGTAACAGTGTTGGAAGAAGCCTGAAGGAGACTTAAGAAGCATTCTGCTACTTCAAGTAAGCATCTCTCTGAAGAGCTGTTGCTTTTACCAGTAGTACTATGTCTTGAAGGATCTGAAGAGCATTTCCATCACTGAGAGGAGCTGCAGAGAGTTATACAATAATCACCTGCAAATTTGACAAAGCAAAGCCAGGATCTTAATACTGCAATTCATTTCCTTTGATATATTATCTGTCATCTCCCCCTTCCCACACAACCTCTTTATACTGAGAGGGAGATGGCACATCAGCTATTCCCTTGACTGTTGAGAGAGACAGCTAGTTCTCTCCCCTTTCTCCCTCTCCCTCTCAGTCTCTTTCTTTCTCTCTCTCGTCTTATTTCCTCCCTGGTTTCTTCTGGGTCTTTCTTCCATCTCTCCATGTCTCTTTTATGGCTCTTTCAAAGGAGAAGGAAGAATCCTGTTAGCTTCAGCTTAACACAAAATACTGCAGCAGAGAGAGAGCCGTGCTGAGGACTTTGGCCACGTGGCCCACAACCAAGGCAGGGTGTCCCAGTACGCTCCTTTAGGTATGGCCAGGCTGTATTTTAAGCAAAGGTCCAAACTCTGCTCATTTCACTTTCAAAGAGCCTGGAGAGGCCTTTGGGGACCTCTGAAGTCCAGAGTAGGAGAAAGCTGGCATTCATGCTGCCCGCTGTGCAGGGAGGACAGGCCTGGCTGTGGACATGTCTGCACGCCTGCGTTTGCCACCCAGCTGCCCTGGGGAGCTGCAGGGCTTGAGAACTACCCGGCGCAAAAGAGCCAGAAGCTGAGTGATAATATTTGTACAACCGGGCTTTTCATTACCATGGGCTTCTTTGTCACTAGCTCTCATTGGCTAGCAGAGGTTAAAGAAACCCCAGTTACAATTCATTTAATAGTTATACATCTTCTTACACTTTACTGCATAAAGACGACCTATGGTTTAAAGTGTGATTCACATGGCATATCTGGCCCACAATTTTGAATCGACCTAAAATTTTGATAGAAACTCTGAAGGCTACAAACCCGAGGTTTATTTATATCTCTCATAATCCCTGTGAAATCCTAGCAGCGGAGTCACCCAAATGAGAAGTCACAGTGTTCGGGTTCTTGTCTAACCAAGGCTCATTGATTTTTAAGCACATAAATTCAGAAACTCTAAAGACTCAGCCAAAGACAATACAGCAAGCAGGGCAGTTTGGAGATCTCCCTGGGGAGAAGATGTGGTTGTAAACACTTGAAAATGTTTAAATCCAGTGAATGCTCTAGTTATATTTGGTAGGTCTGACAGGACAAGCAGTCCTAACAATCTGAAACAGTGGGCAGAATGGAAGGAAAAGCTTGCCAACGATAATGAAAGCCTCACAGCCCCTTTTGCATCACCTCGGCCAGGACATGGAGATATCAGGGTCTCGGTCCTCCTAGAGATGGTCCTTCCTAGAGTGAGAAAGACCTCCGCGGGGAGCAGAAGCACAGTGCTTTCATGCCGGGCCGCAGTGCAGCTCAGACGGCAAAGCCCTTCACACAGTGTCTGACACCCTCGGCCACTTCTAAAAGTCTCTTTGTGGCTGCACGTTACAGACAGGTTTAAATCAGCATTTGTACAGATGTGGTATTGAAGCAGAAGGATTAAATGACTTCCCCAGAATCTCAGGGGAAGCCTGCGAGAGAAGAACGGCTTGCTCTGGGCTCGTCCGTGCCACGGGCCGGTACCCTGCCCCTGAACCATCTCTCCAGGCCCTTGGCTCCCCGCAGCACCATTATGTGGGGTAGGAATGAAGCCCTCCTAGGTAAGAAAACTGAAATCTATCTGTGCAGAAAAACGTTTGAGACTTCTAAAAATACTTCAATTCAAGAAGCCTCAGAATTCCTCTGTAAAAAAAAAAGGTGCAGAACGAGGAACAGATAATGTCCAAAGACATGCTGAATATAAGGGGATTGTGGTTCAAAACCAGGGCTCTGAGGTTTGTGAGCAACAGACATGAGTAGCAAAGAGACCAAAGAGGTTAGCGCTACATATATGGGTAAGGAGAACAAGAGCATTCGCAAAAATACCAGGGGAGATGAAGTACTAGTGAGAAGTTGAATCCTTCAGCAAACCAGGAGACTGAACTCTTTTGAAATCTGCCTGTAAATAAATATACAAACACAAAGTTTGAACAACTAGAAAACACTGGAGAAAAAGAAACCTATAAAAATAAAGATAATGACAAAGAATGGGTAAGGGAATATAGAGAAAATATGAATATAAACAAATCAGCTTTCCAGATTGCATACAACCCAGAACACTTAGGGAACTGAATAACAAATTTATTGTACCACCAACAATTATTTTTTGACAAATCATGGGAGATTCCCAGGGCCTGGAGCAAAGCAAATATTGTACAGATTTTTCAGAGAAGAACTGAAGCATGATCCCAATAATTACCATCTCATACGTCAGTTTTTCTCTCCCTGGTAGTATAATAGCACAAATAATTTCCTGAGACCTGTAGGGCTGACTTGCTCATTACCCCTAGATGATCCAGTATAGTCCAACACAACGTTGGCGCAGGGCTGACTGACAGCTATGGTCCCAGCCAAGGGAAGGGAGGATGGCTCGCTCGGCTGTGATGCATCCAGCAGCGTGTCTGGATCCCACAGTGCAACCCTGTGCGGAAAATACAGAAGATGATGCTGAACAAACTCATTTCCAAACTATAAACGATGCTAGTGCTCTGCCTAAGCTAATTAGTCCCAATACTAATTTACCTGATACAAACCTCAGTGAACCTGTGGAAAGTGTGTTTTTACATCCCTGAAGAGCCCGTGAGAAAATAATCCCAGCTCAGCCACGCGCTGTAGGAACAACCTGCCCATCTCACTCAGATCCCACATTCCTAGAAATGCTTCGGGAAGGAATTCAGAGAAAACAAAAAGATTTACAGATAGCCTAAAAAAAATCCCCACATTGTTAACAGAATGAAAAAAACAGAGAGAAAATGAATAAGCAGCCACTGCTGCAGTCAGGCCAATGGTCGTAGCTGTTTGTCCAGCTTCTGGGAAAGGGCTAAGGCAAAATTCCTTTCCTTAATTTCTTGTTCCCACCCAAAATGCAGGGCATATATATTTCATCTATAATCGTTATTTGTAGATATTTTTTAGGGCCAGGAGGGACCATTAGATCATCAGTTCTGGCCTCCTGCATAACACATGCCTTAGAATTTCATCCAAAAAGGTGATGAACTATTCACCTGGGTTGTGGTGGTGGATGAGGCTGAACTTGCGACTGACTCTGTGGCTTTTTGGGGGATCACAGATGAATTTTGACATTTCTTCATATAAAGTCTGCAAAGCATGGTCACATGGAAAATCCCACAGGATAAACAACTCTCCTTTCAAAAAAAGCCACTACTTGGAGAAAGAGAAAAGGGCGGAGGGGTTGGGGAAATGAAAGACCACAGTATAAATGGAAAAATTTAGAGATTATCAGCTTTTTCCAAATTTCATATCAAGCTTTTTATTCTTGCCCTCTTCCTAGTTAACTTTTGTCAAAATAACCAGACACAAGCATTGGGGAAACTAAATGATAGTTTAGCCTCCAAAAGAGGGGAAAAAAAACCTTACTGAAATGTGTTTCTATAGTAGACTTTATACATCCATTCAGTGTGGTCTAATGTAAGTCAGGCTTTAACAAATATTTTTGCTCGACTTGGTTCCAGGATAAAATTGTAGAAGTTACTGAAAGGTGAAAAAAACCCTCAATCTATTCAACTTAAAAAAAAAAAAAAAAAAAAGACATTTAAGGGGGGTCTAACTGAAGTATACAAAAATCTTAGCTGAATGGATAATATCAATGCATGTTACTACTTTTGATACTGCACAGATGACAGGATCAGGGGCATAAATGGAAGTTCAAAAAACAAATTCAGAGGAGACATAAGGAAGTGCTTTGTCACTCAAAGAATAATAAATGTTTGGAATGGCCTACTGGGCAAGGTTGTTGAGGCAAAGACAGTGGGCTCGTTCAAGAAGCAATTAGATGCTATCCTGGGGGAAACGCTGTATTACAAGAGACAAGCATCAATGTGTTGAATGGCCTTTTCTCATTCCTAACATTTTCTATGTTCTTTTCTCCAGCTTGTACTCTTAAGGGTCTGCAGCCTCAGTGTATGATATCAAAACTGAAATCAGGCCCAGCAGTGTTCTCCACTAAACTGGGCCAAGAAGCATAATAAAGATTTGGCCTTGCTATAAAAATGTGCCGTGCTGTACTGCTACCCTGCTCATTCCATGCTGGCTTCTGGGCTTCTAATAAAGGAACAGGCGTTGGGCAAAGCACCCAGGGTTCAAAGATTTGTTTCACACCTTGTGTCGAGTCCAGAGCACACTTTCAAGAAACTGGGGCACCCTGCCCTTCAGGTGGGAGCACTTCAGAGGTGGGCTAGGACAATTCCTGCACACACAGGGCTCTTTGGATCCTTCACAACTAAACTTGGTATTCAAATGTGCCTTTATTAGTAGTTATTAATATTTTTTGAGAATTGCTCTATCCCTTTCAGCTCACCCATCTGTTCCAAGGCTGTTTCTTCTCCCTCCAAGCACAGCACCAACCCTTTCTGCCCTCTTTTCCCCTTTGCGTACACCACAACGGAAGTAAAGTTTGTATTTGTTATTCGATGCACACGGGGGCACCCACAGGACGAGCGAGTCTTTAGAAGGTTAAATAACATACCGTGCACATTGCGTCAAAACGGGTGCACAACTCACAGAGCAATCAACCGAAATGGTGCAACTGCACCCCACCACCTCCGGGGAAGCAGCCCCCTCCATGCTGAGGTCCCTGAGGAAATATTTGACGAATGCTGCATTTGTAGCTGTGCAGTTTTGTGGGGGAAATCTCCACCAAGCATAAGGGGCTGCCAAGAGAAAGTATTATGCTAGTTTGGGGGTGTGGGGGGGCAATGTATGGATGTGCAAGAAATGCTCAGCTAAGAAGGCAGCTTAATGACTGGAAGAGAGGGATGGCAGCATCTCTCTCTCCAGCCAGGGTGAAGAAGGAAAAAGGAACCTTGAGCTGCCATCCCCACCCAGGAACTAAGGCAGCCCCTAATTCAGGGCCATGCAAACAGAATTTAAATTAATATAACTTGCTGAAAGACTCAATCTGTCCTTTCTTCCCCTAACTCTTCTGCAGGGGTTTTATTTTATTTTATTTTATTTTTATTTTTTACTGGTGAGGGATTCTTATTATTATGGTTCTAACCTCCATTACAGTGGCTTTGTGCCCCAGCACTCCAGGGGAAATGCATATTCAGAATAGCTTTGCAAGTGCTGCTGAGGCCATTTGATGTCTGCACCACCAGCTAAATTATTTGCTAACAAACTTTGAGACTTTTTGCCCTTCCAAAGGAACCGTTTCACATGTGGTTTTTGGCTTCCTCTGCAGTGGCCCAGCAATATTATTTTATCCCAGCAAAGAGCATATTATTGTTTAATATCACTGCTATATTCCAGTATGTTTCCCAAGATGATAAATGTTGGCACGGAAAAGAGGCAACTTTTACAAACAATAAGTAATAAATTGTGGAAGGCTGAGGTAAATATTTTTCCATGTCCCCAAACAACTCTGAGTACATTCCTGAGGAGTGTATTGACAGTAAATTGTTTGAGAACAAGAAAATTTGTTGGATCAGGTTGTGGTTGTTGTACAACCCATAAAATATCAAGAAAATTCCTAGGTCTTTCTACCATCTGTTCCACTGTGTACTTCTGGGTGCAGCTTTAAGCAAAGCATTCAAAATGTCTACCATAGCAAATATGAATATGAATATGAATGAGTTAGTGAGAGAAGATAAACTGCATTGTTCGAAGGCTTCAGGAAAAAAAACAACAAACCTGAAACACAAAGTTTGTCAGATATGTCCAGATAGCTTGGCAATGAATTATTCACATACCTGGATTCACTGTGCCAATAAGATCTGCAGTGCTGTGGGCACCCACTCCTGCCTGGCGGCACGCAACCCACTCAAGCAAGGTCAAAAGATGTCACACACAAGTTGCTGAGCACTGAGTGTGTGCAATGAGCTGCTTGGGAAGAAGTCACAGATAACAAATATCAGAAATCAACTACTAAAAATGTAATCTCGAAATTATATTTGAAAACCATCCCTGCTGGAGGGCAAACTACAAAGAGAAAAGGATGACCAAAATCAAAACGTTATTATTTAGTGTAACATTTACCAGCAGGTAATACCACCGCAACCATCCTTGCGTGCATCGCCTCCAAAGCCACACATATAACTGTCCATCTCTACCCCGTACATCTCTTTGAACCCCATCCTTACAGATTCTGCCCTCAGGCTGGCACGCTCACCCAGGCAGAGAGCTCGCTTAACCCACCAGGAGTCAGAGGGACAAGGACTAGTGATAAGGAGCTAAACTGCAGGTATCTGGCCCCGCTCACACCTCAGTATGTATAGAAATGGCTACTTGGTTATAATATTTGCACTGCTTTCAAAGGATTTTTACAATTTTTAAATACTGAATATGGACATACTCAACATCCTTCTGGGCCAATATCTGCCTGTTTAAATGGAAACTACTAATCCTCTAGCACTATAAGGGGAAGACATAGTATACATACTCTGTACTTGAGACATAAATAATAAATGCAATTTAAACTGAAATTTGAGCAGACTTTCCATTAAGTAACAGATCACTGTTGGATGGTAGTGGTTTTTTTATATCTGGCAGAGGGCTGTATCTCAGATATGTAGACATCATGTAGAGATGGGATATTTTGTACGAACATTAATAATGATGTTCCTACATTGCTCATGCTGTGGAAATGCTTCCTATTCATCTCATTATCTTCTGGTCCCACAATGGCAGCATGATGAGTGCAGAGAAATGAGTGAGAAGCCTTCTATGTCTTTGTGTGGTGGGTGTAAAATGGTTGCAAACCAGATGAATGCTTAAATACATTATCTCTTTGACATTTTGCACTACCCTTCTGGAAAGACCCCGTATATTTAATATCAAAAGGGCAGAGACCACTCACCATGGGAGAAAAAGAGAATGACTGCTTTGTCCTGCTGTCTGTATCCCAGGGAGCAGATCACAGAGGACTAAGGTGGTTTCCCTTACGCCTTGAAAGGGGCTGATGAGAACCCAGAAGCACCTAGATAGAAGTCGGATTCATTCACTCATATCAGTCCCACAGATCTCTAAATCTCTCTTCCCAGTTGCCTCCTCCAGGGTTAAAAAGATGGCACGGCAGAGTGTGCCAGAGAGTTATTGTTGTGTATGTTTCAGTGGTCATTGCTGTCTTCATAACCCTCATTTCAATATAAATCACTTCTGTTTTCACATTTTCTCCTGGACTAGTTCCACATCCCAAGGACCATTCCCATGAGTAGCTGCTGGATTTGGCCCCCCAGCTCTTCTCTAATGACCTTTCACAACATTGGTAAAGGCTTCAGCAGTCACTGAGAGCATCAAAGGGCCTATTCTCATCTTTCATGGAATCTAATAAGAATGGTGGGGCTGTATATTCACAAAGCTGGCACTGCTTCTCTGCGTGTCCTTGGGCAACTCCTTTAAAAGCTGCAGGACTCTCCATGTGGGAGAATGGGAATAACGACACTGGCCTGCCAACCATGAAGGTTACAACACAAAACCACTTAAAAGACTTGTTGAAGCCCAAAACAGTTGATGCAGGCAAAAGGCTTTGCAGGGAAGTAAGAGGTACACACAGTCGTGGAGAGGAGAGCAATGTGCCTGGAGGTAGCTTAGCTGCCACCCCAGCCTGTAGCCTCCAAATACAAATGATGACAAGACTGCAAGCATGAATATCCCAAGCTTCACTCATCTAATTTACATCAGTGGGCAACTTCTTGTACAGACTAATCTCTGGAATAGGCCCCCTTCCCTCATGCTATTAACAGAACTATAAATATTTAATTTGAAATATAAGATACTAATAAGCATCTTAAATAAAAGAAGATTGTGATAGATTGGCAGACTGCCATGCTCATCTCCACTTTATACAGTGTTTCCTTCTTGTCTTGAACTGTTAGATGACATCCTTCCGATGGAATTAATTGGCCTCTTTCTTGCCCCATGCTATTTCTGGTTTAATTATCTTGCAGTTTGGCAGTGGACGATGTTCTTCCTGTCACTGCTCTTTTGCTCTCAGTGGTGTGGGGTGTTTTCTAAGTTCAGTTCCATTTTCCTCTTACAAGTTCCTGACCAATATTTTGTGACATTTTCTGCAGAAAGAACCATTTAGATCCCAATGTAAAGTGAGCTGTGATCAAAATCTATGGGCTTCAACAGCTGATAGATCAGATCTTCACACCTGCCAGATGCCTCAGCAGTCGTAGGACAGAACTGTGCCTTGGAAAATGAAGTTGCACATGTGAGGAAGAAGAAATGACAAGACTGATTGGAAGAAAAGAAACTGAATTTCTGTTTTCACAGGAAACTGCAGCTTGACCTCAGGTTACTGAAATATTTCCATTGAATTCGTGGCTTTTCCTTTGCAGATATATCAGACATTAGATCTATCCAGTGAAGTACATTCCCTTGCAATTACTGAATTACCAAAGTGCAAAAAAGTTACAAAAGAGGTGAAATGCATTTTACAATTAGCCAATGGGTTTTTTGTTTAATTTTCACACTTCTCTCTCTATCCTGATTGACTTTTTCCATTACAGTATTTTAAATTGTTAAAAAGAAACTTAAAAATTAAGGAAGATGAACCTTTCTGATTGAAAAAGGGAAGTTCAGCTCACAAGTAAGCCCTCTTTCCTGGTAAACAGAATGGGTAGAAGGGTGATGCATCAAGAAAGTATGAAAGCCACTCCTGAAAAGTTTCATAGCCATGGAAGAGCATAATGTCAGATTAAAGCAAACCTAAACCCATCCCAAACCCCTAATTTCCATCTTTTTTTGTTCCTGGGAATCTTTCAGAATTTACTCTTTGTGACAGTCTGTACCTGATTTTTCCTATACTGTAACATATTGCCTGGTTTACATGCCCAGCCAGTGCCGCTTTATCTGGCCTGTCAGAGCTGGTTCAGTCTATGTCAGGGAGCCAAGTACTAGTAAAGCTGGGGAACGTTCTCCTAGATCAAGAGACTATTTGTGTTCTGTGAGCCAGGTGCTGTAGTTACACTTGAGACCAGCCATGGACACCTACCGCACTCAGCGGTGGTATTTATAGGATTGTTAACAGTCGAAGAGATGTGAGGCACAGCCCTGTAACATTATTTCCTTTGCCTTCAAAAAGCACTTCTCTGAAGTGCCCGGAGACATCCTGTCTTAGGGGTTATTCCCAGTTAAGGTAAACCAAGTGAAATTGTGCGACTACTGTCAAAAGAAGAATAATGTTAGTGCTTACAAAAGCTCCCCTTCAGATATGAGCACTGCACCGTTATGCATAACCTCTGTGTTTGATTTCTCTGTCATATTTTCTCACACTGGAGATGGTCCCAAAGCAAACCTCTGAACGCAAGCACAGAACAAGATTAAGAATCAAAGCCTAGAACACCAGAACATATGTTTGGCTTCTTAGTTGTATCTTTATAGAGGTCTGGCCAAAAGCCTCAGTGAAAACACCCTTGAATATTTGTATGTTTTGCACAACAGGCCAAAATATTCATGCTTAATACTATTAACCTTTTGCTAACTAAGCCTTTGATGCAAATCTAGTAATTGCTGTTTATTCTGCAGGGGAGAGAAGCCCTGTTTGACCCACATACAGGGCTAGCTCAGCTTTGTGTTTGTTCCCCAGATATTCTGATTGCTCCTTCAAGTCAAGAGAACATTACTCTGTATTAGTGAATCCCTGAGGAGGGTTCCCATTATGTTCAGGTCCTTTGACAGAACTCTGGGGGTGCAGCGCTACGTGACATGGACCCACCATGCTTGCTTCAAGAGGAACAGATGCAGTGGTTTCCATTGGAAGCTAGTGGCCTATGGTTAAGACAAGAGTAAAAGACAAATTTCTCATATAAAGCTGGTTTACTCCTAGCAATAAGAAAATTGGATAGCAAAGAGAAAAGGTTTTCACTATGACCAAAGGTCTATGCAAGTATCTCAAACCTAGAAAGTACCCACAGGTACATTCCCCTAGGAACATACTCCTCTTTTGAAAAAAGTCAAACTTACTTGCAAATTCCACAGCTGGAGGTCTGACATCCTGGAATTTACCTCTATCCTTCTTATGTCCTTGTGGGACTCTTCAAATTCTGCCAAAGGTTTCTGCCCTCCCAGTCCTCCAGCTTTCTTAGACATGTCTCAGCAGTCTGTTGACATCCCATACAGGTCGAGACAAAGTGTCAAACAAGTGATTTTTACAATAAATCAAGCTTTTGGCCAGTTTTAGGTATTCACTGTCTTTTCCACCTTGAGGTTATTTCTGACAATCTCACTAAGTGAATTAACAAATAGCACACTTTTATAGAGATATTTTCACACCACCCATGTAAGACTAGGAACTACCCAAACTATTACACAGTATCTGCAATCCATCCTGGCTACTACATTGTGGATATGATACAACCCTAGCATGTTTTCTTTGCACACCTCAAATCCCAGTGAAAACAAAATTATTTAGGACAGAAAAGATGAAACAACAACAAAAAAATCTCATTTAAATGTTACTCCAGAAAATTTCAGCGTGGAATAATCTAATCATATTCATTAATCAGATTCCAAATAAAATCAGCTGTCTTCTAAAGTGAGAACAGAGAAAAATTAGGACAACATACATCCGTGACAAAAGTTAGACTTTTTTATTCCAGGAGAACTCAACTGAAAGCTCCCTCCATTCAGGCACCTGGGTTTCGTTTCATAATAGCTTCTGTCCATTGTTCCTTATTATCAGAGCTGACTATGTTCAAGCTAAGGCAGATCTTGTTCCTAAATTTATGTCTCTGTGTGTGACCACTACAATATGTGTTTTGTATGCTTTTTCCTGAAAGCCTAATATAGTGATACCTGTGACACGGCTTGGACTCCCCCTTTCATGTATATTACCAACTCGAACTGCAACCTGCTGGTAGATTTTTCTTAAACTCTAAAATGAGGGTCTAACCTTCTCTTCTTTTTCTTTTTCTTCTCTGTTACCTATAATCTTGATTTGACTCACACAAAAGTGACACAGTGGGAAATCCACTCAAGAAGACTTTGACAACTAACAATGGAAACCTACCTACACGAAAGTTGACTGGTGGCATTTATAGTGAAAAAATGTATTCAAGTTTAAAGATGTCATCTGTGTTAACTGATCCGTGTTGGTTTTGTGTGTTTTTTGTCAAAAGAAATGTGCTGTGGAGTCACCTCTGTTAGGGTAAAGAAAACTAGCCAGAACAACATCACCACTAAAAAAGACAGGTATATTCAAGAAAAAAAAGTCCCCCAAAAATATTTAAGTTTGGGTAAAAATGATTTTTAGGTCGGACCAAATCCAAAGGACTTATATGAAACAGTGAAACTGGATCATATTTAAATCCAGCTAACATACAGAATTATTTATACTCCTGCTCCTTTTGCCTTCTCTAACATGAAAAATATTGTTATTTTATGCAGTACCACAGGTGTGCTAAACATATCTCATGGATTAAATTAAAATAAGATCACTGTAGAATTTTTAGTAGTAGCTACTGATTGTTTTGGCTTCAGTTTTAGAGTTGAAATTGAGACAGTTTACACAGACTCCCTTCCCCCTGGAATAAAGGAATCCAGTGCTTGCTGCAAACCAGCCTTCTGCATCAAATGGGACACTCAAGGCCATGAGCTGCCATTGGAAATCTTGGGCATTTCATCCCAGAAAAGAGAAGAGATGCAAGTCAGTACAAAGTTCAAAGATGTTAATACCCAAGTGAAAGATCTTGACTGAACCTATTAGGATATTAAAGTCATTGATACCGTACGACCAGTCCTCATGTCCTCTGCTGCATTCCCAGGTCTCCTCAACTAGGCCAGACCTTGTGGCTGGTCTCAGCTGACTTGAAGCAGTTTGTCTCACCATTATGTTCACAGCTAATAGATGCTTTTCTTGAAAAACATATCAAATATTCTGCAAATGCGAAACTTGACTGAAAAATGGTCCTTTGGGTCAGGTTATGAACACGTGAGGTGGAGCTGATGCTGCTACAACAGCCCCGTGAAATGCAGGACAACAGGTGAACCTGGTGGCTCTTGGAAGGAACCTGAGGTGCTGAGATGAAACAGTGATGAACACTGTGTAAAATGTGAATGGAACAGAAAGGATCTGAAGGAAGAAGGAGGCAGAGCAGCTGTCACGTCCCTCAGCTCATTCATCCAGGTCTGAGTAGCTTGAAAAAAAGGACAGAGTTCAGAGGGGTCTGTACCGTTGTTGTCCGTGCTGTGGGTGGTCTCTGGCTAAACAGAAGGCTTTAACGAAGGAACAGATTTGCAGGTGACACATCTTTCATATCTGTGTATTGCCTACACCTGAGTGATATCTGTTAACTTAAATTCACTTAAAAATTTAAAGAGGGTGGGGAAAAGAAAAAGATCATCTGTCAAAAAGAAAACAGTGAAGTGAAACTACTTTTTTCAATGGTTTTTCACTAATCCAATTTCTTTGTCAGCCCTCATGATGCAGAGGAGGAGAAGTTTATAAAAGCAAGCCATTTGGCTGCTTCAGGAAAATTAGTGTAGCAATCAGGGAACTAAACACATCATTGGTACAACAAGGAGTACCCCAGCGAATCCAATGAGAAGCAAATACGTTGGAATGAGTGACTGGAGAAGGAATTTCATCTCCCACTGTCATGGCAACCCTAATTTTGCTGTGCAGCCCCTGAGCATGCTTATTACAGAGCATAAGAGATGTGCAAGCCAGCACGCCTCATGACTGCATCTTTTTTACAGCCATTTCAGAGCCAGGTAAACTGAGGGACAGGGTTAATGCATATCCTAGTCTTCTAGGAATGCAATTTGGGCATCTTGTTTCGTTTCAGTCATTAACAGGCATTTTCTGGTATGTTCCTTTGTACACAGTACGTCACCCCCACACGGCCTCCCCACCTCAGCCCAGCAAAGGGCTGTCGCAGCACCACGGCTCCCATGTCACCTGCCTGATTTCCTCTACAGCTTCACTGCCAGAGAAGTCTCAGCATCAGAACTCCATGAGATGAAAGCTGGATAAATTCTCCAACCAGAAAACCCCCAGAAGTTGTGCAATTAAAGAAAACAAAACAAAAAGCCCTTTAAATTCTACTTTAGACAGGATGTGTTCAAGTGCAGATGGGGGTTATTGTGTCTCGAGTCTGTCATTGGGTAGTCAGGGTAATTGACCCAGCGATACCTGCCCAGAGGAAGAGACAATGTTTGAAATTCCTGTTAGAAACAATTATGTACTTGACCTTAAAGTATGGGTCTTTCTGCTTTTATTTTTTTAGGAGGGCATAAAAAAAAAAGGAAGAACCAGAAATGCTCCCAACTCTTTGAAGGTCCTGTTTGTGCTGAAACAGGCTCTGTGAATTGGTAATTGGCCTCTCAGAGCCCAGGGGATGCAAGGCGAGGCTCCACTGCCACGTCAGCACTTCTGCAGCCGCTGGCTTCCCCTGCCCTGCCGCAGCGGGATGTGCCACGGACCCTGTCCCACAGCTGATCTCGGCACCCTCCTTGCTTGAACCCCTCCACCTCTACTGGCCCTGCTGCAATGGTCCCATGGCTTCGCTCTGTTGCGAAGAGCTGGAGAAGAGGTCGTGCAGAAATGTGGTTGATCAAAGGATGCCGGTTTGTGGGCAAAGAGCTCAAGTCCTAGTGTTGCTGGAGAACATCGCCTCTGTCATGAGGGTAAAGTGGGCAGGTGCCTGCCTCCATGGGTAGCCCAAAACAGAAGCAAAAGAGCAAAGCCACAAACATGAAACTTGTCTGTTCCTCAGCATCGTTAACCGTTTCCTGTTAAATTAGCAGCTGAAATGATGCAAAGTCTCTGAGGGTCTTGCTTACTTCAGGGTACGGATGGGGGATGCAAACAAGAGGTGCCTGCTTTGCCTAGCAGTAAGGTCAGAGTTGACCCCACAAGCAACTGCCTCAGATGCCCAAGCCAGGTCAGAAAACAGCCCTGCTTCTGGGCATCGGTCCCGTAAATGTGAGAGGGAATTCACGGCTGGATGTGTAGGGTGGCCCAGAGCTCCCAGAGCCTCAGCAAATGGGAAGACATCCACACTGGTAGTAACTTCTCTGCAGGACCTGCTTGTCCCCAAGGGCTTGCAGCACTTCACGGGTCGTTCTTGAGGGCTTTGCCTTTCATGCAGGGCAGGACCAGCTCTTCCGCAGAGGAGGAGCGGGAGGAGGTGGCCGGCTGGCTGCACAGGGAAGCCTGAAGCTGCTGGCTGAGGAACAGCTCAGGTTTTCTTGGCGCTGGCACTGCCTTGGCTCGGAGGCAGACAGCATGGCAAGCCCTGCGCACAGACACACCCAGACAGGTAGAAAATTTCTCTCTTCCTCTACAAGCAACATCGTCTCAGCAGAAGGATGCATAGCCCAGATTTTACACTTGTCCCTTCTGCCCTCATAACCACATGGATTAGACGCAAAGAATGATCTTCAGCAAGACCATGAGCATTTCGCAGACAGCCACTTTGTTTCCCTGCTCGGTCAGGAGAGAAGACACTGGCTATTCCCAGCAGTGTCCCCATGGCCTCTCTGGAAGGGAAAGCTCATTGTGAGCCCGGAAATGGTGCACAGCATCATCCCGTTGGGCTCCTGCTCCTGCTTCCCGTCTGGAGCCATGGGTGAAGTCAATCCCACAAAGTGAATGCGCACACACGGGAGTGGGATAACACTCGTGGTCGTGCACAGAACGGGAGATTTCAATGCTGCTGGTCCCAGGGAATTCAAACTATTAAAAAAAAGAATTAAGCCTCACCAGTGTCTTTGCTTTAAAAATCAAAACAACAATAACAAAAAGACCAGTCAGGTTAATTACACTAGAGCAGAGAGGAATCTCTAAGATGTAAATACATTTCCACAAACATTAAAAGCAAACCCCTCTCTAAAGTGTTTTTCTTTCACAAGCAAGCAAGAAAATACATTGGATAAAACAAACTTTGCTTATTTAAGTTTTGACTCAATTACCTGTTAATGGAAAAAATCTGGCACCACTAATAATGAGGCAGGAATGAGATCACTGTTCTGGAGGCCTGGCTTGTCAGGGAAGCTTGCAACAAGAAGTGCATTTATCTGCCTTTCTATAACCCTTTTCAAGCACTCTGTCAGGGAGCCCAAACTGAACAGCCAGTTTAGGAGGAACTTGGAACCCGCTCCAGGCCCCCTCAGCCCTCTGGGAAAAGGAAAATTATTGTTGGCAAGTCTGCCTGGCTCCAGAAGTTGATCCAGTGCCCCCCACTTGCCCATGCAGCAGCAGACAGAGCTAAGAATTTTGTTATAATTAAATAACGGAGTGCTGATTGGTTGCTGGAGGTGGTCTTGAAACTGGTGTTTAAGGCAGTGGAGAACAACGGTTACTATTCATAGAAAAAGCAGAGTCTTAAAATCCATCTGTTTCGTTCCAAATTTAGGCCAAAAAAATGCTCACTCACTGTCTTTAAAAATACCACCTGCTTAGCTATTTTGTATAATGTGCCATTATGTAAGTTTGAAGGAGGAGCAGGCAGGGAGGCAGCGGGGGCTGAGAAGGGGCGGGGGGTAACAGATTAAAAAGATATAGTTAGATCCAAAAATACTCCAGCAGCATATTCTAAAGGGAACATAAAATAAGGGAGCAAAGGAGACATATTCCGAGGAAGATTAAAACCAGGGTGTTTGTTAATGCTTGGGAACCAGCTACTACAAATGGGCTTGTTTGCAAAGAAGATAATTTTTTTCTTTTCTTTTATTCTTCTTTTTTAAAAAAAAAACAACCACACCCTGCTTGCTACGCACACCCAACTCCGGTCCTCACCATGCTACAGGGCTGTGGAAACACTCCAAGCCTTTCCCACTCTGCAGACCTTTCTTGTGTGTGTGTGGGGAGCAGGCGAGGGTGTCACAGCCTGCCTGGCCAGAGCCCCTGCCAGCAGGTACCTCCCAAATGGGGCTGTGCTGCTCCTCGGTGAGCTGGTGCAAACAACAAAGTCGAAGGACTGAGACAAGGGGCTAGTAACACCATGGTGACTACTTTTCCAGAGCAGCTTTGCTCTGCGAGCAATAACATCAGCAAGGCCTGGTGTCCTGCAGATGTGTCTCCTATCTCCGCATCGTCCTTCACCTCCCTTCTCTTCCCCACTGCAATCTTACATAATATTACATATTGCAGCTGCAATATTTCCAGTTTTCCCTATACCCTTAGTTCTCTCCCATGTCCCTTGTTCCCTCCAACACCCCAATGCTCTCCATGTCTCCCACCTAATGTCCTTGGCCTGCCAGCTGGGCAGGAGAGTGCAGATGCTGGTCCAGAAGTAGACGTGTGATAATTGGCCATCTGGACGCTGCCAGAGAGAATTGTTAACAGCTGAGCTCTCCCTGCCTTTTCTTCAGCAGCAGATCTGGAAAGCCTCTCTTCTCAGTGCCGGTAGAGATTTCCCTGGAACTCAGAGGGACTTTATCATCTCTGAGAGTTTGACTGCTGCTGTCAAATCTGGTTAAAAATGCCAGAGGATTCAAGAATTATCAGGAGTGGGTCAAACAGATGGACAGACAGCATGACTTCATCATCTCCACTGCCTTAGAGGTACAGGCTAACACCTCCCCACCTCAAATTAAATGCGTTTCCAACCTCAGAAAAAGAGCAACTCCTAGAACATGGATGCAAGTCATAAGTGAATATTTTGGATTGATCCCCGCAGAAAATTAGTTCAGCATTTGGCAGACTCCTGTCCTCAGAGAGCCCTTAAAACAGGCTGGTGACATTATTGACAATGATGGGTGGCTGGGATGCATCCACTTGTAGCTGATCTGCCTTAAAAGTCTCAAGATTTTTTCCAAGAACATCTTAAAATGAATGCCAAAGTACCTGTCTACCCTTTTTCAATAATATAGCAATTGCTACGCTCTCTGAGGAAATTTGCATATTTGTCATTTTAAGGCTCGAAGAGCTTTAGCCTTCCTGTCCAACAAAGACCACTGAAGCTCAATGTTGGTCCTGTACTTAATTTAGTCTTCAGCTGCAGCATCTAGCCCAAAACAGCATCTGAAATCTTTACTCAGTCTCAGGTAGTAAAACACTTCTATGTGTATGCCAGACATACCTGGGCAGCACTGTCACACACGTTCATTTTTATTATTATTGTTTGCTTTCATGATTGTTGCAATGGCCTATACAACTATTTTACTGTGAATTTTCTCTCTATCTTTTTATGGTCTAATGAAATGAACAGGACTCTTAAGATTGCTCTTTTTTCCTGCCTTTCCCTTTTTTTTCTTTTAAGCAAAGCTTAAAACCATGTGGCACTGCTTTATTGAGTCAGCAATTGCTTAAACTTTTTAAAATTCCATACACTCAGTGAAAAATGAGATTTACAAAACTAATGGAAAATAAATGTCTCCTGAACATGCAATACATTGACTTGCTTCCTTGCCTTATCCCATAAAAACAGATGGAAGCAATAGCTACAGTGAATTACCTACTGTACGTAGGGCCCCATGCTGTCCCGTGGCAGCCCCCCACAAGGACAGAGTTTGTCACTGCCCAAGCTGGAGGTTGTGTGGCTCTGGGGGTGAAGGGGGTGATCGGGCCATACCCCTGTAGCCAGTTGCTCACCCTATTTTACACCTGCAGTGTATGGAAAGGGCTGTATTCCCACCATCTTTCCAGTGTACCTGGTCTGATGGGGTCCTTGGTTGTGACTCCTGGGAACAAAGGGAGTATAAATAATGGTAATTTTCTCCCAGGAGCCTTGACCCAGCTCAGGTCCTCTAAGCAAGAGAAGTTTGGAGGCAAATCTGAAGGCATAAGCTTATGGGCTTATGCCTTCAAGGGACATGGCCAATGCACAACCTAGAGGAAACCCATGCAGTTGCTTTCCCAGGAACATACAGTTGTTTTCCACAGCAAACAAGAGTTCCAGCATGAGTTATCCACCACTTGCGAGCTCTGCTCAACGTATCTTTCGAACACATGCCTCTTTCACCACACACACAGAAGGAAAACCAGTTTGTCCAGGACTCTGCTTTCCAAAGGCTTGCTAATAAAGCAGCGAGCAAAGAACACACTATTTTGCTGAATATATGAATCATACCTTGATGGTGTCTCCTTTGAATCATGGCATTCAAAGATCTCCCTGGAGCACTATATTTTTACATTAGAGGAGAGCAGTTATCCCCAGCAGAGATGCAGCCCATGTGTCTGGCTGATGGATGGCCATGCTCTAGCAAGTGTCAAAACGTTTAGGAGAAAGAAAAAAAAACAAACACCAAACCTCCCTAGAAACCTGATACATCAGGAGAGTAATTTGAGCATCGCATTCAATTTGCTGGCTCCCAACAACAGCAAGATTTGGCATCTTCCGCAAAGGCTTCGCAGCAACATCCTTCTCGCCGTCGCAGAGTCCCGTCCCACCCGTGCTGCCCACGCTCCTGTCGCGGGTGGCGAGGGGACATGTTCCACTGAAGTTGGGGGAGTGCGTGTTAGACCACAACAGAAACAGCATCAGGCCTTGGATCAAGGGAGATAAATGGAGCCTTGTAAAAAATTCACCATGACTTGATCCTTCTAACGGGAAATACGAAGCCATACTTGCGTATATTACCCTTTACTAACACATCTGAAACAAAAAAAGGCTTTATGACTCGTAAACTAGTCATTAAAAAAAGTGGTAGCAATATAAAGTACTACATATTCTGTTTAAACATTCTTTAGTACTTCACCCAGTACCTCCCAGCCCCTCTACAAAGCAAGTTCCTTCTGCAGCCAACAGAAAACCACTTTGCAGCCAGTTTTGGTTTTATTGGACCCCACGGTGAGGGACAGCACGGTCTCAGCGCCCCGGCTGGCCTTCCTGAAATGGCCTCGTTTCCAGGTCTCTGCAGAAAATCCCTTCACCCCTTCTCCCATACGAGGAAGAATACTTACCCTTCCCGCAGCGTCCGTCGAGACTGCCTAAGAGACATGCATTACCTGAGAATGCCCTGGCATGACAGCAGGGAACAAGCCTACTCCAAGACTTTTGCATTCAATTGCTCTCGAGTGCCATTGTAGAAATTACTATGGCTCAGACTTTCCAAGAGTGGGGCTATGGTGGCATCCACTTGTGAGAGATTCCTAGAAATTACAAAGCTTAAAACCCTACTTAGTTTAAAAAACCCAAACAAATCAACCATTTAATAAAAATTCTTGCATGTAATTTCACTCTCATCCTGCAGCATCTGCAGGCATTGCTGCATCAGGCGGATGCTGGATGCTCAGTGCTGAGAGCAAGCTGTGCTGCAAAGGCCCACTGCATTAAAAAAAAAAAAAAAAAAAAAGCAAAACCAGACACTCAAATCTATCCAGGAGATAAACCCTAAGGGCAGCACAAGAACTCTGACTAATTAGGGCTACCTAAGCTTTCCTGTGTGACCTTTACAGTGCATCAGCCCTGTGTTGTGGGATCACCAGGTTGAAAAAAAATGTTTTAAAATTAAAGGTATCATCAGCCCTGGTCTTCCATCCCCCAGTCAGGATCACTTCACACAGAGAGATGACATTACTTTAGCTCACGTGCTATTTGTCTTTTGCCAAACCATGTGCCATTTGCTTTAAATAAAAAGGACTTTCAACCACTGCTACTCCCGCAGAAGCTTGCTGAGCGTGGCGAGGGCTAGCGCAAAACGAAATTTAGCAGGCGGTAGCACTGGAACCCAAAGGAAACAGGGGATTTCTCACAACTAGAGCTGGCTGCAATTTGTCACGATATTCACAAGGTTTTTGAAGGAAGTTTTCCACTTGGACTGTAAATCTTCCTAGTCAGACTAAAATGCAGTCAACGCATAAATGAGTTGACAAGTCATTCTCTGCACATACTAAGTTGCTTTTATTAATCCAGAACTGCATGCTACAGATACTGTACAGCATGAACATTTATTCATTACAAAAAATGGCTTCCAAACCATTAAAAATGAAAATCGGAATAAGAGCATAAAACGGAACAGTAACATCACAACTGTTAGGAAACATTCAAAGTATTCACAAAAAATGTTATAGTTAGCATCTTAATAAACCAGAGAAAAATCTGAGACAGTTTTACAATCGCTTCATGTCAACTACAATGGCACTGAATGAACAGATGAACAATTTTTCAGCTTTATACAGCGTTTTTTGCAACATCAACATGCCTAGGTTTTTTTTTTGTTTTAAGTTTGCTACCTACCTGTATGTAGTAAGTGTACATAAAAGTGGCAGTCTGATTTTCCTTTTATGAATAATCTAATATACAGAATTTGGCCCTTAAGGGTTTATACCTCTTCATTTTAAATGCTTTCCGGACAATCTGCTACCAAACACGTCTGTTATAGGTGACATTAAAACTACATACATATCTACCTATGTAACATCACAGCAAAACATGATGAACAAAAAAATTACAGCATTAAAAAAAAAATAATAAAGTTGTCGGGAGAAAGTTAAAAGTCACTGAGAATTTTGGCACATAAAAATTTTGCACACAGCCTACAGTCCTAATGTCGCAGGGGATTCAGCTGCAGTTCTGAACGGGAGACACTTGGACCTTGCTATTTTTCAAACAGCATTGCTAAAAATTCCCTTGCTAAATTTTCAAGTCTTTTTTGTGTGTAATGGCTTTTAAAGCAATATTTTTTTTTTACACTATTGATCCTTGAAAAAATGCATCTGCGAATGTCCATTTGGTGGCAACTGTGTTTCATATAGCAAAAAAAAAAAAAAAAAAAAAAAATCACAAAAAGAAATCAAAAACAAAAATCCCGGAAAAAATATATATATACACATTTATATATAAACTTAAAAACCTTGTACAAATGAGTTGTTATATATAAGATGCTTACACTAAGGGGAAAAAAAAACCTTTATACAATGTTTCAAGGAAAAAAAGAAGAAAAAAACATTTAAAAAAGGGACAACATACAGATACAACAAGCAATTTCTAAAGCAATAAATACTACTGGTCCAATAGCGTTGTGATACTTTTAATTGTTGAGTAGCGTTCCCTCCCCCAAAAAGAACAACACCATGGAACAAGGTATATTAACACATTTTTTTAACCCTTTGTTTCTGTACATTTAAACAATAACAAGTAACATCACAATAAAGGTTGTTTCACACGAGGAAGAAAAAAAAAGAAGTAGTAGCGGCACCGCATTCGTTGTGCCCTTAAAGGTTTAAAAACCAGATGTAAAATGATTGGTTCGCAAGCTCGTATTTAATACAAATAATAAAGAACCAATGCCTCCGGCAAGGGCTGCTTCAAAATTGCTTCTTTTTTTTTTTTAATTTTTAAAATCAGTCTTTAAAACTAAGCTATTGGAACTACATAACAATTATGTATATATATATATTTTTTAAACGCTACAAAGACTTTAAACAGCTGTTGATAAAAATTTTGGCAGAATCATGAGGCTTTTCTCATCTACATATTTAAAAAGGAGAAATTGAAATAAGAATGGGTCAAATATTGACCAATGAACTCGATAAAACATCAACTAATGTAGCCACATGGCACGAATTAAAAACGAAACCGAGAAACGACAACGAACAGCGGACGACGACGAGGAGGAGAGGGAAAAAAAAAAAACAGGAAAAAACCAAAAAAAAAAAAGAAAAGGACAAAACCCAACCCCCAAATCCCAACAGAATTCAATCCCCCCGAAGGAAACGGAAAGGGCTAACGAGGCTAAAGCTATTCTAAGGACTTGGTTACGAGGGAGAGCGGCTGGGGCTGTGTCCCAGCCAGCGAGCTGTGGGAATGCAAGGAGGACGTGGAGGGCTGTGCTAGGGATGCGGCGGCAGCGGCCGGTGGGAGGGCGGCCGGCGGGTGGTCCAGGGCCCCGTTGGGGCAGCTGGCGGCAGGCAGGGCGCCGGGCTTGCTCGCAGCGCTCTCGGCGAGGACGAGCGAGGATGGCGGCGGCATCATGACCAGGTGCGCCAGCGGGTCGGGCTTCAATGAGAGCGAGAGGGGTTGCGTTTGTTCAGTCTGTGGTTTCGAGTCTCTGGAGGGGGAGGCGAGCATGGCGGGGGAGGACGGAGGAGAGTCTAGTAAGCTTCCATCTGAAGAGGGTGGGCTGACGCAGCTGCCTTCACCTTGTATGTAGCGAACGCACTTTTTTTTTCTCCTAGAAACAGGGAGAGAGTTATCTGTGAATAAAGGGCAGAGACGCTAATAGAGACAGTTATCTACAGCAAAGAGCCGCCCATGAGCTACTCTGGGCTCTGCGCGGGCGGCACCCCGGCCCCACGCGCCGTCCTGGGGGTCTGGCACGGTGTCCTCGGCACCGAGCCCGCTTGGGAACCTCCCCTCGGCTAACGGATTTGGACAGGATTCACCAATTGTCTCTTCGTCCCCCTCCTCTTCAGGCCGCCTTCCTTTCCTTAGTCATTTTAATAGTCAGAAAATCAGGTAAGCTGCTTTTGGAGCCCCCTGTGCTAATCTATGAGCTCGACTTTCCTCCAGGAACAAAAAAAAACAAAAAACAAACAAACAAAATTGAATCCTTATAACATAAAGGCTCTGGGTAGTTGATGGTATCTCAAGATGTCCCATAACGCTGTCCAACTCAACAGGGCTATATCTACACCTGCATCGCCTGTCGCCTCTTACGATGCACTGCCCTTGGGAGGCAAGGACGGCTGCACACTACTGCTCATTGCCTTCTCCTCTGTTAAGAACCACACCAAATCCAGAAATGTCAGTCAGACAGGAGGGATATATAATAGAGAGAACGAGAGAGAGGGGAAATAAAAACAAAACGAACAAACAAAGCAACAGAAGAAAAACCAGGAAAAGAACAGGATAAACAGAGTATGATCCAAAATAACAAGAATAACTGGTTGTATGGCCTGCAGGTTGTGGCTTTAAATCGACTCAGGTTTACTTTTTGTTTTAAGGGAGAGTGGTAGATTTGGGAAGCTGCTTGTCTCCGTTTTGGGGAATTTTCCTCTGAGAGGCCATCCATGTAACTCCAGAGTGGGATCCAATTTCAGTAGGTGAAGAGCACGGTGACAGGTACAAAGGTGAGGAGCAACATGGAGCTTATTTCACACCTGGGAATATGAGAGTCTCGCAAGAGCCGCTCATCTTCAAATAAATAAGTGACCCAACAGAGATCTTTTCTCCTCCCTCTGTCCACTTAACAATGTAAAGGAGCAATGAAAACAGATGACAGTTTCACACCATCTCTCTTGCCAAGTATATGCAAGACAATTCTAGCAGCAGGACAGAAATAATGAGGCGAACAACCACAGCATCTGGCAGAACGACATTCAGTGGCCACCTTGACCCTAATAATGACGGCTCTCCAGCCCTCCTATTCACAAGCACGCTTTCCACGGGAAGTGCTGAACCACTGTCACACAACCCGAGGTATATGACAAAGCCTGTCTAGAGCAGCTCTGCCACAAAAACTTTGGACGCTGAGCTAAGCTGCACAAAGCCACCGAGGTGAAGGAGTTGGCTGCTCTCCCGCTCCGGCGGACACCCTGCTCTAGCCCAGCAAGGTCATCAGAGAAAGCGCCCAAGCATGGCACAGCAGCTGAACGTCGCTGGGGAACATTCCCCACTCGCGTGAGTGCACCAGCTCCACTGCTGGTCATCAGTGCTCTCCCCTATGCATGGCGGCTACGCCTGACTCGGGTCAAACCAAGGTCTGCTCTCTAGGCAATGGGGTTAGATGTCTCTCGACTGCAAGGGAGATCTAATCAGCTTGATCCTGGAGTTAAAAGGTGTCATCTCTCATAGCCAGGAAGGGAACAGCAATCCCGGCACCCCATCTTCCCACCAGCTCCAGTGAGGGACCAGTGCTGTGACATCCCTTGCTCCAGAGACTCAGGCTCTGCTCTCAGGTTCTGCTCCACGTTCCACAGGGCAAGGTAAGGGGTTAGGGCTATGAAGAGTTTTAACCACGTTAGCCTGCAGATCAATACATGCTAAAAACTAAAGACAACCATGCAACTTAAATGTTAAAAGGAAAGAAAGAAGGAAGGAAGAAAGAAAGAAAGATAGAAGACAGCAAGGGAAAGCTGTAAACCATGCTTTATTAGAGCAACGTTAAAAGACAGAAAAAAATTAATTTGGTGGGTTCAAAACAGAACCTGTTAATTCTTCTACTATCAACAAACAACACAGGAAGACTCTGGCTCTTGGCTAAGGACAGGTCTGCAGCTCTTTTTCCCCTCCCCTCTCCTCCATCTCACCGCTTCCTTAGCTTCAGCTACGCAACGCTACCAGGGCCACAGTTCATGTTTGGACCTTCTTTACAGCTCCTGTGGCAAAGCAGAACAGTGATGCTTCACAAAGCTCACTGCTAGTACCTGTGTGGAAAGGTGGGTTCTCAGTTTGGAGACTGCGGGGCTCCCCCCCATACCCATATTAAAATAATTTGCAGAGACCCAAGCTCTGCCTGCCTCATTGATGGTGGTCCAGAAGCCATTCAACTGGATTGCTCTGAACCTACAAGGCAGTTAACTATTTCACTGGAGGCAGTTTGAATCTAGTATGCCAAAAATTCAAATTTTTTTTTTTAAATACTATTTTAAGTTCTGTGGCCTGAAAGGAAGAGTCCCCATGGCAAAGCAGACTTAAACCAGGTCTACCTGACTGTCTGACTCAGAAGATTTAAGAACCTTTTAAAAACTAAACCCACTGGTCTGCTACCTGAAGTAATTTGCCTTTGACTACAATTAAGGGAGCAGATTGCTTCCTCTGCTTCTATTGTGTATTAAACTCTTGAACAGCGTGGCCACTTTTAGTCTGAAAAGCCATTTACTTAAGTCATGATGGTTAAAGGCGGAGACATTTCTCCAGCCTGTGCCATTCCCACCACGTGTTACCTGTAGTCACGTACATGTTAGGGTTACGTGGGACAAAAGGCATAGATGGTAAAAACCCAAAACCTGCAAGCCAGATTTTACCAGAAGCAAACACCACCAGGCCACTCTGGTGACGGGGAATAAGTAATCATCCAAGGAAGTCTTTGTGCTTCAGCTCTGCTCTCCTAAAATTGGGAACAAACCCCCTACCTATCCCCTCTCAGAAGCACTAGGGAGGATTATCCACTTATGCGTCGCTCTGAAAGCATCAACTGCGACATCAGTCCAGCAAACACCAGCAAACCTGACCCTGCTTGTGCTGCCCTTGAAGCTAGCCCCAGGACAGCATCAGGAAACCTGTAATGCTGCGATTGCCGTGAGTGAAAGCCACAGAGGATGACAAGGGTTTATATTCAGTTGCTGTGAGCAAAGATGTCTCAGTTTCTATTGTAGTAGCAAACTGCACATCTTCAGCACCTACCTAAGATGCACTACAAAATGCTACCATGCTAGCAAATGCAATGGTATAATGGTTAGGACCAGAACTAGGAGAAAAGTGCTCTAACACCTAGTGATAAAATGCCTCCATGCATTGAAAAAATCAAAACAAAACCCAACTAAAACCAACAACAAAAAAAAACAAACCAAAAGAAAAACAGCTGACTCTATATCCGTAAGTCTAAAGCTATCAGCTACACCACTGAAGTCATCTCTGATGTGCTGCAAAGATTTCTGACCAAAATCTGGCGTAAGTTAAGAGAGGGTTTATGCTTCACGTGTTACCTAAGCACTGTACAGACCGAATGCTGATAAAATGTAGTTTTAAAAGTATGCTGTTTACTTAAGCAGCTAGGGAAAGATAAAGCAACACAAACATGATGTGCCCCTGGTTCTTGTACTTGGTATACAGAGCCTGACATGCTTCAAATACTCTATCTCTAGACTACACAAATATCTGCTGATAGTGTGTGGTGAACTAAGCACAGAATAAAGCCTAACTAAACACAGCATTCAAGTCTTTGGCTAGCATGAGACTCCAGCCTCCTGACACAGTGAAGTAGCTACTCAGCTCTTCTGGTCTGAACCTTTCTTCCTTTAAGCTCTAAGGAACTGCTGCTTTCAAAGCCTGTTTAGCATACGTACTGGTGGTACTAGTACCTAACACCCCACACCCGGTACCAGCATGCCTCGAATGGGACAATGTGCAATCTACTGAAGACATTTCTGGCGCCTTATCTGGTATTTTGACATACACCACCACCCTCGATCTGTGTTCTCCTCGACACTAAGCACAAACAAGACTGCGTGCATACACAAAATACGATGGACGTCTGATCTACGTTCTAAATGAGATGGAGCACATGGGACTGGCATGAGTAAGAGGGGAAAATGTGGGAGAGGAATCACTACACACAGAGTGCGGTTTGGGTTGAAATACCTACCATCATAATATTCCAAATTCAAAGACTGCTTGTATCAGAACAAAGAAACAACAAATTTAACCAAATGCGATTATATAAGGAAAAAGGAATGAGAAAAGAACTACTCGGTATCCCTCCACCAAGAAAGAAGTACGTACTGAGTTATACATGGAATTAAACTCCAGTAGAACATGGGCTGTTGAAATTTGGGCTCTCTGATGTCTTTCATCTCCTTTTAATGCTGGAAACTGTCCTACTAAAGTTGTAATTAGTTTTGTCTAGAGCTCAGGCGTTTACAGCTCACTTATTGGGATAAAATTTAGGAAAAAAGTGTATGTTTGGAATCAGAAAAAAAAAAAAAAAGACATCAGATAATTTATAAAACTGGTATCTACATAAAACTTACCGAGGCATAGAAGCCTACAGGTAGCTGCTTAATTTTGCAGATAACACCAAAAAAATAGTACAATATAAGCTGTAAACACTGGCTTTTATATCTCTAATAATGAGAAAAACACTAGTGCTGCAGATCCCAGAACCTTTTTAAAAAGCTTTTGGAGGCAGTGGACGTAGACCCAAATGAAAGACAAAATATAGATGTTCAGCTAAACAATCATTTTGCTGACAATCTGGAAAAAAAATTTAAAAAGCCAAAAAACTGCCAGCTTTAAGGACTTCAAGTTTTCTTGTTCCCAGTTCTACCACCAGGGAGAGGTTATTGGTAAGGAAAGAGAGAAAATGGCATTAAATTAGCAAGAAATTCCAAAGATCAAAGATTATTAGCAGTTGATGCTGTGGGAGAGAGAAAGGTGGGGAGTGGGGAAAAAAGATTAAAAAAATAAAATCACACAAATGCACTAAGAGGACAGATTGCTTTTATTTCCCCAAAGGCCTAATGGGTAGTATTATACCTGCATGGTTTGCACCATAAACTCTGTCGGTCAAGCCCGAACAATGCCCGACACTTCTTTGGAGTATTTGCATCTGTTAGCATAAGGTAAACACAAAAAATACAACACAATGGTGGATAGAGCTCATTTGGTCTGCGTCATCTTAGCTACAGCTACGTTTAGCTTTCAATCACCTCAGTTTTATTTGGTAATCTCCCCTCATACCAAGGGCAGGAAAGAAAACAGGACTTTCACAATGAGCCAAAAGAAAACCAAAAAAAAATCTCCGACACGGCCGTGCGTCTGTTCGGTGTTGGTACCGCGCTCAATGCCGTGTTATCAAGGGTTTTGGGAGTGACTTTCCTTGGGTGGAGGCTTGGAAGGCAGGAGTGTGGTTGAGCCACGGATCAGATGGGCTTAAGGCTGATGCTGTTTTACAGTGGGTTTTTGGCTAGCAGCAGCAAAGAGGAAGGCAAAAAAACAACCAACAACAACAACAAAAAAAAAAAGCAAAAACCTTTCAGAGAGACAATAACTCATGGCAGTGTCCCACTCCCTTGTGTCTTCTAGATCACAACACAGAGCTACAAAGCAACAAGGCAGGAAAAAAAAGGGGAAAGTACCAAATAAACCAGCTGCAAATCAGCCATAGCGAGTCTGGGAAAACTATACACACCTGCAGGGGCCGCACCAGTTATTCTGTTGATCAAGGCCAAAGCGCGCTCGGCATTTCTTAGGAGCGCTCAGGTCTGAATGAGTTCAAGAAAAGCGAGCAGAAAAGGGAGAGAGGAAAAAAAGAAAAGGGGAGAGGGGGGAGAGAGAGAGAGAGAGAGAGAGGAAGAGAGAAAAGGGGAGAAAAAAGAGAAAGATAAAAATAAGGAAAAAATAAAAATAAAAAAGGGAATAAAAATCAATGTCCTCGTTATTAATTGCAAAATATTGACTTTTGATTTAAAAGTTAAAAAAAAAGTGATAATCACATTTTTATTCAACTCTTGAGATTAGCTGTTGCAATTAAAGCTGCAGTATCCCTTTATAAAGGACTGTTTCTTTCCCTTTTAAAAGAGCAGGTAGAGGAAAGTCATTGTGGCTGGTCTAGCAGGATGTTTCAGGCAAGATTTATTTGGGCTGGGTTTTTTTATTCTCTTTTTTTTGAGAGGGGGGAAAAAAGGAAGAAAAGAAGCTGAGTATGGAAGTTAGATCCTGAACATGCTTTTTTCTTCAACTCAGATACAAAATAAAGAGAAAAAAAAAGGAAAAAAAAAAAAAAAAAAAGGAAATTATATATCCTGGGATAATGCAGCTTTTGGAATAACATTCAATTTATTTGTTTTTATTAATTTGTATTTAAAAGAATGGATAAGAATAAGCAGATTGCGGAATGAGTATGTTAGTATCAGCCAGAAAATAAAACGTAAAGCATGGCAAGGTGCTGAGTTAGTACAGCTAGTGAATTGCAATGAATAGGCTTGAGCAGAAAGGAAAAAAAAAAAAATCCAAAACGAAAATAATAATAAAAAAATGCGTATGCATGCTAATGTGAGAAGACTTAGTGGGAGCCATGAAAAATGCCATTAGATTAAGGAGGTTCATTACTGACTTGCTTCCATTCTTTATCAGTCTCTTTAAAGAAATACTGCATATTCAATTTGCACAGTTAGTACAACTCTTGCGTTATTTTTACTGTATTACTGTTTTAATAGCAATTGTTACAAAAACGAAAAACAAAATTAAAAAATACTATCAAACATATAATAAAGATATATAGATAATAAATACTATCAAAACGTGTGGATGGTATTTTTTTCTTAATGTCATAAGTGTTTAATGTTAAAATCTATAATGGCAGGAAAAAAAATTAAAAAGCAGTTTATAAACTATTTTAAATGACTCAAAATGACGTTAGCACCTGTAATCGGAGGAAGTGAAAGGCAAGGATTTAGGAAACATTCGCTGTGTTCTGAAAAAAAAGAACAAATTATACAAAGGCTTCAAAAAAACTAAGTCAGGGCTTCTTCAAAATTGACTATGAGATTGCCTATGCAGTATTTCTAATTTCCTATATAGAATGGCAAACCTCCTTAATTTAAAATGGGTGCGATTTACCACTGTAAGGCATGCATCAGAACATACAGGTACAGCCCAAATTAATACCAAACACATACATACGTACGTACACGCACACACATATGCGCAAAATAAGCGGACAACTTTATAAACGATGGCATAGGCATTACAACTACGGCTCTGCAGTTAAAGGCTCTGCAATTACTACGTACAAATTCAGCTAACGTCACAAGAGGCTCTGACATGCAATGGCTTGGTTACTAGTTTTACAAGGGCAATAATGCATAAATAATTAGAGTGCATTAAAAAAAAAAGGCTGTCTAGTATAGGGACTGGCTCCCTGTGAGGCCAGGAGACTCATACCCACCTCCCCCGTACCTAGAAGCGTCACACCAGGATTGCCACATTTCCACTAAGCAAGAGATTCAGACTTATTTTTACTTACCATTGGTCTCTCCTGGCTGCTTATCCCTTTTCCTCTTCTTCTTCTTTCCCTGCAGGAAACATACACAAATGAGAAGGATTAAAAATAACCCAAAAGACATGTCCTTGCAAGACAGCACCGAGCGATGGGGCTGAGCCAGTGCGGGAAGCTCCCCGGGGAGGACACCAGGGTGTGCGTGAGGTGGCCTAGGGGGACCCGAGGGGATGCTGCACCCCGGGGTGCCTCTGCCCGCCTGCCCCAGGACTTTGTGGACGGCCTCGCTGCAGCCCCCCAGTGCTAACACCCACCAGAGCCGTAGGCAGCTGGGGAGGGGGCAGAACAACTTGCAAGGTACTTCTTTTGAGATAAGGTCGTCATGAAGACAAAACCATTTGACACTTGTATGCTCCTGCATCTGGAAGTTTCAAACATCATTTGTGGTCATGTTTTGGCAGGGCAGGGAGGGGAAGAAGAGGGACACTGAAGCAGGGAGTGTGTGTGTGAGGTCAGATTGAGCCCCTGGAGTTCCTCAGCACCCAAACTCGACCATTAAAGCAGACGAGGAAGCTGCAATAATGAGCAAATGCTAACCTACAGGTTTGTAAGTGCGCTGACAACCCAGGAAGCAAAGCCAGGACAAGAAAACAATCCAGATATAACTAAGACCCTTCCCACACTGCTCTGTCACAAGGAAAATAACCAGCAATATCTTGCTAAACTGCGTCCCTTTCCCAAATACTGTCCCGCAAAATGATGCAATTTGTTATGCTTTCTGACTGGAGGGAGGAAGGCTCTTTCTCCGTTTCCCTCCAGCAGTGTGGGAGAGGACAACTGGGAGCCCGACTTCTGTGGAAACACAAGATTGTGTGATTGTTTTCCAAAAGAAGAGTTATAAAGTAGTAGGCATAGCTCAAAAGAGAAAAGCTATTTTCTAAGAAAACTCTTCTAACACTGAGCTACAAAGTTTGCAGATCAGTACAAAAAGGCCAGTGTAGGGGACAGAGTAATTTCATTTTCACAGCTCCCCAGATGCTAAAAGCTACGACTACGGCCAGCAATGTCAACTATGAACATGAACAGTACAAGAGGTGCCAGCTTTTGAAGATGTGGTAGTCAAGTGAAGTTGGTGAAAAGACACCAGACCAGTAGTCCCTTGTGGTCAAGAGGGAACAAATGTGTCTTGGAAGGACTCTCACAGCACTTTTGAAGGGTTGGACATACCTGTGGGGAAGCCAAGAGGTTCTCCCACATAGTGGACATCTTTCTCAGTAGGTTGGTCTGGCTCCCAGCTAAATGGTTAACATGGGCTTCAGCTTGGCACATCCACTATAACAGTTGGGACACTCACTATGGTATGTTCCTTGGAATGTATTAGTAAGAAATTCCCCCAATGTTAATGCTGGATTTTTGATCTGTCGTTGTCCTATTTTTCCTCCCCAAAAGCTGGCTTTCTGGCATATGGCTTCTGCACTCGTTCCCCCTTGCTTGCTCAGGGTTGTAAACTCCCACCCTGCTGTCCAGCCTGCGACAAGCACGGTCTTGTTCATAAGAGCCTTCTGGTGATGGAAAAAGCTGTGTGTACTGTCCATTGTAAAGGACTGTTAAACAACGTGCACATAATCCTGTAGCTTGGATACTGCTGAGAAATCAGCTCTGACATCTCTGAGGTCATTTTTGGAGATAGGGAAAGTTGTCGCTCTGAGTCAACTGCTACAGCAGCCATCAGTCTAACATGACAGGCAAGACAAAATAGACAAGCATTGCTCCTAAAGCTCCCTGAGAATCAAATAGGGAAAAATGTCATATCTTGAAGTCCATGTATCTCATAAAGATACAAGAGGGTCAGACTCTGCTCCATCTATATTGATCTAGATTGACAGTAACTCTGTGAAAGTCAGTGAATTTTTTCCAGCTTTACAACAACATAACCAAAACCAGATAATTGCCTCAGGACCATAAGCCTGATTTTTATTTAATCTCAAGGAGGCCACTTGCATAATTAACAGACTGCATCTCTGGCAAATTTGCTTAATTTCTGCAGTACGTTTGGGAATACAAGGGCTCTTTTGGTTTGAGACCTTGTAACTTCTTCACACGAGGGCCAGCCAGAACAGAGAGGTCAGGAATCACCTGCCCTTTACAAACTCTTCAAGCCAGGTATTAAAGTACTATAACCCCTTCAGGAAGCAATCTGTTAAAAATGGCTGATATACAGGAATATCAGCCAGGGACCACGAATTTCTGGTTCCTTTTCAACACAAGCTTTGAAAACTGTTCCTAACAAAGAATGGACAGAGGTTCCACTAACCTCTTTTACAAAAGAAATAGGGAGACGAATCACCTGGCTTGCTTGTTTAAATTCTGTGCTACGAGAAGATATTTGATTACGTAGCCAAATACATACGTGGACTTAAGAAAAGAGTTACGGCAGCCGTTTTCAAGTGCTCTGCATAAGACACTGTTTTGCCTTTGCCTCAGGTTGTCCTCCTAAGACTTGAGCAGTTGGTCTATAACATTTTCCATCATTGTACTATACAAGTTCTTAGGCTGCAAGTAAATGTAGATGCAAATACTTGCTAACCGGTTTGTCAGCTCCCTCTGCAGAGCCAAACCAACACGGGTTTTGACAGGACTGCAGAGTTCTTTGGTACTAATATTCTAGACAAGCGGCAGGTGAGGTGACTAGACCCTTACATACTCTGAGTCCAGCACTCAGCACCTCTTAACATCTTCTATTAGACCTCAGGAAGAGCAAATGTACCTTGTGACACCAACAAGCCACGAGGGATTCCCTGAACCCTCTTCTCTTATTTAAGAGCAGGCTGAAAGCCGCATTTCTTGAACGCCCTGCTCCTGTTTCTGAAGACCTAGGCTACAGCTGGCCTCATCCTCGAGCCTGATGTGAGATGCCTAACAAATTAACCATTTTAAGCAGCCCAAAGGCACTCCCCCACTAGAAGTGTGAAGGGCTCAAGACCCTATAAAATGCTGAGGGAGGAGGGGAACTCAGAGCTCTGAATGGACCGGGAGAGGAGAAATAAATAAATCCTGTGGGTGATGCAATCATGTGATGATGCAAAGGTACCGTGCTCTCCTCAGGCAGCAAGGTTCCCCCTGAAGGTCACTTGGGGGTACAGCATCAAGCCGCTGGGAAAGTGCTGGCTTTCTCATCCTGTCCTTTTTAGCTTGAGAAGAAAGGGTTTCTCAGTGCTCACACAGTGAGGACAAAAGTAAAAGGTCCTAAACACTGAAGGCTTTGTACATGCCCATCTGTCAGTGGCACAGTCACCGCACAGAATGAGCATCCCTGGAACCTCAGTTGAGCCTATACTCCCGTTTGAACACCCAAGAAGATGATACTGCACAGTGCCGAGGAACTGCCTCAAGCCTATGGTCTGACAGTCTCAGGCCAGCCTATGCCAAAAAGAAAGGGAAAATGTGCTTAAGCGGGAGAAGTGCCTGATCAGGCTTAATGAGGTCTCCTCTGAGGAGCATGCACAGCTACACCTGCAATGGCGAACAACGGATGGAGCAAGGCAGAGACCAACAGAAAGTCAAGATGATCAAGAAAAAACAGAAGGATTTGAAAAAACATCCTTAAGTACATACTGCTAAATAAGTGAGCATGTGTATTCTCCACCGCTGAAATGGTGGAAGAGTGTAAAGAGCTGCTGCTGCTCTAGGCTTCGCTGCAGACTCTGAACTGCCTTCTTCCCATCCATACATGTAAAAATGCAGATTCTCATAGAGGTAAACATTGCCATATACAAAGCACACAGTTTATGTGATTTATGGCAAAAATAGGACATTTATGGTAAAATAGGCAGTGGTGATGACTATGATGGAAGGGACACACTTCAACAAAAACAAAATGTGTAACACTATACATAACTGACATCAATCTTACAGCTGCTGGTCCCCAAACCTGCAGGGAAGTCTGCCTGGAAGGTAGGGAGCAGGGTTTATCCCAGAGTTAGAGACCGTGAAATTTTTAGGTGAATTTTATTTAAATTAAAAAAAAAATAACCAAGATGCTGCTATAATCCTATTAAAGAGGCTTTAGAGTTCCCACCAATCCACAAATCTGTCAAGAATTTATGGGTTTAGGCTTGCGAACACTTACTACCAGCTGCACTGCTTACCCTTCATGGAAGAAGGGGTTATATAGTATCAGTAAGTGGTTACAACACTGGCCTTATGTTTTTAACAGACATAAAATTCTACCACTTTCAGCTACAAAACAGGCTTTCTGAAAGGTGGAGGGAGGAATCAATCTTAAAAAACACTCCATGAATTGATCACAAACTCCAAAACACTTTCTAAAAAATGAGGGGGGGGATAACATGGCCATGAAAAAGCAAAACATAATTGAAATATACAACAGTAGAGCGTGGAATAATTCATTTAACCCCACTTGAGAGTAAGACTTTCAAACAAGTCGCACTTTTGGTTTTGCCAGTCCTTCTCTGAAGCTAGGATAAGTCATTCTTCCACTTTCCACTATACTCTCACACAGATAAGCACAAGACACTAATTATTCATGTTTTTGGTGGAAAGGAGAGGAGCCATACTAGGGGAATTTTAAATTTTGTTTTAAAAAAATGAAATTTAAAATGACCAGCAAGCCAAACAGCATTTCTAGACGCTGGTAAAAGTGAAGGCAAGAGTTTCTTCACAGAGCTCTACTGTCATGCCCCCAATTCTAACCTTTTACTAGTCCCAGCCAGGAAGCCTCTTCCAAGTGGAGGGCTGGGAAATATCCCCAATAGTTTTAGTATCGCAGAGGGAAGCGTCCGTTGTTGTTACCAGATTGGGATCCTGAGGCACGCTTTCCAAGTAGTGCTTGTGTGCAATGTGTGGTCGTAGTTCAGCAGGTCACATATACATTTCTACAAGCTCTACTACTAAAAAAATTTCCACCTACATAGGAACCTACATAGTTATCCCGTGCGGACCAGCCCGGGTACAGCTGCATATGAAGCTGTCGTTCCTTTCTTGCTAGTTCATAGTATTTCGCTTGTTCTTCTCTGGATAACGCATGCCACTGAGGTGAAGAAAAGAGAAAAAGACAAAATAAAAAGCACTAGTGTGTGGGTTTTTTTAAAAGCATGTTAACAGCAGAGTATATTATTTACATATAAATACAGCTAGAGTTGATTTTCATAAAAAAGAGATAAAACCAGATGATCTGGCATGCTGACATTCACATTTTATTTATAACTCCAGATTATAACTCCAGTTAACTCAACTGAGTCATAACTAATCATTTATGTTCACTCAGCCCCTTTGTCTCCTGATGAGAGAGGAGAATTAAGAAAACTAACAAAAATGAAGCGCAGGGGAGAGGGTCCAGAAGCTGAACCACTTGGCCTGAGCCAGATCTCAGTTACAGGTTTAGAGAAGGTCTCCCCATCCTTTCCCCACTGGCACCCCCTCTCCTCTTCTAGCTCTCACAGGTGTTGATACTGGGACTGTACCCAAAGGCTTTTTCCTTCCCCACTTACTTTTCTGCCTGTTTTAGGACAAAATAAAAATCCGAGATTTTTCCACCTACAGGTCATGGAAATAACATTGAAATAATACTGCTGTTAATTAACTGCCCCGCTTCCCCATGAATGACCCCACTGGCAAAAAGTGTCTGCGAAAACCAAAAACCAAACCAAAGCCTTTGGTTTTGCAACTTCCCTATCCATTATCAAAATATCAAGAAAACACAGTGACTCAGAAGGTGTGAATCCTACCGAGTTTCAGTCCCTGCTTGTGCTTCTCCCTTGTTACCTACCCTTCGACCGAGGATTTGGTTGATGGCTGCGCTCTCTTTCAATGTGCATTCTGCTACAACTTTTGCTCTCATTTCCTTCATATACAACATAAATGCATTAAGAGGTTTCTTTATGTGTGGCTTCTTTTTCTCTTCTTCTTTTTTGGAGTCCTGATGTTTTCTGAAGGGTAAAGATACAACAGACAGAAACCTCCCAGTGAGAACCCTTGTGAATTTATTAAATTAATCCCCTCAATCTCTCTAGCATTAATCCTCAGAAATCTCTAGGAGGAAAAGAACCAGAAGGTTCTCTAGTGACTTCATCCTGGCTGCTGTATGAGAACTGTTTTAAGAGTGTTACAAGAAAACTCCATCATATGTTTATGCAGTAACACCAATTACCCTCTCAGCCTCTAGAAGAACCTTGGAAGTACATGGGCACCCAGGAAAATGGGTTCATGGGAGAGCTTGTGACCATGGTGGTAGAAGAAATAATTACATCCTATCATCAGTGGGAACTCAAATGCTGTCTTTCTGCTTCACCCGTGAAATGAAAGGCAAGAAGCACCGGAAGCACTAGGGGCAGAGGCAGACAAGGCTCTCCTCAATTCAAACCTAAACTTGATACCAGCTCTCTCTGCAGCTTTGAACAAGCCATTTACACTCTAACTTACTATCTCCTGTTGTGTATCCAGTATTTCACGGCTTCAAACTGGGCACTGAGTAACAGGGAAACCAGTCAAGAAGCTTGAACCTCGATCAAGAAAATTCCACTTCCTTGTTAAAATGGGTGAAATTAGTAACTACTTGTCTATGTCACAGAATGACTGAAAGACTGTTACCATTATTTTGACACACTTTGGTAGTTAAACCATGTTAGGACATTAGGACAGAAGTGAAAAGGCAATTAAAAAAAACTATTTTACAGCAAAAACATTGCCACAAATCCAAGCCCTTTTAAAAGCCACACATGCACTGGTGATGGGCATTCTAAAAAGAAGACACAGGAAGCAACAACTTACGAGCTATGGAGTGAGCCGACGTCGCTCTGGGAAGATTCCTGTTTGACTGTTGGTGTGACTATGGCCGGATGAGGGATTCCAGTTGTATGTAAACTATGGTGTGGCGGGACCATGTGTGGAGGAAACCTAGAGGAGAGAAAGCTGTGTAAATCGTCAGAATAAAAATGAATGAATGGGGAGGGATGTGTACACACATAAAAAAAAAAAAAGGCATATAACAAGCACATGACAGCTAGACAAAGCATATGAAAGCTGGCAGCATTAATTAGCAATAAATTAAACATAATGACTCTCCTAATGTCATTAAAGCCAATCTTCCCCTTCATTATCATTACTGACATGAGACATCATGATTTTTAACATCTTTTAACAAAAGGCAAATTCAACTGGATGAACTTGGATGAAAGTGGAATTGCAGCTACCTGCAAGAAAATCCACCAGTCCATTCCTTTGCTAAGAAATCATGTGTGGCAACCAAGGAATCAATTTTTATAGTTCTGAATCATGTTGTGAATTTAGGATAACATCTTTTATTCCATATTGACAGCAAAATAAAATATTAATGCCAAGACAATCTAGATGCATTTTTGATAATCCTTATAGATGCCTCATTAGCTACATTTTGTTGATGGAGCAAAAGAAAATATTTATTTGTGTCTAATAAATCTCTGAACCACATGGCTTTAACAGATGGTGGGGAGATTGTGGAATTCAGTCAATTTTGACCCATTAAGGTAACCTAGGAAGGCTTAAATTCATGCAAAATGACAGTCTAGCCTTTCTAAAGGGAAAAAACATTGTCAGCCTTATGGTTTATGGTCATATACTTGGACAGGCCCCAGCCCTGCAACTAGATTCAGAGGGATATGCAATCGTTCTGCATGAATCTAATTGCTCAGTCGGCGCCACAGTACAAACATGGCACTATCATGCAGACTTTTGACCCAAAATGAACAAACTTCTCAAAATCAGGATCGACTTCTTATCATTATTTTTCAACAGTCTCAGAAAGGTTTTGCAGTGAATAAGGAAAGCACACTATGACTGACTGCCTTTCCCTTAGAAAATCTTCACTGAAGTCAACATGTTTCCAGAGAATGGGATCTAGCATAAAATTTTGGCTAAGAAATAACTTCCCCCAAAATTCTAAAGCTAAAGTGATCTGGCAAACAAGGTTTTTTATCATTGCAAATCCCTACTCTCATCCCAGATTTTGAACCATCTTGGTCCAAATAAAACACACCAAGAATATGGAACATGCAATGGGATAAAAATTGTTTCTTCTCTCATCAATATACAATCATTTTTTTCTATCAAACAGGATTTAAAATGCAGTGATATACCATGGATAAGTAGACTGTGCACAAGTATCAGAAATATAATGGGATTTCCCCCCCCCCCTAT
>JANZLQ010000100.1:32550032-32565502 GCA_026212715.1 Elanus axillaris | reverse complement strand
CCTATAAATTCCATTACTGAGCTTAACTGCCCCACCCCAAACTGCCTAGACATTCCCTACATTCACAAGATGACACAGGAGTACTTTCATGAACAAGAGGTACTGTCCACTACGAGCTCTGAGGATCTTTGTCTATCAGCTGGTAGTACTCAGGATCATTAGACAGAAGTATTTTGTCTTTGAAGGCAGTGGTGGGAAGAGCAGGGACTGACAGGGAGAATGTGAAATTGTTCAAACTGTAGAGAACTGAAGCTCCTCTCAAAGGCATGGAAAGAAGTACAGGAGGAGGGTGCGATGGCAAGGGAAGAGGAGAAGGGGCAGCAAAATGGCCATTCCTAGCTCTGCTGAAGTCTCACAGGCACAAATCTCCAAGTGGATTGTCAAAATGCCTTCCCCACTCTGACAAAAGTAGCTGGGAGAGAAACGCACATCTGGGAAATGCTTTGGTGCATGGTGGGTCAGAATAGAAGACAATGGTGAGGCTGCAAGGAGACCAATGTCCTGGTCCCACTTCTGCCACAGATTTGCCTCACCATCAGCAAGACACAAACTGGGCCTTTGTACCTTTTTTTCCTGTTCTCCCTCTCTTTATTTTCGTATGTATGTATTTTGATTGGACATACTTAAAGTTTGTTCACACAGTGCCTAGGGCCTTCAGCAAACAATGCAAACAATAAAAATTGACAGCAAGAGCTTTTTAAAAAAAAATAACTTACAAACATGAATGAAAATAAAATCCATGGCAAAATCCTGACCTCACTAGAAGTGATATAAGCATAGTGATAAAAAGTTGACACATGTTCTATCAGATGACTGTCTGTCCTAGGCAAGACCCAGCGTTCAAGAGAGGACTGTGTTGCTGGGGCTAGCTAGGGTTCAAGCTGGAACGACAGCCAGTGACAATGGGACAATGAAGGATGAAGATGGAGCCAAAAACCCTACCTTCAGAGAACAGGCAGGAAGACCTGCGCTTGTTGGACATGAGGACACAGTGGGAAGGGCAGTGGGCATACACCAGCAAGGAAGAAGAGCTGGATGCAGTGGTAGCACAAGGACAGAAGGGTATTACAGTGGACCTGAATAAGGTTAGACTCATCACTGCAGAAGGGCTCCCAAACATCACAAAAGACTGATTACAGCTGGAGCGAACAGGGACAAAAGATGGTGCTTGTCAAGCTTCTGAAGAGGATCCTGTGATGTGGCCATGATAACTGGGTCACAGACTTGCTTCTCAAATGAGGATCTGGTCAAAAATTTGAACACACTGCAAAATGAACTCTGCCTACATGGTTGATTGTCACATGGTCAGGATGTTCAAAGGACACAAATTCAACAGAAGATAGGGCGTTATTTTATTTATTTATTTTTGATGAAGACTGAAGTGCCTTCAGCTAATAAAAAAATAAGGAGGGTGAAGAAAATCTGAAAAAAATGTTAACTTCTCCCCCCTAATTGTGAGAAAAATGTTTTCCCCATTGCCATTTAGGAGAAAGAGAGCAAGTATTTACACATCGGAGAGTGACCAGATGGAGAAGAAGCCTACATATGCATGTTATGTGAAAGCCTGGCGGATGGCAAGACCTCCACTGACTTCAACTGGGCTGAGGTTTTACCCTCTGAGCTCTAAACTTCAGAGGCACAGCAGCCTTCATCAACGCCCAGCTCAGTAGTTATGTTTGGGGTGGCAGTTTCCCCAAGGAAATTGTGCGTTCATTACCAATGACTGTTCTTTATTTCACACTGCATCTCTCTCCCTCCAAGAGACAAGGCTGCCTAATGGACTTACACACTCCTTCCTATGTTTAGGGCTATAAAAACATGCTCCAGAACCCAAGCTTGCTCTCACAATCCCATGGACTTCAGTGGGCTGGGTGAGGGTTCAGCCCAAAGACCGAGTGCCTACTTACTTCCATGTAGACATCCACTCACATGGCAATACAAGTCCGGGAAGAGTGTTAACTTTTTAAGTTCCTGGCTATACTCCAACTTCAGTAATTACAAATTCAGCAAAAGTGAATTTCCCCTGAAATTTCAATTACAGAAGGTATTTTCCACTGCCACCCCACTTAACTGCTGTGCAGTGTTTGTCTGGTGTAATTCTGCTAAATTATTTCCTGATTTTCTCTCACAGCAGTTGTTTTTTCATAGTGGGTCCACTGTTTGCCCATCAGTCAGTTAACCCTGTCTCAATTTACATTTAGGGCATATTATAGAAGGGTAATGAAGGATCAAGAGATGTTATAAGTATGTTGCATGCACACAAAATGAGCAGGGTGATGCTACAAGTGGACGAAAGGGTTGTAAACGGTTAAAACAACCTGAAGATACTACCTTAATAGTCTAAACCTTTTATGAAAATCACTGTTAGTCACCCATTAACCTTTTATAAACTATTCATAAGCACACTCTAACTAATGAACCATAATTACTAAGCTTAGGGAATATTTAGGCTTGGGAAGCCTTATGTACTCCAAAGGTCCACACTATAATGCAGGCAAAGACAGGAACTACTTTTAAAGGAAGGCTCTGGAAAAACGTGGATGGAGGGGTGAGGCTGGTGTCAACATTTGGGCAGAGCCAACACAGCGACCCCAAGGCTTGTACCAGGGCCCTGCAAGGCTGTTGCCCGGAGGCCAGCCATGAACAGCGTGTCTGCAGGCAAGCGTGGGCATCCCCAGGCACGCCAGCCCCGTCTCCCAACTATGCTGGCTACTTGGGGCAAGGGCTGTCCCGCGGCTGAGCTCAGGTGCTCCAGCTGATACGGCGGGCGTGAGAAAACACGCATTGAACGACGTATCAGAGCATGGTCTGCCCAGAGGGTGTTCCCATGTATGGGAAACCAGGAGAGAAGTTTCTGGGCTGAAACAAAGGATAAACATCTTAAATCTATTCATCAGTCTGCGTGCGCGCCTGAGCCAGTGTGTGCGTATGAGCTTATGTCAGAGACAAAAAGAAAGGCTGTATGTGTATATGCACACCCCTTACCCTCGTCTAAGACGTCCCCCCGTATTTTCTTCTCTAGACAAGTATTCCATGAATTGCAATAAACACCCTAAAAATTCTAAGCAGCTCATTATACACCACTGTCTCCTTTTATGGCTCCAAGCCAGAATATAATGATGAGTCTTAACTTGTTAAGGACAACTAATTTTTTGTTCCTGGCTGTCTCAGGGGCTTCTCTCTTACTCACTCTCACTTTACTTCACTGTTGACATGTTTCTGTTAACTGGATGTCATCTGCCTGCCTTGATTTTATGCACAAGCAGTGGGATGCATTTTTCTGTGCAACAATTCTGCTTTGAGTTGCATTAGATTTGTCATTATTCTCTCATTTTCCCCTTGCACTTGTAACATTTCATCTATTCCTGCCTTATTTTTTGAGCCACGGTGCACCCACATTATGGTTTATACATGATCTTGCTCCCTTTGAAGCCGGCAGATTTCAGAGCCAGCCCTCGTCAGGAGAAGTGCCTGCTACCAATTTAGCAGGCTGAGGGCCCCGAGCTCCAACAACTCAATCTAAAGGGGGTCACAGGGTGGCACAAGCGAGTGTCAGCAAGTGCTGTTTAATTGCCAATCTAGGCTTCTCCATGGTGTTTAAAGTATAATGACCCATCACTTAATTCTGAGAAGTCCTGGCCCTGCTGCTGAATGGAATGAATATCAAAGGATGTGCTAGAACAGGGCAAGGAGCCTACATTTCCTATAACTGCCATAAGTATAATAGACCTCTACTTCTGTCGTCCCATTACCACAATAATGTATTTAATTTGCTGTGTACTCTTTTTAACTAGATACCTTTCATAAAGCCTATCTTGGGAATATAGCCTCCCCCCTCCCACATCTCCCCCCTCCCTCAAATGACTAGCCTCTCTAATAACAATTAAACTAAATCAAGCTCTACTTTGCCTCACACCATGCCTGCAAGACTTTTATAGATATGAAAAAAGATTAAATGGAGGGAGGGAACATTGTTTAAATTTGCAGCTCTCTCCCTAACCCAGGATTTTTTTCTCCCCCATGCTGGGACTATTAAATACTTTTTTAAAGTTGATTTTGCAGTTGTTTCTCTATTTGTTGAACAACGCAAGCAAATTTTAATTTTTTGCTTTTACTCTACTTACCTAAAGCGCACTATTTCCCTACCCATTCACTCACAAGCTCTAGCTACAGGTTTCCATTTCTCAATGAGGTGTGTTTCCCCCCACTCCCCCTCCCCCCAACTTTTTCCTCCTTAAATCCTCTGTACACCAACCTTCACATATTAAACTGCAGAGATGGAGAGGAAGGGACAGAGCAGGGAAGAGACGTGGAACCTTGCTATGTAATGCATGCTAATTTAATTATGTGCCATCATCAAAATGGATTAGCTGTTTCAGCCCATCAGGAAAGTCTAAACCTCCACCGATTTAATTAACCAGACTGAAAATCAGATGAAGAGAAAATAAAACTATCATTAGGAGCAATTAGTGATTACTTAAACATAGTGCTGCCAACCAGTTTGTAAATAAAACTAGCAGCCCCTGGAAAATTAGATGGAATTAATTGGAGGTAGGGGGGGAGAAATATATACTTCTAAAGCCTTAGAGGGTCAGGCAGGCCCTTTTATGTTGACTATCCATGTTTGGAGCTTTGGTGGGGGAACACACAGCACAATAACCTTCCTCCCAACTCTGCTTGAGGAGAGTCCTCCTCCCTCCTGAGACTCCCCTCTTGCTCAGAGAGTGCTGCTCTGGGTGACAGCCACCAAGAAAGCAAAAGGTATCACGACTTCTCCTCCTTGCCTTTTCAACATCACATTCTCCCAGCTTTTTCATTTACTTTGGCTTTTAAAGACCACTTCCCACTCCTCCACCTCTCCATCAAAACCAAATTCTTAAAGCTCTATGACAGCACTAGGACACCCTCCTCTCCTCAAATGGGAAGGTACCCCTCATCCTCTTCTCCTCCGCCCTACTGAAAAACTAAGGATGACTAACTGAAGTGCTTTCAGATATACGCTTCCTAGATGAAACGCCCTCCTCTAGAGAGGGCAGGGGGAGGAGTTACATTTGCTCTTGATTCAGGACCTCAGCATTTGAACTCACCTTGACATGGAAGCATTGACAGTCAGAGCTGTTGGGTAAGGGTGGCGGAAACCCCCTGTCGTGATTGGGTACACTGGCTGACCTTGCCTGGCAAAAAGGAAGGGAAAGAGAGAATGAGAGAAAGAAAAAAGGGTTTAAAAAAAAAAAAAAACCAACAAAAAACTTCTCTCTGCACAGTAAGCTTTATTCTCATTTGATCAGAACAAAAATCTTGGGGATTGTACAGCAAGGATCAAAGGAAAGAAACACAGAACAATTTGAATGCCATAAATCTGATAGGAATGGCTAATTAAATTTTATAACCTCTGCTTATGTCAATAGAGACCCTCTCCCCAAGCTGAAACTAGGTGTTTTGTTGTAATAATTAAAGGCGAAGTCTCGCTTGCTTTAATGGAGCCATCACACTAATTGAGGGCTACACATCCAAAGGAAAACAATAATGAATGTAAATTTATACCAAAATAAAGTACAGTGAATCAAAGGACTTCAGTTGCGCTTTGGGCCTCTTTCGGTATTTAGATCTCGGTGAGAAAACATTAAATTAACAGAGCTTAATTTGTAGCCTTTTGTCAGATTAACAAGTGTTGACAAGAGTTACCGGGGGAGAGTCCCCAAGAAGTATTGTGGGTAACCAATAGACAATCACACCTCATTACAATAATTAAAAAATACAGCAACATGCAAAACAGCATCCTCATGAAAGACACACAACTTTTTCTGATTGAGGTTTGTCTGTGCTGGCTAGTTCTTTTCATCTGTCCTTCAAATATATCATCTGACTGGGCAGGATGCTTTCTGGGGGGGTACTATGCTAGAGACATCCAGGCCAGTTGAGGATAGATGCGTTGGGAAGTTGATGGTGAAGCATGAGTGGCAACCAGAGGAGAAATAAAAATCTTGGGTTACTTCTGCCAAGTTGGACATGTTACTCTCCTACAGCAAAAGCAAATGTGATGGTATCACCCCTCAACAAAAACCACTTGGAGAAGCTGTAAGAGCTGTGAGTAGATAAGTATGTCCTGGGTGTTGACCTGTCATAAACCAGGGGTGATGACAGAGTCTTCCGGTGGCAGAGGTGGCCATTAGCACTTGCCTGATGGAACTGGCCACATATGGCAACATCCGCGTGGTTTGGCAGCCATGACAGGAGGTTCAAGGAGGACAAACCTGTGTCTGCACACATGGAAATGTAAGGCTCTGAGCATATGAGCAATGAGGTACAAATCAATGACAGTGAGGAATTTCTTCCCTGCCCTCTCATGTCTTTATTGTTATTGACTTTTGGCACTAGCTGAACATATTTGTTTTAAATGCTGGGGCTGTTACTGTGCAAACTTGAGCTAAGCAGTTGCAACAGAGGAGCATGAGGTGGCTGTACTGCAGCTAGGCCCTGCAAGCAAGAAAGAAGAAGAAAAGGAGCTGACATACATTCTACCAGCATTCAGGGTGTCCTATATAAAAAGGAAATCACCACAAATGAGGAGGAATTTAAGATTTCAGGGAGGAATGCTCTGGATTTTTCTTCTGCTCGTGCTGTGCTCTTCTGGAAAAACGGCCTTCTGCAGAGCTGATAGACGTGCTTCACCTTGAGGGTGGGAGAGCCTCTACCCAAACAAGTTGCACAACCACCCTGCGAGGAAGGGCAGCCTGCAAAGTGGCCAGAGGCAGGCTGCTGTGGCCGAGGTCCGAGGTCCAGCTATCTCGTATCCCCACTTCTGTGCTTGGGAAAGGCCTCCAAAGCCTTTGACGCCAATCTCTCCCCTTGGCCGAGAGCTGGGGGTGTGTGGGGACCCCCTGCTCTGCCCTGCTCTCCTCGGGGGGTGAACTCCACTTCCTTACAAAGGGCAAACTTGTGAAGAGGTATTTTAGCACAGCTAGCCAAACAACCTCAAGCAGGAACAAACTATTTCTAACTTTGGGCAATTCATTTCTAAAGAAATATGAGCTCCCAAAACCTGATGAGGCCTGTTATGTGAGAAAAACAGGGTAATAGTCTTGATTCGTAATGCAGAGAACCTTTGCATCCAGCAATACAAACGTGTAAGTAAATCAAATGCACTGTACAAAAGGCCTAGGCACTGCTTAAATGCATTACAAACCCATTGCAGAGATGGCAACATAAGAAAAAAAAAAAGAAAATAAGGACTCAATTACTGGAGGGAACCTCATACCCAACACAGCTCTGCAAGTGGGATATGAGAAGCTGAAAAGAAAACAACCCCCCAAACTAACTTTCCACAGCTTTTCTCTTAGCCAGTTTTAAAGTAAACTATTTCCTCTTTCTTATTTGCAAGAAAATTCCATTCCTCAGATGCCAACTGCCCAGCCACCTCTCGACCAGGAATGCTGCTCACTGGCTGATGTAAAGCTCTACTGTTTCCCAAGAAAAACAAAAAGGGTTTCAATGGGGAAGGCCAATGAAACTTAAAATTGGACATTTAGAGTGAGGATGGCCCTGGTAAAAAAGAGTCCATGAGAACCACCCTGAGCCCCCAGAAAACCAAATCTGAGAAAAAACCCACGTGGTGCAGCGTAAGGGCATTAACAAGAAAAGAACATTTCTGCAGATAGGTTTAAAAATTTAAAAATGCTTCATCAGCTGGTTGAGATGACATGCAAAGCTGTGTCCAACTGCTCATGTTTGTTTAAGACCACATGACCTGGCATAAGTTTTAATTAATCTTCATGAGGTGGGTAAATTCATAACCACTCAATGAAGTGGCAGTTGGCAAACAGACTTATCTCAATGCACACACACACACGCCTGCACACAGACACACGTATACACGATTTTTAACATAAATTTTACACATCAAAAAAGAAAAAGGAAATTAAAAAATGGAACTCCTTACTGTGGTACTAACCATCCTAGCGGATGGGGGATTTGTCCTACAGTGCCCGGTGATAACGGATAATAAGGAGATATATCTGGAGGATGTGGAGGCCTTGGAATTCCTATGGAAGAGGAACATAAAGCAGCATTAGTGTTGAGACATGGAAATAAATAAAATATAAGGAAAAAGCACGTAAGTTTCTAAATTGCTATCAATTCATTTTTATTACAATACTCATGGCTTCACTTTGGGTTTCCAAAGGCTGCCTTATAGTCTCATTTTATAAAGTGAGCCTCTTGGCATCTAGCAGTCCAATCAGAGATAATTATTTTGTTATTCAGGATGAGGATTTAGGAGTCTCACTCAACTACAGTTTTGTTGTGACACTGTGCTAGGTGCTGTCTTAAATGCTCAATAGAAAGATGATCCCTCTATCAACTTCATGGTTATTTTAGTCTCAAAGTCACCAAAAGAGCACAGACCCAACCCATACATTGACTGGGTATATAGCACAGCGTTATTCCAACATAACCTCCAAACCGAGTTACAAAGTCATTATAATTGCTAATGATGTTTGCTTTTGAGCAAACCTTGGAAACCTTTCCTGAAACCTAGGAGAGGAGGTGAGAGCCCCTGGAAATGCTTGGTAAAACCAGGGGCAGACGTTGAAGGTGCGCAGGGGAGGACAAGAGAGCCCATCTGTCCTCTCTGAAACCGGTGCAGTTCCTACTCAGAGAGCAGAAACCAGCTCCAGACACAAGCCTTAAATCTTAATGCTCCTTACCTTAAGATCAAGTAAGAATTACTCAGAAGAGTAAGGGTTACAAGACTGGGTCTTTCAATTAACAAGCCAGAGCACAATTACACAGCAGAAGCAAAATTAAAACAGAGAGCATTAAAAGGAAGGGGTACTGTATTCATGGCTAAAACCTATTTTTTTAAGTCACTTGGGAAGCTTTTAATCTCTAAATTAAATCTTCTTGTGTGACATTTTCATGCAGACACTGCTTTTTCTCCATTACAAAACCCAAACAGATTAACTGGGCTTTAACCATCCGGCGAGCTATTTGCACACTTGAAAGAATGTTCACAGAAGAAAAGTAAACAGTCTACAGACGTTAATCATATGTTTTACGATAACCATTTAAAAGCTATTCCCTGTACTACCATTATTTAAATGAGAGGTTGACTATGCCATTCACTTGCAATACCAAGGGATGGCGAGATGGATTCCTTTTAAGCCATGCGAAGTTAGCATTAAGCACAATTAAAAGGGGGCCCCTGTTGAAGCGTAGAGAGTGAAAACCAGCTAAAGCACAGCCTCATTCAAGGGCTGGAGTTTAGATAAATTATCTGCATACGTTAGGGCCAACACAGAACATTTCCTTTGACATGAATTCAGTTTCTGATGTACTTTCCAATTAACTAGCTGGGATTTGGATTAACAGAAACAAAACCACTGTCACTAGGAACTCAATGCAGCCCGAAGAAAGAAGACTGACACTGTTTGACTTCTCTGGGCCCTCAGGTTAAACAGGGACTCTTAAAAAGTTAGAATAACATGTAAATTCTACTCTGTAACACCAATAAATCTAGTCAGGGTTTTACACGGTGCTCTATATTCCAGACGACTGCCCTTCAGGCTGAACTGAGAGTTGGGTAGACTTACATTGGGGAAAAGAGTTGCAAGTGTAGAGCTGGAGCTAAGTAGTTAGAGTGGATGAAAATTCAACATTATAGGAGAAAAATGGCTGAACTCCTGACACAGAAACAATGGGATTTGGGGAATTAAAAGAGATTCATTTTGAAACCGGTCATGACCCACCACCTTTAAAATTCCAGCTGCAATTTTGTAAGTGCAGATCACAGAACATACATGTTTAACTCTCTGGGTCGTGCATGCAAACCAAGCACTCGGTAGATCGAACTACTACGTGGGGTATCATGCTTGCAAAGAAACACACCTGCAAATGACCCCACACATGCAACTCTGGTGTCACCGTGCAGAAGCTTTATGGAAATTCACCCAGTAGGTTTCCTTCTGAAGCCTAATTGGCTTAAAGGGAAACTACTTTGTCTGGGTTCTTGCATGCATTTGACATTTTACATGCCCCCTTTGGTGCTCCAGCATGGGAAATCCTTCTGCACTCCTTCCCCCTAACACGCAAAATGGAATAGATCCACCCACCCACTCTCCAAAAAACCCAAACTATTTCCCACCTACCTGTTTTGGGATCTACGTCGGCTGGTAAGTGTGGGGGAGGGTTTCCCGGTGTGAAGTGCTCATTGCTGTACGTGATAAGCGGCGTAAGAGGGTGTACATGGTGTGGGTGCTGCACAACTGGCACTTTGTTAGACTGTCAAGAGAAAAAGGTCAATGGCGTTAGAGGAGTGCCGGGTACTCCTCACTGCAGCACGAGGCACGACATACAGAAATCTGAGTACCCAGGATTTCAACATGGTCCTCAGACTTTTTCAGATCCCTTCTTGGTGTCACCCGTGCAGTTTTCCCACCCTCTTGTTTAAAACCTCCTCACACACTTTCCCTGCTCTTGAGTTTCTTTAATCTTTTTGACCTGTCGTGCTCCTGTACGGAGCAACAGCAATTCTTCAAAATTTTTCCTTTTTATTTTATTATCTTGTGCTTCACCTCCAAGATGCAGGCAGACTCCTTAGTGAGGGGCTGACAGAGTCCCCCATTTAATTAGCACAAGACCCAAATGCTCACTGACCTGCAGGTCTTTTCCTTTCCCCTTCCTGTTCTCATTTTCAGTTCTGCATTTTACTGCTCATTGCAAATACTCCAGATAAAAAGCCTTTGTAGTGCTAGAGTATTCCCTTCATCAGCAAGCATTAAGCTGACAAGCAATCACCTGCATATTTTATATATATATATAGATATATATTTTAGAAGAGGTGATTAATTATCAATTCATCAGGGAGCGCTAATAAATGGAAACTGGATACTGATGAATTAGGCTACTAAAATATTCAGCTATATAAATAATGGCAAAAACACAAGATAAAGCCATTGAAATTAACACTCTTGTGGGGGGAATAATCACGCAGATATCATGAGGTTTTCCCTGACACATTCCTAGCTTTGGGGGGGTGGTGGAGTGGGGGTGAGCAATCTTTTTCTTAACAACAATAAAATAAAAAAAAGGAGTGAATGAATGAAAGGAAAAGGCAGGCTGAACTGTAACTTACCCTTACAAGATCACAAAGAAAAAATTAAGCTGAAACAAGCGAACTGCTGGACCATTTACTGCAAGTAATCCAATTGCAAAAAACCCTATTCCCCATAGAGGATTTTCACTAAAATCCTACAACAGGGACATTTAACCAGATTAGGTACCAGCAAAGATAAAGAGGCTGGTATTAGATGATGAATGGATTAGAGTCAGGTTTCATTTCAGAATGTGTCTTCATTTCCTTTTATTACTTTAAGTAAGGAACAACTTGCATTAACATCAAGCAAAAGGAATCACATTAAAATAGAGCAGTGATACCAGGGCGGCCCCCGACAGCGCCGCTGCCGTTCAGGGCCGGCCAGCGCTCTCCTGCTCGGCCGGCCCCGGCCCCGCCGCTCGCTCCCCAGCACCCCAAAGACACGCGCCCTCGCTGCACCGCTTTAAACAAGTTATTATCTGATCTCGGTTCGAGTGCTCCAAGCTTCCCTTAGAAGCATTTTAAAAAGGATTCAGTTATTCTTTGGGGATGACTTTCTAGGCTGGGGGGAAGAAGGAGAGAAGAGAGACTGACAGCTTGGAGGAAAAGACACGTCGGTCTTCCCTGAATAAACAAGAAGTCCCTCCATCGTGCTTCGGTCAAGCTAAGCTTCACCTTCGGCTCTTGCAGCCTCCCTCTCCCCGGGAAGCTCCCCCAGCCCCAGCCATATGCAGCTACTTGACTCACCCTTTTGATAACCTGCAGAAAAAAGTGTGCATCCAAGAGAAGCAAGCCAAAGAGTAGTGCTTGCGCTTCCTACAACTTTTACTGTGTTTATCTCTTTTTTCCAGCCCTTAGGTGGAACGATTCCCCTCTAATACCACGCACGTCGTGCAGGAGAGTCCCACGTCAAGCAGCCACCATGCAGGACGGAGCGTGGTCATGACGGCCAATGCTATGAATTACAGCACGTTGTGTTGGCTGGGTTGTAGGTCAGATCTTCTGCCAGCTGTATAAGCAGGGACAACTTTTGGCCACAGAGATCCATAGTAGTTTCACATCAGAGGAGTGGTGGGGATTTAGCCCCTTAATTCAAAAAGCCGAAGGAGATGCTCTAACCCCAAATCTGTTCTCTTCCACGTGAGCCAACCTAAGCAGTTCGAAAGTAACTGAAAGGTTTGGCAAGGGCTTCACATAACGAATCATCATGCAAACTAGCAGGCATCTACTCAACAACACATGACAATATATGCCAAATGACCACTTGATCTGGTTCACTAAAAACAATCATTCCAAATAAGAGGGATTTTTGCTGGCCAAGAACTGTGTGAATTCTTGCTGCTAGGTGACCTGCAGTATGGCTGTTAGCTGCTGTAGCTCTGTGCTCTCCCAACTCTGTCATCACATCATCAAAAAACCCTCACCCAGATCCTGACAGACACTAAGGGTTGTCTTCCATGGAAAGCTTATTTTCATAGAAACTGAAACCAGTTAGTTAAAAAAAAAATAAGTAAGTGACAGAGTAAAATTAGAGGGTCAGACTTAAGCTGACAAACAAGAAACAACACAAGAGAGGAAAGCTGGACTTACATGCCTGTATCACCAAAGCCAGATGTACCATAGGGGGTTACATGTAAACTGTGGGAAACTACCACCCACTGCTCTGAAATACCAAGATATATCCCCCCCCCCAATATCTCCACAGAACGGCATGAGTGCTAAATTATCATGCATTTTACTTAACACCTTTCAGAGAAAAATTAAAAAGCAAAAGGAAAAAAAATTAAAAATCAACAACAAAGTGTTTGAGCCTTAGTCTACAAACTCTTTCCCAGGTAAGTTATTTTTATTTGGGTGACCCTGCACTCAGACAATTCATATAAAGGTACTGGATGTTAAGGGTAGGATACTTTTTTGCCACTTTGATGATGCTGGGGCAGAGGTGTGGGGAGAACGTACTGGGGTAAAAGGGGAAACTGTCATCTACATGCTCAAAAATATGCTCTCCGGGACAGAGGAGCACGATCCACTGCCCCTGCAAATCTGTCTGCATCTGTCTCACTGCCCCGGGCTAGGTTTGTATCCTGGTTTGCACTGTTTATCACACACTGGGAAAAAGGACTGTACCTCCGCTCAGAATAGCATGCACATATTGCAAGCCAAGCTAATCATACATAATATGCTAAATAAACTGCTCTTTAAAAGCAGCATTCCTGAAGTTAACTAAGCTTCCTTGGAAAAAAGAAAGGACTAGCTAGGAAAGAGCAGGATTAATCCCATACATGCATCTTCCTTTGAAGTCAATGGGAGCTCTGCCTGAGTAACAAATGTGGTCCTAACCCCATCCACTGGCAATGAAAGGTAAACCACAGAAGCCATCAATAGGAGATACCTATTAGATGACCTTAGCCATCCCCCTGCAAAAAGGTCCTTCTCCAATACACATTTGCCAGTACTTTATCAAGGGTAGTTTTAAGCTAAAAGCCATCATGAGATGCAGGAATTTCTCTGGCAACTTGAAGAACTCCATTTATGGCTATGTCAGGCAGGGAAAGGGGAGCTGCACTGGTACGCACAGATTAGCATCAGGGCATGTGGTAATAGGACGGGAACAAGTGGAGACTTCTAGAGAGAAATCCCAGCATCTACAAAGTACCAAGTCATCTGCTGATAAATCACTCCTCTCCACTGAAAGCTGGGGTCTCATATGCTGGGCTAGAGGGGACGGTAAAGAATTGCAAAAAAACAACAGAAGTTTGCTTTTCTTGATAACCCCTGCCTGAAGCAAACCAGAGGAAATTGTCCCCATAGAGACTCAACTACTAAATCTCTCTATATGAATTTGAAATGCTTCTGGAAGTGCTTAAACACAGATGACTTTAAACAATAATGGAGCTCTGGAATGGAAAAAAACCACGAAACCAAAACAAAAAAACCCAACCCACAACAAATTTTGGACTGATATATGTTGGAGAGGGATACTGAGATCTATTTAGCCTAAGTTCTGCTAGGTGCCTTCAGGGAACAAAAAAAAATAAAAATCTAAACTTCAGATTTAAACTGCAGGGGATTGTGTGTATAAATTGCTGTGTATTAGTCTTTGTTGCGTGGTAAGGACATTTCATTAACAGGATGAAAGATGCTTCTATGCGTATACAGCCCAATTTAATACACCCCACTGATGAATACTCCCCATTTATTGAAGAAGTTAATACATGCTGTATAAATCAATAGTTCCTAAGTCTCTGAAAGCAATGTAAGACTTGCACGAGATGAAACATTGTATTGTTGAGCGCACAAAGAGGAGCCAACCTTTAAATAGGAAGAGTTTGTTACTGCAATTTCTGTTTGCAAATTCATAGCTTGTTTGGCTCTGGTAATAAAAACATGGTATCAACTCAAAGTCAGAGAAAAACATGCCAGAGAGGTCAGAGGATTTGTCCTCGCCGGGATAACGTGGTGTTAGTGAGAGCAGGTCTGCAAAAAAAAACCCACCCAGGCTGAAAGCAAGCCACCATCCCATTGCAGTGGCGGAGCTGCCAAACCCTTCGGCCTCAAGACGAGTGGCCAGCGGCAGACGGCTCTGCCACATTCCCGGCCGAGCAGCCAAGGGCAGGGAGGATGCTCCTGCCCCAGCACAGCCTGAAACTCGCTCCCGCAGGGGCAGCCAGGGAAGGGACCCCCTTCCCTGACCCGGGGCGACCTCTTAAGTGTACTTAAAGCCTCAAGTCCTGCTTGGGAGGCAGGGATGGGCTGCTGCCCGCTGGGCACCCCCCGACCGCCTGCAACTGGGAGTGTGGCAAGGCAGGGTCTGATCAGGCACTTGTACCCCGGACCCCCCAAGCCCCCCGCTCTTCCTCTGATGCGAGGATGCCATTCACCTTAAAACCTATTAATCAACAGACGCTGAAAACAAATGGAGCTAGAGCTCCGCCTGTCTTTTTTGCCAAGTCCTCCTCTTCCCCCTTTCCCCATTGCTTTCCCTTTCTGCTGAAGAAAGATGGGCCCTGAAAGTGCCTTTATGAGCTTAATACAATAAAACAAAAGCAGCACAGAAGAGGGTTTGTCAGCCTTTTCCCCTCCTCCAGGGTGGATGCAGAAGGTCTTGAATGAGCAGGCCCTCCTGGAGTTGCTCCCTGGGCTTAGCAAAGGGTACCATTCAATATCAGTTCACATTAAAAAAATAGGTTTATAACTTGTCTCCCTGTATTTTCCAGATGGTGCTATTGCAGTTATGCTGACTATGGCCAGTGAAAAGCTAACAGATGTTCCTGAGCTGCTCTGCAGCTAAGATGCTTGTAAGAGGAGTTTCTTTTTTTCTAAAGGTTGATCTCTCCTTGGTTCTGCCTAGGAATGACACACCACCCCACCCACCCCC
>JANZLQ010000100.1:32500596-32534426 GCA_026212715.1 Elanus axillaris | reverse complement strand
AAAAGGGAAGAGGAAAAAACCTGAGATTAGGAACCTTCCCAAATGTTGCATCTTTTCTATCGACCGCTGGCCTAGCGTGAGGTGTCAATTTTGACTCCAAAGAGAGCACACGAATTCGCAGCGGTCCCATTATGCGGTCTCTGCGCTCATTGTAAATTCTGTCAACGAAGTCAATCTTATTAACTTCCGCACTGGTTCACACATGACATTTTCTTCAATTTTCTTGCTGACATCAAAAACATCAATTAGCAGCCCGAAAATAGGAAGGAACGAATGACAGAGCCTGATAACGTCAACTATTTGAAGCCAAGGGTAAATCTATTCTCCAGTTCTGAATGCGTTCATTACAATTGCATTTTCAAAGAAGACCTCCAAATAGCAAAGAAAATTAAATTTATCATCTAGAAATGCCTAGAAATTGTTTTTTTAATCCTATGTCTATCTCTCAATCCCAGAGTGTAATACAAAGTATCGCAATTCAGTTTTATGATAACATGCCACAACTTTAATAGAAAGTTTATAAAATATGCAGCCCTTGCCATACTTCCTATCACATAACAACTACAAGGGGCGAGAAAAAATTTGTCCAACAGATTGTAGCATTGCCTTGTCTGCTCCATCAGTTCTCATAGGCTGGCACAGCACTTAGACACACACACGCGCGCGCTCTCCCAATACATGCACACGCATCTCCCCCCCTTCCATCCATGCTTGTGAAGAATTTATGAGCTATGCAATATCCAGCGACTTTAAAACCCTAGCAAGCACTACATTACTGGTGTGCGGGGGGAAGGTGCGCGACGGAGCTGCCTCGCATTTGCATTCGCCCAACTCTTTTCATGTTTCAGAGAAAACAAACCCAACTCCCTGCCCGGGAAAGCAAAGGGAAAGTCCAACCAAAGACTTGACGCAAACTGTCAAGCACCAAGCACATGCATTCAATCAGCTGCCAGAACTTCCGCTCGCTGAACTCTCACCCTCTTTTCATTTTATTGACATTTTCAAAAATAAATACATAAAAATAACCTCCCAGTAACGCAGAAACAAGACACCCGTGTCAACACAACATGGTCCATTTGCTACGCTCAGCAACAAGTTTCTGGAGAAAGGTAAGAGTGTTTAATACAAGGCAAAAAAACCGTAAGGCAATAAACCTGTTTTCGTGGTCTTTAAAGAAGCCCCAGCTCGCTTTATTTATTTATTTATTTATTTGCTTTGCCGCTGCGCCCGCTTTGTGAGCCATCGTTTCATGCTTGTATTACATCTCCTAGGGAGTGAATAAAAGCAAGTTTAGTGGCAACCAAAGACACTCACTCGGACTTAATGCAAACAGAAAGAGCAGCTACACCCCGATAAACAGATCACATTCCTTCAGCCCATTGATTTTTTGATCTTTTGACATTTTTTAGTTGCTTCCATTCCCTTCCTTGTCTTTTCCTCAATGTCACAAAAGACAAAATGTCTTGGCAATTGATGGCACGGGTATCTATTAGCTGTCAAGCCGCCTTTTTTTTTTTCTTTTTTTTTTTTTTCCCCCCAGCACTGGCTAAGAAAGTACAAAATAGAAAGCTGAGAACTGGCAAGGAAACAAATCATAGGAATCATCTAATTTAATGGGCTCATCATGTTCCGGGATTTTGGTTTTTCCACTTCTGATCTCTCTAGGAAGCAGCTGGAAGCTGAAAGGGGGAAGGAAAAAAGGTTACATTGAAGATGTTTCTGTAATTTTTGTTGCTAGGTGGAAACAAACTAGAGAAGATGGAGGGAAGGAAAAACAGGAGGAGAACTCCTGGGAGGTTTGGTGAGGTGTCCCCGTCTCTCTCTCAGCGTTTTCCTGCCCGCGCATAGAAACAAACCTGGCACAGAATGAGCGTCTCAGCTTGGCCGCACTTGGGGGGACGCTGGACGTGAAACGGAGGGAGCTGGTGCTTGAAAAACTTGTCAAATTATTTTACAGCAGAAGAGGAAAAAAAATTGTGAGACACCCATGACTGATGGTAAAACTGACTGCTTTTTTTTTTTTTCTTCAAAATTTCGTTTTGGACCTCTGACTGTTTGCCACAACCCTTGTCAACGCTGATCAGAACGAAGGCAAAGTGCGCCTTACATTTTATCTCCTATAATTTATGGCAGGCAACTGTAACCTGTGCTTAGAAGATTTTTGGTTTAAGTGAACAAATTACCAGTCAGAAAGCATTTACAATTGTTTCAAGTACAAGCGAAGCAGATTGAAACACACAATGAATCTGTGTGTATTTAATAATAAGTAAAATATAAAAAAATTTCTAGGTAAACTATAAACCTTCAGAAGTTAATTATGTAAAAATTCTCAGCAAATATTTGTGTTTTGTTCTGAATACAAACCCTGCAAAAATCACCAGAGAAACTGCTTCTTTTGATTTTACAAGATTTCATAAAGGAAGGAAGTGAGTGGCACAAGAAAGATTAATTATTTTACAAGCAAATATACCAGTGTCATTCAAGAAACAGACACTGCTACAGACTGCTTTAAGCACAAAAGGGAGTGTAAAACAGAATGAATTTGTCCTGCAACAGCTTTTTTTATGTTGTTCAGCATTTGAAATTGCTAGGAGTGACTCTTCAGTTAGGGCCTGATCCTCGTAATCAATTGCAAATTGAGTTTTGCCCAATAAAGGACTTCAGAGTCTCTAATTGCATTCAAACAAGTCTGCTGGACCGCGGGCAGGGAACACAGTCTTGCCTTTTTTCTAAAATTTATATTTCTGACAAGAATCATCTCACTTTTGCCAGTGACATTGCTACTTATTTTGACATTGAATTGCATCCACTTGGAAGAATAGAGCTAAGGGAATTTGACTAAAAAGAAAGAAAAGGGTAACATCTGTTAAGCGTAAAAGGTTTTCTCCAAAATATCAAGGAATGCTGAATTATTTCTCCTAAAACCTGAAACACTGTACTGCATGCCAGGAAGAAGCTTCTTTCCGCCCTTTAAGTAAGTTCAAGTTTAACTCAAAGAAGCAAACAGGAGCAGACTTTGAAATATTTTTAATCAGATTAAAATATAAGAAGGAGAAGAAATCTGGAGAGCAGCTAGTTTAGCTTCTGCGAAAGCATACCTTAACTTGGCGGTTTATAAGGAAAGTTTAGTGGTGTTCAGGTAAACCCCTGGGCTTGAAAAAAAGAAATAGCTTTTACAAAATACCCCTTCTATTTTATTTTCCCTTGTCATTTCAGTCCGGAAATCCCAGCGATCATCCCAGCTATTCATGTGTTGATATTATCAGAGGTTTATAAAAACCCCCATGTCTGATGAATTAAAACATGTGACTGGGCAACGGCAGCAGCCAAACTGACCACAGGTTAGCGATGGGGATGAACTATGGTTATGTTTTTTTAAACCCCGCGCTGTCCTTGAAACGGAGGCTGCATACGGCTCCATTAGATACAGCTACGGTGCTCTTGATCTATTATTTACAAAGAAAAACCCTTCACTACTTAAGTGGCCCCTTCTACTTCAGCCTTCAATTTCAGCCGCATCAAACAACTTGGAAGGGGGGGTGAATGGGAAGGGAGGGGGGAAAACTTGAGTTCATGATATAATTCTATGCAAGAGAAAATTATACTCGAGTAAGAAAATTCAGAATGCCTGCAATAAGGTTTTGCATCCAAATTGCAGACCTATCAGCTTCATCCAGAAAATCTTAAATGAAAATAGTCTTAGTTTTTAATAGAACTATGTGAGGTTTTAACGTAAAATTTATACACAGATGGACAAAATAATTTATCTCCTCTTAAAAAAGTAAGATGAAAGACTGAATGAGAATCACAGGACTTTCCATTGTAAAAACCACCATTTTTCAATAAAATATAATTTTGCATTAAATTCTGTAATTATCAAGACTATTCTTTAAGTCATACTGCATTCAATCTAATTAGAAAGCTTAGATCTCACCTTTGTACTGAACTTTCAACTCTCTGATGCCAATTAGAAACTATTTTAAATGAATTTCCCAATTAAACTGACTCCTGTGATCAATTCTGACATAAGATAAAACCCAGAATTTTCAGGGAGGGGAAAAAAAAAAAAAAGGAAAAAATGAGAGGCATAGATGTACAGCCTATCTGTATTTCTGAAAATATTTTGAATGGTTTTTGCATCCTTGTTATGAAGAATATCTCATCTCCTATGCTTGGAACATCCTCTCAGAAACAGCTCATATCAAAAGTGTTTAAACTGCAATTAGTATTGTTTCATTATTCAGCACGTTTCCATTTGCCATAAATATCTTGGTTTATTACACTCTATATTTGGTTCTCATGTTATAAACTATCACATTAGATGAATTATAAATGTAAACTATTAACAGTTTAGATGCTTTTAAGTTGTTATCAATTTCAGGCTTTTGACAGCTTAAAGGAAATTCAGTAAACATACCTCCTCTCCTCTAGAAAACAGCTTCTATAAAGCCAACAGCCATCTCACAATTAATAAATGGCTGTATTCTCCTTTTGTGGAGAACAAAATTAACTCAAGTTTCCCATATAAAAGACTACATAATTAACATTAGTAAAATGTGTAAGTTACACTTAAGATATTCCGACAGTCTAATTATATCAACGAGTCATCTAACTCCTGTTTGTATCAATTCAATTTATCTTCATTTCAATCAATGCGGCTTGACGGATAGGTATCATTAGAAGTGACAAAGCATCAGGCTGCAGAAAAATGCAGGACAAGGCGATATCCTAGATAAGGCAGCCCGAGACCTTCTAACGCTGCGTGGCTGGAAATGACTCCTTGTATACACATCATTGCCTTCACTAAGGGTGTCTACAAGTTATCATTAGACACATTCATTGTTAAAGACTAACCAGGTCAGTGTTTCTGATCAGGTTGCAAATTAGACCAATTGAAGTGTTCTTAACCTACAGACTGGTGTCAGTAAGGACCTAACGGTGCTGAAGCTACATAGTAATATGCACCGAGTACACCACCATTACTGCACATTTCATGCTAACACAAACAGATTTAAGCAAAACGTTTAGGGGGGGGGTTGTATAGAGAATACAAATTACACAGACGACATAATGCTGTTGTTTTAGTGCAATTCTGATGCAAAACAATTGTTCCATGGCAAACATATTAACCAGAAGTGCAGACTTGGGCAATGAGAGCATTAGAGGTGCAGATAAACATGTCATTATAAAGCCAAGGAACCAACATGCATTTCTATTTCAAATTATAATCCTGCTGGCTTTCCATATAATAGTTAAATAATAGTGTTCAGAAATACAAATGATGGCTAAATGAGGGGTTTAAAGTCTGATCTAGCACGAGCATTATACTTGGCTGAAAAAGCTGATGTTGGGAAGGAGGGGAGAAGAGTAAAATGGTTTCACTTTTCACACTCAGTATTTTTTCCTCCATTCTATTTTCCTGCATGGATTCTAGAGGCAAGTGTTGCATCCTGCCAGCTCTCATCAGTGGGGCATGGCACACAAGTCAAACCGAATCTACAGAGCGTTAACAAATAGAAAATACCTGTGTGGCCAATTCAGATGTTGACATTTTGCAAGTTAGGCTTTTGTTTTTATTGTAATAAAATAGCATGCAAGGCATTCGTTCAAAGTATGTAAGCTATTGGTGCTTCCCTGCTTGTCTGCAAAGTGTAGGATAAAATGAGCATAGCTGTTAATGGACTGTTAGAGGATTGTTATTTAGGGAACTTCCTCATGAGTTCAATTTAAGCAGATACAACAGTTAATAGGTGTAGGACTGAAAGTTGAAGGGATACAGTCAAAATTATTAAAACCACATAAATATTTATGGAGGATGCACAGGATTCTGCAATACAGTAATTCACTAAAGAAGTTTGGTATATGAATTTAGGGGTATGGTGTTGGGTTTTTAAAAAATATATCCCCATCAGCAAACAACAGAGATCTCCATGTTAATGTCAATCATATATTTTCTAATCACTGCACAGAAGTAAGGACTACATACAGAGAGCATGTCCATTAATCAATATGCAAAGAATACATTGTCTCAAGAGTACCTGTTTATGGTTATAAGTTAAGATGACTATGCAGCATGAATTTCTGAGCTGGAAAACTCTTTATCAGTTAACGAATGGGAAGCAAACCTCAATTCAGAGCCAGGTGCAGTGATCTCCTTAAAGGCTACTTGTGAAGTAGAATTAGGCAGACATGAGCGACAAGGTGGAGAGGACACGGGACGTTGTGTGACAAGCAGTGACCAGCTGGAGCATTTCAGGTCAGCTGATAAACAAATGATATAAATCATCTGATCTGGGTCATTACAACAGATAAATGCAAGGAAATAATAATGTTGTACGTGCACTCAAAGCTGTCCAGGTGTTGCTGTAACAGCCTGCGATGGTCTCTATCAGGTGGACAAGGATTGTGCTGAACAGCCCAGCGCAACCCACAGGAGGAGCCCCTCAACTGGGATCCAAAGCTGGTGAGTTCAGACCGTGCTGGAGCAGACTAGGTCAGGAGACATCAGGAAGGGCTTCTGGAATTCACCCCACACCCCAAAACCCCAAACCATCCCCACTTTATGATTACCAGTGAGTACTGCCAATTTCTCCCTCTTCACTGCTCTTTCTCTGTTTGTACAAGCACATGCACTGCAGGTTTAAAAAAATGGAACAACCACAACTCCAAGTAAAACACAGAACAGAAGAAGGAAATTAGAAAGTGTCTTGTTAATTAAAAAAATAATTAAGTAAAAGCTTTTCAGACAACCTGACTCAAATTCTGAATGAGCTGCTTCACAGTTTAGAGAGTCCAAGCCAAATGACGGTTACAAGCTGAAAACAAGTGTTATTACAGACTACTATCTAGACATGGGCCAAACTAAACATGGCTTTGAAGATCTCCAGACAATGCTCTGAACATGAACCTGATCCAAATTCTACCACTTGTTCTCATCTCAAATTCAACTCGAAACCAGGAAAACCTGGATGCTTTGACATGCACTTTGAAATTTTCTATTCTGAATACAACGAGCATAAATATACACAAGCCAAAATAAACCAGTGAGCCAGGATCTTGAAAAGTAACCTGAAAAGTAAAATAAAGACTGAGACAGATCTTTTTTAAAGTGCTTTCTAGAGGAGGAATACACCTACACATGTGCTGCATTGTATGTCTATAGACCGCATGTGCAGCCAACTGTTATTACATATCTGCACACATAACAGCAAACTTCAGTGGCTCTTTTATAACATATCTTAAAGTTATTTCAGCCTTGTTTTTCATGTGTTTACAACCTGGCCTCTAACTTTTGCTCTGGGGTGAAATATAGCTGTGCAACATCTGTTTCCAGGAATATTAAATTATTATTTAAAAAGTTTTAAACAAATTAAAATTAATGTGTTTGGGGCTTTCCAGAGAAACCAGCGCTCTCCATGGTGAGACAGGGCTGTCAAGAGTTAGGAAAACAAGCATAACCTGGAACACAACCCTTTTTATATGGAAAACAAAGGCAGTACCAGTGTCTCTTGCATCACTCCTCTGTGCTGAGCTGAGCAGACTATCTATCAGTAAAAAGACACGGTTCTTCACATTTGTGCCGACACTGTACCTACACATAGGAAGCGTGGAGGCAGTCTAGAGCTAGAAGTTGTCCCACAGCAAAGGATGTAAGTGGCAATTCCACCTTGAGAGGGTGGCATTCCAAAGGTCCTTCCTCCTTAAACCATCCTCCCAATAGGTGAGTCTCTTCCTGTCTTAAAAGACATCTTCACAACACTTCTGCTAGGCAGGGAAGGCCACCATCCCCAATTTACAGAAAGGACACAAGACATGAGAAAGACCATACAATTTGCCTCGTTTGGCCAAGAGTGGGGCACGATCCTGAAAGCACATCTGGAGCTAACATCCCACAAGCCAGTCAGTTAAAGTAATTATGTGTCTGACCTCAAAAAAATAATAGGAACTGACTGTTTAAGAATTAAATATTCCTCTTGTTCTCTATCTTGGAAATAACAAGGTATAACGAGACCCAGCCATGGCCAGGCTGAATGCAGTTATTTCTGTAGCGAAGATAAAGCTTTGAGCCTTAACTGATGTGTAATACTCTTATATGGTCAAAAACCCAGTCGCTAAACCACAACAACCTAATATCTTCATTCTTCCCATTTCCTCCCTCCCCCAAAAGTCCAATTGTTCTGAGGGGATGGAGATCAATGATATTCATACTTGAATAATAGCTACACGGAAAAAGCAAGCGAATATATTACAGGACCCAAATTACAGTAGCAAGAAAATACATTGTGCTGTGATGTAGAGATACAAATGAATTAATCCTGACATCTGATTCTTTTGCAGAGGAATTAGGCATACGTTGAAGCTGACCTTGCAAGAAGTGTGCAAGGTGATCGACTAAGAAGGTGTAGTGGTGCCCACTGCTCTCCTGCATCAGGGAGATAGTACTCTTTGACCTCCCTGCAGCCTTGCACAGGGTGTACACCAAAGGTCACCCCACTCCCTACAATGAAACAGCGGGGAATCCCACTGTGCAGAGTTACTGCGCAGTCCATGCGTTCGGTGCAGCGCAGGTCATTCAAAGACCAGGCAGGTACCTTGAAACCCAGCTCAGCTATGGCCTGTAGCAGTAGCCCAGTAGATTGCCACCCAGTCGATTTTGCTCTAAATTTTCACATTTTCCTGAGCTTAGAAGGACATTTTATCTGCAATTGCAACAACGTGCAAGAGTTTACCATCACAAAAGCTGTTTTCATCTGGTCAGGTGACTTTTTTCAAGACTCATCATGGTGCTTCCTGGCATCAAGACACTTGTCAAAGCATCTTTGTGGTACACCTCCAGACTTAACAACCAAATCTGCATGCACAGGTTTGGCCCAACAGTTGAAAGGTGAACAAAGGCAGCAATCCTAGCAGGTTACAATGCTCTTGCCATATTCTTTCCTTCAGACTCATGTTTTCTGAAAAACGTGAACAAGTGTCAGTAAGCTAGAACTGAGGCAGTTATTGGATTGTACGCCAAGATTAATATATATATTGAGGAACTTTGTGCTTCCGTAGCATTTCACTAATATTTTAAAAGAAAATACATTAGCATGGAAGGAAATGTGCCTCCTGCATAAACAAAAGAGCTATTTTTCAGAAAGGTTTTAGAATCAGACACACAACGCACGCTTGAAAAATAAACCCACACTCAATAGGCTTTTCTTAGTGAGCCCCAACGTCTTACAAGGACAAGGAAATCCTGGTTTTAATGAACTCTCTAAATAAGTTTTTACATATTATTTTTTTAAGTGAATAAACCTGTTTTAACGTGATAGCTTCTGTAGGGCTCAAGAGACATTCTAGTCCATTGTGTTGGAAGATTAATTCTATTCACCGAGAAAGAGTATACCAACATGTCCTATTATGCCCAACAACTGCAGAGATCTGCACGAATGAATGGTGTGCTTACATATGTGTGCTGAATCATCACATGCCCTTTAAAGCAGGGAGAACCCATATCTCTGCTAACTTCCAGCCTTCTCTGTGTGAGTTACTTAAGGCCTCGCTCTTGCAAAATATGAGTCACCCTTGTTGAGTCTCCTTGCACAAAGGATACTCACAGCTGGTGGCCTCTGCTGGAAGGAACAACCACAGCTTCGGACAATACCATGCTTTGCTGCCCACCCTGCATCTCCACCAGATGGAAGTAAACCTCAGGGACAATCTGCTGGCATCTAACCTGCTGAACTGCCATACCCTCCTGACCTATAACAGCTCAGAAACATGGATGTAGTCCCTTCTCCATGGAGTGGTAGGGCAGCCCTCCAGCAGGTTGATGGGGTGGAGGGCAGCGAGCAGTAATGTAATGCACTGGGTGATCTACGCTGCAGCCCAGCACTTGCCCGACAGCTCTACTTTTGGTTAAAGCCCATTTTTTGGTTTGCAAATTTGGGAAGTGGGAATTCTTTGGGTGAAACCTGGCTCCAACAAAGAATGAGAAGTTTTGTAACCTGTTTTCCCTAAGGGCAGCATTTTGTCCGTTTCTTTTAAGACAACATCAGGCAGGACATGAAATAAAGGGTTCCTCTTTGCATTTCACAGAAGCAGGCATTCAAATACTGGAGGCTACCAAAAGGGAGAAGAGCTTCACTTTCTCCTACCTTCACTAACAGACTGAATTTAAAAACAATTTGAACCCATGGAAAAAAATTAAATCACAAAATCATAGCATTTAAAGGGAAGAGCTCACACTACACACAGCAGAGTTGCCTCGACCCAAGATTTGCTGCTCATGGATGACAACAGCTCTTGATGTTGCTCTAATTAGCTTTTGGGCTTCACCTTCTGCTCCTTTGGTATGAGTAAAAGAAATTTTTTTTTTTTCTTTAGGGATGGGGATTTAAGGGGAAGCTGTTGATTTCAATCAGTCTTAGGCCTTTACCCTGTAATATGGTCCTCAATGCAAAGCCTTGTGTCCTTCTATTTACGTAACATACACCCATGCTATGGGGCCCTGCAGAAGGCTCAAATATCCACAAAGAAAATACCCACGAATGACTCTTCCTACAGCTGATCTGGTAGAAATCCTTCCACCTGCAAAGACACGCTTTTGTTCACTGTCTCACTCTGAGATGGGCTGTGTGAAACCACAAAAATGCATCTCCGACGGCGCAAGCTCCATCTGCGCTATGAAGACTATTAAGGCTAATCCAGCATTCCTAGACTGTGGTGCGAGATGTTCCCAGTATAGACCTGCTCCAGCAGCACTCTGCCAGTGAGCTAAGTACTCTAAAACCATAATTCGTCTCATATTTCTCCAGGCAGCCGCGCCAGGTCAGCCGATCCCGGCTGCTTGCCCCTGCGCCCTGCCCTTGCCTGCATCTTGGCAGTGCAGCTGGTGGCCAACGTGCACGGTGAAGGAGACGGTGGGACCGACCCCAGCAGGGACCATTGGTCTGTCTGCTTCAAGGGGGGGTTATTTTTAACCCAGAGCCCTTATCTGACTTGGTCTCCCAATCATGGCAGTACATGGTTTATCATCCGCCTGAGCGGGTCCAACCATGGGTTGCAGCCCCGATCTGCAGGTCTCTACAGTTTCCACCAAGGCTCATCTGATCCAACAGTGAACCAGTTTGGGAGGCTAAATCCACAAACTAAAAAAAAAAAAAAAAGAAGAAAAAAAGAAGCCGTCCTCTGCCAAGTTATCTGCCAGTACAGCTTTCTGAATTAGCTGACAGGAGTCAGAAACACCAGCACGGGGGTAAGGAGAAAAGCAGCAGAGCCACAGTGAGGCCATTCCCTTCAGCTGCCTTCAGTCTGATGCTGTGTCAGCCAAGAGGGCAAAACTGTATCCCAAAGACAGTGTGCATGGGGGGGCAACTGCTGAAGCTGGCACAGGCACTGAAAGAAAAGCTTGTCAAACTATACCCTTGGAGCACACACAATTTAAACTGGTGAAAGCAAGCTTTTGCCAGCATGGCTTCACAACGTTTTGCCCTCCAGTGAGCAAAATCAACCATATCATCAAAAGCACAGTTTTACTGGCATAATTGCATCTACGGAATCACAGGGGATTTTGCCTGAACAGCTACAGTGGTGTAAAAAAAAAAAAAAAAACAACCACCAAAACCCACACTTCATTGTATCCTTGACCAATGTAGCTGTGCTGGCAAAACTCTTAACAGCAGACTGAGGCCTGTATTACTACCACACCTCATATCAGGAAAGTTGTTTTTCTCCACTACCTCTGCTGCTTAGTTTAAGCTCTGCAGTTCATGCAATAGAAACCAACTTATTTTCACTTCTGCTTAATACTCAATCCCCACTTTCAGGTTTACAGACCTGATGGGTTTCAAATACTGCAGGGGGGAGTTAAAAACCAACAGCCTTCCTCTTGAATGGGCTTTGTAGGTACAATTTTTCATAAAAAAGCAGAGGGAATCTCAGCTGTGAGAAACTTTTTATCACTACTGCTAGTAACAGGAACTCTCTTTACTAAGCATGCAGTCAGGTTTCTATAACCATTATATAGGTAGGTAGCTGCTGGCTAGCAAAGGTGTAACTGCAGCCATACACAAACACCCCAACTTAGCCCCCACAATTAGCAACCCTGTCTTCCAGCCAATGTTGATTGGTAGATCCCTGTTGGGATGATAGAAATAGATATAAAATTAGAAACTCTCTCTTCAGATGTTACTAGGACAATCACTCTGGGAGAGATAAGTGTCGTGGTTTAACAATGAGTCATGGCTGGTGGGCTATAAGGAGAGGAACGAGCAGAGGTAACTGTATGGGGATGATGCCCACCACAAGAACAAGGACAGGAGGCAACAGCTACCCGCTGGACTACCAACACGTGTGTTTTGTCACCTGGACGGACACGCTTTACTGCATGAATGGGACTGTGCCATACCCTCACACCAAAATTCAAATGAATTGCTCCTGCAAGCTTCTTCATTTACTTTATAGCTGCTGCTGAAGAGATTGAGCATGTTTGTATGGTATGCACCTCAGCCTGTGGTCGCTGAGCTTCTCCACACTCTTCACTCAGGAAAACAAGAGCATCAGTGCACCCACAACACTGGAGCAGCCTCCTCCCTCTCCCTGCCAGCACCCTCACATCCCTGAGCGTTTGCCCCAACCTTGCCTGCCCACCCAAGGAGCGTGGAGGCACCATGGAGAGTTTCCAGGTTCAGTGAGCACTTTGCTGCCTTTCAGCAGGAGAGGACAGAGACCCACAGCCGCTCCAGCCCCAGGCAGAGGCACCGGCCCCACAGCCTTCTCCTGCTGCCAGGTCAGCCGAAGTTTAAACTTTGGAAAATGCTCCATCCAGAAACAACTGCGGGATCTCACTGGCTTGTACCTTTTGTGCCTTTCTTTGTCCCAGTTACCAGAGGAATTTACCTGAGAAGAGCAACTCTGTTTCCTAAAGGTGAACTGAAAGTTTTAAAACCAGCCGTAAGACCTAAAATGGGTAACAGAATATAAGTGCAGGTTTAAGATTACCTCTCCGTCATTTTACAGCTGCAAAATGTTGAGGAAGAACTCTCTTCCCACTCTGCATCTGGGAAATCCAGAGTTAAGGGCAAGACTGCTTGATGTGTGTGGCTTCTTTCTTTTCTTTTTTTCTTTTTTTTTTTTCTTTTTTTAAATCACTTCTCTACTGGAGGGAAGCCTGAATTCAGAGAGTGGTGGGTACCTCTACAAAGCATAGCCTCTACTTACTTAGTATGGGGAAAAAAAGAGAAGGATTCTGCTAAGTTTCTTGGAAGCATCTGTGTTTTTACCAAGCGGCTCAAATAATATTAATGAATTATACACCCTGTAGAGCAGAGAATAGCAGCTCTAACTCATGACCTCCAGCAATTCACACTGGCTTGATTTAAGAGGCTGTCACTTCTACCCCTCTGCTGAGGGCTAATACCCCCACTGAGATGGCAGAAGAAGACATGTGCCCGTGTATCAACTGCCGCAGTCCGCAGCCCACACGCTGACGATGGTTTAAGGTCACGCACTGGAGTTAGCGCCCACCCTGCTCCGCAGCTTCTCCTGTGCCAATGGTGGGCCAGGGCAGACAGCTCCAATGCCAGCTCGTGGGTCAAGGCCCTGAAACTCATGGCTTGTACTCCCTGTGGTGTCTGCAAATTACAAGACTATCTATCCTTCCTGGCTGGAAACTGCCAACAGGTTTTTTGTGGTTGTTTTTTTTTTTTAAGTTAGCCCAATAGCTTTTTAACCACATTGCTTAAGTGCTCCCCACAAGACCATCCTACAAATCTGCAGCAAGAGCAACTACGTCAACTACAGTCAGCAGACTGCAGCTTGCATCTTCAACTGGCAAATCCTCAGGGCCTTGTTATTTGTCCAAGATGAACAATAAACCGTGGTGGCTTAGAAATACTGGAATAAAACTATCTGACCCCAAATGGCCATTTTCAAGCCTAATTTGCTACTTCTGCATCTCAGATACGAGGCCATTTGTTGGAAAGGGGGACCAGGGTGGTGCCCGGTTAGTCCCATGTGGGCTGAGGTGACATCTGCCTCGTGCGTTGGACAAGGCTTGCTGCAGAGCAGAAGGACGGGCTTCGGGCTCCCAGCCACACCAACTGCCCCGCGCGCCTCTCGCCTGGTTTACCCTCAGTCCATGGCTGCTCTAATACAAACCAGACAATTTCCACCCATGGTGTCATTGTGTCTGCTCCATGCAGAACTAACGCAGAAGCTCACAAGGACTGCAATACCAGGCTCCGTTTAATGAAGAAAATGGGCTCAGCCAGCTCTTTGCCCCCTCCATACCTCCCTACCTCCCGCAACATTATTTGTTCAGCCCTATGAATGAGGACAAGCCACATGAACAACTTACCACCTTCCCATGGCCCTGTTTGGATGGATGAATGTTTTCCCAACACAAGGATCTAATCCAGAAGCAGATACACCACCCCAAGCTGGAGAAGAAAGGTTGGCCACAGCCATCCCTTGTGCCCAGACAGTGAGGTCCCCAGGGGCAGCACTTGTGGAAAGCATCCCTCCAGCCCAGACTCTGTCGACAGCGGTTTCTCTCCTGGCTTTGCATCTCTTTTGTGGCCACACAGGCAAAGCCAGGATGCACTGGGGTCTTGGCTCCTTTTACTCTCTTGGCACCTCTGTGCTGGCTGGGCACTAACAGTAGGGGGGCATTTCATTCAAGGCACCATTACGGCAGCCCCAGCATCCCAGAAGAGCTGCACAGACGACATCCTGACTCAGCCCAGGTGGATGTGTACTGGAGAACTGACAATCAAAGCTGAAGCAGAAATATAGGAAGTCTGTAAAAAAATATTCCAGACTGCCACAGCTTGCTTTCCAGAGTGTAAATACACGTTAAAGCATCACTGGATTTTCCAGGGGGGTTGCAAAACAGACCTTGTGCTCTCAGAATGCTCACCAGAAGCTGGTAACAAAATCAGAAGGATTCACAAGGTCTCATCCGATTTTAGCATCTAGTCATGCCACTGCCTGCAGGACTGGGTAAGTTTTTATAGCTGACACCCCACCCGGTGGTGTTTTGCCATACCTGATAGTTATCCTGAGTGCTGGCCTAGATGACCCTGCTGCAATTGCAGCCACAGCATCCTTTTGCTCCACAGATGTGCACCAGGATGTGGCAGCATAGTCCAGCAGGGATCATCACACTCCTTTCTCCCCTCACTGGCTTCTCCTTCCACTTGTGGCCATATTTTCTGGCACATGGGGAGAAGGTTGTCACCAGCGTGATGTTGCCTTCTGGTTTTGGAACTAGCTCATGGGAGTCTCACAGGACCTTGCAGCTCCCAGCAAAGGGGCACCTTCCCAGTCACAGGCTCATAAGCAAATTTGCCCACCAGAAAGTAAAATAATAAAAAAACCTGAAACGCCACCTTAAAAAAGTCAGTAACTGAACGAACCAGCCCAGCAAAGACAAAATCAAGATCATTAAGTGAGGCCCTTTCCCCAGCTGATGAAATTGCAGCCGGAAGTGACGAGGAAATTCTCCTTTCTACTCACCTGCTGATCTGCACAGGAGAAAGGGACCTCTGTAACTATTAGATACCCACGCTGGTGAAGTTAATCCAGCAGATAGTCCCACTATTCAGAGAAAAAACTACCATTAAGCAAGAAGGCAACTATTGCCATATATCCTTTACCAGCCTGAAAGGAGTTATGCACAAACACCTTTCAAACATAGAGATTAGACCTACTTAAACTAATGAGCTGTAAGCCAACAGCTGGCTAAGTGGACGCTAACTCAAGAACTGAATTAAAATTAAGTGAATAAAAAGAACTATCCATAAAACCCCATGTTCCAGTAGCTCTACAGAATAGAGAGCTGAGACTTGCAAGAGCTGTACTTCCATGCCTTAACTCTGCCGCTACCTTGGCTCCAGGACATAACTCTACTTTAACACTTGCAGTCTCTTCTTCTACAGACATATTCAAGATGCTTAGTGACAAAAGCATTACACAAGTGGGAGGAAAGGAAAAGCTTTTGCCTAACAAAACTTTGCACCAATACTGCACTCAAATCCAAGTTTCACCCCCAAACCTAACATGGACTTAAATGCAAGACCTATGAGTGCCAGGAGGTCACTGTCCAACAGCGCACAACTTTTTCACTGACACTCGGCCTGTTCTAGCACTGGGTAGAAACAGGAGTTACTGTGAGAGGACTGCTCCATGCACACAGTCCTACTGATCCCCCAAACTAATGCTGGAAAATGCATCCAGGATCCATCTCTCCATCATCAAGTAAAACCAAACTATTTTTAATTATTTAAAATGGTCAATAATAACTGCTGCAATGACATTTTTTAATTTGTGATATGCAAGTATCTAGACAAACTTATGACCTTATGACAGCAGTGAAAATTCACTCCGAGCAGGTGCTGTGGGTTGAGGAATGATTTTCCTGTCTCCAGAAATGAAATATGCCTTATTGTAATAACAGTACGTAAGCCTCAAAACCAAATTAATACTTTTTCAGGTAACGGTTGTGGTCATGTGCACAGACGCTAACATGCTGGTCAGCTGAGCTGAAGAAGTGATTATCTGTGACAGAAGGAGTAAACACTTATGCCAGAAAGCATGTATATGGAACAGATGCGAAACTGTCTGCAGTCTGTTTTTTTGACAGACGCACAAGCTATACATTTGTGTATATAGATGTGTGCATATACTAGAGGAAAAGCACACACTCATACTCAACCTTCACTTTGTAAACTGCTGCATATTATGTATAAAGTTTTGAATTAAAAAAAAACCCTCAGAAAATATTGGTTAATATCTACATACTACTTTATCAAACATGCCAGCCCCCTTCATGGTTTCAGACATGGGTGTGGATATCTGCAAATGACTCGCCATCACTGGTCTGGAAGCCCAGGCTCCCGGGGTGGACCATGTGGGGAGGAGCAGGAGGTCCTTCCCCACGCAAGGAGACCTTCCACAGCTCCTGCTCGCACCCTTGAAATCCCAGTGTCAAAGCATCTGCCTCTTGCTGAGCTTAATCAGACACTGGTTTTCCAGAAATGAGTATTATTATCTAGGTTTGAGGCAAGATCTGAACTGAACCAGGCAGATAAAAATTAAGAGAATGGAGACGGAAAGTGTATTAAGTGTATCAGGAGGCCATCAATCTAAATCAAGTATGATCGGCAGGATAGTTTGTGGCTTGCAGGATGAGGCCCTGCAGGAAACAGGAGCAAACAGGGAGATGTGCTACTTTTAAGCAACTGAATTTGCTGTCAATATCAAGTTACTGGTGAGACTAGACATATTTCCAGATGTGGGATGTCATGAACACCCCAACTTTGCATTTCCTAAAGCGCATCCACCCAGAGGCTTCAGTCTGCCTCGCAGGGCTGACTGTTATCCTCAGAGATCCTGAAGCAGATTCATAGTAGGTATAAAATTAGCCACTGCTCCGTGTGGCCAACAATACCTTATTTTTGGCAACAGTGTGGTATCTCTCTCACAAGCGTTATTTACTTCTATTGCCTAGATGGGCAAATTCAAGCACAAGCCATCACTGTGCTACATTAGCTTCCCTTCATGCCTCCTCCCCCCACAAAAGGGAGGGGGAAAAAGGTGTCTTAATGATGCCCAGAGGGTGCCAATAAGTTTAACTACAGAGTCATTTTTGTTAGTGGCATTCTGGCTGATGCAGTTTGAGTAAGGAGGATGAGAGAATCTTTCACTGTGTTTTTCTAAAGCAAGTATTTGGCACTTTCATCTTCCAGTGCTTTAACATGCAATCTGTCACCAAAAAAACGCGTTTACGTGGGAGTTCATGGAAAATATATCATGTTTCAGATGGCAATTGAAGAAGGGGGGTATCTATTGTACTGCTTAGAAATGTAATTCATGGAAACTGGGTTGCAAACCACATGACTAGGCATTATCCAATCAGCAGGTGTGACAACACCATGGTTTAACACGAATGCTTCACCCCGTCCTTGGCACCACCATCTTCCTGCCCATTGTACCAGCCGGGGTACAGGGTCACAAAAGAGTCTCCTCCACCACCTGTCCAAGGGTCCTCAGTAACTTCCACCCATTTCATAAAAAACTCTGACTCCTGAGTGCATTCCATAGGTCCCCAGGGTGCCAGCCCCACACTCTCATCTACCTGGAGCATCTCACACACCTGTCAGCAATTTACACCACCGGTAATAAAAGCAGACAAAGAATTCTACAACCAAGCACGCTTCTCCAGGGTTTTGTTTTTCCTGGCTAGGAACACCAAGAATATCATGCACATTATTTGAGCTGCTCCACCTAGTTATTATCCCGAGAGAAAAGGACAGCCACGCTTCTGGTATGTGGAGCCACACAACCAGTACAAACACAAGCTCTTCCTGGCCAAGCTGCCTGGAGATTGCAGTGATTTGCAACTGACCCATCGCCCGCCAACTTATTTCTTGACCACCCTGGTTGTGGCTCCCATTCTCCGTCTGCTTTTGGCATAGCGACAGCATAGGCTGTTGTTGTTTTTTTTCCCCCTCCGTTCTCTTTCACTCTGTGCTTGGCCAAACTCCTGTCTTCCTCTCCGCCCATTAACGCAAAGCACCAACGGAGCGAGCGGAAGGAGGTCACCGAGCACTTGGCTGCTGCACCATGCGGTCGCTGCTCTGCAGAGGCCACATGCACACACCTCCAGTGCGGAGCGGGGTAGCATAACGGTGGCATTAGGGACAGAAGAGGGCTGACTGCACTTTGGCCATGGCTGATCTACTAATGCAGCATGGAAAATCACCAGAGTCTTTCTCATAGTGACACACAAACAAAACTGAGGGATTTATTATCTTTCCCCTTGCCTTTACTGTCCAGCTAAAAAAAAGCCAAAAAATCCTCCTCCTACAAGCCCAAGAGTATTCTTCACAGAATTCACACAGTACCCTACTTGCAGCTGACTAATTTCTTTTGTAGTGGATTTAACACTTGACCAAAGCTAGCTCTGAGAGTGGCCCTGCAACAGACTGTTACGTGGAATTTTGTGGTTGTACAATTAAGAATAATCTATAGGGGTCTCCCACTTGCATTTTCAGATAATGAAGGATGCTTTTGCACCTCAGCAGCATAGGGACCGACCATTTCTACTACTGCAAGTACGAGGTTAAGTGACACACCTGAAGTCAAAAAGGGCAACAACCTCCTTGATTTGCAGCCTGCTGTTTTAATACTCAAGATGATCCTTTCCAACTTGCATCATTTCCATTTCCAGATGGAAAACTGCTTCCCTCTTACAACACAAAAATCAGAAACAATGCAAAATCAGCTGATGATGTTTTCTTTACTCTCTGCCTCTGCTCTTCCTCCCTTTCCTTGGCTTATACACTGGGATCAGTTACCTAAATTTCTTGCTCGGCTGAAGTGGCAGGTCTCCAGTCATTACAAAGACAGGAATTAGATTACAGAGGAATCTACCTGCTGGATACTGCCATTACCTTCGTGAGCAGACCTGACAGCAGAAGTGTTGTACCACACTCACTCAAGCGTGTCCAGCCCATGCCAGCGACACGGTGCTGCTTGGCTGCTCTGCTCTGGGGACGAGACACCCACTGGGTTTCCATCTCCTGCCACGGTCACCTACAACCCCTCCCCAGTAATCCAAGCCAAACCACAAGACTTCAGAAGCTCCGAAGCCCATTTAGTTTGCATGAAACGGCTCTGGGAAGGGGATTAGTTTTCTCTCATCAGGGATATTTATATCTGCTTCGAAGAAAATATGAAAAAAAATGAAGGAGCACAAGCAGCAGAGCAACAAGCCACACGTGACACGCAGGCAGCTGGGAGCGCTGGCAGCAGGTCGGTGCTGGGGTCCACCCCACCCGCTCCCCCGGGAGTGACAGCTGGGGGGGACATCACCTTCATGCTGGTTTAGAGTGGGGAAGGAGCAGGAAGAGTCATGGTTTTAACTCCTCTTCCTCCTTTACATCCAGGGCTCCCATTCCCTGCTCTGGGCAGCAACAAGTAAGTGCTCACGAACCCTACACCTTCTCAAGTAAAAAGAGCTGGGCAAGGGAGAAAAGTTCTTTTACTGCCATCATTTCACCTCTGGCTGTCTCCAGGGTGGCCCTGGGGTTTTCACAAGTCCCGGGGACATGTCGCTGTCCGAGCACAGCCGCAGGCACTGCACGCCCACATGCTGGCTGGGGACACCCACACCAACAGCCCACCTGGGGCTGGACCACGCTCCGGGCTCCTGCTACACCATCCAGTCTGGCTGTTCTTCCGCTTGCTGTCATCGCCGCTGGTTTTCTCATCTTCTTCTACGTTGGAAATGCATCTTCAAAAAGAATCAGGGGGGTCACCCCAGCCACTTCCACAAACGGCACCATCTTCGCTGGGATGAAGGGAAGCGCGCCGTCCGCTCTCTTTCTCCCAGCCAGCAAAGGCCAGCAACCAATTTAGCTCTGTTTTCAAGCCATGTTTTTCCTTCCCTGGCCATGAGTACCCAACAGCTTTTTCCCGCCTGCTGTGAAAAGCAGGTTTCTCACCTGTCACTTCAGCTTGTTGTAAGAGCTGAAAATCACCAGCAGTGATGACACGCTCAAACGAACGTCTACTGATTGAAGGCCCTCGTGGTCACCCTTGACCCCAATCCTGTAGATCATGTTAAATCCAACATTATCTCCCTGTCAACTTTGCTTTCCTAAGAGGTTAAAGACTGACACCGGAGCCTGGACCTGAGGGGCTGAGTGAAGAGCCTGTCAGGCAGAAGGTGGTTGGAGATTGGAAAGCAGGATGAAGAGGCTGAGATGCCACTGACACACGCTCTCATCCCTCCCTCTCCTCTTTAGAAGAATTTTTCTAGGAGTTAAAATTAAAGATAGTAAAAGAATAAATTGGAACTTGGACATTGCAAAGGGAAAAATAAATCTGGAGTGAACTAAATGGCCCCTGTTGTCCTTCGCTAGAAAACTGAAATTAATACTGGGCCTCATAAAGCCTTCTGGTTTAGTACAATACAAGCGCGTAGCCCTTTCTGTAAATGCATCTCACCCCTTCGAGGCAAGGCACAGCTCTTGTACTCATTTCAAAGAGCCAGATGTGATGCAACTCCTCTCCTTGGGCTATACGCCGCTGCCCACTGCAGCTGGGGTGGACCTCCCTCCAAGGTGGGCACCACAAGCCCCATCTGCACCGAGCCATTCTTAGAGGTGCCATGAGAGGCCCTCTTCCAATCTTACCTGACTGCTCCCTGAGGGACCTGCGTGGATTAAAAGCTACCCACAACAGATTGTTCCCGTGTGGAAACAACTGTGCCTCTACTCTTCCAAAAATGAAGTTTTAAATAGGCCTTGGGTAGAAATGACAGCATGGCTCAAGGTATAGGAGACCTGTATAGGACAGACACAAGAATGGGATAAAGGGGGGGAAGAAAAAACTTTAGTCTCATACGCTTCTTTTTAATTCAACAGAAATGCAAAGCCTTAGCAGGTTATTTGCCTGCAAAGATTCACAAATTTGTAAAAGGTCCTCTTGAAACATGTACACCACAGTCCAACACGGAAAAACAAGCTGCTGAAGCGTTATGTAGAAGTGAGGTCATAGTTATATTACTGGACCTGAGAAATGGAAAAGTCATTGTATGACTAAAGGATTAGAACTGGACCCAGTAAGTGCTGAACGTTGTATCCTAGCTTATAAAGAACCATCTCAACCAGGAAAGCCGCACAGCTGAGGAGGTGGATTGTAGTCTTAACCTGTTCAGCCAACAAAACCAGCACTAACAATGTGACAGGAAAGAATTGCCATCACACAAAAATTCATGCTCCAGAAATGATGGGCTCTATTTAAAAAACTACTTTATGATTTAAAAGAATCATGCATTTTATCAGGTTTATGAGATTTCATTATATGAATTTAAGAGACTTGGATTGGATCTGCTAACTCCATATAGGTCATGTCTTTTATAAAATGGCTGGCATGTCAGCAATGCACTCTGGTTTAGCTACGTCTGATGAGATTTCACATACTACACTTATTTAAAAAAAAAGGCTTGCCACCCCCAGCAGTTTATAGAACATACAGTGGAAAATCCAGGAGCGGTATCATTCCATAAACACATTTAATACTCATACACATTATATAAATGTACACGTATAGACGCGTACACACACACAATAAGGAGGATAATTAGGCAATAAATTGTGGAAACATGATAAATTACATTTATCGGGCACCTTTGATTGCTTCATCTGTTCTCACTAATCCATCTCTGTGGAGACTGGTTCTGAAGATTAAAAATCCCTGAGAAGTTTAGAAGATGGCCATTTTTTTTTTTTAATTAGGCCTGCTTACCACTTTAACTTTGCCCATTTTTTTTCATCTAAGAGTAATCTTGATCCAACATGCAGAATGGGGAATATTCACTGCTGGCTTAGACTGGAAAAAAAAACATGTAATATGGGCAGAAACTTCATACCCTATGGTTCCTTTTTTCACTCATACATTGCTCATAACCCACGATTGTTATGTCAAGAGAGATTTTATTCAATGTTTAACTTGGTAAACAGAGATAGTGCTGAAAAGATCTTTACATTTTAGTGGGCTCAAATTACAAGTAACAGGACAATAAGAACATTCGGGATATGTCCAAAAGGGGGGGTGTTCATCAAACTGCCCTCCTATGAACTAATCCCAGCGAGATAGGTTTGTTATCAGAAATAACCTGCTCTTAGGCAACTATAGGTGCACTGTTTTGCCTCCTGTCTCAGGACGCACCCTATTATTGTCATTATCAAACCATGTTTAATGACTTGAACACAATTACTTAGGGTGACTTGCCTTTAAATCTGTATTGATAACTAAACAAAAGGAAGTGAATGTTCCTTTTTCTACTGTATTTACTTACTTGTCAGTATTTGCACAACGGATTTACCAACCTTAATGCTATGTGCAGAGACGTATTTACCATCTGATTGGGAAGGAGCAGAGAAATGTGAAGGCTGGGAGGGAGCAGAAGGGGCACACCCTCTTCACGCAGCAGCGGCCCTGCTGCTTGGCGGGAGAGGACCCATTTGGACAGGCTGGAATTCCTGCCAGACCATCAGTCTATTTTTATAAAAGCCAAGTTTGTTTATAAGCCACAGTCATGAAGTCAGCACCTCCTGAAAGCTTTTGAGAAGCCAGTGTGAAATGAGCTTCATCCTCACTCCTGTTGGAACAGTCTCACTCTCATAAACAGCTACAGGTGGGCCAGGTCGAAGTCCCAGAGAAACAACTGTACCCACCATCTCAGTGATTCACCCCTTGCTAAAGCCAGCAGTGGCTCTGAGCATGTCGGCTCCAAGCCAGCAATCCCCTCCCTAGCACTTTTAAAAGCATAACCATGAGTGTGGGGCATTGGGCCAGATGACTTCCAGAGTTTTCTTCCAAAAGAAATTATTCTGTGACGCACAGAATGACCTCCACTGTCACATCACACAAGAACACCTCCCACCCAAATCCTACACGTAATGTTCTTCAGCTGATTTTGATTAAGGGCTAAATCTACTCACAGTAACACATACAGAATGAGGTAGAGGAAGGCACATGATACTCTTGTTTCAACATCGCAGGTTAAATTGGTAAAAGTGGGAACATCCACCATCACCTTCCAATATTACAGATTAAAACAGAGGGCTACTCCAGAAACTACAAGGGGGGTCTTACATGTTGTCTCACCATTCTCTGTATTCCCACAGAAGAGTCTCTTTTTCAGATTCCTCATATAGGAACACCTTTCACTAACAGCAAGTTTTCCAAACAAACTCTTAGGTAGGCAAATAACCTAGTGTGGTCCCCGAAACCTCCATAGATTTCTGGACTGTATGAACTCTGCAGCATTGAAATCAAAGTCAGAATATTAAAAAAGGTACTAGGTTGAAAAGTAGATCTGTGGTATGGCTAGATTTAAGCCATGTTTTCTCAACATCAGTCCATCAAAATGACAAAACATTCCTACTTTCATGCTGTAAGAAGGACTACATCTTGGAACAACATCGCTAGGAGTCAAAGCTCACTTAGGAATGAAGCCAAAAAATAATTGGATTCATTTCTGAATATTAATAGGATTGAACAATTAGGCAAGAAAAAAGTAAATCTCCAAAATCTGAAACAGGATCTGAGGCAACAAATCCTTCGAGCAATAAGAAGTTAGGGAATTTCATCACCAGTTCACGGGCTGATGAGACAGAAAGTACACAGCTACTCCAGTAAAATTAGGATGTTGCCTGAACTCCTTGAAGCTGTCAAAACCCATAAAGAATACCTTTGCTAGGTAAGACAGGATATCCTGGGTTAATAGCTTTACTTCCACGCCCAAACTTAAATTTTGGAGAAATGCTTGCACACACCTAAGAGCAGGAAACATCCATTCATTGTTCCTCCTTAGGAATACATGCAAACTCCAAAGGGCAAGAGATAAGGGCTAAATAAAAGTAAATCATTTCACGACAAAAGAAAGCATTAAGAAATTCAGCTCATAAGCGTTTTCCAGCTTCATTAGAAAACAGAGAGTTAAGGTCAACAAAATACAGGAAGATATTAAGTCAAGATAAATAAACCAGTAGCCCCTTTTTTTCCTCCAATCTCAGAAGAAAGGGGCATAGAGCCAACCAGCATATATTCCTCAACAAAAGCTTCAGTTGCCTCTTCTCAGGGGGTCAGTTTTACTGTGGCTTAACGTAACAGTTAGTTGAAAGCATAGACAAATTAGGACTGTTAGTCTGAAGGGGGAGATGACCATTGCCTTAGTACTGACCATCACAAGGTCAACAACTACACGTTCAAACAGCTAGCAGGATTCAGCATCACAGAATAGCTGAGGTTGGAGGGACCTCTGGTCTAGTCCAACTGCCCTGCTCAGAGCATGGTCAGCTACAGCAAGTTGCTCAGGGCTGTGTCCAGTCAGGTCTTGATATCTCCAAGGATGGAGATGCCACGATCTCTCTGGGCAACCTGTTCTAGTGCTTGATCACACTTACAGTAAAAAAACCTGCTGCTCCTTACACTGAAATGGCATTTCCTGTATTCCAGTCTGCGCCTCTTGCCTCCTGCCTGTCACCAGGCATCACTGAAAAGAGCCTGAGTTCCATCTTTTTTACTCCCCCCATCAAGTATTTACATACGTTGATAAGATCCTTCTGGGTCCTCTCTTCTCCAGGCTGAACAGTCCCAGCTCTCTCAACCTTTCCCCACATGAAAGATGCTCCAGTCTCTTAATCACCTTCATGGCCCTTTGCTGGACTCACTTCATTAAGTCCATGCCTCTCTCCTACTGCGGAGCCCAGCACTGGGCCCAGCACTCCAGATATGTCCAGGGCTTAGTGGAGGAGGCGGATCACCTCCCTCAATCTGCCGGCAATGCTCTGCCTAATACAACCCAAGACCATTGCCCTTTTTTGCCACAAGAGCACCAGCCTCTGCTGGTGCATGGGGTTATTCCTCCTCAGAGGCAGAACTTCACATTTCCTTTTCTTGAACCTCATGAGATCCCTGTTGGCCTATTTCGCCAGCCTGCTGAGGTCCCTCTGAATAGTGCTGCACCAACCTGGTGTATCAGCCACTCCTCCAAGCTTTGTATCATCTCCAAGCCTGCTGAAGGTGCACTGTGTCTCATTATCTAGGTCATTAATGAAGATGTTAAACACTTTTGGGCCCAGCATTGACCCCTGGGGTTCATCACTAGTGACTAGCCTCTAGCTGGACCTTGTGCCACTGATCACAGGCCTTTCAACCTAGCACTTCAGCTTGTTTCTCTCCACATCACTATCCACTTACCTAGCCCTTCCTTCATCAGTTTGCCTATGAGGATGTTAAGGGAAATGGTATCAAAAGCCATATCAAAGTTAAGAGAAAGAACATTCACTGCTCTCCCCTTATCCGCTATGCCAGTCAGCTCATCACAGAAGGCCAACAGGTTGGTTAAGTGTGATTTACGCTTCATAAATGTATGCTGACCGCTCCCAGTCACATTCTTGTCCTTAATGTGTTTAGAAATGGTTTCTAGGATTAGTTGCTCCATCGCCTTCCCAAGGATTGAGGTTAAGCTAAACAGTCTGTAACACCCTAGGATCCTCCTCCTTCCCCTTCTTGAAGACAAGAATGACAGGAGCTTTCTTCCAATCCTCAGGAACCTCCCCTGATTGCCATAGCTTTTCAAAGATTATCCTGAGCTGCCTTGCAATGACAAGCTTCCTCAGCATTCACGGATGCATCCCATCAAGTACCATGTTCTCTAACCTGATCCTCCTCCACCGAGGTGTCATCCTTGTTTGGACTTTCCCACTGGTCTCAGAGGTCTGGGATATCTTAAGGCAGATCTTACCAGTAGTAAAGACAGAGGCAAAGAAGGTATTGAATACTTAGGCCTCCTCTAGGTCCTGTGTCACCATGTCCCCTGCCCCTTTCAGCAGCAGGCCCACACTTTCTCTAGTCTTCCTTCTGCTCACGATGTACCTGTAGAAGCCTTTGTCACCCTTCACATCACTCAGCAGATTCAACTCCAGATTGGTTTTGGTTTTGCTAATTCCATCCCTGCATGCTTGGACACTGACTCTTTATATGCCTCCTGGGTCACTTGTCCCTGTTTCCTCTGCTTGTATTCTTCTTTTTTATGTTTGAGTTTAGTCAGCAGCTCCTTGTTCATCTATGCAGGCCTCCTGCCACCTTTGCTTGACTTCTTGCTTGTCGGGATGGACCAGTCTTAACCTTGGAGAAGATTTTTGAAAATCAACCAGCTCTTCCTGGACGCCTCTTCTCTTTGGGTCCATATCCCATAGGATTCCACCAGACAGATCCCATAACAGGCCAAAGTCTGCTCTCCTGAAGGACAGGATTGTGATCCTGCTTTTAGCCCTCCTCCCTACTTGCAGGATCCTGAACTCCACCATCTCAAGGTCACTGCAGTCACAGCTGCCCCAATCTTCACAACCCAAACCAGTCCTTCCTTGTTTGCAAGTATGATGTCCAGCAGAGGCCTTCCCCTTGTCACCTACTCAATTACCTGTGTCGGAAAGCTGTTAATTGATACACTCCAGAAACCCCTTGGACTGCTTGTCCTCTGCTGTGTTTTCTCTCCAGCAAACACTGGGGTGGTTGAAGTCCCCCATGAGGACCAGAGCCTGGGAACATGAGCCTTCTTCCAGTTGTCTGAAGACCCCCACTACAGTATCACCCATCTTGGTCTGCCTGCTCATCTGGCACTCTGGGTCTGTCTTCAAAAATTGGTTACTGTAGGCTTACAGACGTTGGCCAGGCAACAGAAACTGCATGTGAAGTTATCGCTTAGTTACTGCACCCTGGTACCAGATGATCACTTTAAACTGACCTATAAGTCTACAAGGAAGACGAACATATGGGCAAGCCCATGGGATCTTCTAGGAGAGGAAGGGCTACACATGCTCACTTTCCCTGCCACTTTCCCAAAAATGCGGGCAAATGTGTCTGCTGTGCTAAGCACACTGGCATGTTTGCAGGACGGCTTTACAAGGCTGAGGAGGAAGAGGAGGAGGAAGGTTCTTTAGCCTGACTCCCCACTGCAGAGCGGGCATGCTACACGTTTGAGATGAAAACAGCATGTGTGCTTTAAGTCTTAAGACAACACTGCCAAGCTAGCCTGGGCTATTTTTCTGGGTGTTGCCCTAACATCTTGATCAGCCACAGAAATGTCTCAGCTGGAGTTTAGTCACGCTTTTGACCCAGACTAGCTGGCACCACTGGGTTAAACAAAGGGCAGCCCTGCCTTGCCTCCTTCCTGCGCCCAAATTAATCAATTCATCCTTGCAAATATCAAAAGGATGTGAGCACCTGAATGGAGAGGGGTTATGCCAGGGAACAGGAGATCACAGTGCCAGATTTAAGTAAAAAATTTAAAGTATCAAGAAAATATCCTTAATCTGCAATAGTTTTCCAAAGGAAGTCTTGGATAGCCTCACCTCTGTTCCTTCAGAAATGTAAAAACAGATTTGATAATAGAGATAAAAATACAAAGAATCCTGTTTTGTCAGAGTAATGAAAAGGAAAATGGAGAGTGTCTTACCCCACTTTAACTTCTATGATTGTTGCTCTAATTATGGTGATCATAACCTGGAAAAAGGAAGAACGCTAGTTCTTCTCCAGCAGCTTGGAGCATGGTGTCAGGGCTATTTTTACCAATTAACAGATCTCCAACTTGTCACAGAGAAAATATACGTTGAGCAACAAGTCTGGCTGCCTCAACTCACCACATGATCAGCCTTAAAAGAACTTTTGCTTTTGATAGAATAAATTAGTGTGCAAATATGAAACAGCATTTCACAGAATTCACCCACACATTATGTTTTATAGCCTGCATGCATATGTAAAATACAGAATATAATGCACATACAGAGAACTCACAGTGATTACTAATTGGGTACAAAATGTATATACCACTTCTTTTCTAAAAGCGACAACATTTGTGCTTGAATTACTTGTCATCCAGGTAGCAGGCTGGTGTTCACACTGCTACTTTAAAAACTTATGCAGCTGCACCGAGTTCTGTCTTTCCTGAGATAAAAGCATGTCCTGAATATTCTTTATTCTTCAGGGCTACTAATTTGAACAGACCTGTCACTCTAAGTAGAGGGAGTTGTGGAATATTGACATTCTATTGAATTATTTAAGATAAATTAACAATGTTTCACATCCTAGGAGATTGCTATTTGCAGAAAAAAGCTTGACATACTTGTGTTTAGACCTAGTAGCCAGAATGTGGAGAAGTTACAATTTATAAACTTTTTTTTATTCCGCATGGAAATAAACAGGAGACACACCAGCTGACTGCATGTGACTTGCCTCAGCGCTGCAAGCAGAACTGAGAGAGTTTTGAATATTTTATTCTGCTTTGTTACAGATGGCAAGGACAGGAGTTCTTATGTTATCGTCTTGCTAATTTATGGCAAAACCAGTCCCTTCCCAGTCAACATAGACAAAATGTTGATGACTACACTCGAAGCTATGGGATGCTCATTCCCTGTCAGCAGAAGTCATGTTTAGACTTATAAGAGGGTTAGAAGGCATTAGTTCTCCTGCTCTGGAAATCCCAAGGAGGGACCCTGAACACCACTGCTGTTTCAGACCTCTACCCTGACCGTAGGCAAGACCTGAGATACCTAAACTCCAGGCACCTTTATGGTCACACAACGCTTCTGTCTGTCCGGGCGCAGACACAGATCTTTTCTAAGGTTGGCGAGTTTGGAGCAAAAGTTCGCAAATGAAAAGGCAGCATTAATTCTTAATGGGTGCTGCTGCACAGGAGTTCAAGCCTAGATATTCATAATGCTCACAGACAAAAAATAACACAGCTCAGTGAATCACCACCATAATTCCCTTGGTGAATTATGGGCTTGAGCTGATGTACAGCAAAATGCTGTCCAGGATTCAATGCCAACTCGTTCTGGGTAGGTATGCTGCCTTCCAAATCCTCACCAGACAGACTGTGGAACATCAGCATGGAAAGGCATACACATACATGTATGTACATACGCAGATATATCTGTATAAATGTATAGTATTTATTTATTTTTATGTACATATATATAGATGATGGGAAACTTCTGAGACATCTCCCTTCCCTAGACACTGACACTTTTTTTTTTTTTAAGCTTTTCTGTAAAATACAGAGCAGATGTTCAGAAGAGAAGAAGGGTAGTTGAAGAAGGATGTCCCCAAAGAGCAGAGGACAGTAGCACTGTCTGCTTGCATACCACTGGGTGGGTGGCATCAAGACCCGAAGGACCAGTGAAGTGCCTGCACTTTGCTACTCAAACAGACAAGTGACCCTGGCAGTGGGGGGTCTCTGTGGGAAGCTGGAGCAGGAGCAGCAACACATGTGCTGGGGACATGGCCGGTGGGACTGGGAACGTGGCCAGACATGGGCTCTGCACTCCAGGAAGGAAGCCCGTCCCTCCGATCCACCCAAAGACCTTTGAACATGGAGAGGAGCGATTCAGCATCTGACAGGCCACCAAGGGCATGGTACCCCATTTGCAAACATAATGCTGAGTCACTAACCATGCCAGAGAGACTGACAACAGGAGATTAGCATGAATTTATGGCTGAGGTCCCTCATTTTTCTTCATCATGGTAATGACTCATTTCCTACCCACAGGGGTGAAGGGCTGGCTATAAAACCTCCCATTGTTCCTCTCACTTACCTGGTAAGAAGGGGATTTAAATGGATGTTTATTTATGCTCCCAGTTTCTACAGAAAATTATGTAGGAGGAGTTTGGGGAAAGATTTCAAAGGCAGGAGTGTGTGCATGTGTGGATGTGGAAAGAGGCTCTAAAAGGAAAATAAGAAAAAGCCCAAATGGGCTTAATCTTCAATTCAGCATTAGTTGGATTATCTTTTATATACAAATGGATATACATCTATAATCTTGCAGACATAACCGTAAGCATATATGGAGCCAGGCAAAGCGTGCGTGCCCACACCAACATGTACCTGCTGAGGCTGATGCAAGCCCTCAGTTGCTTTGTCCATCCCACCTCTGTTGGTACATTCCTTCTCAAAGTTTCCGAGTCTCTCACAAGCTTTAAATAGTTTCTTTCCCAGCCCCAATGTCTCACTAACTTTTTTTTTTTTTAAATATCCCCCCCACAAATATATTCAATGTTTCTGAGGTTCTGATTTGGCAAAAAAAAAACCCAGTCATCAGCTAGGCAGAGGTTTCAAAATCCAGTATCTCCAAGTTTATTACAAGTTAGAAAACCAAAGCATTTTATCATTGATTAGATAACCAAAAGAACCTAAGATACCGAATCTTAATCATCCACCATCCTACATGTAACAGGTATTTTAAATACTGCATGTTTCCAAAATGCTGTTGGTTTTATAAATGATCTACAATAGGACCAATACAGTTGAAATCATGCTGAGAAAGAAGCTAATTTTACAGAAATGAAGGGAAGACCACCTCTCAGTAGCACTAGTGAACTCTTTTATTTTCTTTTGAACAGTTTAAATAGAGCTTTGCTACCAATTGTTCCTCACCATTTAACTTATCAGTCCCCAAATCATACTAATTAAGTGTTTAGTATACATAGTAAACCACATAAAGAAACTTCTTGCTCAGGAAAAATGCCAAATGCTACATGGAGCTCTGGCGAGGTCTTCTCCCATCTTCTGTGAATCATTATGCTTTTAAAAGAGCAGTATGATCCAGAAAAAGAATTGACATAACAACTCTATCTTTTTCAACACATAGGTTTCCTATTATGTTTCCTATTATGTGTACTTAACAACTTATTTGGACCTTCTTCATACCAGGATGGCTATAATAAGTACTTTGAAGTACCAACCTTAAAATAAAGGGCTTATATACACAATTGAAATGATTGCAGCTCAGGAATTACCAAGCTCCAGCTGAGCTCTTGCACCTCAGCTGATGCTTGGCACTTTATTAATTCTCGGTAATTCATAAATCTAAACTGCGATTAAATACAGTTTATCCTCAGAAAGCGCTGAACAACTCCTTTCTACCAAGCTTCCCAAGCTGGGTGTCCAGCATCACTTGACATTTTGGAAAACTTAGCCTACGTGCTCACAAAGTTTAACTCCTGCTGATACCACCATAGCCGCTCAACTACAGAACGCCAGTTCAGGAAGCAATCCTTCTCTAATTCCCATGTTATGAAACAGAAGTGTTGATTACTGGATGGTAGAGTAGGAAATACTTTTATTTTGCTGTCGCTGTTGATACAGATGTAGCCCTGAGTAGAATTAGATATAAAACATGCACAAAGATGCTAAAGTAACAATAGTAATGTGGGGATATTATAAAGGAAAAAATACATCTTAACACAGATATTTTCATATTTCCCTTCTTTGCCACCCTTGTTGCACTGTTTAGTGATACCAATGCAAGAATGAGGAAGAATGCAGCTTAAGCTTTCAGATCTCACACTGATTTTTACAGACCCAACAGTACAAGGCAGAACCCACGAAAACTGAAATGTGTAAACTGGGCAAATATGGATCCAAGATGTCACAGAGAACAGAACATGGAAATGCATAATTTTAATGAACATATTCTCATAAATATATTTTAGTATAAGGCTTTAAATACATATTTCTGCACATGTGTTTTGCCATACTAAACCATCATATTTCTTGGAGGCCAGTGTGTTCTCTTGAGGTATGAGAGGAGCATGACAAGTGAAGAAGAGCTGTGCAACTGAGACACTGGAAGAGCTTTGAAAATTAGTAAAGAAAACAAAATTGAAAAATCCTGTGTTCTCCTTTTTTTTTTTTTAAACATAAAATGTAATAAACAGTAAAACCTTAAATTGCAACGCCTTCAGTCAGGTCATGCTGATCTCAGTATCTTTAGTTCTCATCCATCTTACCCGCCACGGAAGGTGGTGTACCTTTGATGTGAACTAATTACATTCGAAACATTTTGTCAAACAGCTTAATGCAGATGCCAAATAAGCTCTGTCTGTCTAAACAGGGCTTTAGACAACTTATCACTTTCAGTGTTAACTAAGAGCTAAGTTCCACTTCAAATAGAATATTATGCTGCACAGAAAAAGATCTGCATATAAAACTTCAGACAAAAAAAGGGTTAAAAAGCCACACTATTGGTTTTTTATTTCAATGCTGCTACATTCCCATTGTCCTGGCTAGAACGGGCATTACTGTGCATGGGTGTGTACGCACACACGTACAACAATAAAATACACAATGCTGAAAGCAACATTTCTTTTATCTGATAAAACTATCTACATGACAAGAGGAAGTGTTTTAGGACAAGGCATTCTGTCTGCTGTCTGCAGCATCATTTCAAGATCTCCTCAAACGAACCTTGTTTATTAAAAATGTATTAAAAAGAATTATTATTGCAAAACAAAAAACAGTGAGGGGGGAACAACAACCAAAATTCTGCACCAAGAACACTGGAGCTTGGCGTGCTGGAAGGGAGAGAAAATTGTACTCCTGATCCTGTAAGTGAAAAATGTTCTTTCACTTCTGGGCAAAAGCATCTACATTTTCTCCTTTGGAGGAGGGAGGTGAGGCAGGGGAAGACAGGAGAGAAAGACACAGCAAGGGAAGCCTCTGAAGGTGACTGGAGTTCACTCACCACATTTCTTAAGAGATCTCCTTTTCCTTCTGCAGATACTCATATTTGTTTAGAACAGCTCTGCTGTCTTTTCTTTAAAAAAAAAATAATCTAACACTGACAAATCAAAAATACGTATTTCGGCATGTCTTGATGAAATAACAGCCCTCCCCATGATGGCCACCACCATTCTCTCATTAGACTAGTTTTCTAATGTGTGTCCTCATACCTTTCCTTTGATGCATGAGTATAATCCCTCCTACTTCTTCCAATGGTTTTGGCTCTTAAGCATGCAAGTAGTGATCTGAAACCCTTTGCTATACTTCTGCACGAGATTTCAGCAGGGTCTGGTTCACAGATTTCTTCTTTTCAAGCAGAACAGAAAGGTTACAAGTTTTCCCACAGTTACAAAAACACCAAGTACACTGTCCAGTAGACTTGGATACATCTCCTTTTAAAGGTTCATATCCCTTTGGAAAAATGTTGTTAAAACTGGCTAAAAAGGATCTGCTTTTTAAAGCAGGAGCACTGGTTAGTTCCTCTTATACTGGTGAATATTGCAGCCTCTTAAAACACAAACATTATATACCATGACAAAGGAAAAAAAGCTAGATTGTTTCTCCCATTTAATGCCGTTGTAAGCCTACAATAACATCCTAGTCCCACCTTTTCCCACTTATTCCTGTGTCCCCGTTAACATCAACAAAAGCATCTGATCTGCCCAACAGTGACTTGGAGAGAGGAGCTGAAGTAGGGTTCAGATGG
>JANZLQ010000100.1:32485192-32500496 GCA_026212715.1 Elanus axillaris | reverse complement strand
GGTGGTGGTGGGGGTGTTTACAGAAAAAAAAAAAAAGGGAAAAAAGGTTTTAATATCGAAGTTCTCCAGTTTGGTTCACATATGCCCAAGCACAAGGCAGAGGGCAAGAGTTACCTCTTCCAACAGCACCGCTGGCTGGGCTAGTTTAAACGTTTGTGAAGCTACAGCATCGTCCAGTTAGATTGCTTCCTAGCGTCTGAGACCACTATGCAACTAAAACTAAGTATCTGATAATTAAATAAGAGGCGATAATCAAGATACACACTTTCAATTGCAGAAAAATTAATTGATGCTTGCTTGCCCGGGAATTTAACTGGATTCTCAAGACATTACCAAGTCCCAGAAAACCTTGCGAGCTGCACGAATATGGAGGTTGCTCCTCTGCTCACCTCCTGTCTCTTCACCTGGCTTTCCCTTTTTTTGCCTAGAGCAGATCTGTTGCAGTTTCCAGCATTTTAAACCATCTACTGGGGGCACACAGGAGAGACCTGGCAAGCTCCATATGGGCTCTCAGGACATCCTCAGCTCCATCCCCACCTGGGCAATGCTCTTCACTTGGTTCTCGCCACTGTCCTCCTCTGCAAGCCACTAAACCTTACCTGGGTCCTGCCTTCACTTCTCCTGCCACTACCATGCTGTGTCCACGCAGTTCCTCATGCGGTGAACTTCCAACCATCTCTACAGGGAGCTCATAACACTCAAAGAAACCACTTCTAATATTGCCTGCTCTCTCCAGCAAACTCCCCAACCCAAAGGCACCAGTCCCTGCCAAGAGCAACAGATTAAAACCAGTTTAAGAATTTAGGAGAATGTTTCTGAGATTTGCAGAGCCAGTGCTTGCTAGGAAAGCAAGACCGCCTCATTACGTGTTACCCTCTCACAGCCTTTTATGTTTGGCCTCATTTGAAGCTCTCAGCTTCCAGAAGAAAACCGTATTTATCAAGTTTGAGTATGACTAGGTTTCTAAAGGTCAAATTTAGGCTAGAAACAGGGAGGTGCCCTGTAAGGAGGACAAACCTATATCTCTCCCTCCACTTAGCGTAAATGGTAAGCAATCAACCTGTGGAATTGACTTATGCAGGGGTCAAAGATAAAATCCTGCGGGTGAATAATTTTACAGCCATTAACAACACTTACAGTTATGCAGAATTCAGCAGTAACAGGGCAACCAAAGGCCACAATTTTAGGATGTAATCTATTTGCAAACAGCTCAGGAAAAGACACTCCTCACTGGTGACACCTCACACAGGCACATGTACAGACAGACAGACTCAACTGGGTTCTAATCTGCAAAAACTTGTGCTTAAGAAGAAGTTATCCATGTCCTTAAATGCTTGTGACATCTATCCCTTTGCTAGAAAGGAGAGACAAGCTGTACAGTGTTACTTGGTACAACACATCAGACATCACCAGGAGAAAGGTACCCATTAGAAAACTGGTGGCCTGAGTTATCATTTCAGTGTGTATTTCCCTGCTATACCAATGTTCTGAAAACAAGCTATGGCAGAGGTCAGGAAAAGGTATCCCATGGCAGAACAGCAAATAATGAAAGGAGAGTGCAAGACAGTGATGCTGCTCCAGGATCAAAGTGCTATTCCGTAATCTCCACTATTGTGCCTCGTTGATATTTTAAGCAAATCAATCTGATCTCATCACTGTGCCTACTAATGTTTTAAAATGCAAATAGCAGTTTCTTATAATAGTACCTAGATTTCTCTCCTGGAAACATCTTTATAATTCACATCTTATTAGCCACAAGAATTCCAATTACACATCTTCTCTTCTAATTCCTACCAGCTGATTATTAGCATTAGATGATAATAGAGTATTTTCTGCTAATATATTTCTTAATAACATCAAACTGCAGAATGCCTTTGTGGTCTAATAATTGAATAACTGCACTGAAGAGAGTACTAAATTACTGGAAAATGTTTTACTTTAAGTCTTTATTACTGTTCAAAAACATGGAATATTTAAAACATGCTCACAGTTTAGCTGCATTCATCAAGCAAGTTATATTTGCAACTAAAGAAAAATGAAACTAAATTGTTTAAAGATCAACACATAATTCAAGTTTCTGCAGGGTTAAAGGGGGAAGGAGGGAGAAGACAGCTAGATCCACATGCACAAACAGACGATACAAGGTTTATACTGAGTAAAGAAGAGAGCACTGGGTTTCTGGGTTTTGTTAGCAGATCTCTTAGTGTAGGGGATGATACCCTAAGACGTGCATTCACAACACAAGCTGGTATCAGCTGCTCATTTACAGAATACTTTTGTTTAACTTTGAAGACCACTAACAAGGAACATGAAAGCAAGAAATCGGAAAGGGCTCAGAGAATGATGAACATTGGAGACCACTGTACTGTAGAAAACATCCTCATATGTTTATGTTGCAAAACTTAACCACTAAAAGAAATTATGAGTAATGGATCCTGCGGTGCCGGGGACTCTCTAAATTAGCCATTGACTCCTGCAGAAAGAGTAGAGCTCTAGGGCTGGGATAGGCACTGCAAGTCACAACTAAGGAATGATAATGGGAAGCATGAGGTAGCTTGAAGTTCATCTTCCCTCATCCTTCCAGGCTCATGGTGCCATCTCTGCCTCTCTTCCCCCCCTGCTCTCCAAAATCCGCATGGGGGAACATACACCCATTGATTGATCCACATGCCTAGATAAATAGTATCTCAACCAGGAAGAGTTCAAGGTAAACACTTCAACTAAAGAAGAAAACAAGCAAGGAATGGGGGAAAAGAGTTCACCTCTTTATTCGGTATCCTGTGTGGTGCAAATACACCCAATTAGATGTGTCCGTGTAATTTTCACATCAAACATCATGAACTCCATACTCAGCTCCCAAGGCAACTAATTGCATGGCTCACAGTGGATTTTCCCAAGTTTTTGAGAACACTGCTGGCGCTCTTCAATAAAGCCATTTAACATAACAGAAGGTTAAAGTGAGACACAAACACTTGCTTTTTTTAATTTACACCTTTCATTTACTTCCACAGAAATGTCAGGAAAGGGCTGAGATATTGTGTGATGTACTGTCATGTATGCTTCCTTTTAAGAGCTGGGTTAAAAGAAAAGGCTTGGATTAAGAGAATGTAATCAAGATCTATACCTTTAACAAATTTTTAGACAGTCAGAAGAGGGTGCATGCTCAAGGGCATTGATCTTAACGTGCCTTCAGAACAAAGAACAAGCATCCTGTCTTACATATTTACAGACATGAAAACAGGTGGTGGGGAAAATCTGCAAATGTAATGACTTTAGATGATCTTTTTCAAAAAATCAGGTAGAACCAGCCTTCACCGCAAGGATCAGGCTAGTAAAATACTGCTGGTGCACATTACACTGAGCACTACAAACCTTCCCAGCATGAGAAACTATTAGCCTTTATATCATTATATTTATGCAGTTGTAGTAATTTTTTTGACGAATGCCTTTTGTGAACCACTAAGCTACAGAAGATGCCTTTTTAAAGTAGGTGCAATACTACATAGCACAGCAAGAGGGGAAGGCAGTATTAGAGGCACCGATCTGACATTATTTTCTAGGTTGTATTTTTAGCCTTCAGGGCTTCTCCAAGGGTGGTATTTGCATCCAAATTCGGCAAGCTATTTAAGCACGTGAATGGACTCACAGATCTCACTTCTTGCATCAGAAACGTGGTTTCAGCACCCAGCTGAACTACAGCCCTAACTGCAGCTTTCCTGGTCTGGGGACCTGGCTCGCTCTCCTCTTTTTTGGTGGCACCCTGACATCCCACATTCTCCAACAGGCAGCTGCTACTCAACAGGAAAACAAGAGACATCCATCTCCTTGAATGCAAACACCACTTTCTTCTTCCCCACTTCCCAAAGACATTTGCATCAGGCTGATCAAACACAAGGAAATAATTACTGCCCTCCCGTTTCCCTCTCCCAAAACTCCATCAACAAAGCTTCCCCCATGTAAACTACTATCCCACCAGATATCCTGGAAATCCAGCAAACAGAGATGTTTTAAACATGCAATGAAGACCCCAGTGGGCTCAGGAGAGCCTCCAGCAGTGCTGCCAAGGCACTGTGTCAGTGCAATTTATTTTAATGTGCAAGCACTGTAATTTACAACTGAGCTAGATTAGCGTACCCAGAGTGGGGAGAACCCATGGCTATTATAAAAAACATATAAATAAGGGTTTTAATTAAAAACATGGTGCAATACACAAAAAGGTTACTTAAAGGAGTAGGAAGGAGAGGGATGAGGTTTTTTCCTCACATTTGTTAAGACCAGTTTTTGAGAAGGATCAGGAAAGACATCAGAAACAGTGGAGAGGTACACCATAAAACTTCTCTAAAATGAGTAACACCAGAAATAAAGTGTGTAGGGAAAAAAACCCAAGGTTTCCAAAAGGAATAGGGACAATTTCTTAGCAAAAGAAAGGAAAATTAAGCAAAGTTATGACAATAAAACCTACTCAGGTGGTGTCAGGTTTATCTGCTCCAGTTTGTGACCCCCAAGGACGCACTCCAGTAACTGTCTCCTGGCATCACCTTAGCTAAGGGCCTCCGAGATCCTATTTTTCCACCCTAAATTTCACCAAAATGAGCTCCAAGGGGGAAGAGACAGGAAGCCAAAACAACACTGACATTGGTGAGCAGAAAGCAGAAGGGTATCCCACAGCTGTTCACAATGTTTAATAAACAGGAGAGGAAAGCCTTGTGTTTAAATTACAGAAGTAAGTTTATACTGAATAACATAAACTCCTACTGGCAGCACATGGGAATAAAGTCACTGAAGAGCCACTACTGTAGCCCTGATGGCCACTGCTCCTGGAGGAATTGAATTCACATGTTCAGAGTGACATGGGCAAAGCTGGGGCAGGGATAAAGTAGGAAACAAAGAAAAGTTCATCCTCCAGTGGAAGTATCAAGCTGCACTCGTTGGCATGACATCGTACCGAAGCCAGAGCAAGGAGGTTGGGGCTTCAACTGTGTCCTAGGAGGACGGAGGGAAGAGCCTGCAAGGTCAGCCAGTGTGGTTGGCCGATGTACAAATTCACATTTCCAATACAGGCTGGGCGTCCCGACCTGCCGCAGATCTGCTGAGAAAAGCACGTTGTCCCCAGCCATCGTGGTGTGATAGAAACGCTCAGCAGAAGGACGGTGGAGGCTGAAGCAAGGCAGCCCAACCTCTCTCAGAAGGGTGTGAGCAGACTGCAGCCACTAGCTCTGCCTGTGGGTTGCAGTAGAGACAACGCATTCATTCTCCCGTGCCTTGCAAGGGCACTCCCTCTTTCCCCTTACCACTCCACACAAGACCACTAGCACTGTAAATTAAGTGCGATGCGTAAGTAGTTTCATTCACCCTTCGAGAGATATGGGCCAAACCAAGGCGCGCTGCTGTCAAGAATCCTGCTGCCTTAGCCAAACTTAAATCATTTTATTTCTAGTGTTGTTACCCAAAGAAATTGCCTATTTAAGAGATGAGAACAGCACTGTAACAGAGACCAGACACTTGGAAATTTTGTACAACACATGAAACAGTGTCTCACAGAATGGTAATTAAAAAAATGAACAGAAAATTGACTTGGCTAAGAACACTGTCATATGGCTAAAATGCACAAGCTAAGCATATGTTAGGTATTGTACAGCATATCTGCATGGGTAACCCAAAGCTTGGTGCTAGGATAGATTGGATTTAAGTATCTTGGAAATATCACTATCTGAGTGGGGTTTAGAGCCAAAATTAAAAAGAGAAAATCACTCCTTCCATTCAGTAGAAGAGAAAAACAATACAGGAAGATCTCAAAAATATTAGGAACATCAGAGGTAGTAAAGTAGCGTATGCTATTTGTTGAATACCCCTTAGCATATAGGAGTGTTTGGAATAATCTAAATTACATAGTTGAATCAGGAAGGAGGAGTTTATTGGAGGGGGGAAGCTTTGGTGCTAGCAGACACCAAAGTAGAGAGGGGACTGTCATGCTACCAGTGGCAAGAAAAAAGAAAACCACTTCTGAACACATGCAAAAGTTTCACAGAACAGTGAGGTGACAAGATAGAGCACAACAAGGTCTGAAGCCATCACAATCCAGAGCCCTGAGAGTGTTACTGGCAGTGAATTACATTATATTAATCATGTCTACACCTGACTCTCTACTACATCTGCTCATGTACAGCCACTTGCAACCATGCAACATGAGCACTTGGCACCAATGGAAATAGTTGGTCTTGGTAAAAAAAAGAGTATCTGTATATTTAATTGAGTACAGAGCGAGCAAATTATTTTGCCTATTATCATTAGTAGCGTTAACCTGAAATTCTAAAAGCACATTTGTACATCACAAACATATCTCCAGCTACTATTCTTGCTGTTACAAGCTAAGCATTAGAAGAACACAGAGGTTGGATTTCAAGCCTGGACTCCTAGAAAACCACAAAGGCTTCAGTTTGAAAAAGAAACTGCAGGCTTATAAATACTAACAAACCATGTTCCTCTTCAGAGAGGGACAGTGCCTGACAGGGATGGCTACAGGGCAGCCCATACCAGTTACTCTAGGGACCCTGATTTTTGCTGTTCCTCTCTGTATGTTGTCAGGTCACAGTCAATGTCCAAAATACTGTCACCTTCTCCAACAAGGCAACATTCTCGGCGCTTGTGGACAGTCTAGAAAATGCATCATGCGTTTGCTTGAAAAAACAGATGAACTTCAATTCTGTCCTTAATGTCACACTAAAAACAGAATGAGATGTACAGTCCACCTCGTCTAATCATTATGTCATCACAGAAGTGATGTAAGTCTGAGCTTTCACTGCTGCCTCCAGGAAGCAAACATCGAATCCTGCAAACAGCTCTACCTCCTCTGCAGCTACGCTGCACGTTGAACTGTGGGTCTTCATACTCCAAATGCAGTGAAGGATCAGGAGGCAAGCTAAGGGCTTGTGAACAAGTGCACAGCTTGTGCCATCTTCTCCTGACTATGTCATTGAGAAGAAGCACCAAAAGAAGTCATGAACACCCAGAAGGGGACAGGCAGAAAAGAGGACTTCAAGCATTACCACACAGAGGTAACCCAAGAGACAGCAGTGACCATAAAGAAATTAGGACAAGGAAAGCTTTTTAAGACATACTTCAATTAAAATTTGTTAAATTGAAAGTGTTTTAAATTTTATGCTTTTAAATGCTGAAAAAGAAACCCCTAAATATTTTAAGAATATGACATAGATGACATAGGTTGGGGGAAAGGGGAGGAGAAGAATCGTTTGGCCCTGTCTGGACTATCTCCCCACAGCTCCAACTGAGGATGGTATGGGAGGAGGGATGTAAGCACAGGGACAGAGTTGGAAGGGGCTGTTGTAAGAGCAAAGGCAACAAAAGCCTCAACAAGAGAAAGTAGAAACAGCTCTGTTAGAAAGGGATGGAGAGCTGCTAGCATGGGCTAAAATGAACATTCCCTGCAGGAGGAGGGGAAAAAAAAAAAAAAAGTATTTCATGCTTCTGAGCGCTTCTGTTTGGTGACAGGAGAAGACACAAGTTTGACGTAGACTGTAGGTGCACAGAAATTCACGAGCAACGCACAATACATAAACCTTGTTATATTTGAATCGCAACCAAAGGCAAAAGGCATGTTTTGCTCCAACACAATGCTTTTTACTTCCTCCCTTGTGCCCACTCAACCCTCCAGGGAGGCAGACCCAGTACTGCTCATCAGTCTTCTATTTTTCTCCATTCACTTCATCCATGGACAGGCTATGCAGAAAATGGGGAAGTTTTCTTTTGTCCCAGCCTGGACCCACATCCTGCACAGATCAAGCTCTTCTGAAAAACCTAGTGAAACACCTAGCAGGAACACAACACTGGCTAACAAAAGAAAAGCTGAGGGCTGATAAAATCAAGTCTCACATGAGCTTGTTTCAGGTGGCTGTGTGAGGGAGGAAATTGTTTCTTTAAACAATGGGCTGCCTGCCACCTACAGAATTTGCATTAAACATACCCATGACTCAGGCGGTGAAGTGGTGCAACATCACTGGTTAGGGACCGGCTCCAAGCACATGATCAAGAAAGAATGGACTGGAATCAACAACCTTAATGCCACCAGAAGGACTTCCCCAGCTGGTACCAAACAGCAGACAGGACTGGGTAAGACCCAGCAGAGCTGCTGCCTCCCGCGTGAATCCTCAGTGGACTTTGGCACTCTTCGTTTTCTGGCAATTGTAAAAATGCGCTTCCATGCTTCCTCAGCATTTTCCAGGATGCATCAGTTCCCCATGGTTTCTTTCAATATTCTGGAAGCCATGAGGCATTGGTAGATAAAACAGCACACATTGCCACCACCCTGGGGTGAAGCATCATCTGCCTTGGCACTCTTCTCGTCTACTTGGTAGAGGGAGATACTTGGTGGATATTTGGCCACCCAAAACATCCGCATGACAACTGAATTTGAGTGAGGCACCAATCCCAGCATTCAAATGTGGCTTCCCAGACAAGCAATATGGACATGGAGCAGCCACTTTTAACCTTTTTCCATTTTCTGATGAAAGGCAGGGGTCCTACAGGGATATGGTCAGTCCACCAACAAGAGGCTTTTCCTTAATTATCTTTACCTCCCCCATATTGCAACCTGCTTAGGAACAGGCCACCCATGGTCAACAGATGACAAGCTGAAGGCTTCTGGCCTGGAGTCTCAGTTCCCTCCAATGCTGAGCAACAAACAGAGGTGAAATGTGACCATGAACTAGAGTGTGAGCGATGTTTCAGTACTGATGGATACTCAGTTGAACATAAGGCAGTGTTACTGTAGGCTGCCTTTAGCAGCTTGCCTTTGTTGCATTACAAGAGAACAAACCCCACAGTGAGCTCAAAGCTAATTTAGTTGGTTGATTGTAAATTCCAGAGGCCAGATTTGGTTGTCAGTTGCATAAAACACAAAAACAACTATTTCAACAGAATTACTCCACATGCCTGGCCCTTAGTCTCAACCAGTAATAGGGCAGATGCTGGCAAGATAAAGAGGCCATCTATGCTATCATTAATGAAGTTTCAGGTAAAACATGATGCAACATTATTTCAAAATACTGACATATTGCTACAGGTATTTGGTGCTCTTCCCTTAATTACAATTGCTGGAGAGCGCTTTTTTCTCTCCAACTTTTGCTTGCCTGAAACCTAATAGCTGTGTTCGAAAGCCAGCAGCTGGATGGACTATTTTTCTTTACTTATCTCTGTCATTAGTGTGCAAAACTTGGAGAAAGGAGAATGGACTCTTTTTCGGATGGATGGTTAGAGTCAAGACCCTCTCCAAAGAATTACTGAAGAAGTAAGGGGAATCTCATCTGCTAATCCATTTGTTGTACAAACTCAGCCCTCTATTAAACAAAAGTTGTATTAAAGCAATTTACCCATCCATGGCCCCCCTTTCCTTGATTTCTTTGCAGCACTTTCATAAGATAAGCTTCCTCATTACCAATAGAGCCACGGTTGTCAAAGAAGCCAGTTGTTAAACAACACTTTACAGTGATGTTATTAAAGCTTCCGGATAAAAGCCGCTAACAAGTGCAAACCAACTGTCTGGCATTTCCATCAGAGATGCTTTCCAAAGCTCCCTAGCCCATGCTTCAAGGATGTCTGCCTATTAGGGGAACACCACACAGCAAACTGAGACTCAAGATAACATTGCCCACAATTTGCCGACCCCCAGCTAAGGTAGATATTCTCCATCTTCCATGCTATTAACTGGTTTGCAATAAAGCAGCAAGCTGACAGCCCAGCAGAGATCCCACAACCCACAGTCATGAAGGATGTAAAAATATCAGATCCACCAGTACATTAGTATCTCACACAGGCTTACAACAGAAATAAGAGTAAGTGAATAATTACCATGGGCTACAAAATGGTCCTTGTGCTTCTTGGCCATTTAACCATTACTCCAGAGTGTCACAACTAATGATACAAAACCCCCAAAGTTAGTTTAAGAACTTTGTTAGAAATTTAAGATGCTTATTGCCTATGCAAGGGCTTTTGTTCTGCTAGAGTTGTGTCAGACCGATTACAACATACTCTAATTTTGGACATTAAAACATTTAGTTCAAATCAGCATTTTCATAAATCTGTCTTAGTGCCTTCATATAAACAAAAGTTATTTAAGGTTCTCAGCTGCAGTGTGAGCATGATCGGCCCATACTCATGGGCAGGATTTCCCATCGACCCAAAATGGTGAGGTACCACAAGCAAGCAGCATGATATGGGCCTGTTATTGCTACATTCTCCTGATAACAAAACTAGACTGTAATTCTATGTAGGGCTATACTGGGGAAAAAAAATATTGAAACAACTATAAAGCTGCTAGGACTGTGCGGAAAAGAGTTAAATTCAGATTCACTAAAGGAGCAGGAAAGTAGAAATAGAAAAGTTGACCCCAGTATCTACAGATACATTGGTACTGATTCAAAGAAGAGTTATCCAATTATTTTTCTAAATACTGTGAATACTCAAACTTCAAGAAAATCATTTGCTTACTGTTCTTTTCCATTTTCATTCTAATTTGAAACACCAACTTAGTTAACAAGCAATCGTTCCAGAAGGAGAATAATGGTGGGAACTCTCGTACTATCTGATTTTAAACAGGCACACTCATCAGTGTATCTTTCCAATTTCCTAATAAGGACTTTGCAACACCCAGAAATTCCAGTTCCTTCAGGGAATCCATCCTAGATTTTTATACTGAAGCTCACACATGCTGTGAAAAGACTTGGGGGTAAAGCAACTACGTGTGGAGTTTAGTATTGATGATACCCTAGTGACAGTGCCTGTAGCTATGAACACCAGGGGCACCAGCCACTGATTGAGGTCCATATCCTGCAGAACTCTGGGACTACGTTTACTGCAATGGTTTTAACAGGGATGAGCAGTTCCACTTTAAACACTTTAAGGCAGGAACCAAAACCCTTTCCTCTAGTAGTCTGCATGGCAAATTAGAAGTGACCACAACTATGAAATCTTGTAATACACCAGAGACCATGTGGGGTTGTGGGATCCATTGTCTACAGAGCCTATCGGAAAATGGATGAGCTGGTTTTGTGGTGGAAACCCCCTCCCCTCCAAAAGTACCAGATTTTTCAAATCATGCATTGACATTTGAATTCCCACCACACCTGCCAACAAGCTTGAGTTGACTGCTGCCTCTTCAGTATATGGTGTCGATTTTCACAAGAGCAGTGGTACTACTCCAAACAGTATTTGGGGCAGATATGGAGGATAAAGAAAGGAAAAGGACATGGAACCAGTCAGTGGAGTCTAAACCCATTCATTTCAACAGCTTACCAATCTTACTGCCACCAGATCCAATTTCTTGGCTTTCTTAACTTAAGGAGTTACCTAAGAATCCCCATGCTTTATTTCTTCCAGTTTCTCCCTATTCCTTGTACACCCTAGAAGGATCAATCGTGTCTGAATCCAGTTTCTTCCCCTCCAGTTTACTCCACTCCAATTTTCAGTATAAAATGGAAACTCCTTCATAACGCCACCCCTCCCCAGGTACCAGTCACTCTCCCATTCCCTCAGCCCTGCTCCCTGAGGTGCTAACTTAACTCACCACTTCTCATGCTCTATCTGCAAGAACATCTTTGCTAAATACTGCCTATAAAGCCCCTACGAAGACCTAGGCGCACTTTGTCGACTGTAAGGAATCAGAAAGTTAACGAGCAAGTCTTACACACACTTGGTACTACCAGACATTGACAAAAACACTCATCTATCTCCTCTAAAAATAATTATATAAAGTGCGTATTGCCTGTGTAAGTACACTGACAGGATACTACTACCCTAGTCTACACAGGAGATCTTGACACTTTGTCAGTCTCACCGAGTCACCATCTCCAGGGAAGCTCAGATGCTCATGAGGCACCATAAAGCTCAGGTGGGGGTACCAGTCTGGGCCATGGACACTGTTAATGGCATCAGCATAGTTCTACGCTCAGTGTAATTAGTGAGACAAATTAGCCCAGATGCCATACCAGAGTGAGCAACGCAATTCTGCATTGGCTTGCACTGAACTGTGACGTTCAGTGTATGGGAGGCCAAACTCTGCTGGTCCTTTGTATTCCTTCTCATCCTCTCCTCCCATCAGACCCACAGGATTCCTAATAAAGCACGGAAAAGCCATCACAAATATTCAGCTTGACATTCTGCATAATACAGGCACTGGTTATTTTTGTACAAGCCCAAATTAAGTCCAACCTAATGTGGCGTTACTAATGTTTTGGAGCAGGGAACACATAGTTGTACAGGGTCAGTCAGTGAGTGGCTGGTGAGAGCGAGGGTGCCTGTGACCTGCCCACACCGGGCAAGAAAGCGATGCAAATTATATGGCAATATTTACATCTAGACACAGATCTCCTTACACAGATGTATGGGTGGCACATACCTGTGTGCATGTACAGAAGCCTGGTTATCTGACCTCCGTCAGATACTATCTGCAATTCAGGACAGAAGAACAGAAGAATTTATTTTGCCTCAATGCTAGCAGAGAATGCTTTTTGCCAGAACAGCTCACTATATTGTATGATAACTGAATGAAGCTAATTTTCAGCGGATTCTATCTAACAGCTCTTAACTGGTAGAAATAGTTCAAGGTCTTCAAAGTATACAGTGTTGCATAGCCCCTGATTCACACATTCTGCTAATAACTGCCAGACAATTGTATTGAATTTATTCAAAACCCATTAGCTGCAGAAATTCATATTCTTCGATTCTGCCTTCAGATACATGTTATATTACACTTATATTAAGGTTAATGTGCAATGCCAATTCTTTCACAAAAGAACTGCAAATATTTGACGCTACAGTATCTCTTACTGAGGTGTCTGTTTTACAAGTTTATTGTTTCTCTCTCGCAATTCCCCTTTCATCCCTGCCCCTGCCAGGAGAGCTGGGCTGAAAAAATGGCGAGAACATTAGAGCAAATACAGACACATATTAAGGAAAGTATTTGAGACAGTCTTTGTACAGCATGCATATGCTACCAGCATTACAAGGATTTTTCTTTCATCTGCTCCTTCAGAGATGAGTCTCCAAAATACTTAAAAAACGCTTTATAACTATCCTTCGAAAAACCATCATCACATCTTCAGAGCCCTGGTGCGTTAAACGCCTGCCACTGAAGAATGATGTTAAAATTTGGGAGGAGTCAGAGGTGGAAGCTGAGGAACAGAAGTAGCGAGAATGCAGGAATGTTTAAACAAGAGAGCCTCAGTGAGAGGCTGGGGCATGTGGGTACTTTATAGAGAAATAATACACACGTAACATTTATGTTATAAAAAATGTTACAGGTAGGCAGGCTTCTGTAATTTATCTAATACTCTTTTATATTCATGCTTCCTTAGGTTTCATGCAATTTATTAAGTTTTCAGCCTTGCCCGCAGCAAAAAGGATAAACAAAAGCAGATGTGAAACTCCGTTTTTTAAGGGCCCGCCAACCTCCTGCAAAGCCTGTAACCAGCTGGGGGAAGCCTGATTACCTTCAGCTCTGCACTCACCAGTCCAGCTGCCCTCTCTTCCTGCAGCAGGCTCCGGACTGAGCCCTAAGGTGGTACGGCGTGACCCTCGGCACACCACGTAGGTCCTGCCTCTTTAGAAAGAGGCCGTTTGTTGCCCTCCGATCTCTAAGAGTTTGGTAGGAAATGTGTTTTGTTGGCCAAGGGTTAAGTAAACCCCAAGAACAAAGAAGCCCTGAGAAGAAGGGAGGACCAGGACAACAAGGGTGACCCATGTCCCTAGCTGGTCACAGAGGACAGAGGGATGGACTTCAGGAACATTTACACAAACAAAAGGCAGAGCTATAGAGTTTGTTATTGCTCAGCAGGGGATAACCAAGAGATTTCAACTTCACTGCACCTTCGCTAAAAGGCTCTCATTAACATCAAACAAGCAGAAGCTTCAGGAAAATTTGTGTGTAAGACTTCACCATCTTCACTCCCAAAAGAGGAGGTACCACACTGCAGCACAGGAAATGCTGGAAAAGCACAGAGCACTACAAATCTGTTCCCTAGAAGACTTGTGCCTCTGTGCAGGCTGCCCTGACAGGCATCACAGATGGGACACAACCATGCAGCAGCAGAGTATGGCCCAGCGCATTACCTGGGCCCGTGCACCATACCAGCCAGGTTAAAGTCAGCTCCGGTCTGCAACACGATATGCTGGGCTTGCCTTTGGCCAGCTTAGGGAGTGCTGGAGGAAATCCATCAGCCTCTGCTCCTGTCCATCCAGAAACACCTTTAATTAAAGGCCGGGGGGAAATGGGCATGGAAGACTATGATACTTCCTACCGTTACATCGATTCCTCTTTTATTGTTGCAGCCCTGTTCCTGGAGATGGAAACCATCGAATAAACACACTTAGCTCCACAATCTTGATTTTAACAGAGGGGCTGTCTCTACCCTGACAATCTTGCAACCTTGAGGACCATAAAATTCAACTAAAAACCACTAGGTTGCAGGTTCTCTCCCTCCTACACCCCATTGTCTCAAAGAAAAAGATTCAGCCATTTCCTATTTTGCACAAAGCAAGAAAGCCTCTGAAACCACTCAACCCTCCCTGCTATAGCAGCTGTTTCTCAGACATTAACAGCTTCCAGATTAAAAGTCTCATAAGGCAAAAAGGGTGAGAAGGGAGGGTGCAGGGGAAAAATCCCAGCTCACAGGGTACAGCTGAAAAATAACAAATGGCTTTGAAACTTGGAAGGGCAACTCAGCCGCACTGCCGCGGCGCTAGTGAGCATACACATAATGAATTGGGGATTCCCCATGTCAGGACCGGCTCTGAGCGCGAATTGCAGAGTTCCAGGGAGGATCAATAACTGTCAGAAGGAGAAGAAAGTGAGCACTAAATTCGCTCGCCTTTCATCTTCAACAAATGGAACAGAAAATCTGATGGATGACAGAACCTTTCGTTTCTATAGCGTTCTTGTTGAACTAAAGACTAGTGACATTGAGATGATTTTCAACATGCGCTTCTATAGATCCAGAAGCAATTATAAAAATAAAAATAAAAGAATTCCATTACAAAGAAGCCCCCAAACCTAAAGTAGTAATTCAGAAGGGCAGGGTAAATAAAAAATATTAATGAAAGCCCATGCCAGTGGTCAGCCCCTAGCATGCGTGAGTGCAGAGTTTTGGAAGCATGGAGTACATTAAACACAACACACCCCTTGCCTCCCCCATAATTAAGTTAGAGATGTGAGAGCAAAAGCAATAGAGGCTGTCTGCTTAGTTTCTCTGCTTGGCAGGGCACCACACACACATGCACACAATTTCTCCTCTCC
>JANZLQ010000100.1:32469082-32485184 GCA_026212715.1 Elanus axillaris | reverse complement strand
GGGGGCAGGGCAGGGAGAGGACGGTGGGAAAAGCCCAAATGAGTAGATAAACAAGAAAACACAAAGCAAACAAAAAAACCCATCAGATTTCAAAGAAGGAACATGCTACTGCTCAAAGAAATGCCAAAATCTCTTCTCTCTCCATCCTTTTATTTTACTGTAGACAGTCACTCAACTTATCAGGAAAATTATATTAAAAAACCCCAACAACAACAACAACAGAAGGGAGACAGGACCTTTTGTACAATCCAGCTGGCTTCTGTACCTTGACTTTCATATCAGTTATTTATTTTGGCATGTGGGTGGTGGGGGAAGGGGAGACAACTCTGGACACCTTATGACATACTTCACCACGGTGTAACAGTTCAGAGCACGGAGGTACATCTCTGATTGCTGCCCATGAACGCTGAACACGCAGTACAATAACCTACAGTGCCTTTGCTCCATACAGTATCCCACAGACAAGCCACAGGGCAAGAGGGGTGGGGTGGGGAGAAGTCCCAGCAAAGAATGCATGATCGGTCTTCAACCTTATGATTCAGCCAAAGAGATGCACTGCCCAAAGACACCACTCAGGTGAGCTTGGGACCAAAATGCTTTCTCGGAGTTTGTTCTCTTGTCCAAGTGGGCTGCCGGGGTCTCCCACCACTGCAGTAAGGCCACCAAACCCAGCCCAGAAGAGGCATGTTTCTGCCAACTGAAATGGAAACTTAAAAGCCTGCAAAACAAACGCAGTGACTCAACTCGGTATAAGGGCTTGGTGTAAAGTTCAGAAATTTTCCTGCACATGCTAATTCCACCTTATGGCATGTGTGCGGGAAGGCTATTCCTGCTTTCTTAGTGGAATAAAGACATTAAATGACCAGCTCCAAGATGCTAGACTAGCTGATAGCAGAGCTGGCAATAAAGAATGAGCAGAAAAAGCAAGCCTTGGCCCTTGTATTTTAATCCAAACAGACCACACCACACAAAACCAAGATTAGCGCAGGCTCTCTAGTATCATTTAATGCCTACCACTGGCTCATTGTCTTCGCAGCTCCCCAGCCAGCACCAGCTCCGCACCACACCCTGTGGTTTCCCACTGACACACGGGCATTCCTGCCGAACCTCGGCCCTGCAACCCCATCCCGCCCAGCAGCCACGCAGCCTGCACCCGGCCAGCCCTCTGGCTTTGCTTTTTGGGAGACCAAGAGAGTTAGGAACCCAAGGACACCACTCCAACAGCCGCCTCTGAAACTGTAAATTTCTCCGTATGTTCCTCCAGCCCGGCTTCATTCATTTATTTCAGAAGAGCAAGGCTGTGAATAGCCACAGCCAGTTTATAACTGTTGGGCACCTAGGAAAACAACGTCCTTTGGGTATTGCCCCCTCAACCCCATCCTAAGAGAGTACCTGCAATGGCCCATCTGAAAATTGGCATCACCTAATGGAGGGAGAGAGTTGCCTGGCATGCCAACCGAATGATCAGGTAATTTTGGTATCTCAATCAAATTGTGGTTTGAGAAATGAGGCCTCGTCTCCATATGAAAAAGATAAATCAATCTGGAATACACAAATGCAATTTTAAAGGAGAATATCTATTCTAGATCAAATACAGATGCAGAACCCACAACTTCAGATTAACAGCATCTTCCCAGTTTAACTTAATCTACTTTGAAAGCGAATTAGTCTGCACTAGGCAGAGGCACTCTTCCTCTCCAACAAAAGCATCCTCACACAGGAGCTACCATGAAGTAGCTTCTCAAGTGCAATCCTGTGTGTAGATGAGGCATTGTTTCCTGCAGACTGGAGCCTCTTGCTGTGCCTTCACTCCCTAAAAGCTATAAAAAGTTGCTGATACTGAAGGGCTGCTTTGCTTCACCTCATAGATTAGTGCTTCTCGGTGCTGGGTTACACAGCTATTCACAGCCTCCCCAGCATAATGAGATGCCACTGTTAGCTGAACAGTATTTTCACAGTCTGGATTTTTCTCCACTGAAGGCAACTTTTTTGCCTCTTGGAAGGGTTTGTAAAATATCCTCTAAGTCTATGTTAAAATAAACAGAAGCAATCAGTGTTGTCTCCAGGCAGGATCCCCTCAGCACATCTCGAAAGGCTTTGCACAAATTTTCCAGCGCTCAACGAGGAGCATCTCACGGGGGCAACGCACTCCAGCTGATTGCACAATGACAGCAAGTGCCAGGAAAACTCCAAGTCTAATCTGAGAGCTGACACTGACTCATTGTGTGGGCTTGGGCAAACCACTTAACCTCTCCGCATCTCAGCTTTTCTGCCCATAAATGAGGGTAACAATACCGAGCTCCATCTTCCCCCAGGGACTGATAGGGAGCCTTGGGTTTGTATGGCACTTTGGAAACATGAAGTGCTACATAAGTGCTAAGTACCATTATCTAGAACTTCCACCATCACTTCCACATGCGGGTGCAGCAGATGCTGGTGAGAAATGGCCCACAGGGAAGACTCCAGCCAAACTGAAGGTACATGTTTACCCTGAGGTTTCACTGGGAAGACGTTCAAGCAGCAAAAGGGAGATTTAAAGTCCCCCTCCTCCCTCCTCTCAGAAACAGGAGCAATTTCTAGGACAGCATTTACCCAGTGCAAGGGCAGCACAGAGCCATACAGGAGTCCATTCATCCCTTCAGATGGGTACAGCACAGTTGTGCTGTTGACAGCACAGGGGGAGGGAGAGGGTCTCACTTCAGTGTCTGTATCTCAAATCTGTGGCAGTTCTCAATCACACCTCCAAATACCCAACCAGAAAAACGGGAGCGTTTCTCTGAGCTTTTCACTGAAACCCCACCACACACCCGTATCTCCCAGACTAGGTCAATATTCACAGGGGAAGCATGGCAACAAGAAGTATCCAAACCCTTACACCACACAGCACGTGCTCACTCCAGAAGGCGGGCAAGCAACATCCAACTCTTACAAAGAGTGACTTAGCTCATTTCTTGCTTTGCTAGTTTCCTGACCTCCGCAAGCTCGATTCAGGTCCTTCAAGGTGAAGGGACATGAAAGCACAGTACGCCCAAGCTCCATGTGCTCCTCCAGGCACGTCCTAGAGCAAAGGCGGAGACAAAGTGGAGTAGATGCCCTACTGCTTACGCTTCACCAAAACCTTAATCAAATAAGCAAATGTTAAAGATGCTGTTCAACCTGGACAGCTGAGCTGGAGCATGCCTTGAAGGGTTATAGACACCACATATATCTACAAAGAGCATTTTTTCCTCACTGTCCCCATCTCTCCCCACCTACCAGTCCATCTAAACTCAAAAATTAACTATTTGCTAACTGGGACATCTAGGAAAAGGTGGCCCTGAAAACAACTATAGCAACTAAACAGATCCACAGATGGGCTGTATAGGGGACATTTCATGAACGCGTTCTGCAGTGGCACTAAAAATAGTGTTGTTTCACTCGGAACAGCACTTAAGCCTCTCTAGGATATGGGGAGGAGCAGGGAAGCAGATATCTCTTCTAGGCTGTTATTATCAATAATGAGTTTACTTTCAAACCAAAGTTGACTGTTATTCATGACTAGAAAGGGGTGGAAATTTCAGAACAGTCCTAAGAAGATACTTTGAAATACTGATTTCTTTCCTTCTGTGTTTATATAACACACAAAACCAGGGCAAGCCAAGCTAGATGAGCATTACGCTGTGCTCTGTAACAAGCAAGAGAAATTCATTAACCGACAAATCTAACCACTTTCTGTGACTACACCAGCAAATGAATTCAGTGGTAAGGACACTTGCCAAGACGGTGAATTTTATGCAAGTACTGGAGAATCTTCATGGAAAATAAACTTTTATTAATTAAAGAGTATCATTTGCTGCTCAACGCAGGGAACGGAAACACATCACATGTTCTCCATCTCAGCTCAGAGGAGCTCCAACACCAACCAGCTCTGAAGAGCTGCTCATGGATGATCTCCAAGGCGAAAGGCTGAGACTAGTGCATGAGTAACAAAGTTTCAAGAAAAATCACGATCTCTTCAGTGATCCTTAACTAACAGGAAGAGCAATTCATTTCGCTGCACGAATGATTAATTATAAATTATTAAATCCAGCTCTACTCAGGATACTTACCCAGGGAACCAACTGCTCCAACATGTCAACAACTTTTGTTTTCTAAATCTCTGAAACCAGTATCAATCCAAAACACATAGGGAGCCAGATTTTCCACGGAGGAGCTGGCATGCGCTTTCAGTGCCCAGTATCTCCAGTCCAGGCCAGACTCTGAGAGGGGCAACAACTCACCCTCCCTGCTCTGGTCTTTGGACACAGCCTTTCTCAGAGGGGACACTGCAGTTATTTTTACCCTCTTCCCTCTCTCCCATCAGCGTGAAGCACACAGGGAAGCATCTGGAGAGCAATAGCTTACTTTCCCCATCCTTACGCTCTCCTGCAGGATGCGTCCCAGCCAGGAATTTGGGGAGAAGCCTGCCCATAAGCAGAAGTTTTGCGGGTGACAGTGTGCAGCCCTGACAGAGGAGGCAATTTCCTGCCCGGCAGGAAGGCGGCGGAGAGCCCTCGGCTGCTCCCAGCCTCCTGCCTGCCAGCGAGCAGCAGGCAGGGGATGGGGGGCTGGGGGAGCAGAAATTTGAAAGCAGGAGAAAGTGCGGGGCTGCGAACATGCATCTGAACACAAAGCAGCCAGAGGATGCACCGATACAAAAAATGGGATACCTTATTATTCCATAAATTAAGTTAAAGCAACCTCAGCACATCCCAGACCTTTAATACTGGGCTGCTGCACACCAAGCAAGTTGGCTTCCAGCCCGCAAAACCTTTCAACTTCACTCAACTGAGGCAAGACCCACGTTTTATTAAAACAGGTTTATCTTCCTGCAAATAAACCTCAACAGCTTTTGCACCCTGAAGAAGCAACTTCGGTTTGCCGTCTCTCCTTCCCCCCTTCCGCCCCCACCCACAACAAAGCATACATTCAAAATCTGGTGAGTAAAGAATTACCAGTTACAGCTTTCTGAACCTTGCCCACGTTCGGCTGGTATGCAACAGGTTTCAATGTTTGTTTTTGTAATAAATAAAAGCAAAACTATGATGAGACAAGTAAGCTCCTTGTCTCTCCTCTGCCTTCTTTGAAGATGGCCTTTTATTTTGAGACTTAAGCAAAATTGTAAAGCGGTTAATAAAATAAAGGGTATTCCCTAAATCACGTTTCAGTCTGTTCCAAATAATCTAGACAACCTTAAAACATCCAAGCTTGCCTGTCAGCCATTTAATGAATACTAGTAAAAATTAAAACATAACCCCCCCCAAACACATTCCCTGCTTCTTAAATATCTGCGAGTCTGCCTCATAATCTCATTTTTCCTGATAAAAAGCAGAAGAAAAAAAAAAAAGAAAAATACAGTTTTCCAGGCAACCAGCAAAACCTAAACAAAATTAAAGAAGCGTAAAGCCCAACTTGAACAGCAGACAAGTATGCAGAGAACAGTGTGACCTTTTCTTATCACCCACTGACATGCTTAATCGTTTCCAAACAAAAAAATGCTCTTTTCCGCCACTTCTTCATTCTGCGAGCACCTCCAGTGCCTGCATGGCCGGTAAAGAGTTAAATCTCCCACTATCCCCTGCTGCCTGCGAAAAATCACGGAAACAATTGAGACATTGTCCAGTGAACAAGACTCCCAGGGACTGACATTTTTGTTTATGTCCCAGTTCTCAGCCTGTCAATTTTCACTCCCAACGTTAAAAGCCCGGCTTGCCCCAATACAGTCTGCCCTTAGCTGAAAAGGCTCCACTTCATTTATTTTATTAAAGCTATGGCGTGTTTATGATTCAGAGCTCTCCCCATCCGAGGACCTGTTGGTCCCATCCCCCTGCCTTCCTCGCTGCCCTGCAGTACCGACTTCCTCACTCCGAGAAGGCTTTGCAATGCCTTTTGCAGAGCCATTGCCAGGAAAATAACTACACTTAGGCTAAATACCAATGTTCGCATTTTGCTGCGGTATGAAGTACGTATTACTGTACTCTAGTCCCTTAAAATAGCCTTTGATTATTAACCGGGGTAGGGTAGAGGGGAAGGGAGTTGGATACTGAGCCAGAGTGGCAGGAACTTCAAAAAGAAAAAAATAGAAAAAAAAAAGAAAAAAAAAAAGAAATAAAAAAAAACACACCCACTCCCAGTACCCAGCAGCAAACTAGAAAATACATGTAATGGAGTAAAACAAACATCTTGGAGCGAAGCGGCATTTTCTCGGCCGCTCCGTGGCTGCATTTCCTGCCTGCGTGTTCATAATGACTGGAGCGTCAGGCCCAAAATATATCCCTCTCCTTCACCCCCGCCGTCCTCTCCCCCCCCCCATTCCCAGCACTTTTTTTTTTCGTTACGCTCTCAATACTTTATCTCCATGAAAAGCACACACAGCGGTCACCAGCGTTTCCTGTTTGCCGAGTGTGCTTTAACTATATCACACCCTCCGCCGCTGCGCTGGAATGCACAGCATATGGCATTGTGAAAGGGTTTACTGTCGAATAATGGCAGCAATGCAGTCCTGCTGGTTTATATCAAACCCTGTCACTCTCTTCACGGAGGTCTCTCTCATGCTCTCCAAGAGGCGAGGTAAAACACACACACACACACACTAAACACGCACACTACTTCAAGTCTCACGTAGGACCTCAGCAGAAGCCCACCTGAATCAAGACCTGCAAACTCAAGGCAAGGCAGACTGCAACTTATAAAAGTGGTGACTCGCAGTCACTCGTGATTTGTTTCGAATCTTAGTCCCCATAACATCTGCAGGATCCTTTTATAGGTAGATGAAAGGGCTGTTAAAAATTTTTTAGTTCCTCACTGCAATTCCTATGGGCACAGCCAGCACGGGCTGGAGGACGGCTACGTGCCCGCGCCCCTCTTGTCCAGGGAGGCAGGGCTGTCAGCTTGAGCCACTGCCTGAACTCCATCCCAGAGCGCGGCTTCATCTGCCCTTGCATTCAAAAATCCGCACCAATACATTTGGTTATGAAAACATCCACGCGAAAGCCAAACATCCACCGCCACCTTTCACTTTGGGTCAAAGTTTCAAAACTGCATTTTCATTTAATTGCTCACAGGTTTGTTGGTTTTTTGGGTTTGGGGGGGGGGGGTGTTTAAAGCAACTTTAAAAGAAAAGGACTCACAAATAAATAAATAAATAAAGCGCTGCTCCCAACTGCAGTCAGGTTTAGCTAAGGCGCTCACAAAGGTTATACTTCAAAGTGCTTTTTGTGCAGATCTTGAAACGCCTTCCCATGCCCGGATGCATTCGGCCAGCAGACACTGAAACGAGTAGCAATACTTTTAAAGCCCATTGAAATGCATCCATCCACCCTCTCTTCATAAAAGGAAGCCTTACTTAACAGGCATTTATTATTGCTGATCTAGGGTTGAAAGTTCAGTGTCCTTATAGACCAAAATTATCAAGATTTCTGAGTTTGCAGCCCACGTTTAGTCCTAATGAGCTATTGTACCACACTCACTGCTATTAACTCTTTGATGTCAGGAACCCATGTTGCTCTTTTAAACATCTCACAGATGTCCAAAGGAAAAAGTGCAAAGCTCACCTGTGCTGAAGGACAGGTGAGCAACTGTATTTTTTTTTTCCTTTAGTCCCCTCCAGCAAAATATGCAAAGACAACTACAGCATTAAATATGCATGTCAAAGAGAGGCTAGCCCTACTAGTTCGGACTGTGAACTCAGAGTCAAGGGAGCTGTACATCGCTCCCAGCTTTACCATGATCTGATATGCAGAACACGTTATCTTTCTGGGAAAGGGACATGAGCATACGGTGCCCATCACACCACACGCATACAGCAACCCAACCGCTGCTGTGCCTTGCGCTGCACAGCCCCACCTCCCCTGGATCTGAGCTCTTTGGGGCAGGGATAACAACCCGCTTTTCTGAGAGTAGCTTGCCTGTTAGATCCTCTTAAATACAGGTAACAATAAAGTGATAATGAAATTATCTTTAATTTGCACCAAGCGCTTTGACCTGCTCATTTCACAATCACAGTGGTGAAACACGGTGTCCTCAGGGAAACGTCACCATCAGGCTTAGATGGCACTTGAGAAGGGTCCCTAATTTTCCAACCCCAGACTAAGGCACCTGATCCCAACCACCAGCACATGGGAGCAGGACGATGCTTTAATGCAGGAGTCATGAGCCCCGCTCAGCGCCCAGGCAAGGAACAGCTGAGTCGGCCAGAAAGCAAACAGGGTGCCAGCTCTTTGGCCGTTCTCCTCTCCCATCTGTGCTGGGGCTGCTCCCTCACATTTTCTCACCATTTACTCATCCCACAGATTCCTCAGCGCAGCGATCTGAGGTGGCCAAATGATTGCCTATGCAGGAACGGAGTTTAACAGTCCATCTACGGTGTGAGCAGACACTCCCTGGACGTGCTTTGGGCATGATGAGTAGAACAAGTTACTGCAGGATGAGCTTCACCGAGGTCTTACAGCACCTCTGCAACTGCCCGGCCACACACTCAGCTCTGGACACAGATGTGAGCAAACTTCACCTTCAGTCCAAATGGCATCTGCTACCTCACATTTACCCCTGGGGCAGCAATTGTGGAGCAACCAGCATGCCTCAGATTCACACTGCAGCTTATCCCAAGGTAACCGGTCCTGGCCATCAGGGCCCTTTAATGAGGAGCAGGTTACTTCATGTCCAGTAAGCGACTTCCCTCCAAAGAGCTCGGCATGCCTGAAAAGCTTCGAGATGGGGAATCAACGTGGAACAGCTACGGCTTTAGCAATTCAAACCCTTGCTTGCTTCATATTAATTAACCATGTAAGACATGCCCAACATGCAGCGACAGAAGTTCTGCCGCCAGGGAAAACTGCGCTGCAGCCATTTGGGGTTTTCTAATGATACTGCTTCCATGCAGCTACTTGGCAGGAGAAGCATTCATGGCCGTAAATGCACACTAAGAAGTCTGGAGGCTTTCAGGTCCCTTCACTCTGCTTTCCTCCATAAAATACCATTTCCTTATTACAGGGCAGTCACATACCCAGAACACACAATATTGACATTGCAGAGCTCTGCGGGCATACAACAAGGCAAAATGTTGTTCTTTTGTCCTTCCTCTCCCAGACACTATCCTTCCAGCCAGGGGAGGAGACCATTGAGATTTTCTGCACTTCCTAGCGGGCAAATGAGCCACAAGGGACCAAAACCCTCCTTCAGGGTGTCTCCTCCTTCTACAGCCCTGGAAAGACATATGTCAGCACAAGGACAAGCTCCAGGGGAGAACAGCTCAGGACGCGCTATTCCTTCTCTCCCTCCCTTTCCCTTCTCAGTACTTGCTAGCTGGGGAACAGGCAGAAGCCACGACCATCTCTCAGAAAGGGGCCTTATTTCATATGAATGCTCATTTCCAGTACCCCAACTCAGAAAAGCGTCACTATACAAGACAATACTTTGAGCACACACTTAAGTGTTGACCTGAACATGGATGGACACCAGCTCACGTTTAATGATTTCTTGAATCGAGGCCTAAAAAGTAAAAGGGAAGGGGAAGCTAGTTTCCACAGTAATAGTAGTTGAGAAGTCTTTGAGTCCTGCCAACAGGAAAAATGCATGTTAGAGAACCGATTGCCTCTCCTAGGAAACTAGCACAGACCCACCTCATTCTGCAGGCTAGCACTGCAAGGCCCAGGGACATCATCAGGTCTTTAATTTGCACCAGGAAGAAAATAGACGGGTAGAGTTTTTTTTAAAAAAAAAAAAAAAAAAAAAAAACACCACACCAACAACACAAAACCAAACAAAATGACACCCAAACCCAACCAACCAAAACAAACAAACAAAAAATAAATCCACCAAAATGAAACAACCCCACCACCACCCCCAAAAAAACCCAGCCAAACTCAAGGATATGATTACTTCTTAATGCCATCAGGGAGGCTAGTCAGAAAGCACCTTTCCTGTTGTATACACACACATAGAGGTTCAAAGCACTCGTGCCCAGGACCATGCCCTACCAGCCTATCCCTCATTATGTATATATCATTCCTACACAGACAAGCCTTGCTGCAGAGCTACTGCTTGCTGCAGTAGAGGAAGGACTGGTTCAGCTCCTCCAAACTTCCTAACTCCAAGATATGAAACGTAAGGTACATCTGACCCAAGGACTCATAGATACGCAGGGTCCTGACAGCACCTAAATAGCACCAGAAGTAACTTTCCTCTAAGGTCTGATATATGTCAGGATTTTAGGTTTAGATTTTAAAAAGATACTTCAGTTTCTTTTTTTGTTTGTTTGTTTTCCGGTGGGGCTACAGGGTTTTTTGCAAGCCTATAAAATGCAGATGCGGAAATCATCAGTTTCTCAAAATCAACTTGGGAAAGTTACTTCACATCTTTCTGGCCACACTGGTAAAACAGAGGAGCAAGCAATGCTTCCCCATCTCAGGAAGGTGCTGAATGATTTTGCTTACCAGTACCTGTCAGGTACAACTGAAGCTTCAAGGCAAGGTCCCCTGGAACCAGATCCCTGCTACAAGCCCACTGCATATTCAAAACCAAAGTCTGTTTGACAAAAATTTCTACCTTCGTTTTGTGAAATTAGGCACAGAGCATCATTTGGGGAGAAATTAGGGGTGGAAGATTGTTTTATGAAGGCATCACTCCTTGTTATTTGCAACATCTCTAACTCTCCAAAGGCTTTCCAAAATACATCTGCCCCTTGCCAAATAGGTCTGCATGGTACAGAGGAGAAAAACATCCTTCCTTCTCATTGTGTGGTGGCTTACTGGGCAGCTCCAGTTTCTTCCATAGGAGAACGTACAGATGTCTATACAGTCCAGAAAGTGAAGTATCCCATGAATAATCTTATCCCAAACCACAAAACTCGTGAGAAGAGCAATAATCCTGGGCTTGACCAACTTGGCAAACAAATGGTGCTGAACCCAGCAATGCCAGCTTCCTTCCTTTCTTTTTAATGATGAATACGTGCTGTTTTCTTTACTACAGCACCTGGACACAGTACACAGACTTTGTTTAGACAGAAAAGAGGAGGTTCCTCATCAAGTGGGCTCATCTGTATGGGAAACTTTTTGTGCAAGGGCTCAAGCGTGAATTGAAAAATGCAGAACAACTATTTCGAATTATCTCTCCGTGTGGACACTGTTATTCAGCACTAAGAGTTTCTTTGTGAGATTTAGCTTAATCCGTTTCCAAAGCGGATTAAGCTAAACCACACAAAGGACCTCTTACTGCTGAGTAAGAGTGGCCGCATGGAGAGATAATGAGGAACAGTTATTCTGAGACAGCTACTTCGACTGCATATTTGGGCTTTTCCGCTCTGCATCAACAAGCCCAAAGCTGTACTGGAAGGGGAAGGCTGTGGTTCTAGAAATCTGGGAAAAAAACAGTACCAGGGCCATATCATACCCATTAAATCTTCTGCTCTACACACGATGGCTGCTCCTGCTCCAGTCGGCACAGGCTCTGGCTCCAAACCAGGCTGCATTATTCAATACCTAGTTCTCTAAGCTCCAGATTGAATCCAGCCACAAACTTCAGCTGTAGACAGGGTGCGTGGGGAGAAGAACCTGCGGCGAGCGGCCCTGCCAAGTCTGCCACCCTTGGTACACATCATCTTTGATCTGACAGGCTCACCCATCTGGCTCTCCAGTATCACCCGGTGCTGCCACAGCTCTTCGGCCGCTGCCAAGGCTGAGCCGCCACGCGCTGCGGCTGCGGCTGCCACCGTCCTCATGCACGCCCCGGGCGTCGGGGACAGAGCGTCTGCGCTCTCCATTCCTCTCGGCACAACCACTCTTCTGTGGGAGAGTTGATAGCTCGACGATATTTAATTTTAGGCCCACGCAAGTCCCTAGAAGTTAATTTAACATGCATGCTCCAGCGTAACATGAACTGCCATGTGACTGAATCCAAAACACAGCTTGGGCTGCTCTGTGCTAAAATACTCTCCTAAACCATCTTCCCAGTGTAGGTTTCTACCCTGAAATGTTGCTCTCTGCAGTTTTACTGTATCTCAAACTAGCTAGTCTGAAAGGGCCAGAATTTAGGGACACATATTTGCACCACATTCGGGACATAGTGAGTATTTTATAAACAAAACATACAAGAGGTAAGGCTGCAGTAGATGCACTTTGAATCACACTGAAGGCAGCATAGTTATGTCTTTCTTAAGGATCTCTGGTGAGAGACAAGCAAGCTTTTGTCTTGCTTCCCCCTCACCCAGAGGGTTCTCAATACTCAGATACGTCAGAGAGAGATATGCCAGATATATTTTGGTATGCCACGACAAATCAAAATGTCAAGTCTCAGGGCTCCAGCTCAGGAGCAGGAGTTGCAGCACAGCCCCTCCAGGAAATCAAAACTGATGCTGGTTCACTGCAATAACCTAGGCTATAAACTTGCTGCTTCAGGAGGACTTACTGAGCTGTCTCCAGTACTGTCAGAGAAGCCCAGCCCTGCCTGGGAGCAGGGAGCACTGCGCCCATCTCAGGGTAAGCCACCCCAGCGCCAAGGACCAGGTTCTCCCGAAGTCCAGCCAGGTGATTCACAAGAAATGGATACTCAACAGATTGCACCGAGTGTATCATAACACCCCTACTCAGCTGCTTTCTCCTGGAGCAATACTTAGGGTTGCCAACTCCTACAATTTTAGAGCCAGTCTAGCAATACTTGCTATTTTTCTTACAGCGTAGTAGCCTTGATGTCAAGTGTTTAGGGAAGAACCTCAGCCTCTACTTACAGCACACAGCAAGCTCCTGAACTGCTGTAGAGAGAAGTTTGAGAATGAGCAGAGTATACCCTGCAGGCTCAGGAACCAGAGAACAAATAAAGAGAATACAAAATGTATTATTTAAGAAACAGAAAACAAACAAAAACAGCACAACACACACACACCCCCCGCCCCAATCCTCATGATCTTTTGAGGCCTGACTCATGATCCTAGAACAATTGGGGTTGGCAGTACTATACATTTTACAGCATTTATTCACAGCTGAAATATCCCAACATCCAAATACTTCAGAGTTCTTGGAGCTACTCGCAGATCTCCTGACTACAACCAAGCGTGACAATTCATCCCAGCTGCCAATCCAGCCCCAAGGTGTCTTCTGAAGGTGCTTTAGTGCTGACTGATGTTTGCAGAAGCATTAAATTCCTGCTCACTTCACAGTAAGCGGTACAAGCCTGCACATTTCCCCAGTCTCAGCGTTAAAGCAGAGGGGTTACCTCCAGTACCTAAATAAGGTCTGTAGAAGACAGACATTGTGCCACAGAGTAAACACAAGGGCATGAAGCAGTTCCCTGAAATCTGAACTATTTTGCAAACATATCAAATTACCATGTGAATTACTTTTAAGGAGTCCACATTTCTGCTGTGTTCTACACAAACCAAGCACTAAGTTTCCCATTCATATTTAGTGGGTACTGATTATAATGTGTGTGTTTTATAGGAATCCATCCAAAATAATTTTATTGGGCTGCTGGTAGGTGAATTCTATACTTAGCCCTAAACATTCAAGGTTTGAACACAGATTTTTTTAAACACAACCCTTCCCAACAAAAAAATCAAAAGGAATTAGTGGTGAAAGATTTAGCCACAAAATTCTCAGCAAGTTTAATTTGTTCTGTGGCTTAATTCCATACAGCTCTGAAAATTCAGGACAAGATGTTTGCACACTTTCGGGCATGTATTAATGAAACATTTTGTTTACTTTGCAACTGCCAGAGCAATTAGCCAAATAAAGTATAGAGCATTTAAAAAGGAGAGAGTCACTAAAGGAGCTTTCCAATTAAGTCTGCACAGCTATTTCTGCAGCGTGAGGCCTGGGGATCTGTGTGTTGGGTCCATGCACGCAGGCATGACCTACCTGCCATCAGGGACTGCTAGGATACTAGCACAGCTCAGGCACACAGACCTCTCCTCCTCCCCACGCATGTGCCCCTCTCAGTAAAGGCACTGACATGAATGATGCCCAACTCCTTCCCCCCAACTCCACCATGTTCCTGCAACTCTCAACACAGACTGCATACTGAGAGGATCACCCTGCAGATCTCCAGGGAAGAGGGTGTCCCATCGTGGGCACATACAGCCTGAAATCCAAGAACCATCTCAAGAGGTTACTGCAGAGGAAGAACAGCCTTTCTACTACAAACTATTAAAGACAAACAAAGCAAGAGCTTTAAAAGCCCTCTTGGGGCACTGTGAGTGGAAGTTGCAAGATTATGCTTCCAGATGGCTCTGTACATACAGGACTGCATACATCTGGATGCACCCCCCTTCTGGCCTGTTTGAAGGGACACTGTAGGTGCGTTTTAAAATCTAAGATAAATGTCACGATCACTTGTAGGTCTTTGCTCTTCTTTCAAAGTGCCTCAGTGCAAACCACACAAGACAAAGAAATTAGGGACCAGGCAGGGCAGACAGCGCAGCTTCAACTCTAACCACTCTGGGAAACAACTCCTGATCCCTCCAAGCCACCCAGCAGTCCCAGACACCCACTGTCCACATACATCGAAGAGGATGAGAACAGACAGTACATTTCAGATGGTTTTGCTTGTCATATTATGTTTTGAAAACACACTTTCACCTCCTTAAGCAAAAAAAAAAAAAATTAGATACACTACTGCACAGTGATTCTTTGTTCTTGGGGATTCAGTCTACTTTATGGCTGTGTTCATTACATATCAGAAAGCCCAGGCCAAATAGTACTAGAAGTCCTCCCCCAAGGTAACATTTACATTTACTTCAAAAGGCCTCCCTGCAGAAGAAAATGCACGGATTTTTTTTAGACCTTTAACTGTTTTGTAAGAAATATACTGTACCAAACCACCACCATTTTGGGTTCTGAATGTTTTTCCCTGGTACAAAGGAAGCTAATAGCAAGTCTTTGTACAGCCAAGACAACAGGAGGCAGAATCCTGGGACCAGTCTTTCACTCATACTCCTGCCCAAAACAGGGTATGGCTGAGTCAGAGTATTTACTTTGCAGAGAACAGGGAAGAACAACACTTTTTCTTCTTAAGGTTGTAGGAATGCATGCATAGATTAAAAAGGTTTTAAAGGAACTTGCTTTCTGTAGCGAGCACATTTTGGAAATCATTGCACAGACATACCATGCTCATTTACACTTGCCTGTCCAGACTGCAGCAGAAAATTTTTGTGTGAGAATCCCACTTCTAGGGCACCCAGAACTCATCCTTATCACCAAGATGGCGGCACATGTGCGGAGCAGATCAGGTACACGTTGAACACGGGATTTCAGGACAATTAGCACCCTACCCAGTCAGAGGAGCATAACAAGGCACCCAGCTAGGGTCTGCTTCACACCCAAAAACTTCCTGCTAAAACTGTTTTACAGAGTCTTAATACCTTCAATGAAATCAAAGGTCAGAAAAAAGAGGGGAAATAACAATAAAAACCCTTAAAAAAATCTCAGCCTCATAACAGTACTATCTGTAGGCTGAATTCAAGATTTTGACCTAGCAAGCTTAATAGCATGCTATTAAAACCATTTTTCCCCCAGTTTTCTTTCACCTTTGGACACAGATAAGCAGCATGACTGTGCCTGAGCAAGATGCAGGAGTCTTACAAGACGAGTGAAGCACCTAAATGCAAATAAATACATTGGTCTTAAATGGAGCCTCATGCTGTACCTTCCTCAAGACATGCTGAACATAATTTCAGTTTAATATTCTGTTTCTCATTATGGGCCTTGGAGACTCTCTCAAGCACCATGAAAAGCAGTATTAACCCAGCCCTCAGCACTGGGGGCAATCCAGCCAAATTATTCATGCTGGTCTTTTGCTTCGATTTTTGTAGTCTTAACTTAATGTTCTTAAACAAATCTGAAAGGAGGACAGCTGACAAATAGTACAGACTTTACTTAAGACATTACAGACGGCCATGTTCTGCAGCCCTGAGTCATTAAGCTAAAAACCCGCGCTGAAGCCAAGTGGAGTTTCATCGGAGCTGGGTGTAAAGGCTGCAGCCCTGACATGGAGCTCATGGTAATCAGAGCCAAGCACTGAGAAGCAAGAACATTAAGAAAGAAAAAAGGAAAAAGGAAGAAAAAAGAAAAAGAGAAAGAAAAGGAAAAAGGAAAGA
>JANZLQ010000100.1:32453239-32468982 GCA_026212715.1 Elanus axillaris | reverse complement strand
ACCCCCCCCCCCACCCACACACACTCTCCTTTCCTCTCTTTGCAATCCAGCTATAAAGATTAGCTTCAAATCCTCATTTCAGAGATAGGGGAAAGATAAGAAATTATTTGCAGGTGTTAGCATTTTCCTATAGATCTTCAGGGCAGCACAACTGATTTCAAGATGAAAAACTGGCGTGGGTACACTTGGCGGGTACACAAGACACAACAACGTGGGTGGAGAACCAGTTTCTATCCCTATACGTTACACATTACGCTCGCACAGAAATATCAGCGTGCCCATGAAATACCCCTCATTGTTCCATAAAAGATTAACTGCATTTTCACTTATGCAGAAATGGGTGTAGAGCCTCATGCAAGAGTGACCAGCTCCCAGGTGCTGTGGGCAGGCAGAGCAGCGACAAACAGGGACACCAGAGAAGCCTGACACATCCCAGTCCAACTGGCATTTGCAGCCACTTCATCTCTCCCGAATGCCATTACCCACTCTAACCTTATTTACCAAAAAATAAGACCATTTTTACTCTGCAGAATTAGTGTGGCCTGGGGCGGATGCCAGGAAAAAGGGTGGAAAAAGCTGCCCCTTATTTATTTATTTTAACAGAACAAGGCAAAACAGTTTGCTGCTAAAAATAAACATTAAACCTTGCAGAACCTCCCCCCGCCAAAACCCCACTGCTTCCCCCCCTCACTCCCTCCTCCGCCTCCTCTCCCTCCAACATTGTAAGTAGCACAAAAGATCACATTACAAATGCCAGCTGTGTCTCTTTTGGAAGGTGGCCTCCATCTCGGAGGTAGTATATGTTCCTCACGGCCTAAGTGGTTGCTATGGTAAATATGCTTTTTATTGAATAGCAGAGTGAAACAGCTTTTAAAGAGACCCATAAGAACCCCATAAATGGTCAAAATACAAGGCAGATCAACCTCAGCCTCCCTGGAAACAGGTTTCTCTTTATTTTCCAAAATGATTGTGATTTTTGAACCTTTTTTTGTGTGTGTGGATTTGTGTTGTCCACTCATCTCCATCTCACCCAGACCTGGGTAGGAGGGCTGGAGAGGGATGGGAGAGCTGTGACGCCAACCAGCCACCTGGCACTATGAGCTGCTTTGGCTTTTAAAGCCAAGCACCCACACTCCTGTGTGGCAGAAGGCTTCAGGGACAGCGGATGCTCAGCACTGGGCAGTGCAGGTGGTCCCCTGCAAAGCTACCCACCAAACTCAGCCTGCCCTCCCAGGCTGCAACCAGCCAGGAGAAACCTCCCTCACCATCGCCTGCTATAAGCCTAACACCACTCCACTGCACCAGCCCCAGCGCCCCGCGAACACTGCCGTCCCCTCCGCCGGTCCTCCAGCACAGCAGTAAAAAAGAAGTAAAATAAGGAAGTTGCTTTGGTTCATCTCTTCCTAAGAATAAGATGACAACAGGTTTTGATGGCTGTAGATTTCTAAATAACCAGCCAAACACCTTTTCTCTGATCTCTTCCTCTAGTGACTACCCAAGTGGATGGGAAGGAAAAGCAAACTCATTCTGAAAAAGTGAAGCAACCAGCGCTAGATATCAACTAGGCAAATACTGGTCTTGTTCCCATCGCTCTCTGCCACACTGAGGGATGGTTTAGAAGCTGTGGACTCTAAAAGATAGGAAACCTTTTTTCTTTCTAAATAAAGAACTAAGACACTCATAGCAAAGGGCTGACACTTCTCACATTAAAGAGACAACAATGGAAGAAGCAGCTCCTCAGAAATGTTTAGTATGATTTGAGATTTCTAAAAAAGCAAACGTGTGCCTTGGATGATCTACCAGCTACATCAGCTGTAGACTGTATAGCAAAAGATAAAGAACAATCAATGTTTCTTTTCCTGGGATTCACCATATCATCCAATGGTTATAAAAAAAAAAAAATAAATAAATAAATAAAAGCCCAAACATGTAAAACTTGATGATAAAATATTTCAGAAAAAATATTCTAACACACTACATGCCATCTTCTCCAGAGGTAAATTTCCCAGAAGAATGCTCAGAGCTAAGATGCTCCTTAACAATAGATGGCACTAATACTGGCTATGGTGAGGATGGGCCAACGCATACCACCCCTCTTGCATAACACCATATAAACAAACAGTTTCCTTTTAGACCTCCAGGGATGTTATTTTAGAAAGTAAAATAAAACCCCAAACCCCTCTCGTGCAAATTTGTGTTGAGCATTTCAAATTCAACTTTTTTTTTTACAATAGCAGCAAGAAAATTTAACTGAGAACTGAACATTTAAGTGAGAAATTAATAAATAAAGCTATTTTAAGCAATGCTACTCATTGTAAAGAGAGTTTTATATTTTGCAGGTAAGTAGTAAACATTTGATAACACTTTTTATACTAAATGAGAATTCATCACAACACAAAGGGACATGTGCTCTGTTGAGCTTGCCTCGGTTGAGCCTTCACCCAGGCAAAAAAATGCTGACCAATTCTCAAATTTTCATTCAAGATTTTGCAGCAGGAAAAGATTTTTTTAGTAAAGGCCATAGAAACACCTTGGGTTGTTTTTTTTTTTTTTTAATGCTTTCCAAAAGTATCTCTTCATCCTCTTCAGTTCAACATCGTCAGATGTGTAAACCAGCCTGATTGGACTTCACTGCCACTATGTAATTCTGCAGCATGTAAATTTAGAGCATTTTCAACTCTCTGCTCTCCTACAAGGCACGTGAATAATAATTTCATAAACAGCCCAGCAATAGCAAATGTATTCCCTCTTTTTACCATGGGCTCGTTAAGAGTTTTTGTTTGTTTTGAAGTATTTCTCTTTTGGTTTGTGTAAAAGAAAACTGATGACAACCAATGCTATTCATGTCAAATGCCTTTTTTTTTTTTTTTAAACAAAGGAAGAACATCTTTCTGCGTTTACTTACAACAATGTGTGCTGGAGATGGAGACCTAGCATCCTTGAGGGCTTGTCTACTCTGAAGGCTCCCTGCCTGAACATCAAGCAGTGGCCATTTCATCTGCAGATACTGGATGGAGGAAACAAAAATGGGGAAAGAAAAATGAGTTCAGAAAAGAAAGGCAAAAAAAATAACAAATCTTAGGTAACATGGGTAAAAAGATAAAACTTATGCAAAGAACTAAAACAAAAATTAAGACGACTGCATGTTTGTGGAGACAAAATCTGTGCAGAACACTAACAATTTCATACCACCACATTACAGTTCAGGAATAAGAAAATAAATCAGATTGCAAAGGCAGTATTACATTGATTTTACTAATCATAGCAAATCTAGAAGAATAAAAGCCACAGAGAAACAAATACCAAAACCATGGAGAGGGTGGGACAAGGCAGGGGAAGGTGGATTATCAGTCTCAGGAGAGGGAAAACACATATTCTGGGTTAAGAAGATGATCTCATTATTTAATGGGTCATCTGTCAGCCTTCCTTCAATGAACGCACCATGTCAACTCCTCCAGCTTCCCAGCACTGTATGAGCCCTAAAGGCAGAGGTCTACCCCAAAAAGACCCAACACTGCTGGGTCTTGGCACCTATTTTCTCTACTTTTCACCATTTCTGGAAGTCACCATGGATTATTTTCTTGCTGCTCATCTTCTGTCGGACAGCCCTTAAGGGACTTGCACAGTGTAACTTATTCAATTACAAGGCCAAACTTAATAAGCTCTCCCGTTGATGATATCCAAGACAGAGTACAGCCTGGTACACTCAGGCCCAGCTATGCCGGCCAGGCACTCAGGGATAGCCCCAACTCCTTTATGTCACTGTCATCGGCGGATAGCTGAATACACACAGGCAGCAAGTCTGCAGCATAAGGGGGTGTTGATTCAAAAGCAAAAAAAAGCTTAACTATGCTTCAAGAAGGAGCAGAACATTCCCACGGATTTACCCAGCATCAAATACCGACTAAAACTTCTGCTCTCAGGCATGCATGTCCTCTTGCTAAACTCACTGGACAAGCCATTGCACCCCAGCCAGATAGCACAGCGGAGCTCAAGGCTTCTACCAAACAGGTGAAGTCTCAAGCTGATACCCAGATTGCTGCATCAGAAGTGCTCAATCCTGACCAAGAGCAGCCCCACAGAGAAATTAGTTAGCCCAAACAGACTTCTGCGCAGTATATCTAAATATAATTTCAGCCCAAGCTTTTCTCTCTGCGTGGTGCTGCACTGTGCCAATTAGGCATACTGGTCAATAAGTGATCTCTAAAAGCCCTGTATCGTGCTGGAAGAAATGCGTACTGCAACATACCTTCAGCCCCCTCCCAGAACTAAGAAAAGCAGCTGTAGGCATAGATCAGGCCACTGCAGAAGATCCTATTTACCACTAGACTCTGGTTGAGTCTAACAGATCTATTCCTAGAAAATATCTAGAGAAATAGTTATGTTTACCCATTCCTTTTTTTCTTTTTTTTTAAAGTGAGACTAATCTTGAAGGAGAGCCACACACAAACAACCCCCACCACCCCAGGCAAACAACGGAAGCTGTCTCTAAATCTCCATGAAGGAAGGAAGGAGATCTGGTTCCATGCTTTCAGCACATCACTATCACATTTGCTCACGTATGCAAAACATTTGTTAGCATGCAAGGCCTGTTTGCTGCAAGACCCTGGGCACAGAGGTGACCAAAAGCAGGAGTCAGCAGGAGGATGCATTACCAATTCCCATCACTTGGAGGGCCTGAGATTTCTGAGCTACTGGAATGCAAATAAACAAACCCATACTCTGGATTTGTGCCCCATACAAGTTCCTCAAGTTCCAAGAAGTCTTGTTTTTATTCATCTTCACATTTGGGATTTGTGCAATGTGGACCAGAATGTTTCAGCACTTCTTAAAAACAAGAAATAAGCTCCAAACAAACCAGAACTAGTCTACCATAAGTGTCATTTCTAACTCTTACAACTTGATTGTAAGCCTTCAGATATTTGATCACTTGTATCAAATCCCTGATCTTCAATATAGGTGACCACAACACAGATGTTAAAGTTGAGATGATGTTAAAGTAACTTTCTAACCCTCCATGGTTTCACAAAAGTGCTTAAAAATGCAACCCAAGTGCACAGAAGATGGACCCAAAACCTAAGCTGACTGAGACCTTAACTTGAGGAGAAATCTGATATACTTCAGATTTGCAGATGGCACTATTAAACAAGTCAAATGCTACATTTTTAGAAGCCCGTCAGTTGTCTTAGACAGTGATCGTAACACCACCACATAAAGGGGCGTATGAATTTGCAGAAAGGGTCCTGATGGGTCACAGCTACTACCGGCTTCCTCAGGTTTTCCAGCCAGCTAGTGAAGTGTTTTTCCCTTCTTCCAAGGGAAACATCCTCACAGGATGTGTGCCTCACGGTACACGACTCTGTTTCAAACTCCACAACCATTTTGGAGAGTGAGAAGTTACTGCTACCGCAGCTAAAGCACTTACAAGGACCTGCCAGCTCAACTGGTGATGTTTCAGGAAATGGCCACTAAGCCATTACCCACCAAAATAAACCAACTGCCCTCATTTTTCCATGACCACTCCATGGTCATGAGCAACCCTGGAATATTCCTACAACCATGACAACCCATGAAGGAGCTCAGGTCAGCAGCTGTCCTAAAACACCGGCCAAGAAACACGTGGGCTTCTCTGAGACTGCTCCAAGGGCAGACTGAGGCACTGACACAGCAGCATGAGCAAGCCCATATCAGACCCTGTCCAGTCATTAATTATTCCAGGGATTAGAAAGCCTTCAGGACTGTCAGTTCTGCTGGGTTTTACTAGCAATAAATTCCCTTAGAAGAAACAGAGCAAGAAGGTATGGTTGCTCCAGCTCCACCTTGATCTCACGAGTGCCTGCACTTCCAGCATGGGTGCTCCCACACCAGGCTGACCAGCCTAAGTGCAAGACGGAAGTTTCAGAAGATCTTACTGCTACTTTGCTTTTCTGCTTTTAAAACCCTTCATTTAGAGTCTCAGTAAAATCCTCCTCCTACTCACCCTTGCCAAAGAGCATCTAAGAAATCTTACAGTGTGAAGGCTAAAACGCAGCCAAAGTGGCTTCTCTTGGACATGCACGCGGAGCCCAGCAGGAATGGTCCAAACGCCGGGGGCTCAGTTTTGCATGCAAGCACACACACAGACAGCTTCCATTTCCACCAGTAGGTAATACACCAGTGGGGGGAAAAATTAAACAGTCCCCACAGAAAGCAGTAACGCGCAAGGGTGAATAAAGCAACTTCCACAAGTCCTACCAAGTGGCCAGGATCCAGAGCAGCATCCCGGCCCTGCCAAGGGCAAGATGTTCTGTCCGTCAGATAAACAGAGAGGGCCAGAGCCCACAGCCAACGCTTGCGTCAAACTAACTAACCCACAGCTTCAATGGCGGGATGTTTGCAAAAGAAAAAAAGTCCAATGTGCTGGCTTCAAAACGCCAGCCCGTTGATAAAGTATGAAATATTAGCATTGTTTAAGGTGACGAGCCTGACTCAAGGCCTCCTCATCCAAGAATTGTCATGCCTGTAACACAATATTGATGTGGTGGCTTATAATTCTTACTTTACATAAAAGCTTCATTGTGTGCCAAATTCAATCTCCACAGGCTACCTGAGCCACAGATTTTTACGAGTCTACATTTCAGCGCTGCGAGTCTACAATACACATAATTTTCAATTATGTTAGGGCAGAACAGGATCACTGCCTATATAACATTACTGGTTGGAGGAAATGAGACTCAGCCCTACTGCCGAGAGAGCTAACTGGATCCAGATGGCGGGCCGAGCGAGGCAGCCGTCCGAGGAGCGATGTCGCAGCAGCCGCCCCTCCGCAGCTCTCTCCTTCACCATGGAGGGAGAGGCCAAGCCATCGCCCGGGCTGGGAGGGAAGGATGCTTGGGCAGGGGGGGAGTCACATCACGGCGTGGGGAGGGCAAAAGAAGAGAGGGGAGAGGCGTGATTGCTTTCGCAGGTTTACTGCTGCTGCCCTACACTGCGATATTCTTATTAAAAAGGAGAAAAATTAAGTCCTGTTACAGCGGAGAGGTAAATCCTTTCCTTCCTCAAGCAACTAAATAGCAGGAAATCCTCTTCTCTTGGCCCTAAATGCAGATTTGAGCCAGACGGTTCCTCTGATTTGCAAGGAGTCCACAAAAATCTGAAGCTAACTTTCCCAGCCTTCTGACACTGCTTTTACATTCCTGCACTGGGGGGGAAGGGTAGGAGGGAGGCAAGTTCCCACCATCCTGCTCCTGCAAATGCTGGACACACGCTCACTCCTCTCCTGCTTCTGTGTCTCAGTGTGGAAATTAGGACTTGCCTGTACAAACATTGAACTTTTCAACAAATTAACTCTAACAAATCTGTACAAATTATTTCAGAGCAAAACTGTTGAAATGGGCTCTGCTGGCCTGCTTTTAACATTTTTTTAAATAATGTCATCTTGGCGTAAGTATTTTATTCCCCATTTAACAATATGATCTGATGGGGATCATTAGCATGTGTGTGTGTTGGGTTTTTTTTTTAAAAAAAAAAAGAAGAAAAAAAGTTTTATGGCAAGTCTCAGAGAGCTTAAGCAAAATAATTGTTAAGCTCCAGGCCTCCGCACAAAAATTAAAACACGTATGGGGCGAGCGTACTTGAGAGAAACCAAAGCTTTTAAAAAGGCTGTTAAATTGTCAGCACAAGGGAAAAGGCAAATGATTTGAACAGCCCAGTTTTTTTTCTGTAGGAGGGAAACAAAAAAAAAAAAAAAAAAACAAACAAAAAACCCCACACCAACCACCCTACCTTCTACTCCTATGAGCATCACGTCCACACCTTCCATTTGCAACCAGAAGGTCCTGCAAAGCAGGGACCCACCAAGAACAGCTCTGCATGCCTACCCACCCCCTGGCCCCAATACCACCCAAAGTAGCTGCCTTCCTGGGCACCGGCAGGGCAAACAAACGTCTCTCCCAAGATTTCACAGCAGAGTTGGTCAAAAGCAGTGTCACGGTTTAACCCCAGCTAGCAACTAAGCACCACACAGCCGCTCACTTACTACTAGGAAGACAATTAACTCTACCCCAGCTGGAACCAGGACATCCAAGACTAGAGGAGTTTGGTGTAAACTCTTACTCAGGGCCAGCAGCCACCCCCAATGCTGGGTCCAGGCTCACAGCGGCACAGCCGCAATGGAAGGGATGGCATAGAGCTCGCAGGTGTTTCCTGCGCTGATCTCCAACCTGGAGCTGCTCCCTTGTCAGGCTATTGTTTTCACTGCTGGAATGCCCTACGAGTGACGTCCCATAGCATATAAATACATAAACGCAATTAAAAAAGAAAAAAAAAAAGCTGCATTTTTAAACGGAGGGAAAGCTGCACAACACTTTCCAGCTCAGGTTTCCTGCAGCTGGTGCTTATTAGCTCCCAGGAACTGGAACAAGCAGGAGCAGGGCTCCTGGAGTCAGCTTGATGCCACAGGTCTCCAATAACTCGCCTAACCATGGGACCACATCTCCACCTTCAGAGTCTGCAGTTTCTCCTGGATCTCAATATGCCATGCAAGCAGAAATATTCCTGATCCTAGTTTTGCTGTTAGTCTCTCCCTTGGGCAGCACTGCAGAATCTCATGGAAGTACACACCTGGACACTGACTTTGAAGCTCAGGAGTTTCTCCAATATTTAGTTGGCAACTCTTCTGGGAGGGGACATCTAGGCAAATTTAAACTGGAGATAAACCAGTAATAACACAGCAGAGTGCAGTGCTGAGGGGAGCACTGAGATTTATCGGGAAGGAGATAGGAATGAAGACGGAGCTTAATGAGACCGTAATTGCTCTCTGTGGACAAGAAAAATAGTTGCAAGAGGATACTCATTTTGGTACCTACAAATAAAGGTCTGCAACTTACTAATGTCCCCACTTAAGTCAGAAGGCAAAGCCTCTAAGGATTTAAAAGTATACAATCAGCTTCTGCTCCATCCTTTAATTTACTTCAACCCCTTATTTTTGGTCTTCAGTTATCATCTTGTTTGTAGAGTTGTGTAGAGTGACAGCAAAACCTGAAGGATTTGTTTTAAATAACTGAAGGAGATTGCTGAAGTAACTTTAAAAGGGCCTCCTATTTCTTTTGAGATCTGCAATGTCTGGAATTTTTTGTATGAGAAGTAATAGACACCACCCACAATGTTCAGCCGTTCTACAGAATATGTAATGCACCACGATGAGGCACAGGGGAGCTGCTCAAAATGAGAGCAACGAGGCTCATTTCAATGAGACCAATCCTTTCCACACAAAAGATTTCCCCACAGCATTCAAGAAATGAAAGCATGAAATTGTAAAACACGGAAGTATTTATCACATATCTCCTTTTTTTTTTTAAACTAATACCACATTCTAAACTCTTGCAACACTGCAAAACTAAATTATTAAAATATATATATATAAATAGGAGAAAAGTGGCACAAAAAACAGAACTCATAAGTGTTGTATACCTGCACAAGCATATGCACATAGGTTGTTAACTCCTCTTCCCAATTTAAAATGCCACTTATTCACCAGCACTGGTATCGGCCAAACCATCTTGTGATATATTCCTGAAAAAGACACTTCTAGTGCATTGAACATCTCCATTATTGAGAACTCAAATGACCTTGTCTCCTTCTCTTCCAGTCCCTGAAGAGTCCCTGCAATGGGGGCCTTGAGTTGCCCTTTTTAATATTTTGCCTGTGCCTTTGTCACATTGCTGAAGTGCTGCTAGGGCATAGAGAAGGAGAAGGGCAGAGTCCTCCACATCCTTAGAGTTACAGAAATGTGCTAGTGATTAAACAGTTCGAGATAATCTCAAAGCAGGGATGCCTGAAAGCAGAAATCCTGTGATCTGGAAGGGCCTCACTGAAGCCATAGAGCAATCTAAGGTGATGGGCAAAGAGGATACCTGTTTTGGGGTGGAACAAGGCACAAAGAAATAGTTTGAGCCCCACGGGCACCTCAAAAACTCCAGTTCCCCCTTGGGTGAGCAGTCAGACTGAATGGAGGTGGAGGAACATCCCACACACACCAGACCAGTTGCTTTCTCCTAACCTATTCGCCAGGCTCCGTGGCCTTACAGCGCCCACAGCTCTTCTCCTGCATCCCGGAGAAGACGCAATACAACAGCTGCATCCCGCTACTACTGCTGCACGTCACCTCTACTTACACCATTTTTCTATACACAGCAATAAGGGCACAGGGGAGACTGTGGTGGGAGAGAGCTAAAGAGAATAACCAGAAGCTTCCTTAAAAATTATTGCCTATGAAAGTTCAAGCAAATCCAGATAATTCTTTGCTCATTCTGACATGGATGAAAGGCATTCTTGCCATCAGTTTTACTGAAGTAAAACAGGTTTTTTGCTTCTAATGAATGCAAGTTTGGTAGACTACAGTTGAGTTCTAGGATACTGATACTGAGCATGAAGAAGCTAAGTAAAAGCTGATCAGCTACTGCAGAAATTAAAAATCATTTTTTTAGCTTTACAAGAGGAAGAGTGTTCATGTGACAAAGTACAGCATTACTTTCTGCAGTTCACGTGGTATCTCAGCAAAACAACTGCAGGCAGTGTTTCTCGATCCTGGGTGGAGCTTGGGAAAGCACCATTACTTTTTTCACATTTAATTTGAAAGCCTCCACAGCCCTCACTGCACAAATCAGCAGGCTGGCTAAGTACTATTTGGATGTCTACAAAGTACTGTTCCAAAAGACAGGCACAAATAAAAGCATAATTTCAGTTGATGAACAAGAACAAACTTTATCTACTTACTTTAAGCTAGCAAAGAACCCAACTTCTTCATCTTCAAACTACTTTGCCCAGATTTTCTCTGCAACCTGTTCTGCTCCACTCAAGCATAGAGTTTCCATTAGAGAAAGAATGGGACAGTCATGAAATCTCAACAAAGTCTTTCTGTAGATATGGCTTTTTTAGACTCAGTAAAGCTAAACCAGCCTCTAAGACTCACTGAACAATTTGATGTACAGACCCACATTTAATTTCTCTTCCTGGCAATTTCCCAGAGAGTGAGAGAACAATTGGTAACTAGTGTTTGCATGAAGTCCAAGAATGCATTTTATGGTCTATAAAATATAATTCCTTTCCTCCCCATTAAATAAAGACAGTAAAAATATCTGACAGCACGTTAGAGACAGAGATCACGGCACTGAACTACCTCCATTGTAACAGAAGGGCTGCTCCAGGGGAACCTTGCCTCCCTTAAAACTTTCCAACTCTGTTAAGAGCATAACTCCATTTGTAAAGAAGGTACTACAACTTTAAGCTTTGCAAGTAACTTTTTTTTTTTTTTTAAGGAAAAACAAAACAAAACAAAACAAAAACAACAGAGCTCATAGCCAGCCAGCCTGGTTCTGATTTAATACTGCAGAATGCATCTGCTCTGTCCTGCTCCCTTCTCACCCTACCGCATGGATCCATGGCACAGGACAGCACGGCAGTGTGAGGAGTAAAAGGGGCTCTCCAAAACTCACCCCCACCTTCCCCTCACTTCCATCACTCAGAATCTGTAGCAGGAGCTGCATGTTTCCTAAGTATGGGAAGCATTAATCAGACTCCTTCTGTACCCTGGTGATAATGTCCATCAGGAAGGTCTTCTCTACATGGCCAGAATGTAAAATGGCTGCTGAACGGATACCATTTTCCACTGCACATACGTGAAGAAAAAAAAAAAACCACAAAAAAAGATGGGCAGAGGCCTACCTTTGTGCACCCCTGTCCTGGATCAGTCCTACCTGCCTTCGTCATTTGTTACTGTCATCAGAGATTGGCAGTTACCCAGTCTGTTCTCTCAAGTGTTTCCTATTCGGGGGAGTGGAAAAAAAGTCTGATTTGGTTTCTCATGGTGCGGAGGCACAGAGGAAGAGAAGGGCCGGGGCTGGCTGTGGCAGCAGGGTGGTTGTGCAGCAGCGGCCCTCAGCAAGGCAGCACTATGCTCCGCTTCCACCAGCCTAAATACAAGCGAGCCGTTTGTCACACAGTTTCTGTGAGGAGCTGCATGGCTTCAGAAACCTCAGTTTACAAAATCTGAGCCAGAAGGGAGTTGGTTGATCAAGCGCTTGGCACCTCCAGCTGTCAGAAGCCCGCAGGCGTGCAGCAAGGGCGAGGTGGGAGAAGGATGCCCCATGAGGCACATCCCCTCCGAAGGGGCCTCCCAGACTATCTGGGTTGGGGTGATTTTTTTTCACTCTTTGATCCAAATTCTCATCTCGGGTTCTGTGAAGTACCTGCGAATGAGAGGCACAGGTGGGTGGGATGCTGGCATAAAGGTGCTACAGGAGAATTCAGCTGTTCGCTTGTTATTGTAATGTCGCCTAATGGGGCTTTACTGAGAAAGTCATATTTTCTCCCACTGTTGGGTAAGTGAAACTCATGACTCGAATCACTACCACAAAAATTCCTGTCGATGTAGCAATTCTGGGTGAACTGCCGGGAGCCACTCTCTAGTAAACCCAGCAAATTTCATACCGAATTTCCTGTCACCTCCCTTGTGGTTTCCATGTGCGATTGGGTCTTCAATGCAACAAGGGGTTACTGCAGAATAGATGTCTCCAAAGGTTTCAGGCCCTCATGAAAACCAAGAACTTGCAAAATTCTCTTTCCCCAAGGTTGGTAACTTTTGTCTGTCTGTCTATTTTTTTTTTCCCCCCAAACAAACCCAGAAAGTTAACTTAAAAATGTAACCTAAAGGCAACCTCAGGAAAAAGTCCCGGAGATAACACTGAAACCAGCAATATTCTGACCTCCTAGGAGAAGCTGGGAAGGTTGCTGTTGAGGTTATTTTGTTTTTCAGAAAGCCTGCCTTGGAAAAGAAAGAGGGGAAAAAACAACAACAACAAAACCATTTTCCACTGCATCGTATCCTGGTCCACATTCCTCACCGTAATCTTTTAGCTCAGATGCGTGGAGATGTCTTTGAAAGATGTAAAAGAGGTCGAGAGTCCCCTCAGCTAATTGTGCTGGCTGAGAACCCAAACTTGTGGGCTGGGGTAGGATTTGTGTCAGACTGACCTTCTGTGAGACCAGCTACTCCTCTGAATAAAACCTCTTTCTGCCTCCGCCAGAATCCTCCTGCCACTCAAGTATCATCTTGCTGTAACAAATTACTCCTAACCCAGGATTATGGCTCTTTCCAAATCCCTCCTAGAGAGCCGGGAAACAAACGTTCCCTCCCAGGATTTGGCACCAGTTGTTTCCCCTATCAATAATCCTCCTATTTGCTTCTCCGGCGGCGTTAGTCCATGGGGCCGGCAAGACCGCTTGCACCCATTTTCCTTCCAAACGCAAGCTGGATGTCTCAACTGTCCATCAGGAGAGGAAAAGATGAAGGCCTGCCTTCAGATACCCACGAAAAAGACACCCCATCTGGCCAGAGGCAAAGCTGACTCCCGGTTAAGTAGAAAGAATTATATTTAGGCAGAGGACTAAGTGAATCATTTGGGATGAAAGCAAAAGCAAACAAATGAAACATTCGCTAAATCTGTGCTGTCACCTCTTGTTCCTGGGCAGCCACCCCATGTATTTATTTTCTGGTTTCCTCCAGCACCACCAAAACAATGCAATATGCATTTATGGTATTTAAATGAAGTATTTTAAAAATATTCTTAGTTGAATCATCAGCCACACAAACTCTTCCTCAAGAACAAATAAAATGTTGGGTTTTTTTCTTAAAGGAGATGCAGATAGACAAGATGCGAAAGCAAATACAGTCCAGAATTGAGACCACTGTGAATTATTTTTCCTGATTAAAAAGGCACTGCAATGAAAATAAGTCCCATTCCTGTAAAATTCAAATAAAGGTATGGCATTTGAAAGGCATTTTGAATTTTCAGGTAAGAGTAGGTTATGCATTAAGTTTAAGTGACTTCTGTTGAATTAACGTATTTTACGGACAAAGATGTACAAAACATACTACTAGAAGTTTTGGATAAACGTTCTTTTTGTTTATTTAGAGAGAGAAATTTTCTTAAGTCAAAACAACTATACTGGCCCATCCACTCCCTGAGCTGAAGCGACTAGAAACAGAAGTTAAACAGCATGATGCACTAACACAAAACAATCCTTTTTGTTTTAATGAACGGGGGGGGGAGGGGGGGGGAATAACCTCACTTTTTTTTTTTTAAACAGCAAATCAAAATCTTACACTGTTCCATGTATCTATAGGAGAAAGAAAAACCAGATTTTCTTCTGCACAAGGAAAAATGCAACATGCATCAGCCTGCATTTTTCCTCTGAAAGGGTGGGGGGAAGAGAGGCAGGAGAAAAAAAAAAAATCATAATTTAAAAAAATCACTGTAGAAATGCTGGCTGAGAGAGGGCCTCTGTCCCAGGGAGAAGGGTATCAGCAGCTCTGCAACAGCTTATGTCCTGGAGGGACTCTGCCCCATGCGCCAAATTCTTGTGGTTGTGGAAGAGGTTTGTTTTGGAGAGGTGAGGGTTGCTTTGCTGCTGCAATCCAGCAGTGAACACCTAACTCGTGGCCCCAGGGAGCAGAGCCTGCGCTCCTGCAGACACAACGCCCGCGCTCCCCAGATTTCCATTTGTCACACTTTCATGCCGCAGCCCCAAAGTTAAAACAAAGGAGTCATCAGAGCAGCCCTGACCGTATAAATCTGTAAATAGCCGAAAATGTTGCTCTTGTTGCTAAATATAGTGCAGGCATTTTGAACTGGCTGGCCCGCAAGGCAACTTTTTTATTTATTTATTTAAAGGACCGCGGTTTGGGAACACCGAGTGTTTTTTAAGCCCGTTCATGTATATTATGTTCCCTCCCTCTTGGTATGAATATGCAGGGAAAAAAATTAAAGGAACTTAGTAGGTACTAGAAAAACAGCTTCCACTTAAAAGAGCCACAAAGCAGAGCAGAAGGACATAGCTGTCTCTGTAACAGGAGCGAAATCTCCTCTGAGGATGGTAAATCAGGTTCACACAGAGTTAACTGCAGAATAGCGCCAACCCCACCACTCTGATACAACTAGCAAAGGCCTTGCCCTCCATGGGAGTTCTCCCCAGGATCGGGCACACCCCTGCTCAGCCACTGGGAAGGAGGGATGCAGAGGCCAGGGCAGCCCAGGAGGAGCAGGGACCCCCGGCAGCCCCCCTCGGCCGAGGAACGCCAGCAGAACGCTGCGCTCCCGCAGAAAGCCAAACCAGGGATGCGCAGCAGTTTGCCCTCCCGAAGCCGGCACAGGGCAGCCTATTTACCTCGAAATCCTGGGAGTTCGGCACCACTTCGCAGGAGGGCGAGAGCTGGAGGTGCGACAAGCCCGTGCAAGAGAGGAGAGGGCAGGAATCCCCCGGGAAAAGACTCCAGGGAGATGACAGCCCAGCCCTGGACCACCCAGGAGCCAGCCTGTAAAAAGAGCACTCACCTAGAGGATGCTCTCCGAAAGCCAAGGGCCCAACCCCGGCGCTGGGGCAGCGGTGCGGACCCCGAGGGGACACGGTGGTCCCCGAAGAGGCTCGAAGCGACGACGGGGGCACATGCCGGCCCCCCACGGACAAACTGGCGGCACCGGAGCTTTCACATGCCTGTGCTAAGTGCCCTGGACCCGCAAGGGTCAAATGAATATTTTAGGTTTTAGCCTTACCTGCAACTAATAAAAAAAGGAAAAAAAACAACAGTAGCTATTCGAGGTTTGTTACAGCTGTCAAAAAAAAAAAAAAAAAAAAAAAGAGAGAGAAAAAAGGCTTTTTCTTTGCCGGGGGGGGGGGTGGAAGGGGCTGCATCGACAGCACCACAA
>JANZLQ010000100.1:32430090-32445858 GCA_026212715.1 Elanus axillaris | reverse complement strand
TAACTTTGTGCAATAAAAGTTAATAAAACCGCAGGGGGGGGGGTAAGAAGAAGCAACACACCTGTATTATTTGTGTTTTCCACATCTAAATGAAACTCCCACTGTGAGGAAGTGTCTAACAGCAGATTCTGTTTTAGAAAAAAAACTACAGAGGCTCAGGTCAGGCTCTCATAAAACATCCGGCAATTAACTCTTTCCATAAAGTTCATTTGGCAAAAGAACCATCTATCCTGCTTTCTCCCAGTACAGCTTTCTGCTTCAGCCTCTGCATCAGGTGTTAATCTGAAAGCATTTTAGGTACTGTCTGGTTTACAGAGCCATGATAAATTAAGCAGTGCCCAGTTGCAGAAATGAAATTAATACAGGAATCCATTCAAAGTATACTGACGTTAATGTAAGGGGACCCTGCAGATAATCCAAAATTTCCCAATCCCTTATGTTTTTCCACCCATGCAACAGAATTTAAATCCCCATCCCCAAGACCGCTCATTTAGCAGAGCATCCTCACTGCAGCCTCACCAAGCCCTGCACCATTGCTCTTCACTCAGATGTGGGTCCGAGGAGTTAACTGTTCTGCTCTTGATCAGTAATCCTAAACAAACCTGTACCTTGTTGGTACCAGACTGTTTTATGCCATCTTTTCTCAGGGTCTCTCTTCTGTTGCATTTAAAGTATTTTTCTTACCTTCCAGAGCCCCACCATGTCTGAACCTCTCTGGGCAAACACAAGCTCAGGTTCAGAAGCCTTGTGGTGGGTGAAACACTGGGCAATGCTCACCATCGTCATCACTACCGACAGCAGTGAGAAACAGGGGCAGAAAAGCAGCCTAAGGCATTGTATATCTTCTTTATATAGGAAAATATTTTCCCTTGTGAAAGAGATGTCAATCTACTGAGAAACATATAGATTTCATAAAGGGAAAAGGAAGGGATGCCAATCTCAAAAATCAAACAGATATTCTCCACATCCCTTATTACAGACGTGAGGTCATTTCCACTTCAGTTCTGCTCAGGTGGGATTTCTCATACATTTCACATGCAAAAATCCTAGTGAAAGCAGGACTTAGGAAGAGACAAGAAAAAACACACCATATCCTTGGCAGCTTAAGATCACCTTCGCTAACACCCACTAAATATTCTCGGCAAACCTGCCCCATAGCCTCTCATGAAGAGGCAAATCCTTCCCTACCATTTCCCAAGCAGACATCTACAGCCCCGGTGCAACACAGCACAGGCCTTTTATCCTGCTCCCCCACAGTATACAGCAGGTCTTAACATAGGTGGCAGAAACACTGTTTGTTTATTGTTATAACTTGTGCATATATTTACAGAAGACAAACTAAACTTAAGACTATTATCAGGGGATAAATCAATTGGCAGCAGACACTTTGGAAAGCAACATAAAAGTTAGTTCTTCTGGAGTAAAAAATTGAGAAAGAAAAAGCTTTCTTTGCACTGTGACTCTGCCTCATCAGCTTCAAGCCCATTTCCCCAAATCACATGGTTGCCCACAACTACTGTCAACTGGTTTCATTTCAATTCTGATTTGATTCTATGATTTTAGTTTCTCTTTTCCAATAACAGCCAAAATTACTGGCAGAAGCAATGGCATTGATAAAATCACCCCCCCTCCCCCCAAAATCCAGCCTAATTTACTCCAATGACTGCATTTTGACAGGGATCTCACATTTATTTAACACCATTCAGGCAGATGGTGAATGCCAAGGTGATTTACAAATAGTGCTAATAGATGCAAACATACGTGGCCAGGAACCATCAGATACACCATCCAGACACAGATAAGGCACATAAATATACAGGCAGCAAATATGCCAAAGCCATGCATCTTGAAAACACTTTCCTTAGCGATCTGACGGCTGTTACTGGCTCTCTGCAGCATCACAACTATACCCCCAAAGTGAAGAGCTATCCTATAAGCAAGTGACACCAAACCCAAGAAAGACCCATAATGCTGGTACCCAGGTTAAGAATACAGAAAAATATTTTGTTGAACCCTCTCTCAGGGTAGTCAATATCAAACCTAACAATGTAATTTAACTGGATCCAAGTGTCTCTTCTTTGCAGTATGAGATCACAAGCATTCGGGGCAAAAAAGGCTAACGATGGTGACTAATGTAAAGAAAGTCCCTCTCACATGCTTGAATCTAACCCAGTATGTAGAAATCAAAACCCACCAAATTTATCCAAATATAAACACACAGCACGTGGGCAGCTCTGCTGAATTTGGTAAAGAAACAACTCAGCTGTCATCCCCCCAACCAAACCCTACCCAGCACAAGTGCAGGGAAGAATTGGGGTACCTGATGATCAACCTTGGACTTGTACACTTGGAGTTATTAACAAGAAATGTGTGAGCAGACGGGATTTTGGAAATGCAGAGTATTTAACTGGCAAGCAAAAGCTTCCTCTTTGACCAAGGCATGGATTTAACTCAACTGTCAATGTCACCTGGGTTGCTGGAAGCTGGGAAAGACCAAGTTCTTCACCCAGCTGGGGAAAGCAGCCAGACCTGGCCAGGAAGACCAGCCAATCTGCCAAAGCCCTTCCTCCTCATCCTCTCAACATTTCCATATTCAAAAGACAGCTGTAGTAAAAGTTCATTGCCAGTCTTCCTCTTATGCTCATTTTTAATCTCACGATGAAAAGCCAGGCATGGAAGACTTGGAAGATACTTTTAACTTTAAAAAAAACTTATATATAGTACTTTGTTTTAATTTTTTTTTTTTACAGTGTTTCTTCCTGCACCATCTCCTCCTCCAGTCATGCTTCGATCCTGTCTTGCACCCATCCAGCAACTTGCCCTCCACAGCGCTCTCTGAGCAAAGATCTATTTAAAGACTATTCACGTGAGGAAAGCACGCTTAGCCCCATTTATATACAGGCAGGAGAGGGGAGACTGAGTTTGAGTGATTTGCTCCAAAAATGAAAACGGGAAATTTGTGGCAGAGCTAGAAATAGATCCCACATCACAGTTCGCCGTCACGTGCATGACCCCACGCCACCCCCAGCCTACCTCCTATGGTGGGGTGATGCTCTGCAGTGCTGCAAAGGCCACCCCATCGCCCCATGGGGCTTCAGACAGTAGCAAGAGTCCCAACAGCGGCCGGGCAGATCTGGGGACCCACCAGGGCAGGCAGCACACCAGCAGCGAGGGTGACATCCAGCAGCCACAGGACCACTGATGACAAACAAGCAGGGTCTCAAGTCTGCGTCCTGCAGAGGAGGCAGCACTGCAGCCATCCTGGGCACAGCAGGCTGTCCCTGCTCTAGCATGACTTCCCCACTACTTGCTATTCTGGGATATTGTCCTGCTTCTGAGGCTGGGAGAAAAATAGCCTCAAACACAGCAGCCTCATTCAGCACCGCTTCCCCTCTCCTCCTTGCTTGGGTCGTGAACGTAACAGGTCAGGTCACACAAAACGCTAATATTAGCGGATAACAGGGCCATTTTTAAACATCTAAATTAAACTAAATTTGCTAGGACAGGCAGGTCATTCACCCAAGTTACCCCTTGGTTTACTTCTTTTTTTTTAGCTATTGAAATGACCCACAGCAGTGTAGTCCCCAGTGTGAAGCCCAGCCAGCACAAAAAAGCGGGATGCTGGCAGGGAGGAGCAGGGAACATGACACCTTTTCGTGCACCATCTCACTCTCCATCCCAACCCACATTCTCTTCCCACCGTGTAACTGCCCGTCCTTCCCAGCGTTTTGAGGTGGGGATGTGGCGCCTTGGGTAAAGCTGCTTCACGGGGGCAGGAGGCAGCCGGGGGCTTGCCATGCCCGACACAACTCTCCCATACCCCGCATGGTGGGACCCCTGGGGATGGGGAGAGCCATGCTGGGGCAACAGAACCTTATTCAGAGAGGGGGTCACTCTAAAAATATTCTTCTGGATAAATCCTCCTGATTGACTGAGAAAACAAAAGGGAAGAAGCCAACAGTCAGCTGAAGCTATATTTGTCCATACACTTTGATAATGATGGGTGTAGGAAAATGAAAGCAGACAGAACTCCCAAGTCCACATTACCAGAGACTAGTTCATGGCGAAAGGACACACCTTTTCTGTGGGTGGCTTCATTCAACAGCAGCAAATGTAAGCCAGTCACAGCCCTCCTGTGCCTCTGATGTCACCCTACACTTGTAGTGACTTGGTGCTTTTTCAGGTCAACACAAAGAAGAGGGCATTAAACCGCTTACGCACAAGGCCAAGGTGTAAGCAAATGTTCCTATGAAGCATTTCAGGGGAGAGAAATGCAAACTTCTCTAATTTAGATCCCCTAAAATTAGGTGCATGGGATTTCTTACACCCTGCCCCTTGGTTCTATTTTCAACTACAACTAAACTTCCCTAGAACAGCTCAAGGGTGACAGAGCTTTTTTTTTTTTTTAAAAATAAGATTAATCATCTTCATTTAAAAATACTAACAGAGGTCACAGGGAGGAAAGGACTGAACTTGAGTTAAATGCAGTCAGCTTTCCCTCTTCCAAGACTTCAGAGCAGTTATGAAAAATACACTTTAAATGAGAAACAGATTCATTGCTGGAAAGTTGAAGAGAAGGTGGACGGTGCAGGGAGTAGGTTGTTTCAAACCTCCAAGGAAAACCCTCAGCAGAAAGCCAAGAGCTGTGGCTGCACAGCGGTGGGTTTCTGGCTGAGCAGCAGTCCCCAGAGCCAGCTCCTGGCGGAGCCAGGGACACGGTGGGGGGGGACACGGACACAACACGACCACCCCAGCCTACATCAGGGCCAAGACAGAGCAAGCCCCAGCTGTTTCGGCAGCCATCCCCCCCTGCTCCCCGAGATCCTACCCCAGGGGTACACGCACATAAGGGGAGCGGGGGGGAGGCTGCAGCCACTGCTGTCCTTGACAGCACAGCAGCAGAAAGAAGAGTCTCACCCTTTTTTTCTCCCTTCTCCTTAAGAGCTTGCAGCCTCACAAAGCCCTTAGTCACACTTGATTTTTCCAGTTCCTTTTGCACAAAATGCAGCATAGTAACAAAATAAAACGGGGATACGGAGAACAATGAGTTCAACAGATTAACGGACAGGCACAGCCATCTTCAGCTTTTATAGCCATCAGCCCTGAAGAGCACTCCCATCCCTGAAGCCTTTGAAATGAGCCTCAGCAGTCCTTGGACCTTGCAGGCAGCTGACAAACACGCACCTTCCTTTCTCAACTGAAGCCCAAAGATTCATCTTCTGGCCGTGCGCACGTCAATCTTATCATCGTTATTAAAGTTTTATTGGCACAACAATGCAAACTGCGAGCACAATGCATTAACCTTGTAAAAATAACTGAGAGAAGCCAGGTAATGGAAAGAGCAGAGGAAAGCTTTTCATCTCTCTTCCCCTGAAGATGGGGGGGGGGGCGGGGAGAAGCCTGCAGATCTCTCAGCAGTGCTGAGTCATCGCAAAAGGGATTTCCAGTCTCTCCCCTGACCCCTCAAAACCCACCCACAACTTCTTGGAGACACCTTGAAAGTACTGTCCTCCAACCCAACTCATCGGCCGAAATTCCTTCCCCTACAATACAACATGATTCTGTTCTACTATGGCATATTCAAAAAGAGGAAGGGAAAAAAAATATTACAATGTCCAGGAAAGTAGGAAAGGTTACACTCAGCAGACAAGGACTCCTATTTTCACCATAGCAACAAGCCTATTTATAATATGGTCTACCTGCATCAAAGAGCAGCCACAAGAAGCTAAATGCAAGTCTAGTGGTACATTCAAGCACTAAGATGAAGAAGCAGCTCACATAAGCATGTCAGTGAAACGCTTCCAATTACATTGCGTGCACAATTATTAGCATTTACTCTGAACCTCCTTTCTTGGGGGTTTTTCACCCAGGTAAGAGTAGCAGGGATGGGGGGTGGCATTACAAAAGGGCCAGGTGCAGGGGAGGCTCAAAATGAGGCAATCCCAGCAACCTGGCTTTTAAAAGGAGAGACTTCACCAAGAGGCATTATAGGAGGAGTTGCTAGCTAAGACAGGAGTGGGAAGGAAAGTCACTCACCAGCTGTTAGCTGGCTTTTAAACAGAGTGGAAAATACACATTGATAACCACTGTTGCAGTCCTCAGTTTGCCAACAGAGAGTAGATACAGTCTTCGCACCTCAAATATCTGCTAAACCTCCCCATATTTGAGAAAGAAAAATAACTAGCTACTGGAAATGATTATCAGACGAATAATCATATTCCCAGGAGTAATGCTCCAGTGGAAGAAGATACCTGCATCCATCTGAAGGAGTACAAAATACTCCAAGGACAGCCATAACTCATACAGGAGGACTCAGCCGGATCATCGCTCAATTCATCTAGTATCTAGTGATACAATAAGTGGCATCCTGACTGATCTGTCTCAGTATGATGAACGCTATTAAAAATAATAATAATATGCTAAACCAGACTAAGAATCCCATATTCAGTCTGCAAGCGCCTGTCTGCTGCTGCTTCTTTTTAAGTCCCTACATGGAAGAGCAGCTGCCCAAAGAACAACTGGCTTTTAAAAGAAGTGGAGGGAAGATCTTAAAAATACTCTTTATCTGAAAGAGGAGTGGCAGTCATTTCACTCATTCAGGTAGGAGACTGAGGAGAATTGCTTGGTGGCTGGGAAGTGGACTAGAACAAAAAGACTCAAACAGCCAGACTGTAGATAAAAGGAACTTAAGCCATTCATTTCCGGTATTTAAAATTTATATGGAAGCTTTTCTTAAGCAAGAACCCGGACAGGTCATAGCAGAGATTTGTCACACGGACCAGAAATAGGCATGGCCATCTCAGATGCTCCCATCACAAAGGTGTCCAACAAAATTACCACTAGTAGCTAGCATATGCGAAAGACCAATTTACAGCAGCTGAAAATTCAGCCATGTATTTCTAAGCCGTACTTACATGAAAAATAATGCAGATAAGAACAATGTGAGGGAGCTGAATTTGCAAGTGTGTTCAGAAATCTGCCAATTTAATAAGGAATTTGACCTTTTTTTTTTTTTAAACCTGAAGCAGGGCAGGGATAAAAATGAACAAGACATGGCCTTACTCAGTAACAAAAAAAGTTCAAGATAATCCCTGCTTGAAAGAGAATGCACCAAGTATTAAACAAACACTTTACTGTGCAAACCTCTCTCCTACGGAAGACAGCTGCAAGACACCCATTCTGTTTTGCAAAGTATTGCTTCATAACTCCTCACTTCCACTAGCCTCTCTCAGGCTTCCATGGAAGTCAGTGGGAGGTACCAGGGGACTGGGGGCAGGAGCGAGCTGGTATGCTGTAACGGGGTTTCTCCACTGGTGAAGCATGTCTAATGCTGCATGACACCAGACGGGCCAACAGAGCCACCCCTCCTTCCCAAAGGTCCAGCAAGCACAACAGGATTCAGAGAGACCAAGCTATGTGCCACTAAATGAACAACTTTACATTCAGTCCATGCAATGGAAGAAACGCAGAACTGAGGTGAGCAACTTCTGGCTGAAGCCTTGGCAGTGTATTTTTCTGATTTCTTTTATGCCATGCTCCTACCTTGACTGCATGTAGAAATCAGCACCTTAAAAATCAGTTCTGGAATTAATTAAACCAAACTCATATAAACTCTTGTGCAACTGCTAAAATCAGGCCATGTTTCCACGATGTTTATCACACGTCTGCAGTACCAGATCATCCAGCATCTATCCAGTTAGGGTGTGGGCACTCAATTATGTTCTTGTCAAATTAACAAGAGACCATGGTATGGAGTTTATGTCAGTGGCAGGAGGCCAGCTGATACCTGATCTGGCATGAAGTCTGCCGGGACGCATAGGCTCCAAAAGATTTTAAAAAACAGAAACTGGTAGAGAGGTTTCGTACTAGTTCAATACTTTCCTTCCTGAGGCTGCAACAACCTGGCTCCCTAAAATCTGATTAGGTAGTCTATCAAGCCCAAAACAGTTCAGCATTAGCTACAGTGTCATTTCCAGCTCTACACAAATTAAGACAACAATATAGACCACTGATTTAAGAAAGTGTACAGAGAGTTGCATTCAGTTGAACATGCTGATTTCTAAATCGCACCCTTATGTAAACACAAGCTACTTTGTGTCCAGATCACGGCTGAACGCTGTTGTTCCTATTGTACAGATGGGGAAACTGAGACAAACAGCAATTAAAGGAGATGCCTGAGGTCATGTCTTAGGTCTAGCAATCAGCAGAGGAATCTGGATTCCCAACTCCTACTTGTATTTTTTAACCACTAAACCACGATCCTTCCCAGTTCAAGTACAGTTTCAAGTTCAAGGATTCACAAAAAAAAAAAAAAATTAAAAAAAAATGAGCAGACTTGGTTAGACGTATGTGCAGGCTGCAACGGTTCTCAAAACACAAGTAACCTTCTAAACAAATGTAACTCTATTTAAAAAAAACAAATCACTGCAATACAGTCTTAGCTGCAGCGTGAACATCTTTCCACCAGAGAAGCAAAGTAAATACAACAACAGTGACATCTAAGTACACAGGCCGATTACAGCTTTACTTTCAAAAGAGCTTTGATTGATCTTTTTTGATAGACCTGAAATAAATTAAACTAGATTGACTCACTTGAGAATGGACTGTAATCCTTTAGTCAGATCCCGGAGAACTCAAACCAAACCAGCTGTTAATTTAGGCTTTATAAGATAAAGCATGAGAAATCCAACCTGATGTACCCCAGAGCAATGGCTTACATCATCTCTGCAAGCAATCAACTTGCTGCTTCTTTTAGGAACTAATCAGTGCTCTCTACCATGTGAGTGCCAAACTTGTTTTCCGCCCCTCCAGCAGACTCTGCTGCCAAAGTAGGAGGGAGAAAGAAAGAGCAAGGGACAAGAGGGTGTAATTTAAAAGATTCAGCTGTTGACTTCATGAAACACATTGCACAGGCTGTCCCGACATTGGGGGGGGGTGAACACGCCAACCCACTTACAATAACCATTTCAATTCAAACAATTGCTGGATCTCAGTTGGGCATAAACTGCCCAAATCAACATTCACAACTTCGAAGGGGAGGAGGAGCGGAGGGAAGAGGAGCACGGACCTATCTGAGGAACCAGATACAGGCAACAAGGAGAGGGTCAGTTATAGCCTTACATGAAACAACAAAATATGCAAAGTAAAAAAAAAAAGGGGCGGCAGGTGTCCTGCTCTCCCAAACCAATAATAAAAATACACCCACCAATTAGCTCTGTACCATTGCTGTTCTGATGTGATTCTTCTTGGGAGGTTTTTATTTTGTTGGATTTTAAGACTTTCAGATTTATCTCATCCTCATATCTGAGATTCAGTCTGCAAAGAACTGTTGCTTCCTAGAACACTCCGTTTGCTGAACCTAAGGGGATCACACTGGAAATCCAATTCAAGGAATTGTGGTACTTTCCAACTGGTTTTCTCTACCAAGGAAAAGACAGCAAGGAGCCTTCTCAGGGGAAATTGACAGAAATTATCCTTACAATAACATCAATATAGCATATAGATGTGTTATAAAAAGGGACAGGCAACAGGCAGGAACACCACTCTGAAATCATTCATAGCAGGAGCCTAACACAATTCAACAGAGGGGGAAAAAAATCAGCTTAAGATATGATTTCTAGTCACAAACCCTATCTGAAAGGAAAACACAGAAGCAACTCTTAGACGAAGTCTGAATTACACCAGACACTCACTAAACCCTTGGCAATAACACCTCCAACAAGAAGGAGACTTACTCCCACAAGACGATGGAGTGCCCTAGCCAGGTACTTCTGGGAGGGAGCACAATACAATCTGTGTTAAACACATGAAAGCTCTTCTCCCAGAGAAAGCCACAGCTCTGCAGAAGATGAAGCTGAGGATTACTCCGGGTGCCCACAGTGGCATTTGCAGCCTCTGTGTCAAGAGGACTACTCTTGAGGAAGCTTTGTAGAGCATCAGGAAGGGAGGAAAGGAGAGGAAAGAAAAAGGGAAAGCATTGCCAATATCATGGGGCTTGAGCAAATCACATCAGCTAAAATACTAGTCTGGGAGAAAACACCCAATCAACTGGTAGTTCCAGTAAGCTTTGTTTTACTCCAGTTAAATTAAATTCCTTTTAGTGGACTTCAAGGTGGAGTTCATTGATTAAGATGATAGTTAGCTCTTCCAATTACAGGAAGGGGACATGGCAGGGTCTTCTTATGAGCTGTAACGCTGTTTTATATTCCTGTTCCTTAAGGTAACAATGCTGTGCAGAAGCATCAAGCTGATGCTACCTATTATCAAATACAATACCAGGATACAATTTTCATGGTTGAGAGTATAACTGAATAGCAAAACACCTTTCTAGTGCCTACTGACTAGCCTCAGCAGCCCTGTTCGGCGTAGAGCAGAAACTTAGTCACAACACAGGTCTGGCCAGCAGTGCTCCACCAAGGAAATCACGGGCAAGGGAGAGGAGACTCTAAACGCCTTAAGATACTTTTGGAGACTACCCAGGAATAACAGAGGTGGCCTCGGATGCAAGCTTACACTATGCAGTTTTATCCAGGAAAACAAGTAGATACAAGTAAACAGCATTGCCTCACACATGTCCCAGAGGCGCTGCATACTTCAAACATGCGAGTACTCAGTCAACTTCTCAGCACTAACAGACTCCAGCTGTGTGGTGGCTTCAGGCTTTCCCAGCCCCTGCCCTGTCCCTCACCAGCTGAAGGGAGCCGCGCTGCCAGACAGGGCATGGGCACACACTCATTGGCCATCAAGGAGGTGATCCCACCTTTAACAACCACAAATCTCTACATGATAAATGGAAGCAAGAGCCCATATTCAGCTCATGTCTTTTAACATCTGGGTCTGCCAACATCAGCTCCTTTCAAGAATTAAATTAACCCAACCTCTTTATGCCTCACTTTCCCCACCTGTAAAATACAACCAGCACCACCTCACGCTGTCCTCTTAGGGAGGCTGGCAAGCTCTTGGGACTTCAACCAGATAAACATGAGAAGCTGCCTGGATCTCCATGCCATCTTTTACTCACTTGGTTTGTCTTAGTTTAATCAAGCTCCAAGTATTATCAAGCTCCAACAGTTAATTTTAAAATCTTAGCTCAATTTTACATATATTAAACAGAGAACAAATATGAAGCACGAAGGGGGGAAGGAGAAGGATGGTTGAGGCAGACACAACACATAACTTGGCTCTATTCACCATTTTGTGTAGCTTCCTGGATAAATTAAGTCAGATCCAGCAAACACTCAAAGGGAAAACAACTGGTAGAGTAGGGAAGAGAGAGATGTCTCCACATACCTCCTTCTCTATTATTTTTCCTCATCTATCCACAAACTATTCACTCTGACCACCTCGGACATGGGCATGCATCAACCGCAGAGTGAAACCAAGAGCTTGCAATACAGCTGCAGGACTACACAGTGTCTCCTCTCCACACCCATTCGTAGCCTGTGGAAGAGCATCTAACAAAGCCCAAACCTTGGGATAGGTTCATAACGCCTTTAGGCCTTCAGCTCACCAGGGTCAACTTCTATCTTCAATTAGGAGGTGCTCAGCTCTCTCGAGTTCTACCCCAGAATTAGCCTGAGCCTTTTTGATTTAAGACTTATTTCCTTGAGATTCTGGGGCTCACAGGAGAAAAAAAAAGTTCAGTTCACCATCTCCTTAGGGAGCAAAGGCACGTCCACGCAGAGAGTTATTTTGCATTATTTCTAAGGAATCTGACCTTCTATCCAGAGACATGTATTCTAAATAGGACCTTGCTTACTGCTCAGGAAAGCAATCTGAAAGAAATAAAGGAGAAAAAAAAAAAAAAAGAAAGGGAGGGAAAAAAAAAGAAAAAGGAGGGCTTTTTCTCTAATCCCAGTGGAACAAAAATTTAAAGATTTACTTCATAAAATATTATTCAGCTTCGGTTTAATTAACCAAAGTAACAAGATTGTTACTGTTGCCCTTGTAAGAACCACATTTGTTCACAAAGTAGAGTTTGGAGGCAGAGTTTATACCTATGCTTAAATCTGCAATCCAGAGTGGCTGACAACATTGTATTAGAACTACAGATCGCAAAATCACACTGAATCCTTCACACAGTACCATCCAGCATTTGAGACATTGCTGCATTATACAGATCGGCACAGGCAGTTGGTTGTGCAAGAGAGGTTGCAAAAAAGTTTGATGCAAACTTTATACCCTTTTATTTGTTTAACAGTAGTGCCCAAAGGCACCACCAGAGAACAGAGTCCCTTTGTGCTAGGTACTGTGCAAACAGGAGAGTGAGAAAGACTGACCCTGCCCAAGAAACAGATGGGAGTGAGAAAGGGAGGCACCGAAGAGGGAAACTGTTTAAATGAGACACCTGTGAAATGCAACATAGATGCTATGTAACATGTTGCCTCTCGGAGCGGATAACAAACCGAGAACTATGTAGCACAGAAAACCAGTTCCCTGGATCTCCTCCCCAAAGACTGATCCAGCTCCCAGTTAACACCAGTCTCCCTGAGCAAGCATCCCAGGAACTTCCTACAGCGTAACCGAGTCCTTCCATACACCAAACCTCCAGCCTTCCCAAGCCTGGTGACTATGAAATAACATGAGAAACAAATGAGCTGACTTTGTTCTGCTGGAAAGTTGGGTTCCTCCCCTCGCCGGGGGAATTAAACTCCTGTTTCTAGTACTGGAGGATAAAGCATCAGGTTTCAGAAATCATGGCACTTTTAGCTGCGGGAAGAGCTGCCAGCAGCTGAGACATAAAAATTGCTCGTCTCGGGCTTGTGGTCAGAGTTAACATTTGGGGGCATTTCCACAGACACGCAGATAAGGAGGGAATGCTTCCCTGGCAGATTTATTCATCTGCAAATGCTGGCTGAAGACACTGAGCTGTTCGGAGCCCTGGAGTCCCAGGGAGACGGATTAGCGGGAGAAGTGTAGCGGGAGAAGTGTAGACGAGGTGGCCGTGGGTGCATAATGCTAATTAAATACAGTCTGCAATTTATAAAATGGGTTTGTATATATAAAGCTACATTTCTCACCACTAATCACAAAAGATCAAGTAAAATCACCTTCTACAGCACACGGGGGGTTATACACTTATTAATTGGAATGAACCATCAGGAGGTGTTTACTGTGCCTATAAACCGTACCCCACTCCCGTGAAAGCAATGCTACGTCACCGACAGACTACGGTCCTGATGCCCACAGAGTGCAGCAAGCTGTAAAATCAAAATGAAATCTTCAAGCGGGAGAGAATTCCTTGCAATCAAAAGAAACAGGCATGCAGCAAAATAGGATAAAACGGGCAACAAATTTCCTCTTCTTGCTGCCATTAATTCCATACCAATCAATAAGATGAATCATTCTGCTGTTCGTTTTCTATGTAGTCCTGGGTTTTCCAATCCCAGGGAGATAAATTATGTCACAGTATAGCCTCCGCCACCCCAACCCATGGGCCCCAACCATTCACAGGCCACCTTGATCACTCCAGCGTGTTTTCAAGAAATCCCATGTCCTTTCTAGAATGACCCGTGCTTTGCTGGACATAATTCAATTGTGCACTAGATACATAAAGTCTTCTCTACTTTTCAGAAAGACGTCAAGCAGAAGACAAAGCCTTCTTAAAGGTGTTTATGGTCACACCACAGGTTAAACTAGAAAGCACCATTAGTTCTTTATTAAACATCACCAATAATTAATTGATAGCTTTAGTTCTCAATACCATATTATTATCATCAAGAGTTTGATGAAATTAGAGAGATGTACAGTGAAACACTGCCCTTCAAAAGTTAGTCTACCATTAGGAAGGATCCTGCACAGTGTATGAGGGGGTGGAGAGAAGTAGTGACTGAATCAAGTACATTGGATCCAGTTTCTGCTTTCTTTTGGATGCAAAAAAAATCCTTCATCACTACTGACTTTCCCAAGGTTACTGATGGGAGCAAACAAAATTGCCATTTCTCAATTTTATCATATGGCTGACAGTATTTGATGTTTCTTAAACAGTACAAGATCTTGGAAGCATGATGCTAGGAAAAAAAACCATTAGCTTTCACCTTCAAGAAGAGGTTCCCACTGCTCTCAAACATATGAAAACACAAGAGTTTTCATGCTTGGTAAATTTAAAAAGCACCAATTCTTCACTTTCCAAACATCCATTCATCAGCCTTCAGCTGGGAAATGCAAGGCTCATGTTTTTGGTTTGGTTTTGGTTTTTTTTTCTCCAGTATGGATTTTGTATAGGCAATATGAAGCAAAAGCATTACTGAAAGTAAGTATCATTCAAAGAGTCTCTTGTATTAAAAGTTAAATAATTTCTTTAATTCTTTTAATTAAATTCTTTAAAAATCATAATTATGTCCTGATTTGGTAAGATATTAGACACGTACAGAATTCTGAAAGAAAGAGCTCCTTCACCAATTAAAATCAGACCTGTCCTTAGGTAGCTTTCCTGAAAGGGAGATGTTCGGACTCCATCCAGTTCATGTCATGGTCAACTGGAGGAATTTTACCCTACAGTAATTCTCAAGCACTATCTGGCTTAAAGATCTAGCTAGCAATGGGACTTGCAAACAGCAAAATTAAGAACTCTAGATGCTAGGCTGAATGTTGCTGATAAAAACCACAAACCCAAGAACTCAATTGCAAAGCAGGCTAAAGAGCACAAACTTAGAGATAAAAAGCCACTCTCGCTGTAAATAACAATGATAACAGAACCACTAAAGCAGAAATCAAAACCCTATGTACTTTGCATGTGGTTTTTGACAGCAAACCAATTCATTTGGTTCCCTTCAATTCGCACACCAATGCAACCGATATTTTGCATGCTGATTGGAAAAAAACAAAAAAAACAAAACACAATATAATACAGACTCCACTCACTCTAACCACAGAAGAGCACACAAAAAATAAGTCAATACAGAATAATTGTAAATACCTTCAAATGTGATATATGCAAAAAGTTGCCTTATAATATTCATGCTATCTAGCTTGAACTTTTCCTAAAAAATTAAGCGTTAGGTTTCCAACAAGCCTACTCCAGCAGTACTGCCCACCCTCTATGCTTAAAACACATTTTTATTTTACACTTTAAAATACACCATTTACCAGAAAAGTCGGAAGATGGGAAAACATTAAATATGAGCAGCAAATGAAAGTTGATACTGTTGTTAGAACTATTCGCTATTCTATTCCCTGGCATGTTGTGATTTGAGGGTAGTTTTTTTTCTTTTACATTTCTGTTTGTTTCTTGTTAGGAAAAAAACAAGAATCAATCATAGCATCCTGCATTTCCAGATAGACTTTGAAGTTCACACGTTATTGAGGTAAAATTCACAGCCCTGTTGCTCAGATTTGGTTACAGGCAGCTCTATAAAAGCTGAACTGCTAGGGTAATAGTTCATCACCTTTAAAAATAAAAATAAAAATAGTATATTGTTATATAAATGAGAGTTTAACATCTAAAAATTACAATAGGTTGGCCAACACAGCAAGATCTGCAATCTGCTCCAAACAGCTCTTAGAAATGGTAGAATCCGTTTAAACCTCAAGACCAATCTTGAGGACACGCATTTTGTGTTAGCAGTCTCTTACAGGACTGTAAGCACAACAAGCCGAGCCCTCGTTCGTGTGTATGGCCAAGTCTTATGTATTCATTTTCTTGTAACTTTTGGTTGGACCATAAAGTGCGGCAGCAGGAATAAACTATGGTAGTGGGGGGGGGGGGGGTGATTCTTTAGTAAAAATGCATGTTAAAAACTCAAAAAAACCAGTAGGTTATAGCCTTAC
>JANZLQ010000100.1:32410080-32429990 GCA_026212715.1 Elanus axillaris | reverse complement strand
GGGGTGATTCTTTAGTAAAACTGCATGTTAAAAACTCAAAACATCCAGTAGGTTATAGCCTTACTGATTTGCAGTGGGACCCTCCAGGAGATTGCTAGAATCAATACAATTTTTGCTCAAACTTTAAGAGGAAAGAAAAAAAAAAAAAAATGTATGTGGCCAGGGAGAAACAAAGCCTGAAATGTGTCATGCAATCTGGCTTCTCATGGCTACCCCATTGCAAACGCTTCTGAGAACATGAAACCACAATGCCATAATGAAAATTCTTTTGTATACATAATTATTGAATACAATCAGTATCTGGTAGGAGAGAAAAGAAAGAGAAGTCCAAATACACAGCTCCCATCCTGACAAACTGTCAGCTGGCATAATCTATCAGCAGCTTATGTTTTTACATATGATTTTGTTAGGAAGTCAAAAGGAAGAAAAGAAAAAGAGACCTTCAAGGGAAGGGATACTGGGGGGGGGGGGGCCACCAAACCAACCAAACCCAGTTCTTTAATTTTATCCAGCTCTTATTTACTTTAACCCCACTCCCCCAAAGTCCTTTCCACCTCAAGACAGCCCATTTTCCAAAATACAGAGAATATGACCTTCTGCCTCAGGCTAAGTATTAAGTAAGCAGTTACTCCTATTTCATAGATGGGCAAACTGAGGCAGAAAAAAACAGCCTAAAGGACAATCAGGATTGTCTGTAATATTCAAGAGCCATCTCAGCCTGCTGGGTTCAACAACTTCTGCATCCTTCCTCCCATTTTAAACACCAGTGTGCCCCCAAGATCCTTATCAGCTGAATGACGTTTCTTAAGGGACAGTCGCAGGCCACGTATTACAACCCTATAATACACACATACACACATTCAATATGATCTATAGTCTCCAAATTAAGAGTGCATCCTATGTCAGCGTCTAGGATTCAGCAGACAGTTGCCTCATTCGACAAATGCTGACCTTTTAATTAAGCATAAACCCAACGTTCCTGTGCAATGCGCACACATCTCAAGAAACCAAAAGGCTCGATTCCTCGTTTACACTTCAAGTTTAAAAAAAAGATTTTTGAATGAAAACAATTTAATAATTAAATAAAAGTATTAAGCAGTTCTAAAGCATAGCAGCTGGTAGGCCAGTTTTTTGGACTTAAAAAAGAATGACCCGCGAGGGGAAAAAAAGAAACCACACACACACACTCGCACACACAGAGTGGTTCACTGGGCAATCCAGACACATTCTCAAAGGCAGACATTGCAGGAGATGAAGTTACTAGGCAGGAAAAACAGTTGCTAAGTCTGAATATTTGGTTATTCTCAGAGCAGGGATTAGAAGAGGAAGTGTTGACAATGTAAGAGTAGCTACCATGAAGTCCCCAGAGCTTTTTAGTTGTCCCTGCTGATCCCGCAGCGAGGGGAGGGGGGAGTGACAGGGCTCGCCCACAGTGACAGTGCCAGAAACGAGCTCGTGTGACACTCCGGCGTGTTATACACTGTCACTTTAATACAGATTCTTCCAGGCTCCCCAGAAGGACCTACCTACGCACAGACCCTCTTAAGTGAGACTGGTATACCTCGACATCACAGCCCACAGTGAATTATACTGCTCCTTTTACCATTACCACACAGCTACACCCAAGAACAGGAATAAAACACCTTTTTGCCAGCACCACTATGTCCTTGTGATGCGATGGATACATGCATTAGTCCTAAGGCCTTTCTTTTAAACAACTTGGAGCTAGATCTCTTTGATTCCCTCAAACCAAGCCTTTCTCAACTTGTTCTCACTGAGGCTAAATGGACTTTCAGGAGAAGACAGGAAAAAGGTCCACCTGACTTCCCAAAAAGGCTGAAGGATCTCTCTTCATTATGACAAAGTGCTATTCATGCAGAGTCCCAAGTACAGAAATAAAATTGTTCGAAAATATTTTTAATAGCTTAAATTTAACAGATATCAAAATGAAATCACGTCTTCCAAAATTAATATGCTTTGAAGGATAGATGGCTGAAAATGAAGACCACCTCTTTCCCCTGTACTTTAAATAGAGTCCTGCAGAATCAGTTTTGTTATTGCAGAGAGCTTTCAGGTGCACCAGAAATGAGGAATTGCTAGAGGATTTCCTAAATTCTACACGTCAGTAGCTGATTATTTCACTCCAGCTTTAGCAGCCTCTACAAATGTCACAGAATTGCCAGCTGATGTCAATAGCCAAACTTGGTGACCCACACCTCGGGACAGGTTCCCTTCTCCATGTTATCTGCTGCCAGGAGCTGCAAGAGTAGAGCAGAGCACTGCGACGATGAGAGGGAAGCGATCAGATACCCAGTGAGATGTGTACAGGCAAAGAGGGATACAAATAAGAACGCTGCCTCTTTATTCACTACTCTTAAGTTTTGTGGAAAGGGCCTTAAATGAGTAACACCAGAAAATTTTTTTTTTTTTGTCCAAAACGAGACAGAACATGTGCGTGTGGGTTAGCTTTGCTGGAACCCACTGAAGACCACAAACAACAGAGTCAAGTACATTCATTGTTCAACCCCTCCGTCTTGCCAAAGCAATTCCATCATGAGATTGTTCACTTGTATCTTCCCCGGTATTTGACAACTGCCTAGCGCACATATTTTAGGTATTAAACCAGTAAATAAGCAGTGACAGCTTCTTAGGCCATTATTGTACAACATCCACATCCTCTGGAACACGTCAATCAATCTGCCTGCACAACGCGGCGCTTAATTTTCTTTCAAAATACGGAAAGCCGTAGCTGGAAAACGTCTGAATAAGCACACATTAAATACACCCCACAAAGCAATCACAGCACTAAGAACAACCGCGAGGAAGTGATCAATCCCTACCCTTTGTTCACAAAAAATAATAATAATAAAAAAGAAAAGAAAAAAATCTTGCCTTCTCCCTTGCGTTTTGACAAATCTTTTAAAAAGAAAAAAATCAAGAAGTTGGGGGGAAAAATAATCAAAAAAATTTGTGGCAGTCAGTAAAAAAAAAAACAAAACAAAACAAAACAAAACAAACCACCACCACCACCAAAATGCTGCTTTCAATTTATATATATTTCCTTCTCAATTGGAAAGATCAATAGTTTTAAGAAAAATACTACACCTTCTTTCTGCTCCATATGTTTCTCTTATTGGTTCATTTACACTGGGCTGTTCTTGTACGAGCAGTTAGTACATCTTTTTGTCATTTTAGCCTTCCCCAGCCATTAGCACTAACCGCTGAGACGGTGCAGCTCTCCTCTGCCATCCTGCCTGAGCACTGCATCTCCTTCCCCAGCCCTTCTCCCTTTGACTAATGTTCACCAACACTCATACATCATTCCCAAATTGGTCCAAATGAATTAAACACAGCTCTGCTTAACATTACGAGATTTAAATGGATTTTCTCTCTACAGGTCTGCCCCATAATTGGGTTTATCCATCTTGTTGAAGTACAGTTTACACTTGCTAACATCACGCCAATTCAAGCTACATTTTCTGCTCCAGTGGCAGGAGCGAAGCAGATTTGTCATCGGATCATAACAGGTAATTCAAACAACAATTAGTTTGATGACGGCCCGTATGTCAATGTCTGGTCCCAGTCAGCGCTGCTCACACCCGCTGCTCTCTGTACGCTAAGATGAATTGTGCTTACAATTCTTCAATTTCAATAGACAAATACTTACCGGAAAAAAGCTGGAACACGACTGACACAAAACCATCCCCCTGCCCAGCAAGCACCCTGGAAGGAGAGGCCCGGGGCCGAGCCGGACGGTGCAAGCTCCTCTGCCCTCCAGCTACACTGCGGCTAATGGCAAACCGCTGAGGACTGGGGCTTGCACCACTTTTGCCCAAGACATCAGCAGCACCTTGGAAACACCAAGGTGTTTTACACACACACACACACAGAGCTTCATACCGATTCCCACACTCGCCACGCAGCAGCCTGCGAGGCAAGTGGGAGCGCAAGCTACCCTGGCTCTGCAGCCCTGCAAACTCAAGCAGAGAGGCAAGCCTAATCGGATGCTAAAATGAGACCATTTTCCGATGGGTGCCACATCCACAAACCCACCAGCATTTGCAGAGGCAGTAACAAAAAGCTGGCCGTCACTGAAGATGAAGCCCTGAGCTTCTCAACTTGGGCACTCAGCGCTAGAAAGCTTTAGCTTTGGATTTTGATATATTAGGAGAGATAGAGGACGACACCCGCAAGTCCCAATTTCTAGTGAAATGCTTCAGCTTCTGGCTCACATAATAACATTCAAAATATTTGCAGGCAAAGTCATGCATTCTGGGTTCGAAAATACCATGCATTTCTTGGAGGGCTGATTTTGCCAATTAGACAAGACATAATAATTTGCCTCTCCAAATCTGTTCAAGAAAGCTCGTTTCAAACGAAAAGAAACATTTTCTTCTTAGGCCCAAGTACATCTAACGCCACATTTTTCAGGTCCCTTCACAAACATGGGGCTACGTGGGACACGGCACTGATAATTTCAAAAAGCCATGTACATCAGTATCTACACTAGTAACTATGAATGCAATCAATCCCTTGGCTAGTTTTCCTCTTACTCTTTCTGGTTTACAGGAAGAGAAAGAAAAATTACTTTCTAACAGATTTTCCACAGTATCATTTTGTCTCAAATTATATACTAACATGCAATGCTAGTTGCTGTACATCATTTAACTGAAAGATCCATCTAGATGGCTGAAAATGTAGGAAGTCTTTTCATAATTAGAAAGAGATCTCCACCATAAGAAACCAACATTTAGATAGAAGTCTTGGTTTAAAAATTAAAACGTGCTTAATGAGCAACAAAGATATCAGTGACTAAAGATTTTCAAAGCCAATACCAGAACACCATAAAAACCTCTTTAACCTAAACATTGTAAAAGATGATGATTAAGTTCACATCAAAAAGTAGTTAAAGTAATGGTATATAAAATATTCTCCTTCTGGAGGTGGTATGGGGAAATTCTGCACAGAGAGAAAGCAGATGCACCAAAACCTTACTGGAACCTGGAAAACATCATTCTGTTTCTCTACACTAAAATTTAACTCAGGTACAAATTGATGCCCTGAAAAAAAATTACTGTATTCAGTGTGCTGTCTCTGGTTCACGTTTTCTATTCTAATACCATCACTGCCCTTTCTGTGCCCCGCCCCCCCCCCAAAATTACAAGTACTTCTTTCATTGTCATCTTTTCTTTTTTTTTTTTTTAATTCTGATGCATGACTTATATAAGGAGACAAATCAGACTCATCATGGGCTGATACTCAGCTGAAGTAAATCATGAGAGGGCCACTGGGTTTTTTTGTTGGGGTTTTTTTTTTGAAGCAGAGTTACAACAGCTCGTACAATCTTTGGACAACATACATTTAGCAATTCTACATTTGTTTTTTCATCATGCTGGTATTTCAGTACAATTCTGAACACCGGGAACGGCTCCAAGTGTCTCAGGTCACTTCTGAAAGTACAGTTGGCATCAATCCCACAGGTCATTCCCTTGGAGGGCTTCCCAACATCTCAGAAGCACCCAATCAAAAACTCCAAAACCACTCAAAGGCATCAATTCCCACACAAGCCCGTCATCTGGTGATGTGTGCCTGTCAAGCTCTGAAGAAAGAAATCCCGATGCCCCAGACACTCAGCAGATTAACGGGAGGAAAGAGAACACAGCATCTCCGCCATGCTCCCAGTGCTTGACCCAGCCAGGCTGGGCAGGGAAGAGGTGGCAGCACGCAAGGCTGTGGCAAGAATCGGGATCTCATTTTGTAACAGTTACTCCTGTCCCACTGAAGGCTGTGGGTATGGAGCAATGTCTCCAGGCCAGACCCTTATCACCCTTATCTGCAACAAGGCAACCAAGCTACTTGCATCCTTGTGCAAACCAGCCACTTAATTGCATGGCGGTGGGGGGAGCGATCTTAACAGCGTGTTTATTTTTGTCAAGTTGGCATGGGAACAAGGCACAGGTTTGCATGGGAGAGAAGGGCAGGGGTCACAGCAGGAAAAAAAAAACCAAACTAATAATGACTTCTAGGTTTGGGCATTGCCTGGCACCCCAGAGCCGGCAGATTCCAACTCTTCAAGCCAGTCACTTGCAGCCAGGAAATACCCTCCCTCTCAGTCATCACTCAAAATAATAAATATTTATTTATAAATTGCCTGCAGCCTGTTCCCCTAGCACAGGGCTGAACAGAGCAGAAATAAGAGCAACGCAACCCCCTAATCGTCAGAATACCTGCAAAAGCAAACGGGGACCACAAGTCCCACCCAGCCAAGCTCAAATAGCACCAGGAAGCACCACCAGCATCCAAGAAATCATGAAGACAACTGGAAAGTTTCTCAATGCTTTAGATCTATTCTCTCTTCCAAAACAGGGAGACCTTTCCCAGGTCATAATCCTTCAAAAGAAGGGACTTCCTACTCTATCACCAAGCAGGCTCCACTCCAGCCACAGAGCGCAGGTGTCGGGTTGGCATCCTGGCATAAAAGGAGACTGGTGCTGATGGTGCCTTGGACGCAGCGCTGGGCACAGAGCGGCCAAAAGCCTGCACAGTGAGCAGGAACTGAGCAGAGCACCTAATAAGTAGATATTTTTCTTCTTTAATTTAATAAGTCTCAGCTATCGCTAGCAGCCAGCGCAAAGCCTCAAAGCCAAGCAGAATAATACATCCTCAGGCTTTTGTATCCTAGCTCGCCCCGATAGCTTCCGTTGCGAATCAGTTGTCGTAGCTAGAGACTGGACTTGAGAAGCCGATTAAACAAAGCTTGCCCTGCTCCTGTCCAACGCAGCGCTCCCTCATCCAGCTCCTCATTAATGGGCTCATGGATATCCACTGTGACTGCTAACTCCACTGGCTGTTGAAGGGCATGCACCACGCTGGCAAGAGGCTGGACCTGAAAAAAATCCAGCTTTTCCGAGTGGTCAGAGCCCTGTCCCAGAGCTGAGTGGATCACTGTGCTGGAACCACTCTGCCGTGGCAGGGAAGCTCAGGCAGCCAGCGACGGGAGCGCAGCTGAGGTCAGGCTGCTTGGAAAGAGCAGAGGGCACTGGACTAGCCAAAGGGCCATCAGAGCTTTGAGGGTTTGCTGGTACAGCCATCCGCTGGCAGAGTCCCCAGCAAACTAGCCTTCCTGTGCAGAGGGACTTGATTCGGAGACACGGAGAGCATCCGTACCACCGTGCAAAGAGCCTTGGCCAGGAGCCGACCGAACAGACACAGCGGTCAAACTAGGTCCTGCTTTCAGGGGAAAGCAGAACACCAGAGACAAAGGCTGGTATACAATGGCCCTCTTTAAAATAATAATTAAAAAAAAAAATCCATAAGAAAACTCCCATTGGCTTCATCAAGGCCAGGATGTGACCCAAGCTTGTGGAGCCGCCCTGAGGGAAGGCAATTAGTCTCACTCAAGGGATGCCAAAAAATTTAGCAGAGCATCCATAATCACCCTGAAATGTTCTCTACTAGCAAAGCATAATGGGTTTATCATTTATTTCTCAATTAAGTGGTGCTTAAGTTGACCAGGGAGTGGATTCCTATTGTACATTGATTAGCCAATAAAAATGCATTAAAAAGCGAGTCGGACTACAGACAAGGAACATCATCCCTCTCCCTCTGCCAAGGTGTCTGCTTGGACAGGCTGCTGTACCTTCTCTCCACCTCTGCTAGCAATTCAGCTCTTGTGCAAAACACTTTTACACGATTGAATGAATTCCTAAGGCTACTTGTAAAATTACTAGGCGCAGCATTGTTAAACATTCATTTGGATTTAAGACAACACACTAAAAATCACAAAGCAAGTGAGCGCCAAGTGCTGTGCTACCATCAAAGCTAAATAAACAGAATAGTCCATCGATGACTTATTCCATCAATGACTTATTCCCCCAGCCGTTACTCTACATCATCCGTCCCTGCCCTCCGCACTCGCAGAGTCTCCCACAGATCAATAGCAAGGCTCATTGATTATAATTGGAACAGGATCATACCCTTTTCCTTCCAGGTCAAAAGGCACAATGACTACAAGCCATTAAGTATTTTGTGGCACCACTCAATGACTGTATTTATGCCATACACGTAGTTATGATTATTCCATGGAATAATGTTCATTTATTTCAGCAACAATCTGACAAACTATATTTATGCTGCACCTTTGGCCTCCTTGCTTGAACTCTGCTCCGCAACGACTCTCAGCTGGGACTACTTCTAACATGCAAACCCTCCAAACAGCTTTCAAACTGCCAGTGTTTCTTGGATATTGTTTTGTTTAAATCTACTACAAAAGGGCATTTTCTCGCTCTCCGCTCTTCCACCCTCCTCCCCTTCTCCTCTTCCCCCTCAAGCTGTTGGCCAAAGAAAATCAAGGATTTAAAGTTACATTTCTTGTGTGCCCTCTGCTAGCACTGCCAGTCTGAAGCATTACCAGGGTTGGCCCAAGAAGCTGCATTCCACCACCCAAGTGGGGAAGCTGGCTGGCAAACCCTGGCAAAGAACCTGAGAAACCGCACTGCTACCTGCAGTCCCTCAAGAGCTTCAGGGGGAGCTGGCTGACCACCTGGGAATGCCACTTCACAAAAGTAGCTTTAATTACAGACAGCCCCATACCGCCATCACACAACAGCTTCCCTATCGTTCCAGGATTGCTGTGTTTTGTGGACAGCCAGCAGCAGAAATATTAATGCTACTTCTGTATTTCAGAGAAAGAAAAAAGGCACAGATAAATACATACGTTTTAAATATATATATCTCTCTACATACAGGCATATAACCTCCTTTGCTATAAACGAAAAGGCTGGTTGTCTGAAGGTGTTATAAATGCCCTTCAGAGCTCATTTAGTCTGGTCTGCATAATCTCGCCAGTGAATTTGCCACTTGTAAATATTCCAAATTTATGCCAATAAAATCTTCTCAGCAACCAGACAGCCTATATATATATATCTCTATGCATGGAGCCATTAACATCTGTTTGTGGTTTGTTATTCTTGTGAAAGATCAGTAGGGGAAGGGAGGGGAAAGAGGGAAAGTCCACATCATGTGTCCTCACAAAGGACACTGAGCACTCAGCAAGTTGGGAAGGTAGAGACTCACACCCCATCGATGAGACAGAGCAGCTCCACATCACTTTTCTTCATTTCAAAACTGAAAGCATGGCAAAGATGAGAACATCAAGGAGCAGGGAGATAAATGCAGAAATTGATGTTGTGTCATGCTCTCATAAAAGGCCTGGATACACCTACAGAGCCTTCCTTATGACTGTCATATAAACATTACACTGAAGCTGTGTACAGGAGATTAAACGGGAGGGGAGGGAAGCTTCACATGTGTCATGCTACCAAAGGTTATTTTAGGATCAGCTTAGAAGCTGAGTAGTGGGTGGCAGCTGATTATATTACCACAGGCATATCTAAATATCATGGGCCCAAACTCTCATCAGGATCTTTCATCAAGGGTCATGGCTGCGCTGTGACTTGAGCTTGAAGCTTGGCCTGCAGAACAGCCCACCTCCCCAGGGCTGCGGAGGTCCTTCCCGGGCACGAGCCTTCCCTCACAGCAGGACACAGCCATGGCACAAGCACTTTAGCTTAAAGGCCCACTTTTGTTCAAGAAATATACCCGAGACTCAAGCAGGATTCTCTCAGGAAGGACCATCCTGCTGCACCATGAACCACAGTGAACCATTCCGAGCACACAGAATGCTTGGGGACAGAGCCCATGCGAGTATCACCACCAAGTTGTGTTACCCCACCAGCCAGCACCAAACCACAGTTTACATCCCTCTGCACACGACAAGTCTCAGAAGAAGCTCAACCACTACTTTTAGAGTTCCAGCTGTCAGCAGATCACATCTTGATGGTAACTCTGCAGCTGAAGGAGGGCTTTGAAGGAGCACAGCCCAGCTTACCACAAATTCAGAAAAATTCGTATGCAAGGGACTTTATCTCTGCTTATATAAGAAACATCTCTGTTCTCCATTCGTACACAAGGGACTTTATATAAGGGACTGCTTATATAAGAAACATCTCTGTTCTCCCACACAAGCATCCACCTTCACAACCGTAAGCCAGGAGAACAATGCTACCTGGCCATAGAGTCATGTCTGTGGCTTTGGATTGCTAAGAAATGCTGCAAGTCCTGTCTTTAAATGGCCTAATACCAGGTGACTTAGAGGAAACCATGTGGCATCTTCATACAAAGGGTAACCATTGAGCAGAGCACCTAATGGCAGTGCTGTTCTCGCATACGGACGGACAGACCCTCCCCTAAAAAAGATCCTCCCAAATGACAAGAAAATAATCAAACTTGATTCTCAAATGTTGCCATGATCTCAAGGTTGCAGAAAAAAAATCATATATATACACATACAAACATACAAAATATATGTAGACACACACACATATGTAAGATGTATATATTATAGGTAGTACTATACTAATATTATATTATATACATATTGGTGTTACATTATAGATGTTGATGTTATACAGATTATAGATATTGATGTTATATAGCTATTATTATTATTTATATAACGCAGGTATTAAACAGGTTCCCTATCAATCTCTTCCAGATTTCTGCACCAAACTCCTAGTTTATAATCAGATCTATTTAATTATCTTCAAGGATTACAGCAGTTTTCCAGTGCTACTTGCATAAAATCTGCAAACACTTACTGAAGCTTTTAAAGAGAGCTTTATGTTAAAAATGAACCATTATCCTGAAAAGCAGCTAATTATGTCTTCATAAATTTGTAGCTCTTAAGCCATCCAAAAACACTACACAATGGTCTGTTTCATTTTAGTTCAGACGTAGTTCCTCTCCCATTTTTAACTGCTCCAAGATTTTGGTACCTATGACTACACTGATGGGTTCATTTGATTAAAACCAAGTATTTCTGCTGCAATTCTTGGATGAACTGCTCTGTTGGTCAGGTTTCGCAGGCACAGAAGTATAAATGAAATCTGAAATCTGGGACTCAGTTTGGGTGGGCAATGCTCCTTCAAGTTGTAAAAGTATGCAAGTAACACCAGATGTTAACTGCTCCTCTGGCTTCATCATCTAGGAGGACATCACTTCTTGGCTTTTTTCAGCACAGTAGGATCATTCCTCGCAGGGCCACATCCCCCTGGTTTTGGCCCTGAACACAAGTTAGAATCAGCTAATAATACTGGACCTGGGTCTTTGCTGGGATCAGAGAGAACAAGGTGCCAGCCAATGCCCACCTTGCCTGTTCAAGCATTCCCAGTAAAGAAACTAGTTTTACTACCTTAGCAGAAAGGAGTTACTTAGTTGCAAGGGGCCTCCAGTGAACACCAAGATGATCTACCCCATATAGCTGCTATCCAACAAACTAAACACAACATATACTGTAGTTTGTATGTAGTACGGAACAGGCCAAACAATACAAATTTCTAAGGCAGGTACATAATGCTACTAACACAGTAACAAAACAATAGGATCAGGTGCAAACAGCAGAAACTAATGCAATCTATATTGGTAAACACTGCAAGGAAAAGCATACCAACACCAGCTTCACCTTCCGTTAGCTCAGTGTATATACACTCATTCAAAAAAAAAAAATCATTAAATTATCTTTTAAAAATTATTACCCAAGTAGAGGGAGGAAATTAAGTCTTTCACCCATGAAGTTTCATTTGTTTCAACAAAATTCACACAACTGCAAAGGCAAACAAACACCATAACCACTAACTTAACATCACCTGCCAGAAATAAGATCACCTCAACAGTTTGCAATTCAGAGGTTAATCTGCTTATAGTTTTAGGATAAATCACTACTCGTTATCTTAGTGCAACTACACGCTTTGGAAGGAGAAGGTCACACTACCCACCAAAGAGAAAATACGTATCTCCAGTGGACCAAACCATGACACCTTACTGAAAGACTATTTTTAGCTACCTTCCGGACAGCCTAAAATAAGTGAGAAATATTTCTTTCCATAACTTCAAATTAACTTTTAATAAAGAACTCTGACTGCTTCTCCAGTATGAGCCCGGTTGCTTGGCAGTGTTTGGAAGATAACCAGTCCTCCTCTGAGCACATGTGCATGCACAATTATGTTGGTGCGTAACCAAGACAGGGAACTACCAATTGCTCTCTCGATCAAACAGTTCCATACCCGAGACTCCAGTCGTGCTACTCAGCTGAGTTATTACTCATTGAAAAAGAACAGCAAGTAACTTCTGAACCATTTCACAGGCAAGGGCTGTTTTCTCCCCTCCTACATAAACTGAAATGCCAAATACCAAACCTATTTGTAGCAGTCAAGATTAGTTCTAACAGGCGAATCACTGAGAGGATAAACTGATCTGAACATTTATCTAACCACCAATAATTATTCCTACTTATTAGCTTGTTGTACCCCAAATGCACAGACTACCTAAGATAATACAGAAAGTTTGATCTTTGCCTGGAAGAACTCCCTGAATAGGAAAGAAACCGAAGTAAGGTGAAACGGCAAGAGAAACCAATTTCAATTTACAACCACTTGTGACAGCAGGGATGTGGATCTTGGCTTTCATTCTGCATGAACCTCTTTTAGCCTTTAGCAGAATTACCCCAAAGGAAGATGACCCATTACTAGATATCATGAAGTTATACAGAACTGTAAATCTCTATATCAGCATAACAATACCAGAAGGAAATGTCCTACAGACTCTAGGACTTCATCCTCTTGGCTTTTATTGATGTTCTTACCATCTTAAGAGGGTTACTCTCGTGGCATGAGACAGTAGGTCACCTTTGGAGACTACATGCATGTTCAGCTTCAGAGAAAAGGAATCTTGAGAGGCAAACAGCCCAACTCCCTTGATTTTGCTCCTGCCAGACAGAGCATACCCACATGAACATACATCTAATGCAACTTACTGATTGTATCAGGGCGCAACTGGGGCTGGCGATTGCTGGCACTGCTGACCAGCACAGTGTCCCAGTACCTCAGTACCATGCAAACATTCAGGTTTAGCTGTGATCACCCTGAAGACAATCAGTGCAGTACACAAGATCATTACCAACCAGCTTCATGCAGCTATACCTTGAAAAGTGACTCCATGAAAGTGGTATGAGGGTGAGGTAGGGAGGAAAGAGGAGTGTGGTGTTTATTTCCTTTTAACTTTCCATTTCATATGTGTTCAGTGCCATGTCTGAACATGTTCAGACATTTCTTCCCCTCCCCACTTACCCTTCTTCCAAATGCTCGTCCTACAAATTATATCTGGGATCTGAAAATTAAGCTGAATTCTTTCCTTCTCTTTCTTATGCACACAGAGTAATAAAGAGACTTTGCAATCCAAATTCTGCACTTGTGTACACCTGCATTAACCCCATTGTCCTCAAATTATTCCCTTAACAATGGCTGTGGGTTTGTACAGGTGTTGAACAAGCCCCGTAATTGGAATTTAACAAACAATTCCAACAGCAGGGGGAAAAAAAAAAGAGCGAGAATTCAGCTCACTCCTTGTGCCATTAGCCAAGGTGTTCAATGAGCAGGAGAAAAACAAAAACAAATTTTAAAAGGTATTTAGGCATGTGTAGATGCTGACACACAACTCATGAGATTTCCAAAAACTGCCAGTTTTCTACTTAGGTCCACAAACCAGAGCAATGGCAGGGAGTGTAAATGAAAAACTTTTGCTTCTTATTTGCACCATCTTTCCAGTACTCTCTTTAGCCTCCTTCCCACTTCACTGAGTATTTTGTTTCCAAAATAAACTTTGTAAGCTCCCCCTCAGGATCACAAATTTAGGCCACAATCCTACAAGCCCAAATACATGGACCCAGCTGGGCTGAGGACAATCCTTCAGAGGCTGACATGGAGGCGAGCCTGGTGCGTGTGCAGGATCGGGGCTGTCTTTGCACCACCGGCTCTCGGGAAGGGAAGCACCTACAAACCGCTTACCACCGCATGAAGAAACCCTAACAGGAGGCAGAAAAGCAGGCTTGAGGAAATGCCACACAACAAGAAGAGGACATGAGCTGCTCTGCGTTGTCACCTCAGCTAAACTCAACAGCTGCTTTTCTAGGCTGAGCTCAATTTTACATAACTGTAAAATCAAATAAAAGCTTTCTGCTGCTGTCATGAACTCCTGCTTGTGACCATGACTTAAAACCAGCTTCCTCAAGCCCTCTTTCTCTGTATACCAAGCAGCGGCCAGGACACTGACTGTAGATGTAGTTAGGCTTTGTTGTGATGGATAACTTGGTCATAACAGTCTAACAGGAAAGGTTATCCAGCTGGCAAATGAAAGAGATCAGTGACTTTATAGGGCCAGCAATTACTCCTTAGTGATGCAGAATTACTACAGAGCACTCATTACTGAAGAGATGCCAGTTACTGACAAATTACCAAACTGAGAAATTAATTACTAGCTGAGAAAATAATGCACAAGGGATAGGACTGAGAAAGCCATGTTCAAGAGTGGTCCATAATTTGAAAGAAGTATATTCTCACCAACAATTAGTTCTGGTACAATTAGTACCACGCTGGGTACTCTTTCAGGATGGCAGACATCAAAACTGGTCTGCAAATGATCAATGGTTGAGGTGAAATAGCATCATCTAAAAATGGAGACACTGTTCAACCTGACCATGACATTGTCCAACACACAGACCCAACTCTATGTTCCAACACTGCATAAGCAATTCAGTATTACTGCCAGGAAAATCATCTCCCAGCTCCTCCCTACACCTACAAGACAACTTCAACATGTTTAGAAAACCCATATTCATGCACCATGCTCACAGACAAGGCAAGCGAGCCAGGGGAACACGTGCTCCAAGGAACCGCAGAGAGTTGTGCTTTGCTGAACATCAACAGGCATTTTTGCAGTGCAGACTCCAAGACAAGCAATTTCTCCACAGCTTTTTCGTGCGAGGGGCTGACCTTGTGAAAAAAATACATCTGCTTTTGCTAAAATATAAAAAGATATAGCCAAATTCTTCACCACCACTACCATCCAGTGGAAAGTAATTGAGGGGGGATGAAGGTGGAGAAAAAAAATCTGTACGCAAAAACTGCACATGACCCCTGAGCTACAACTTTCACAGCCATGAGTATTTATTAGCTTTAACAACGTTTCTGTAATCAGCAGCAAGACTTCTCTTTTTCCTCTGGTCCCTATCTTGGGAAGGCGGTGCAGATACTGGCTGATCCCCAGTCTCCAGGAGAGAAGGGAGGATGAGTTGGACATGCAGTACTCACAGGGTCCCACCACAACGCCTAACCAGCCGTGCCACAGGCCTTGACAGCAACGTGAGAGAGAGAAACACAAGACAGAGCAAAGACATCAGCCTAAAGGGCTCCTCTCTCTCCCTCCCTCCCTCTCTCTCTCTCTGCATTCACAAGGAGTGGTGAACAAAGGGGGAAAAACTGACCAAATAATTAAGTAAATTAGCCAAGGTCACTACCTCCAAGCCTTTACAAAGCAGAGATCCTACATTATTTCAGGAAGCACAAATAAAAGACAATCACAAAGCCTAAACAGCTAAGTAAATGGACATCAAAATGCCTAACTTAGCACCCAGGATGATTACTGAAGAAAATCAAGGAGCATAGTATTTTCTTTTCTTTAAAAGTAAAGGCATACAGGAAATTTAGCAGTTACGTTTTCTTCCTTGGCAAGAACACCCACACTGCTCCCTCTCCCATTCACTCCCGTTTTTCCCTGTGCAGTATCTGACCAAAAGGAGCCCAGACCAAGGCCTCCAGACGCTCCTGCACCGCACACAGCAACAACTCTGATTTTTACAGTTTTATTTGGCTTGTTTGCAAGGCTTGGTCTCATGTAATCCACGGGCCTGATCCTTCTCCTAATAAGAGCAATGGCAAAACTCCAGCTGATTCAGTATTTCTGGACAGACCTTGCAGTGGCAAGAGGATAAAGTTTAAGGGTTCGAGCCTTATTCATTCACTTCTCTTGCTTCCACAAGTAACCCTATGAAAAATAATGGGACTGCTCCTAAGAGTCAAAGATATGGGATCAAGTAAGAGGAGAAACTGACTGAGAAATATTTGGGGTTCCCTCTCCAGCAGAGCACTTAAAGCATTCCCCAAAGCATCCTCTTCTTTCTGTATCTCAAATTAGAGCACCAATAGAAAATAAATAAATAAAAGCAAAATGTCATTTGAGGCAGGAAGAAGAAACCCACGTCCTCCTTCTTTTAAAACAAGGGCGATCGAATGATGAGTAGCTGAAAATGTGGCCACACACACACACTCCTTCATATACACATACATACACAGAGGCAGTTCATCAGAAGTGAATTGGAGAGAGAAAGATGAATTTGAACCCTTTATCCCCTGTCCTTTATAAAGGCTGCCACTCAGTAAACGGAGATTGCTCTAATTACTGTGACAATTCTGCACCCCGTTCAAACAACTTTTGTGTTCTGGACAGGTTTCTCCGCGAGTTTGAAATTCTTGGCCTGAGAACCACTCTTGTCTAAAAGAGGTTTCTCGTTGCGAGCGCAGAATGCAACACTAACAAGTTGTCCCTCTTTTCAGCTCCTTTCATTCTCCTCTTTTCCAATTGCTGATTCAGGGCTTAATGGAAACTTGTCAAGGCTTTTCTTCCCACAAACCCTGTAGAGCCCCAAGGCAATCTGTGTACAGAGTAACCACAGGAATCTCATATTGTCAATTAAAATTGAATAGACACCTGATAACAGAGTATATGTTCACAAATAATATATATCGCACGCATGTACACAGATGTGCCCACGTAACCCATCCAGTACCTGTATTCGGGCACAGCAGCAGCGCAGCAACGTACCAATTCCCATTTACAGCCACCCAGCTACAGCCAGGTTCTAGTTTGCACTTTTTAATTTCATATTTATGAAATTAAAAAAAAAGTACTTTCAAGTACTGTAGTTGAGCAACAGATTTCAATGGAAAAATAAACTAACTATGTATACCAGGCATTTGGCCTTTAATAACCCTGGGGATTGTAAAGATATTTAGCTGCTATCCAGATAAAATAAGCTCAGTGGATATTCTTTACACAGCGGTTTTGCGACTGGTACAGTAGTTATGTTTGTGACTAGCTCCTGTAAAGTACCTTTTTTTTTTTTTTAAATTGACACAGACATGTTTTAAACTACATTTCATGGTGTCGCTTAAGAATTAAGAAAAAACCCATAGGGGAATGTAACAGGGATTGAAGTAAACTGATACATTTGGTTAGTAACAATAAAAATCTCAAAAACTTGACTTCCCAACGGACAACTATAATCTGTAACTCCTTTCAAAGGGAGAAAGCCTTCTTGCCAATGTCCCAGAGAAAACAAAGGTAGAAATACTGACTGCCATCTTATTCTTCTGATGTGTTCATTCAAGGTCATACCTTCCTCTGGATTCTTTAATATTGGCAAACATTTATAATAGCGTAATTTCAAGAGCAGTCTGTTCAGTCTGGGTGTAGATCAATGCAGCATCTATATGCCGTCTTCCAGACCTCGCCTATGTCAGCGTAGTGGCCCTGGTTTTATAAATCTCTTAAATCTAATTAAACCAATGCAACCCTCTTACTGTGTATGCTCCCAAACCAGTTCACTGGTTTAACCAAGTTAAAATTATTCAGGCTAGGGTTTAAAGCAGTTCCAAGAGAACCTTTATTAAATATTTGCATCAGTTAAAAACAGAAATCAATGTAGTGGCTTGTCTCTAGAACAGAAAAGCCTACAGCCTCAGACTTTCCAGATCATTATTTAAGGAGTCACTGACTCCAGTGGGAGTTTGGATGTGCTCAGAGAGGTACATACGCCCACACCTTTTCCTGCTCTATTTTTCCCCTTTCTTAAAATAGGACAATTTGCTGCTATTGTATCAACATCCAAGAATCTTTCATATTCCCCAGAAAGTCCCTTTGCAGTATTTTCAGTTTGGCATTTTCTAACTATTACTTCCCGTATCCTCCTTTTGGATTTTTTTTTTTGGTGTCTCAGGTGCATCACTATCACTAGCAAATTAAAAAGCAGAGACTGATTTTGTTGTATACAGTATCTTTTGCACCAGAGACACTCTGGAAAGCCCTACAACACTGTGAGATAGATACTGGTCGAGCACAATTATATATTCATACTTGGTAGCCATTAGGCGTGCAGTCGTACTTCCCATGGAGCCTAGGGCATTAAAACCTGTTCTGCCAAGAGGGGAAAACAGTTAGACAGGACTAACTGTATCAGTAGGACTAACAAAATCGTTATGGGACCTTTAACATCACAGAGATTCCCTCCTGACTTCAGCCTCACTTCCTGGCCAAATACCTCCAGGAGTTTGGTACCCAAAACATCTGGCCCCAAAGAGAAGCTGCCCTCCCATCTTCTGCCTCCTCGCGCTTCCTTCAGCAAGCAGCGAGAGCATTTCAAAGGACGCAAATCCATTCTCCGCTCACCAAAGCCTACTTGTCTTCCATAATTTCTATCGTTTTCCTGTCATCATTTCTTCTTTGCTGAAACCAGCAGCATATGACTCAGAGAACAATCATTAACTTTTACAACTTCCATACAAATCCACCTACTCATATGAGAAAAGCAGTATTGACATGCAACACAGCCTCGGACTAAATCCTGATCCTGCCAGGATGCTCCACGCTTCTGTGGGAAAGTCAGATACTGCAAAAGCAGGAGCTCATTTAAGAAAGTACCATCGGAAACATAACCTCCCCCCACGAGCGAGGGACGCCACAGAAGCAGCAATATATCAATATGACATTTAGTTTAGTTTGGCTTTTTCAATACCTTTATCCACTTTTGAAGAAGTTGGCCATTGGTTCAAGATACACGGGGCCTGATCCAAAGCCCTTCGTTATTAATAGAAGCCTTTTTTCCACTGACTGCAATGGATCTTGGACCAAGCCCAAGGAAGACAAGATTTCACAGCAGTAAGAGTGACACATATTCTCCGCATTCAAAAAAAAAACAATACGCGGCATTTACAATGTCAATCTGTATAGCGTAGTTTTGTTTGTGTTTTGCTTTTTTAAAATAGGCTCTAGGCTGTTGGATTAATGCACCCAAGAAGTCTCTCTGAAGTTAGAAGGAATTACAGGCTGATACAAAATGCCATGGTGAGACACGCAATATTCCCAGCGTTTCCCCCAACTAGAATATAAAGGCATCCTCTACCGCAACATTGCTTGTAAGTTGCTGCAGCCACACTTTAAAGTGTCCCATCATTATAAGCTCCTCTAGTAACAGCTACAACATTACCCATGATGAATTAATTTGTATTAATATGGCTATCACGCGCACTTCCATATGAAACCCATTGTTCTGGAGCATTAATAAAAACCTCACCAAGCAAAGTAACAGGGTACCCCTATATTTAGTTTAAAGAAATTTAAAATAAATACATTAAAACAAAACTGCTAATATCTTCAGTACATCACAACTGGCACAGCAAGCAGAAACCCAGTTATCTTCTCAGTACGTATTTATAGCATCACCCTTCCCCATTCATTCCACATTTTCTTAGAGAATCTGCTGTACCCTACATCTGCAATTCATTGACTTTACAATTTACCACATGTTGAGATGGAGAGGTCTCAGCTCCATTTGAATCACTGCACAAATATGCAAGTGATTTATCGTTTTAAAACTGAAGACTGCAGAAGAACGACTCCACTTTTCCTGAACATTACTCCTTCTGGCAGACCATGAACAATTACAGCGCGTACTAATTAAGCTCTGTAAATGTGCTGTGCCCTGCTAATGCCTACCAGGCCTCAAATTTAGTTGCATGAAGCCAAACTTCAGCCAGTGACTTAACTCCTTCAGCACTGCCCGGTTGCCTGAGCGTGACCCCACAAAGAATAAGGGTCGAGGGTTTAGCCGACCTAAAACAAAGGCGCAAGACTGAACAGATTTTGCCGGAAAGAACTGGAGGGGGGGGGATGCCGGAGGAGGG
>JANZLQ010000100.1:32372959-32399886 GCA_026212715.1 Elanus axillaris | reverse complement strand
GGGGAGAGACAGTAATTTCAATGGGAATTAGTAAATTGCCTAATGGAAATAGTGTTTGAAAGCAAGGGACAGGCTGTACTAAATAATCCAAACATTCCTCCAGAAATCTAACCTGCTGCTCATGCTAAGGGCCGTTCAGCACATAGGGTTTCCAAAACAAAGCCAATTTGTCATGCAATATTTAGAGAGTTTGGGGGTTTCAGCTAAACTGTCTTCTATAAAAAGAATAATAAAAATAATAGTACAGAGATCGACAAGGCTAACACGAATTCTCAGGCATTAAAAAGTTCACATAGAAATTTGCATACTAAAGGGAAAGATGCAGACAAAATAGAAATAAAAAAAATCACTGCAACTTACAACTTTAATATTAATCAGTAAAGCAGAAGTAGAGTGAAAGGAAGCATGAAAAGAAGTAAAACAAATGTGTACATTTAATCAGACAGGATTGCATAGGACACAAAGAACAGGGCTAATTAGTCTCAGCAGGTAGGGACTAACCTTCAGACTTCATAAATAAATAAGTCTGTGAACAATGTCTAAGTGGGAATATGGAGACAGAAAAGGGATTATTTCAAGACACCAAGTAAAAACATGAAGAATGAAATACTTCACTGTTAACTCAATGTACAAATGCATTGAACAGTTTCTTTTTCCACTGGTCTTTTGACTAACTTGCTTTTTACTTTCAGAGATTTCACTAAATAACTGTCTGTGGGCATGCACACCATTTGCCCCTGATTATGTACTTACTTACTGTCTTTGCTAACTAGTGCCTTGCAGAGCGACACCTTAACAAATACTCTCCATTTTTGTTTGCCTTTTGATTTTTAAAATGCCTTTATATCCCAGAACAATATGAGATTAGAAATACAAATGTGACAGACTCCTATTTACTTTGCAGGGCCATGTGTTACAATTTGATCCAAATGAACAAAAACAGTTGCACAGTTTTGTTTTGTTTTTCAAAGATCTTTTCACAATCTGCTGGGGGGGATGTTTAAAACAAGTACACTTTTGCTTCACTCCCAGTGTAGTTGCTAACTACTTACTAAGCATCATCAAAAGTTGATGTTCAAGACAGGCCCAGTCCTTGCCCAAAGCTGGTTGCAGAAGAAGGGCCTGATCCTGTAGGACCTCACATGCCTGAGTAACATTACTGACAGACTCTTCGTGTGGGTGAGGACGCACCTGGACTACTCAGGCAAGTAAGGTTTTACTCGCACAAGTAAACATCGATCGGCGGGAGCTCGGCGTTGTGGGCCCCAACGCCACGTGGTGGTCCTTGCTACAGAAGGTGGCCCTGGTGGCCTCGGGCTGGGCGGCCGAGGGGCTGTGCCCCAGCTGCGGGAGGCGTTACCCCTGCGCCTTTGCCCAGCTGGGATTTTGCCGCCACAACGGACTCGGAGGAGCCCCGCCAAGGGCTAGGAAACTGTTTTCTAGCTCTCGCAGCAGCATCAAGTTCTTCCTATTGCAAACTTCCAGGGGTTTGTTTTCAAACTGCAGCTTGTAACTAGCTCGGTTTTGAAGTCCAGGTATTGTCAACGATTACTAAACCGACATGGTTTAATTAAGGCAGTACAAGTCACTTAGAATAGCTTATGCATCTTATTTGTATCGTTTTCCTCTATGGAATAACAGTTCTTGTTTTACTCGGGGAAGTGAGAGCTCTCCAGGGGTCGATAGCACCTGTTGAGTGGTAGGTTCTCAACTGGTACCTTAGATTAAAAAAAAAAGTATAGTGCTTAACAATGAAAGAAACACAAATTAAAAAAAAGAATCAAGCTCATCCACTGCATGAAGCATGATTTATTGTTTGGATACCCCATGTTAAGTAACAGCTAGTGAGACAAAGCCAGGTGCTCCAAGTTCAGTCTTCAGGAGATGCTGGCTTTCTTGTCAAAGCTGGCCCCTAGCACAGATGAAGAAGTGGAAGTGCCTCTCTCCAAGCTTTTGTAACTCCCACAACTTGGTACAATAGACCAAACACGGAGCAATGGGTTTTGGTTACTGACAATGGTGTCCCCATTTTACATGTTGGAACGACAGTTTGGGCCCAAGAACACTGCAGATCTTCATGAACAGCAATGGCGAAAAAGCACGTGAGGTTCGCCCGCCGGTTTACGTTGCAATGAACTGGAGAGGGAAGAGGTTGACCAAGGGCAGCCAAGGAAATTTATTGTTTTATGAAAAATGCTTTGGAATCTTGAACGTCTCACTGGAGGCCCAAGTCTATATTGGAGAAATACGGTCTGCTGACTGCCAGCTGGATCTCCTGGCTAATGTTTACATATCTGGGGTGAGTCATCCATTTTCATGATCTTCTCCAAAAGGTCCTAACGTAGGTTGCAATGTGTAAAATTCAAGTTATTTATTTTGGAAAGATAAAAGGACTTTGGTTGACCAGGCTGGGATTTGAGTCTACAGCTCAAAGGAGTCCGTATGTTTACAAATAATCTTGGATCATTAAATCTGCTCTGAATGTCAAAAAAAGATTTCAGTATTGAAAAGGTTCCAATAACACGAAGCAAACACATCTGCCCAGTCCCTTACCAATACTGGCTCTTCCAGAGTTAGCAAAGAGGGAGATTTTTTTCTAGAGCAGACAAGACGACAGCATGAAAACACAGAAACCACGGCTCCTTTCTGCAGTCATTTGCACTGACCGAAACAAGCCCCCGTGAAAATTCAAGAAAGCTCTCAAATGGGAAAATATCAACAAACAACCAGATTGTGGTGCTACTGCTAGATTTCTTTGTGGCTTTAGATTTCGCACATACTGACCAGCTTACAATGTGTTATTTGAGCAATTGGTGCGAGCTTTCTAACCGCAGTTGATGGAGAAACATTAGAAAATTAGATACCAAGAAACCTCACACATTGTTTGTTTTCAGCCTCGTAATACAGCCTAATGTCTCACAATCTATGCTCTGGTTCCCAAGTCATGGCTATGGCTCAGTAGGAGCATACCTCTGTTTTAGTGCCTAAACCACAGCTGTACCTCTTGCTTTTGTTAGAGATAATTCTGTCTAATAATAAAATGGTTAATGGGGAGAAATATGCATTCATGCAGGGATTATTCACACTTTATCATGAGGTGATATCAAGCACTATAGGAGTGAATGACAAGAAATAGGCTTCTGAAATACAGAACCCTCCATAAATATACCATTTTTATTGACAACATGTCTTTTAACCCTAATAGTAATGGAAGAAATCCAATAAATGAAACATTTACTGCATAACTTGCCTTATTTTTGGGTGGTGTCTGATTCGTTTCTAGCTGTCTCTAGAAGATGTTTTTAGCCTAATTTGCTCCCTAGAAATTTCACTCACTAGAGTTATACATCTATGACGTTTTATTGCCTGAAGCCAAGACTGAATAAGAACTTTCTTAAGATATACTTATCCTAATGTCAGTCTACAAGAACTGGGCTGCTTTAGTTTGATTTATTTGTGCGACACAGATATATGTGCACCTATATAGCTGTCCATTGCCTCAGACTGGATCTAATATTCGAAATAATAGAAACAAATAAATAAAATCAGGAAGTTTAGCCATGTTTAGTTATAAATAGACACTCCTAAAGTAATCATGCTTACATTTGTATTTATATGTTTCTGTTTTCCAAACCAACCAAAACAGTAGTCCGTTACATTTACAAAATACTCTCATTTCACAGGAAAGGACTTGAGTGTAGATGTCTGTATGTATATACTCACAGGCAAACATCAAACACTAGCCAGATGCAGTATGCTTCTACTATCTATAGAAATACAAGCTGGCATTTAAGGAGCTGGAGCACAGAGGTCACTGCCTGAGATTGCAGACCTCTGCCTGGCTGGTTCCCTGTGCTCTTCTACCTGTTGCTTTTGGCACCTACCTGGGCAGTCAGTGCTTTGGAGTAAGGGCCCTTTTTTTGCTCGGTGGTTTTGCTGGGATATTGGCCCCTAAACGGAGTTTGTGGACGGTATGGTGATATAGATAATAAAATGATAATAATTTGGCTTGCACTAATGCAGCATCAGTGAGGGTGGTCTTGTAGGTGAGCTGTAGCTGAGAGCAGATGGTGGTAAGCAGCGAACCCAGCAAGCTTTAAGCTGCGAGCATGCCCCCAGCCAGAAGTGACTGCCCTTTCAACTGACACACAGTAATTAGCTGCGTATGCATTTGTAGTCTGTTGCAATATGAGGTAAAAGGGATTAGTTTTGCAATGGTCTAGGAACATGAACATGCGCCAGCTGCATTCCAGCTGTAGGGGTTCTGGCTGATGGATGGCAATAGTCAGCACAGGGGTAGTAACTTCTTAAAACAATCAAGTTTAACAACATGGGATTATCTGATCCTACCATACAATCACAGAACCACTTATGCTGGAAGGGATGTGAAGATGTCTCTAGTCCAGCCTCCTGCTCAAAGCAGGTTTAGCTCTGAATTCGGACCCGTTTGGTTAGGGTTTTGTCCATTCAGGTTTCAAAAAGCTCTGAGGACAGAGGTGAGACAACTCAGAGTTAGGACTTTGCATTTGTTCTTGTTGAATTTCATAACGTTCCTGTTGGCCCATTCCTCCAGCCTCTCCAGGTCCCCTTGGATGGCAGCCCTGCCATCGAGCATGTCAACTCGCCTTCCCAATTTGCTGTCACCTGCAAATGTGATGAAACTGTCTCCAGGTCATTGATGCAAATGTTAAAGAGGACAGGTCCCAGGGTAGGCCCCTTTAGTACTCCACCTGCTACTGACAGCCAGGGGTTTGACCCATTGACCACTATCCGCTGGGCTTGGTCATCCAGACAGTCCTTCACACATCTAGTTTTCTACCCATTCAGACTGTAATGTCCTAACTTGGATGCTAAGGTCTGCTCTCCTGACGCCTCAGGTTTGTGCTCCGCTGCTAGCCTCCTTCACTCCCATCAGGATAGCGAGCTCCTTGTAGTCACTACCGCCAAGGCTGCTGTTGATTATCACATCCCCATCCAATTCTTCCTTGTTTGTGAGTAGCAGGTCCAGGAGACTGTCACTCACCCTTTGGCCATACACCATCTGTGTTAAAAAGTATTCCTCAGCACACCCCAGAGACCTTCGGAACCTGTTGCATCCCACTGTCTTGTCGTTCCAGCTGAAGTCAGGGAGGTCAAATTCTCCCAATAGCACCATGGACTGTGGTCTGGAGACTCCTAACTGTTTAAAGACTTGATTGACTTTATCACCCTGATCGGGTGATCTGTAACAAACCCATCACAGTGTTACTCTTACTGGCTTGTCCTCTGATCTTGACCCACAAGCTCCCGACCAGCCTGTCTCCTGTTCCCATATGTTCATGCTACTCCATACAGAAGGTACATCTCCTGCTTTTCTTCTCTACCTGTCTTTCCTAAAAAGCTTCTATCTGTCTATCACAGGCCTCCAACCTTAGGAGTGATCCCACCACACCCCAGCTGAGCTATGCCCAGACCACAAACAAGTCAGCGCATTCCCTCATGCCTCAGTTTTTCTCCAAATCAATCCAGTTAGGTTTCATGCTCTTCAGTGCACCGCTCTTTCTCGCCCCATGTTTTTCTCTCCCAAATACCTCAGATCTTCAGAGCAGCCTATGGCCACCGTCATAAGGCAGTCAGTAAGGGTGACAATGGAGGCTGACCAGGAGAACGTCATTTTGGGCTAAGACAGGAAATTTTAATTTAGTCTGGGAAGTGAATGAATACTGTGTTTCCTGCAAGGCCAGAGTTAAACACCCAGCTCAGACCCCAGCCAGGTCTGCAGGCTGGCATCCGCACTTCCACAAGAAATGCTCTTCTCCTGGGAGTGACCGAAGGCTCGAACACAGATTTTCATCTTACAGAAAACTACAGGAACACAGTGGAAGCAGTCATTACCAGTATTTGCACAGAGCTACCACTCTGCCACTACATGTGCAAATGAGCTCCTGGCACTGAAAGTTTACAACCATATTAATTAATAGTTGATTATTAAAAGCATAACCAAAGTAAAAGCATTCTCAGGAAAATCCTTCTTAACTTCTCCTTGAAAGTATTTTAAGAGCTTGACCAGGCCATTTATAATAGACATTTACTGTATTTTATTATTTCCTAGAGAATCATTTTCTGATGAATAATTGCCCTTTAAAGGTTGTTTTGGTCCTTCCTTTTCGTCCTCCAGCTCCTGAAGCGTATGTCTTCCTTTTTTTTCTTTCTCATTTGCAAAGGCCTCCCAACTACATCAAGCAGTTTCAAGTCAGCCAAGGAGATAGACAGAGTCCTGCTGGAGCAGAGCAGCCTCTCTCTCTTTGTAAAATATGCTGCCATTTATCAACAGACAGAGGTTTTTCTTGCAACAAGGAATCTGAGCTAGTGCATACCAAAAGAGTGGCACTGGAGACTTTGTGGTTGGCTGTTGTTTCAGGCACATGCAGTCTTTACATAGCCTGAGGGCATAAATAAGCAGACAGGAGGGAATGGACAGACCTTCCTGCAGTACAATTAGGTGACAATGAGCTATCCAAAACAATCAGGATAGCAGTAACATCAAGTACTCTCCCTAGTCTCAGGAGTGCTCCCAAGATTTATTGCATCAGAGGCTCTGTCTGCTGCTGGTGCCTCTAGATAGTGTCTCTGGAGAGGCACAGTTGGCAGGCGCACGGGAACAGGGTCCTTTCTGGGAAACTTCTTGCAGCCTAAAGTATTGCAATTAGCTCCGGCAGAGCTGACGTCTGAGCTCCCTGTCCTTACTTAATTCAGGATCGCTAGAAACATGAAACAGAAGAGGTGGACCTGCAAGCACCACAGGGAGGCGTGTGTAGGGGGCATAATATAGAGGACTAATTCAAAACATCCTTCATCTACTAGGCTGGGAAGAGAAGAGGCAATAGGTCTCAGGACACTGCTGCTCTGGTTCTTCAAGCCAGTCTTTCCTGACTTACTTTCTCCTCCAGAAAGCATGCCTCTGGAAAAGCTAAGCCAGGGAGCTGCTCTCGTCTTCTTCCACCTCAGCCCTCTGGATCTATTAGCTCCTTTGAAGGACCCTGATCCTCCAGAATTCGGCCTTGCAGCTGAGAGCTTCCTGGCCCTGACCAGAAAGGAGGTTTCAATTTCAAACCAAAAGGCAAATAGAAGGTCATGATCAGTACCTGTCTCATAGAAAATGCACCAGTGTTTGGATTTCAAGGCATTTGGTAGATGCAAAGCTCCATGACTTTTCTTTCTAATTAGGGAGGCACAAAGGGCAAGGGTGGGTCCTGCATTCACAAAAAGAAACATAGTGTATTTTGTCTGCTATTTTACCTGAGGCACAGGTCTATCATACACACCCGCTCCATTCACCCTTTTAAAAACACCTCATGGTTGTACAAGAACCACTGTAATTCTTCAGGCACAGCACCCTTAGGACATCTCTTGCATCTGTGGGAAGACATAATCTGGCATTCAAGGCATTGTGGTAGAATTGGCATCTCCACTGCTTGCCTGAGGCACCATCTTCTCTCTCCGCCTTGCCAGCCTCCTTAGCTTAGCCTCCTTCTCACAGGCAGGGAGTTGAGGCAGTCATTTTGCAAAAGAGGGCTGCAGAAGAAAGCAGAAATCACATAAATCAGAGTAACACTGGTCTCTAAATTCCTCTGGTGGCCCAGACTGAAGGAGTCTTTCTACAGAGGACCTGGGAGAACCGTGCACAGTTATCAATATACACGTATCCCCCGGCTCGTTCTCTTTGTTCCTCTGACCTAAAGCAATCTATGTCCAGGCAGGAGTGGAGACCATAGCTAAAATAGTACAGGCAGCCCATTTTGCATACATTCCTGTGGCACTAGAGCCACATGATTTATGACTGAAACATTGACTTGCAGTATGGGACAATTACAGGAAAGTTGGTAAGGCAGCAGTGTACTGTCTTGTAGGAATATGGAATTCCTTCCTTCCTCCTGATTCCAGACCTGAAAAGTGGTGAACTCCTACCGCTCCCTTTGGGAGGATAACCAAAAGCTCACAGAATCAGACCTCAAGATGTTCCTGTCTGGACAAATAAGTGCTGTATCTACAGCCACCTCAGGACAGGCAGGGAGCTTCTACTGTGCCTCAGGTACTTGACATGCCCAGAAATCCTGTTGCACCAATTAGATTGTGTGCATGAATCTGTTACCAAAATCCATTAGGTTCCTTCTGTGCACAAAGCTAGATGTTTATATTTGAAAATGCATATAGTGCGCTCTTTTGGCAAGGACTGTCTATTTTTACGAAGCGTATGTACAATATTTAGCAGAAAATAGCAAAGTTAGTTTTGATTTAACAGAAATTTTTTTTTACAAATGTGAGTTTTTTTTCTGTAAGCGGATGTTATTTGGATCCAAGCACTACTTTAATACAAATAAATAGAAGTAAGATTTTTAGGAGACTATTATGATCCTCAGCTCTGAGGTCCTGGATTACAGAGATCATTGAATTTCAAGAAGTGGTTTCTGCCTCGAGTCTGTCATTTCTAGCTGAGCTACAATATTTCATTTAGAAAGACAACTGGCCTGGTTTTAAAGATTTCAAGTCAGAAACACCCTTCCACTGTAGGCAAATGTTGTTCCAGCAGTTGTTCGTTACCCTCTCGGGGGGGAGGGGGGAGAGAACCACAATTCTATTTCAAACTCACCTCCCTCTAGTTCCAACCAAAGAATATTATAAAAGAGTATCATCTTGTATTGCCCTTTCATCACCAGCAGCTCTTTCACTCCTTTTCCTGCAGTTCTGTTGTCCATGACTGAACAGGTCCTCACATCTTCAGGTTCACCTCCCTGGCATCAGCAGGACGTGACAGGCAGAGGGCTCTGCTTATATTTTGTGGGTTGCTGGGTAAGGCAGTGAAAACAGACTAATTTGAAGATCATCTGCAACAGTACCATGTCAGAGAATATTTTGTCTCGCCTGGCTTTAAGCTGGCCATCTGAGTGTCCTGTATAGTTCATAAAGAGGCCCAAAGAGTGACTCATCCCAGCTAGCTGAAACATCTCCGCTGTGCGATGACTCACCTCGCTACCCTACCTGTCTGCTCCATTGACTGCAGCCAGTGCCTAAAGGACTGGCATAGACTGCATACCGAAGTTTTACATCCCTAAGAGCTGACCTCCGCTTTTAATGAAGATACTTTCTAGACGGAAAAAACTAGTAGCTGGCAACAGAAAGTGTCTTTGTATGCCCTAAATTTATTGTCTGGAGTATTAAGCCAGTTTACAGTACCCTCCTGTTTGCATTCCTAGTTCAAATCTTGACCATAAAGACCATAAAGGATAGACATTTCCATTTTTTTATAAAGAAAGCACAGAGACTCTGAGAGACAGACATCCCGGAACTGTGGTTTTAAGGGAAATGCCAAGACTGTGACATTGGGGATACAGTCTCTGGAACTGGCACCAACATTAATTGAAGAGAATACGCGATATTCTGGTATAACTTTGACCAGAACTCTTAAAAGTTGCTGTATAATCCTTCTGGATTTGTTTATCTTAACAACACAGAGTGCCCTTGTTTTGTTTTACTTGCTAAAAGATTTATTAGGCTTGTTTTTCATCAGAGAGATATGTGAAGTTTAACTTTCCCTAGATTTGTTGGCTGACAATCTCACCTCTTTTATCTTGGCTTCTTGGAGAGCAGTGGCTCACCTCATCACACTGTAACATTTGTAACCATAGATCAACTTCAGCTGAATATGACAGGAGATTGAGAGATCAACAATATTTACGTCATCCAACTTAATGACTATAAGAGAGGTCCAAATTAGCACCCAGTGGGGGGAAGGTCTGTAGGGAGAGGGCAGTGCGGGTGTCAGAGAGCAAAGAGCCGGTGCAGGGAAGGTGCACAGAGAGCAGTCTGTCTGCGTCCCGCTGCTCACAACGTTCCTTGTTCAGTGTTGTTAATGCCATTGTCGCACAGAGATTATACTGTGAACCCCTTCTCCCACCCACAAATATCAAATCCTTTTCCTTTTCCAGCTGAGATCACATCATATCTCTTGCAGTTGCAGACACGGAAAGAATTATGTTAGGGAAAAAATAAAAAGCACATATTGTTGAGTGCCTTTAGCTTTTCTTTTACTCTTAATTTTATCTTACTCTCATCAGCTGCTTTCCTCAAAAATGGAAATAAACACGCTCAGACCCCCCATCCTCCATAGACTACCAGTGGTCTACTATGCAGAGTTTGGGAATCTCGGTGCTGGAGTTCATCTTGGAGTCTGTAGCAGTTTGACCTGAGGATTGTAAAAGATTTATGTTTTACAAAAGCTTAACTAGAATGTCCCAATTTACTCCAGATTGCCAGTATAGACCAGGAAGTGATACTTAGGCCGTTGTAACACACAGTTCAGCAGGACCAGCTAGTACATCATAAAGCACCACTTGCCTTATCTGTGCGGGAACAAGTCACTCAGAATGCACTAACTATTCTAACAAAAATAGTCCAGACTTATCTCAGAATGTGCAGGGGGAACTCTCACACATTGTAATGGAAGGGCACAGGGGCTGAAACTTTGACAATGATTTAATCTCAGCCACGCATTTCACAAGGTTATAGTTTAGGAGCAAATAAGCAAAACCAGATGATTTTAACAGTCCCATGAAAAGTAGCTTCCCAATTTGTTCAACTTCTGATCTTCACTTAATGGTCTGTCCTGCTTTTTTTTTTTTTAGCACTCCAGTGGCAATGTAGTCTGCTGGGAAAGATAAGACCTATACTAGCAATGAAAACAAGCAGCAAAGCAATAGCTTTGACTACAATTTTTACGTCTTCTTCATATATCACAAACGAGCACCACAAAAAATAAAAGAAACCTACATCATCTTGAATGCAGTGATTTTTATATCATCCAAAGAACAGGGAAAAAGCCTGATTACAGTTTAAAAAGTCTTGGCACTACTGAAAATACAGCAGAAGGTTCCTCGTGAAGTCACACTGTCGGCATAGGCTCTGTGGCTTCATTCTCAAGAAGCCTTCAAATCTCTGTAGATCTCTGTGCCCACTGTTCACACTTGAGAGATCTCCTGCTGCCCAAGAAGAGTGAAGGTTAATGGTGTGTATGGAAATACGGTGTCCCAGGCAGTTTCTGTGTATGGGGGTGTTCTTGGGAAGACAATGATCCTCTCTGTCCCTTCACTAGCACCTTTGTAAAGTGAAGGTATTGCTGGTCTAATGGGTGAGGGGTTTGCGGTTTAATTAATTTGTAAGGTCTTAGAAAATGTTTTCAGTCTGTGACCTACAGACTCCTGCTACCTTTACCAATACAAGGTAAAGGAAAAGCGGTTTGCACATGCTATGGAGCAATCTCTGCATATGGAGATTCTAAAGGGGGCCATACTTTTCGTAGGAAATTTGTAGGGGTCCAGAAATCAAAAAAGACTGAAAAAAAAGTGGCTTAGATCTCATCTGTTCAGATGAAAGGAACTGCTGAAGACTGAAGTGTAGGTATGTATTAATATATCATGATATTGCAACTAAAGAGCATTATACAGCAGCACAATGTTATAAAATAGTTCTATGCATTTAGTCTCATAGGCATATAGTAATAAAAACGTAAGAAATCAAGCCAGACTTGGCTGTTTACTTTCAGCTCTTGATTTCTGAAAAATGTGTTATTTGCAATAGGTGGTTGTTAATCTTTCTAACAATTACATCCTTGGAATTTTTAATCAGAGTTGGAAAACAGCTCCACACACAAACTTGACTTAAGAGTAATAGCTGTGTATGATGGAGGAAGCACTGAAGTCATGTAGGGCATCTTAATATGAATACATGTATTAGAAAATATTGCATAGATGTAATGTAGCCCCCAAGTGTAAAACTCACACACTCTCTCCTCCTCCCTCCCTCCCTCCTTCTCTCTCACATTTGCTAAAAGTAAAATTAGATCTGCTTGTTGCTAGAGCTATATGAAAGCCCCCCCCCCAATTTTAAAAATTGTGAGGTCTAGCACAAGCAAATTAGTGCATTTTGGGGGAGGGAAATAATAGGATTTTTTTATATCAGCAAAAAATATTGGAGGTAGATATCTGTGCAGTTGCTGAGCTTTTGTGTTCTGGGGCTAGGAGACTTGAATATTATTAAGGGATCAGTCGCAAAGTGCATCAATCTGGCATGTACTAGAGCCAGATATCTATTTGCCAGGAACTGAAAAAAAAAAAAAAATCTCAGCAGGCTCACAGTTGAAGAATGGTGGACATCGCTTTGATTCAAGAAAGCCCTGGCACAAATATCTTCCTGGATATGGATAACATAATGGACTTTGGGGAACATATTAAGTCACCCCCCCGTGACTCTGTAGCAGCTCTGGATGTGAATTATACAACTCTGGATTGATATGTTAAGGACTTAACAATTTCTGTCTGCAGCATTTCCAACCTCTGAGTAAAGTGTTGGGTTACATTTTTTTCTTTTGGTTTGATGGCCAATTGCACTATGCTATGTAGCTCTTTTTTAAAAGCCTGCAAATAAAAGAAAGTATAAATTAAAAAGAGGGTGGGGAGAGTGACTGTGAATGAGCGTGTGTGATGCACTGCATTTAATGTTCCTCTAGACAAAGTCACACTTGAAGGCCTGGCTTCTTTATTTATACTGTTTGTTTATAAGATCCAGGAATGCTTGTTTTCAGCACGGAATAATTTTTGCAGTGGCTTGAAATGAAAATATGTATTCACTAAAACCAGAAAATCAACTGGGAGCTCACTACTGCATTGAGAGGCCCATTCAGACTCACAGCAACCCAGCACCCAAGAGCTCATTAGAGATTCACAAGGAGCTAACTGCTTGATTGGCTCTGCTCTGACTGAGTTTGGGGTGGTTTTCCTGGAATTCAGCTGAAAAATACAGGTGTATGCAAGAAATGTGTTGTCTTTTTAATACCTGACATCAGTTGGATACTGATGCTGAATGGCAGGTGTTGGCAGTTAGAGTGAATGAAGATATTTGAGACTTTTCCCGGCCCTATTTGGTTTTAGTATCAGAAATTTTTTCTTGATGACAGGACTTAGATTTGATTACTTGAGTTTGATCACATGTGTTCATAGTGAACATAGCACCTTTATTTCCTTATAAAACCAAAATGCTTTTATTTTTACCGAGTGTGATATGAACAAGGCAATGGAAAGCCACGTTACTTTCTGTAGTATCTTTTGTACAAAATACTTTCAAAAACAGGTAAAGAAAATAGAATAAATGAAGAAGGATTACAGCCTCCACATGCTGTATACAACAGGGATAACTTCTTTATATTGCTCTGTGGATACTTTGCCTTCTCTCCCTGACTTCATGGGCCATTATTTTCATCCCATGCAGACCATCTCTTAGTCATAATTGCATAACATATGAAAAAGACACTATTTGTTTATGTGACAAAGTAGTGTTAGTAAAATTGACATATTTTAAACTTAAACCCTTTGTCATCTTTGCGTCTAACAAAGAACCAGGCTGCCTGTAAGGGGTGTTGGGAAGTGAAGGCTTGGAGTTGGCATGACATGAGAGGACATGTCCCAAACAGAACATCCACCCATGTCCCACAGACTGCTGTATTTCAGAAGCTCTGTTTTTTTAGCAATAGCCAAAAAAGCTCTCTTTATAGATGACTTTTTAAAAGAGACAATGAGATCCTGGGGAAGGTACATGGAGATATTGGGGTGATGATAGGAGCTTCTGCTGGAAAAGCAGTGGTTCAAAGAATGGCATGTTTTTGGGGGAGGGAAAGAAGTAGGACTGGAATTACGGGTGAGAGAGTGTAGGAGAAGAAATCTTGGCATTTTACATTTTAGGCTGCTCAACTTCCAGACAGGTGTGATTTACTTGTGATAATTTCCCATCAGCATCATGGAAGAAACAGTATGATGTGCAAGACAATAATTAAGAGATTTGTTCTGCATGATTGCACATGTATCAGTAAAGGGCTCAAAATGATATCCTGGCCAAGTGTAGTTATAACACACAGCCTATGTGCACTAGGACTGTGTTCTCAAAAGCACTGGACAAGCAGCTTCCATCACTCACCCCTGGCTGCCATTGTGGGCTGCAAAATTCAGAGAATATTTCTTTTTAAAGCAGCCTCTTGCCTTCTGTCACTCTACCTGCCCTCACTTCTGAAATGCCTGGTCCATGGGGATGCAATAATCAGGAGGGATATAATGGTCTTTCATGAGAATTCTTTAAGGTTTTTGGGACTAATACCCATAATTTACATGAAGAAAAAAAAGGACTATAATGGATGCTTATAAATTTAGTCAGGAATGAGGAAATCTGTTAGCAGCTGAAAGTAACTACCTGGCATTTTAAAAAGCAGCAGTTTTCTATCTTGTTCTGTCACAGGGTCACTGAAAGTCAGAATCTGAAAGATCTTATCCAAGTAGATTTTCCCCAGCATCCTGGAGCCGCGTGGGCTGAGAGGGATGGTTAGCGAGTCAGATAATCCTGCCCTCCACACATTATGCAGCCAGGGAGAAGGGCAAGTGTTCCAGCGGGAGGGACACTGTCAGGCAGCCTTTGCGGAGGTGGCTTTTCTGGTAATAAGAATGAGTCGGAGAATAAAGTGCAGCACCTGTGATAATGAGTCTTTTAAACCATTATGTCTAAACATTCTTCTCAGCCTTCTAAGAACATAACATTTCGGTTTAAGCCAAACAACGCCATTCAGCACAATATGTCTGAGGAAGAAAGCCACATATTCTTCTTGCATTTGTCTTTTTTTTTTTTCTCCTTTTGGCAGATAATTCAATTTTTTATTTGATTTAAGAACATGTTATGAAAGGACCAATCCTTGCAATAAAGGAACAAGTCCTGCAAACCTTCACACGTGTGATTTTAATAGGTGTAGATATGTGAATAAGGATTAGTAACACTCAGCCCTTGCTTAGCATTAGCATGGGCTCAAGTTATGTTCTTGCTGTGAATTGGCAATGAGACGCAAAGCCTTTCGCCTCTAGGGCTGTGGTTCAAATGCAGCCTGGGTCATTGGTGGCTCTACACAAAACGAGGGGGCTGTTTCAGTCCAATTTCACCCTCTCCCTGTTAAAAGACAGCAGAGAATTCAAGGTCAGAGTGATCTCAGAGTCTCTCATCTTATTACAAATTGCTATTTTTGACTTACTATGCTATACTATAGAGCCTGGAGACTTCTGCCAAGCGTGGGGCCCATTGCACTAGTTACTGTGAAAACCCATGCAGCTCCCCTTATTTACAAACAAGAGGCCGGGCAGGCAGTGGAAGACAGAGACAGGTGCAAGCAGATGAAGTGACTTGCCCGGAGGATGGTAGCAATGCCCAGAGCAGAGCCCACCTTTCCTCACAACCAGACCACGCGGCTTCCTTCTTCACCAGCAGCCACGGCGAAAGCAGTGACGGGAAGCGTGTCCTTGGACATTCGCTTTCGGGCAGGTAGCCTGCATGACTGTCAACCTGGCAGTTTTTATGGTATTTTTTTAGTAAGGTGGGGATAATATAAAACAAAGTGTATGGCAGATGAAATGCATTAGCCCCAACAATATTAATGGATGATAATGTATACAGTAGATCATTTTATCACACCATTTACATGTAAGTTTGTTTGGTGTATTATCTTTGACACAGTGGAAGATTCGTAGATCAAGAGAATTGGTGTAACCCAATTTCATATGTTTTGTTGGATCTTCGAACAAAAGTGGATGCATTTTGAGTATACATTAAGCAAGCGCTGCATGAAGAACTTCCTTACGACACCTGGCACCTACTTTTATGGCTTATTTTGTCAGATTGTTTCTTCTATTCAAAGATTAATTTTCCCACTTGCTGAATTTGTTAAATCTTTGAACGTTTCAGCCAACGAAAAGGTTTTCAGATCTGAGTTTTCTCAGGATTAAACACTTCTGTAGCAGAAAAAACACTACTCAGTCAATACAGACAGGCTTGTTTGAAATCTAGCATTTGCTAAACAAAAAAGGTTAAACTTTTTATAAAGAAAAGTCCAAAATTAAATGTGCCCTGACTTTCAAACATGCCAACTGTAACTAAATGGGCATTGAGCTCATGCACTTATGCAAATGCTATTTTATCCTGATTTTAAATTTAAAGCAGATGTTGGCTTATCACGTATATGATTTGATATCAAGTTATATGCTGTTCCCTGATGCAGGAGAAAGCTGTTCACAGATGTGCCAACCCTTCCAAAGGAGGGAGACACCATCCGTGCAACAGTTTCTTGGAGGACACTCCATTTGCTCTATCAGGTCAGCGGTCTCCAGGCCAGTGAGTGGGAATGTCCATTCAAGTATGTCCACTTACCCATTGCAGGACTTCTCCCTGACACGTGCATCCTTATGCTGGATTCAGCTTGTCAGTTCACACCATTTTTATCAGCCACTTCTCTTGGCAAATGATAATACAAAGAAAACTCTCCTGGGACTTTCTATGTGCTTAAATTAGAGATGAGGTGCTACCATCCTCAAAGCGTTCCAAAGCCCAGGTTGTACTGAGTGGCACAGCTGAAACCTGCCACAACTGCAGAATAAACCAAAGCGCCAGATCCAAAATCCCACCCGTGAGACACACAGTGATCTGGATTAAACCCAGGCTTTGTACTGTGTGCCTAGTATAACTCTTGCAAGCTAACTCTTGATCGGCCAGACTTGATGACAACCCAAACCATGACTCAAACACCCACAGGCTTTTGCTAAGTCCTTTCCCAGTATATTGGGATTTTGCCCATTCTTATTAACCTGGAAGCAGGACAGTGCTGGAATATACCTGGCAGGGTTTTGTTTCTCCGAGTCTTCCAGCCTAGTCTGGAGAACCCCAAAGCCTCAAATACTTATTTGGGACCAGGCTCTGCCTGTTCCCAGGGGGTGTTGCAGAGGGCACTGGGGAGGGTGAGCAGGGCTGGTGCCCAACGTGCCCGCGGGAAGACTGGCTGCCCTCCTGACTCGGCTCTGCCTCAGGAGCACAAACAAGCCTGCACACAGTTAGGGACAAGCCTCCAGACTTCTTCAAGTTCACTTATTTTAAAAACCCTCCAAACCTGAAAAAAAAAATAAAGCCCAGACAAATGAACAAAAAGGCAAGACAAATGCTTAAAGAAAATGAAAGGAATAAAGGATTTTTTTTAAGCTATATCCCTGTTACCTTTATTTCTCCTCAGCAAAGTGATATTTCTTGATCCTAAGATCCCCCTTCCTTAATGAGGTAAAACATCAGATTATGAAGAACATTTTTAATGAGAATTCAGGGACATTTCTGAGTTGGTTGAGAAGTATGAAAGTATTTAACCTCAGTTCAATGGACTGCCCTTTATTAACATTTTTCTTCTAGTGCCACTCACATAACTGCCCTTTCACAAGCCCCGTCTCAACCATTTGGTACTTATAACTTGGTTTTAGCCAGAGGGTGCATTGCAGAATACAAATCATCCATTGGCTTTATTTCTTGTGACTAAAGGATTTAATAGACAGTATCTCTGTGGACAGAGGTACCTCTAAGAAAATAGGGTTTAGTGATTAAAATATGGCCATCTTTCTCTCCGTTCAGCGGTAAACGGCTGCCAGAAGAAGAGTTCAGAAGACCATTCATTCAGTGATATGGCATTAACAGCGCAGTATACCTCAGCTCAACTGAGCACATGCATGTGTAAACAACACTTGCTATCGAACGCCGTACTTTGTCAAAGATTAAACATGTCTTTAGGGAATGGGAATGGTGCTATGCTAACACCTTAGCAATACAGGCCAAGCAGCAGGACAGTTGGCTTCCCCATCAATTTGTCACAAACCCATCTTGGAAACATTCTTCTAGAAAGATGAGAGTGTTCCTGTCCATTGGTTGCCCTGGGTAAGCTGCCAGTCTACCACTTATTGCCAATTCTAGCCGTGCTTTTGTCACGTGGACATTTGCCCACTAGGGAATCAGCCACCCATGTACTTTAAATATGCCACTGTCTAAGCTCCAAGTGCTAATGATAGTTAATGATACCAAGCCTGGTCTGGCCCGGAGTCTTGCAGGAACTGTATCTGTGATACCCACCGCTAGCTTTGAGTTGACCTGTCCTATCTCTTAATATACAGCATTTGTAGTACCCCTTCTTAAGGCAAGAGGAATATATTTGTATTTGTACATCGCACAAAGAAAGCAGAGCCACAGATAGAACAGAGGAGAGCAGCCCTGTTTATGCTTTAACTGAGGAAATTAAGGTGAACCTTATGAGAAAACTGATGGGATTTTGTTATTCATGTTGGACAATGTAGACTTATCCCAGAGACTCACGTTCAGTTAAGTGCATTAAGCTGAATTCCTGGCCTTTGGAGAATGGAGAGTAGATACCAGGTGCATCTCTGATGTTTTGAAGAGCTGGCACTTCCAGACTGTTGTGCAAATTTTAGACCAACAATTTGGACAGTAGGATACAAATTCTTAGGCACAGTGATTAGAAATTCTGCAACCCATTAGACATGCACTAAACTCTGTCTCTTAGCCATGGGACACAGAAGAACTTTTTAAAAGAAAAGGCTTTTCTTACAGGGCTCTTCCCTTGCCAGTCTCCTGATGCCAACATTCATTAACATCCCAGTGCAGATGCACTGTACCTGGTACATTTGGATGCACAGCCAGCGCTCACCCTGCTTGGGCACACCAGAAACACTTGAAAGCAGCCAAGAAAAAAAAAAAGGAGCAAGAATGCTCATTAGGAGACACAATGTAAGAGTTACCGATTTCCATACAGCAGCACCAAGTTTTGAGGTTGAATCCTTGTGTTTCTATCTCATGTCTCATTTTACAGATGTCAGCACAGACAGATTCGCAACACTTGGCAGGGCAGAAGAAGTCAGTAGATTCCTGACCTCCTTGATGTCAGTGTGAGTTTTGCTGCTGGCATTCATGGAGCTAAGATTTCATCCCATTTTAGTACTGGATTAACTGAGGTTCATAAGGTAACACACTTGCAAATAAAGGCAGTGCATTAGCCTCTGTTTTTCTACGTGTTTTAGCGACACATCTCATGGTCTCAAAGCATTATAACAGGAATACAAGATTTAGGTTTTGCAGACTTGAACAAATGCTATGGGAACAAATGCAGCAATAAGCACAGCTTATGAGAACTGCAATGCAGGTTAACAATAACTGTCTTTATCAGAACAGAATACCCATCTGGAAGTGTGCATGAATATCAGCTATCGGAGCTGGAGGTAATCTTGCAGTCTTGCATATGTACAATACTCTGCTAAGAGGAATTTTAGCATGATGTAAAAAAGCTGGGGTTTTTTGTTCATTTATTTTGTTGGTTTCAGTTATTCATCTGAACTGCGTAATCCATTTTTTTAGTAGTCATGCAGTTCTTCTGCCTAAAGTTTAGGGTAGTGTACAATGAATTAACACACACACACACACATGCACCCACAAACCATGCAAAGACCCACAAAGAAAGTTTGAAGTAAATATGTCACGGAAGAAACTGGCCTCACCTCCACCATTCAATCTTCCACTGCTGTGTCTTAAATTATACAAAAAGAGAGACACAAGTTCTGGTTCTTAGAACCAGCAGAATGCTTCACACAAACAATTCTGAGAAATTTTTGTTCACTTAAGGGTTCTCTCATTTTAGCAGTAAAAAGAAAGTACGGTTTGCTTTTGCCATTCATGTATGACATTATTTTACAGCTCACAACTAGCTGCATGAAGACTCCAGTAGATGCACAAGGAGCTGTTCATTACCGCAATGCAAAAGTTTAAGCAATCACAACTTGGCAAAATCTCTTGGTCCAGGTCTCATTAGCCTGGGAGTTCAAATTCCCCTAGAAGCACCTTGTTGAAGCAGACAGCTTGCCTATTCTAGCACATCAGCTCTTCCTTTGTACAAAGAATGTTACAGGGGAATGATTAGGTGGAGGAGGGTTTTTCCGCTAAGAAAAAAGCTGGCAGAGGGGAGGTGTTGCATTAGAATATAAAATCATGAATGGCACAGGGAAGGTGAATAATGAACTGCTGTTTCATTTGCTGCCCCTAGTTCTTGCATGGAAGATGAGCAAGTAGCGTGTTCACAACAAATAGCAAGTGTTTGGTGGTACTCCTACACAGACTGGATTAAGTTGTGAAACTCCTTACCACAGGATTTTGTGAGTGCCAGAAGTATAAACAGATTAAAAAAGATACTAGATAAAATAATGAAATTTTTAAAAATTAAAAAATTAATGTGCTAGTAAATACTAGTATACCATTTCTGCCGAGGGAAGACCTGAGTCACCAGTTGCTGGAAGCTGAGTGAATAAATGTGGGATATGTAAATGCCATGATACATTTGCCCTGTTCCTGTGCTCTTATCTGGGCACCTGGTATAGCAAGAACTCAGACCTTTGGCCTGACCCTGCTAGGCTGGTCTTGTGTTTGCAGCTCTGCCTTGTTTGTGCTTATCTGCAGACCTCTGGTAAACTTCTGTACAGCTTCCCCCAAAATGTCTTTTAAGAGCTTTAAAGTATCAGGAACTTTTACCTAGCAATTTGTGCAGATTTTCTGAACTTTAGAAGAAGCTTTCAGTTATGACATTTGCTGAGGAATACAGTTCATAGGAAACAGAGTCAAGCAGGGCTAAGTCTCATAAGTGTGTGTGTGTGTGTGCATGCACGCGTGAGGGAGAGGGAGAAAAAATGTACATGTGAAAGTAACTTTGTGTATAAACTAGATATTTTCCATGACATATGTTGATGAATTGAATTCTGTAAATTTATAAACTATATTCAGAGCTGGTAGAATTTTGTAGTGTTTCATGGCCAAATTCTGTGAAAGGACTGGGAAAAATCTGTTCTAATTTATTTTTCACTCTGCAGTGATTTTCTAACTAACTGTGTGTAAATTATTATATTTTGATCTGTATATAGAGCACTGAGCACTTTGGCTCCAGCCCAGCAAAGCAGTTAAAGGAAATGTCCTGCTGAATTCACAAAGACTGTTTGCATTCTTAAAGTTAAGCATGTGCTTAAGGGCTTTGCTAGATCATAACCAAAGATCTCGGGAGCAGTTGGCAAGACTGATACCACAGAGAATAGAAGAAGAGGAAAACAGCAAGAAAGATGTCAATAGATATATTGACATCAATTTGGATTGGTGCTTAGCATTTGAGCACATTAAGAAAAGAGAGATCTAAAAAACCTAGAAATGTATTTGAGAGAGTGTGTTGACTTTAAAAAAAAATACTGCTTTCTAACAGCCATATATCAAATGCTGACTTTCAAAGGAGAGAAATGTTGCAACTTATGTTGCACCATTCTCATCATACTCTTTTTCTACATGTAATGCTGCAGCAATTTTTAGCACACAAACACTTAATCTCATTCTGGTTCTAAACCGCATGCAGATCACATCATCACCAAACAGGCACCTCTGGAGATCATCTGCTCCAACTCCCCTGGCTCAGAGCAGGGGCAGCTACAGCAGGTTGCCCGGTGGGTTGGCTTTTTCCAGGGATGAAGATACCACAGCCACTCTTAGCAACTTGTTCCAGTGTCTGACCACCCTCACAAAGAGCTTGGTATTTTCTTCTTCCAGTGGTATGAAGCTCTTTTCAGTAGTCTCATAAATGATCAAACCTTCTTCCAATGCACGTGCTCTGCTTTACAGCAACAGCTAGATCCCAAGACTTCAAAAGCATTAGCCACAGGAGTGAAAAATGGACATAAGCATAAGTGCTTTCAGGACATGAGTTGGCAAGTCCAAGTAAATTGGTCAAAGTTGTAGTATAAATAGAAAAAAATTCAAATAATGTTATGCTTTACTACTCACAAATTAATTACACAGATATCACAATATATGTGTACATTTTTTCCCCTTGAAATTTGGGGGGTTATGGTTCTTAATCCTGTGGCAAGTTTGAAAAACCTCCATTTTTAGCTGTTGCACTTGAGGACTTTCAAGGACTCATTCGCATTCTGCTCCCCTTAAATTTAAGTGCATTTTTGCACTGATTTCTATGACATCCATAATTTCACTCTTTCTTTTCAAAAGTACAAAGCTCCAGTGTTGGTAAATTGTATAGGGATAAGACTGAACCCTTGGTGAACAGCAAAACACATGAAGGCAAAGGTGCATGATAAAATGATTTATCTGTGGCTTTGCAATTATTACACAGATAGCATTTTGCTATGTGCATTATGTTTAGTAACTCAGTATCTATGTGTGTAATACATAATTTTTTACTCAGTAGTTTATCTTCCAAAACTGTATTGCATTTTTCAATGAGTCAGCTGGTTACAGTAAGTCCTGCAATTTGTGAAGCAAATGAATCTATATATTATGACATGAAATGTACTTCATTTATGTGGCTCCATTTATTTATGATAATACTTTGCAGGAGATGAGTGAATATTCTATAATACCTTTCAAGAGGTCAATGTAGTCTTAACAATAAAGTCTTCACTCTGCATAGACTAGTAAATTTTGCTGAGGGGTGAGGTGGCTGGGGTTTGTATGCTCATCATTACCTGTGTGGATTAGCGAAGTGCAAAGGTTCCAGTGAATGTGTATGTACAAACATACATCTACAGCGACCTTCGGGGCATGCTTAAAGCTCATCTCTTTCCTTCAAGGATTTGAAAAGATGGGGAGGATGATTAAAAGAGTGGCAAATGGATAGAAAAAGAGGACTCTCAACTTCTAATTTGCTGGTCTTGTTAGTAAGAGAGGAATTGCTTTTGTTTAGTTAGCATGAAGCCGTTGTGGGGTATTTGCATCTTTTGCTAAAATAAAGCATTTAGAAAATGAATGGAAAAATCATTCTTTTGGTTCTGTGTGAATTTAAAGACAGAAAATAATTGATGTACCCTCAAGTCCACAGCTACCTAAAGAAGGGAAACAAAATAGCGTCTGTCTTGTACGTAAGTGGCTACAATATGATTTTAGAGTGGAATTAAGCCAACTTGACTTGACACCTTCCTTCTTTCTCTACTAGAGCCAACTTTTCAAAAGATTTCAAACACCCATAATCTAAGCCATCTTTTCTGAGTAGTCCAGCTGTTACCAGAGCCGCCATGGCCATCTCTCAGCAGCAGCGCTGGTTCGCAGTGTTTCGGTGGGATTACACAGTGCGGCAGAGGACTGTGGACTTTCAGTGGATGACTGAACCAACCTTAGAGGGTTTTCCTGACACCATCTCTCCTTCCTGTGCACCACGTCCCTTGCATCAGGCTCAGCGCTTCTTTAAAACAGCCCACCACACGGTAGAAAACTCAACTGGTAAAAAATGTGAATAGTTTTCCAGTGGTTGAGTGAGCTGAACTGCCTGACTGAAGAGTGAAAAGGGAGGGGGAAGAAAGGAGAGAGCAGTAAGCCACTATGTTAGAGCCACTTTCTCTTGAAGTCTTATCCTAAGAAAGAAACTCTAGGTAAGTATACCTGCAGGCAATGAAACTCAGGTCTGTTTTTCTCAAGTGCTCAGTGCTTCTGCTGACTCCCATGGTGACACCTTAACAGTCAGATTCTCAAAAGGACTTAGTTTTCAGTGAGCACCCAGGGTGCTGAGGCCTTTAAAATTTCTGCTCTCTTCCTTTGCTGCCTACTTGGGAAATGAGCTTTTTGTAAAATTCTAGCTTTACTCAATAAGTAAAGCTTCTTAGTTAACTGCACTAGCTGGGGGAAAGGCATGGATCTTTAATACACTCTGCTAGTATTTGCTAGAGCAGTCCAGGCTGATTAGAAAGTGTCTGTGGATGAAGGACGCCAGTGCCTGTAATTCCCTCCAAAGTCGATGCGGCATGCAGGGCTTGAAATACCGTGAGATGATGGGTCAGTCTCCAGACCGCATCCAGGACATGCACCTTTTCTCTGAAAATCATTTCTTTCTCTGTTCAAGCATCAGTGCTCCAGGCTAGGCAGAGTTCCTTAAAAATATAGTCTAACTTTTGATAAAATTGTAAGCACCATGCGTGAACCCAAGAAGATGTAAAGACACTCTGTCCAAGGACTCCAGGAAATGATGCAACCTGCAAACCATTTACTACCTGTGTGTTTTACCCTTGGATGTTGCCAAGGTGCTTAACTCTGCTTTATGGACTTGCCATTAAACTTATCTCATTGTAAAGCAGTGTTTCTTTAGGGAGGGGAAGACATTTCAACCTTAAAAGGTTTAAATCAAAATCCCTGAGGATTTATACGCACTGGGAAGTTGCACCAGTTTGATCTAAACAAACTAGTGACGAGAAAGTGGGTATGGCAGCCTCGGGGGTCGGGCACACCCTCCTTGCACTCAGCCACCCCAGGCTCCACGCTTTCTCCTCTCTTCTTGCCCTTGTGTTTTTGGGGGCTACACAGAGAGGAGAGCCCATAGGTGACAAGGTTTGCAAGGAAGCTGTTGGACACAACACATTGAGGCTTGGCCTCCAACACCCGCCTCTTGGAGGTTGGTGCAGTGGTGCATCTCCTAGCAACTCTTGCCTCCCCTCTCTGCCTCCACCCACTCAGTGTCCTCCTTTTGCTGACTTGGTAATGAGCATTAAACTGCAATTTAGAGCAGACAAAAGAAGACAGTGGGAAGAGTGGGACAGGGAAGAAAAAGTACTGCTCGGCTGACCTCTTTGGCCCTAAAAGCTCCTCCTGGACTGCTGACGGCTTCAAGTTTGGGATGGTGCTCAGAGCTTCCCAAGCAGCTCCCAGCCCAAGCAGGGAGGCTGGCTGCTGCTCCAGATCTTGCCCTTGGGGGTGAGAAGCAGAGCCTGCCCCATCGCCGCTAGTTTTGACCTACTGAGTCTCTTGGTCGTAGGGCTGGTTGCCCGGGCTGGTGGGGATGGGTCAGTGGGAAGGGTTGTCCCCACTCAGCTGTCCTTGCTGAGCTGTGGCATCCCGGCCTCTCTGTTCCAGGGCTGACCGTGTAGCCAAAAGCACTATAAAATGCATATGCATCCTCAATTTTGCATGAAAAAGCACTCAGTCTTGTGAAATTAGTTCTCCAAAATATTATCCAATAGCTCTGTTTGTGTGGCCTCAGGCTGATGCTCTAAATATGATCTTGAAGGTCTTTTCCAACCTAAATGATTCTATGATTCTGTGCTGACTGGGCCATAAATATCTCACAGCCTTTCAGTATGAGACCAGCCTAATCCATGGACATGCTGGAGCCTGCTTTGGGGAGGAGGGGGATGTCTTCATTCCAGGCATTACAAACCAGCACGGCTCCCCACTATGTGAACTTGCTGCTTCCTTCCTACTGTTAATTTGTTCCTTCCTGAAGCTGATATGTACCTACCTCAATTTCCCTGCTATCTTTAACGTTAATTCATTGTGGTTTGTGTAACAGAATGGTGTTTAAAGACCAGTTCCTGGACTGGATTAGCCAGTGAATATCCAAATGGGATACCTTGGTCTTTCCTTCAAGGGTCTGGGTTTGAAAAATTAGCTCATTATTTTTTTTATTTTTTTCACTTGGAAATCGTGGAGGATAATGCAATATGGTCACAGCACTTGTGGATGGATATGCCTGTCTGGGGGAAAAGGGGGATGAAGAAGAGACTTCTGATCTCTACTTTCCATTGAGAAAGATTCAGCAAAGACGCATGATTAGAGCACTTAACTGGAGAAGCAGTTTTGACCTACAGTTAAGAACATTTTTTACATGTTATTTCAATATAGTTAACCAAGGCTAAACTATGTCAAGAAAATGGAACAAAAAAGGTAAGTGTAAAATGGGAATGAAAGCAACTTGGAGAGCATGACAGGGAAGCAGGCTGAGAGGACAAGTAAACCCAGACCCTGTCCAGGCAGTGACCACTCCAGTAACTTGACCAGGGGACAGGACAGAATTAAAAATCTTCCAGTGGGTCCTTTATGGGAAGGTGCGAGTGAGAGAGAATAGCATTTCCTGACCGCACCGATTCCTGTGAAGCTGTGTGGTCTTAAACTCATTTATATGGAGCACTGCAAGCAGCAAAACCTGAATTAATGGTATGAGACAGAAATGAAGCCACTAATGGACAAAAGGAAGCATGAGTCTAATGGTTCAAACACAGTGCTGGGGAGTCAGGAGACCAGAGCAGTTTTACCTGATTTAGCTGCTGACTCATCTTAAGAGACTGTGAGGAATTCACTTGTATCAAAACTGTTGGTGCTTTTGGCTTGGGGTCCATTTTTCTGAACTTATGACCATTTTGAGCACTCCGACCTGAGCTCCTGTATGCTGCAGCTGGCTGCCTCATCTGGAGACTATGAGCATTCACTCATTCATGCTAGCGTAGCCCTGTGAACCTCTCAGGGGAAAGGGCATAATGTTATAATTTAAATAATTTACTTTAAACCTTGGCTCAAGGGATGTCATGGCCATTAAGTAATGGCCTTTGTAATCTAGCAAGCCTTTCCTGCCCTTCCTTGTGACAGATCCTGTATTTAACACTTCACCTGGCAAAGCGCAGAACAATTTTCCCCCACTTACCTTAACAAGGCAAATCTTTTACTCACCACACCACAGACGGGCTGGTCACTTTGATTGAGATGGCCCTACAAGGGCTGTACAAAGAATGACTCAAAACTTTGCTAATCCTGGGAGTCTCCGTCAAGCAATTCTGCGGTATCCAGGTATTGCTGCCAGTAGCCGGCTTGGGGCTCCTGTCTGCCCATCAGGGCTTCTGTTGCAACAAGCACAAGCTCACACATAGTCATATGTTTAAAGGCTTAATTACAAACAAACTGGCAGCTTGTGCAAACTGGTTTTTGGGTAATGCTGTTGAGGGTCGTTGGGTTTCCAGTGGTAAATTGGGTGGATTTGAATCTCTAGCTTCAAAAAAGGCTGTGTTTCGGGACCAGTTTGATGCCTGTCATGTTGTCATGGCTGCCACTAAGACCACATGGGTTCCTTCAAAAAAAGAGGTGTATTACAGAGGCATATAGCTTATATAGTGGTTCATGAAAAAAAAAGGAAAGGAAAGGAAAGGAAAGGAAAGGAAAGGAAAGGAAAGGAAAGGAAAGGAAAGGAAAGGAAAGGAAAG
>JANZLQ010000100.1:32357039-32372859 GCA_026212715.1 Elanus axillaris | reverse complement strand
AAAGGAAAGGAAAGGAAAGGAAAGGAAAGGAAAGGAAAGGAAAGGAAAGGAAAGGAAAGGAAAGGAAAGGAAAAAAAAAACCCAAGTCTGTATTTGTGGATAAACCATTTGCTTTTAGAGGTAAGGCAAAACAAGGTCTTCTTGGGTTCTGACCCAACGATACCTATTGAAAACTTTCTTGTGAGGCAGGTTTGCGAGGTATGTGCTGTTGAGAGCAACCAAGACGACTGCAGCCACCAGCTCTGTCCTCCCTGCACTGTCCAATGATGGGCTTAGTCTGGTACATGCTATGGAGGGAATTTTTCCACACCATGGCTGAGTGCAGTCGCAGCTTCTGTCTTTCTCCACAGCACTAGGTGCTGATTCCTGTCAGAGATGGCACTGGATGAAGTATATCCTATGTCAGGCATAATCTGGCATGGCACTGCCTATATTTTCCCTCAAGCAAAACTCCCAGTGACATCAGTAGAAGTTTGATTCCAGAGGAAGCTGCATTTCTAGCTAGTTAATCTGATTCAAGTCTTCCTACGTGAAACACAAGGGACTGATGCAGTGTCTCCAGCTTGGGAATTGCATCTCCTCATACCATGGCTGAACTCGCCCCAAGGTCTACTGTGGAAAAGCTGAGCAAGTCAGAGCCATTTTCACAATGTTGGTGAAGTTTCACAGCCTCGAGCAGTCATTATTGCACTGGGTCATACCCCTGAGGTAAATTATTAATAATAATAATATGTTATTTTTGTTAAACCTGACATCTCCTTTCATCTCAGCCCCATGCTTATCAGGAACTCTGCAACAACAAAAAAGGAAAGTTTTATTTCCACATTTCCATCCCTTCGTCTCATCACGCCACGTCTGCTTTGGGGAGTGAAGAGTAATCTGTAGAAAGCTTTCATGCTCTCAAACCTACCAAAACATGCAATATTAATTGGGATTATTAATTGTATTTACTGCACTAGCAAGTCTAACCTTGTTAAAGGCCAGTGTGAAGATGTGGGATCATTTCTGTCATTTGGAACATCCTGCATGCTACCTCCTCTCAGAAATCAAAAGGAAAATTACCTCACTTTTATTAATCAGCCTTTTTCTTACAAGATTTTGCCTTTTGTTTAGCTGCACTTCACAAGGAGAAGGTGTGTTTTCTGTGCTGCTTTGAGATCTTGGCAGTTAATGGAACTCTTTGATTTTTAAATAAGAGTTATTCCTCTGAGTGTACAGTATAAACCTAACAGGCAAGGGACTGTGCCTTTAAGTTCATCAGTTTTCCCAGTGCTGTACTGGAAGGATTGGACTGAAACTTTAAACATTTCTAGCCATACCTAGCATATGTATAATTTATAAGCCACACACCGTTTGCTGTCAAATAGGCGATTGATCTGACTCGGATCTCGTTAATTATCCTCCACATACATTATACGTTAACAGATCTTCAGTATACTGTGTATCAATATTAATAAGATTATAAAACACTATTGATAATTAGGAAGAGAAAGAGACCAGGCCTTTGATTCACTCTGTTACTAACGCCCCTGCATCTCTAGATTAAAAAGAGACCACTTTTCGTTTAATAATATCAGATCAGTACATCCATCTTCTAAAATGCTTTATTAAGAGAAAGCTAAGATTTGCATCCCTATGCAAGGGGCTATTTGAAATTGATTATGGAGGCATCATTGATGTGTGAGAAATTTGTTTCTCTGTCTTGTCTAAAGGGGGGCCTAATAGGTGGGAGGGATTTAAGGTGGAGCACTGCACTCTTGGATCTTTGATCGGGAAATTTATGTTTTTCTTTGTCAGGCTATATTTGGTAAGCCAGATTGCCTTGTTTCAGAGGAAATTAAATGGGATGTCATATTACTTCCTTTTAAAAATAACAACAGCTATGTTATCACACTCCAAAAGAGAACAGTGGAATTAAATAACAATATTTGTCTTTAAATTATCTGGGTCTGATTAATTTTTTCATTACTTTTTACAGTTTTACTTTTTTTTTTTTTGGCTCTGACCTGCCTTTTATGTTTCCATTAAGCTCATTTGCAACAAGCAAACCAGAACGATGAGCTGCTAGCAAGGGCTCTGAAACACTTCATATCCAACTTTAATCAGGTAAACTTTGCTTTCCTGGAAATTTCATATTAAAGAGGAGGGAAAATCACTGAAGGATGATAGGGAGAAATAGAGACAGAATAAATTCAGGTTGCCACATGACTGGTCCTCCATCCGGATGCTGTACAGCACCATATTGGCTTGGAGACCAACACCACGGACAAGCCCAGGTGCTTTTTCTATCACCTTAGAAAAATGATTCAACATTCAAACACAAGACCTGCTTCTGCCTTGCTGCCAATGGCCACTGATCGCCGTAGAAGCCCAATCATTGTCTTCATTAAACTTCAGAGCAGCTGTTCCCCAGGTTGATGCTCACAGTGCCAGTGTGGCCAGGCAGAGAGTTCCCAGGCTCCCTCCCTGCTCCAGAGCAGTTCTGCAGGGCATCCTTCCTGCTACAGACACTGGCTTGGCTCCCCTGGGCTGGCCAGTGTTAGGACACCTCATTCCAGCCACCGCAGATATTATAAGCATTGTGTCCCACAATCCTATTGAGATGGGATTTCTAAAATACCGTGTTCAGGGCACCAGCAGCTTCTGCACGGCGGCTTGTGATGCTGCACTGAACAACAGGCTGTAGTGGAAGATACTCAGTGTGAGCAGCAAAGGGAAACTGAGGAAAACTACCCTAGCTCGGACAGGCATTTTGCTCAGGGAAAATTCACACATGTACTTCCCTGTAGGGTAGCGCAATAGATTCTCATTTCCCATGGTAATTGTGCTAAAAGCCTAAATAAAAACAACAATTTCTGGCTTCCAGGAAATATGCCCTATATATAATCTGCCCATTCCCTAGAGCTCTGCAATTTTCAAGCAAGCTGGGACAAATCGTTGTTCGCAGGACTGTGGAAGAAGCTCTGAGATGAGGGAGGTCCCAGGCTGCCGTGTCCAGTGCAAGGTCTTGGGAAAGTCCCGTCATCTGCCTGGGACATTCATCACACTAGTGACAGGTCACAGGGACCACTTGGGTACAACCATGGGGTACAAGACAAACACTCACAGTACCTAAATGCTAGTGGGAGCCTGCCGCACCCATGCCAGCTGGAGCAAGGCCACCAAACAAGGTCGTAACATTTAAACTGCACTGTTTGCCGTGCCCCATTCAGTCTGAAACTGTGGGGGGAAGCACTCAGCTGAGACATACAGGTGGGGAGCGCGAGGAGAGATGATGACCTGCCTGGGGAAGGCTGAGCTGCAACTGGGAGCAGGTACATAAGACCAGATTAAAATTTACCTACTGGGTACATAAGCAACATAAAGGGCTTTCTGAGGACCTGAGCTTGCTGCAAGAGGAGGGAAACCTGGGAAAATGAGATGAGGCAACATGATGGCAAAGAAATCTTCTGGTTTAACCTCTCAGATGGTTGCGCCCTTCTTCTTTCTGGGGGAAACCTTAGAAAGAACAGCAAGAGACAACAATGTGAAATGGAGCCTAAAGGCTCAGAAAGGAAAACACAGAACGTACCAGTATCAGCGCAGTGAGATAACAGAAAAAAATGTAATTTTACTTCCTGATCCTGGAAGGCATAATGGCTGGCAGATTTTCATGGGTTTCCCACAAGCTGGATGTGTGGGCTATCAGGGCAGCAGGGCTCACCTGAACCAGCCGCCGGCGTAAAGCTTGCTGCGGTTTCTCTCTCCAACAGGCAGCTGGCCCAGAAGCACCGTGGAGCAACTTCCCGAGGCTAAGTTCACTTCTGGTGTCAGGGCTGTCCCCAGTCACACCGGGCACAAGCCTGGGACACTGAAGACCTAGCTGAGCCACGTCCCATCCATTCTTACCAGTTTTTGCATACAGTTCAGGACATAAATAACTTGCTCTGTGTTCCTGGAGACGCACTGTTGCTGCATGCCGTGTGTGCTGCGTATCCTGTGCGTGAGCACAGTATCACTCGCCTGCACGAGGGTGTTTACAAAAGACAGCAGGAAGCACCCGAGGTGTAATTTTCTCACGAAGGAGGGAGCTTATTCCCTTAGGCCCACAGAAATTTCTTTAATTTTCTTAATTTCTTACAGTTTAGGAGACGTCCTTACACAAAAAACACATGGGGAAAAAGAACTACTTTCATTAACAACGCAGAGAAGTGAAGGTATTTACAACACTGGTAGCCAGCCCCATGAAGATCCAGTTCAGATTTAAATCACCAGCAATATCCCAAGTTAATGCAGTCATGGGAACATATTTCCCCACAGAAATCTGAGATGAAGAGAAAGCACCCAGAAATTCGGAATTCTGTCCTGTCTTTGCCGTTGGCTCTCTGGTGACCACCAGGGCATCATCTGCTTGCTTTTCCTCTTGGCTGCTGTGCATCGCAGAGGCTGAGCAAGTCCGGCATTCAGACTTTGCTCAGTCTCTGAAGTCTGGTACTGCACCGCAGAAATCTTCAACTGGCTTGAACCAGGAAAAAATGGCCAGGAGAAATCCCTCAGCTGAGCGGTTCGATGTATGGGACAAACACATGCTGAGAACACGATGAAATGCTTGTCTACTGCCTTGTGCAAACGAAAGAGCCGTTAATGTAATTAGGGCCATAGCTGAGGCTGCCAGCACAAGAGGCAAAGGGTTTTTCTGGTCAGTCTTATCCATGGGGCTGAATGGGTGTTGAAACTGTACTACCCTGAGTCACAGGTCCTGCCAGCTTCGGGCTCAAATGTGTTACAGAAAGACCATGGAAGAGCTTGCTTCCTCTGTACTCCTTCTGTCTGTAGCTGTGCAAAAGCCTTCTGCCTCTCCAGCTCTCAGGTTGGGGCTATTCATTAAGTAGCAAAAGAGGGAGGGGAGGAGAAAGTGCGTATGATTCTTGGTATCGTCACAGCACATGCTGAAAATGAGGTCTTTGGAGGCAATGGCAGCAGCCTGTACTTACTCAAATCAGGGCAGTGTTTTAATGTCTCAGAGCCTTTCTGATGGATCATGACAATTTATGGTGTGGAACCATTATGGTGGAAGTGATGGGAAGGATCCATCGTTGCAGAGATGATGCTCCAGGTATCTGTGTAGCCTGGAGCAATTATTATGTGGCCCCTTGACATGGTACCTCCAAACAGCTCCATTGTGCCAGGATTTGCGTGTTATTAACCTGCTCAGCGTTACTACATCAGAAGGAGTAGAAAACAGAAGGAAAATAATATCCCCATTTGAGCTTGGGCACTGTAGATTATTTTTCAACCCTGGCAACATTTTAATTTCTATCGAAGAACAACAGTTGCTTTTGTGTTGAGTGGAGAAACCCTAAAGATGAACATGCAGCGTGAATAAAAATAGCAAAACCTTGGTAGCTCTGCACTTAAGAAAAACAATATTTGGGCCATTTTAAACAATAAGTGTTTGCTCCCAGCTTGAAATTTTGTCTGACAAGTTTCAGGGAGAAAAGATTTTTCTCTCCCCCTCCTTTAGCCCTGAGACATACTGCAAAAAAATGCATACACACGAGCCGTTGTCACTGGGAATGTACCAGCCTTCCATTAACATTGCTCTCCATAGGATGGCGGTTGGCAGGAGTGCTCATTTTAAAATCCAAAGGCTCATGTCTAGTGCTCCAGCCCTTATTCCCCTGAGTTTTTTCAAGCCACTTGAGCCACTTGTCTGGAGCCTGCTTGCTTTGATCTCCTCCTGCATCGAACGTGTCCGGAGAGAGCTCTGCAAGGGGAAAGCATGAATCGAATCGTACGCTCCCACCTCGAATCTTGCCCATTGCAAAGCCATACCAGGAAATTGAGGAAATGTTCCAGGTTTAAGCTTTCTACCCTTAGCCAGAAATTAAAACCCCTTCATTAATCCAATCTTAAATCTCAACTAGCTGCTGCTTAAAGTGGTAATAAATATTTCATACCGATTGTGTTGCGTTCCTTGCTGTGTTTATTAAATGGAGTTTCTCATAATTCCAGTTATTCATTTTAATAGGTCAGGACTTGGCTGTGATTTAAACAGACCACTGAGGAAACAGCCGTGGTTAAACATTGTAACAATATGGATTATTAATTTAATTGGCCAGCTATTACTTGTTTTGACTCTGTGCTAACACATTTAGCTCAGTCTCTTGTGGCCTATAAACCACAAAGGTCATGACTTCAACATTCAGAAGAATGGGAAAAAGAGAATCAGGGCTGAGATTATGAGGAAAAATAGAGAAACAGTGTGGGGAAGACAGAGTGGGGAAGGCTAAGGGCTTGCTGGAGGCAGTGCAGGGTAAAAGGGGATTTATTTAGTAGCTCAGCAATAGAACATCCTCTAAACCACCAGCCAAACTAGCAGTTGCTTTCAGTCCACATCCCTCTGAGGTGATTTCAGACAGTGATTTTTACCTGTAGGTGTAGCGATAGTATCCCCATACCTTTAATAACACCTTTATTTTATTTCTGAATTTTTCTAATATAGTTTAAAATATATACCATGCGGAGAGCTCACATGTGAATAATCAGCAGTAATATTTATAAGTGTATTTAAAAAGCCAAGCAGGCACCCCCACCCTGGATGGTTTTACTGCGCCTTTACTGAAAACAATCTCATGATGCTAGTTAGATACAGTGGGGTGAAAAAGCACATTCCAAAGGGCATGCTAGCAAAGAGGTATAGTCAGGAAAAAATATGGGGTTTGTCTTTTGTGCACAACAAAGGTAGTGCAATTTGTACCACAGAGTCCTCCATTTTGAAAGAGGTCAAATCTTTCCATTGATTTTTTATGCAGAACTTTCATTGACTCCTAATAGGAGTTCTGTGCATTGAATAGCAGCAGGATTCGACCCCCTGTTTGTCTTGGCAACTGTGCGCACAAATGTGGCGGTGGGCAATGTTTCCGTATTCATGCCTGTGCCAAGTATGTTCAGCATTCAACTTATACAGGTGCAGACACCCTACCATGAAGGAAACTATATAAGTACAAAGGGTAGGCAGATATATTAGGCAGACAAAGAAGCAGGTATGAGTCTCCATTTTCACTGTTTCTCATTGTTTGTGTGCATTGGAATCTGTAGCTGTTCCTGTAACAAACCGCACAGGCCAGCAAGTTGAAAAAACACAGCCCAAAACCTTTGTCTGGAACTGCAGGCTCCAAACCGTGCAGCTAACATGGGAAATGTAGCATGCATGAAGACAGCATACATAATCAGTAGTAACAGCTGCCCAGACAAGTTGGTGGGATTCCAGTGCTGTAAGACTTCTTCCATCCTCTCGCACTTATCCTCCCTCACACAGCTCAACCCAATTTTCCAAGACACGCGGACACTGGGAAGAAAGACACAGAAAAGTAAAAGGCAAAGGTTTACTTCAGGCTTGAAAGCTTATTCATGGTGTAGAAAACAGCCAGGTGGAGAGAAATTCTCTGCATCTCTTCTTTCTGGCTTTTTCACCCCTCCTCCTTTTCTGCCTCTCTCCCCCTCTCCCTGACCTAACTTTGGCCCTGCTACCAGCCTTTCCTCCCCGTGCCATCCATACCATCATTTCCACCCCCCTCACGCAGCCGCAGCAGCCCTGGCAGCCCAGCTGCCCTGCCAGCAGGTCCCGGCCCTGCACAAGCTCCAACCTTCCAGCTCAGATTTCCTTGTTCAGGAATCCTCACCGCTTTCTAGTTCTGCCACCTCCTGCCATGTCTCATTAGGCTTCAAACCCTCTTGCTTGTTATCATCCGGTCTCCCATCAGGCACCCCAAGTCTCGGCTCCTCTCCAACGGTCTTTATTCCATCTCTGAGCACCTCCTAGTCCCTCTATCCTCAAGAGCCAGTTCCCATAGTCAAACCCTCACTTTGCTCAGCTGGCAACACCAGCATCAATGTCCTGTAATGCAAGGATCCCCCACCACCAGTTCAGGATGCGTCATTTTTCGTGTGCGTAGTGATACAGACCAAAGGCTAGGACCACACTATGTTCTGCTTCTTGCAGAAATCCTTTAAAAGCACCTGAGAATTCCTCACCCCGTCTTCACGCTGCGTACCCCCCGGACTCCCATGCAGCAATAGTCCAGCTCCACCACTCCTCCTGGCTCTGCGTGGCAGGCAAGAATCCCTAGTCCCTGGCACACAGCTACTCACCCACGGAGCCGTCCTTAAGCTGCTGCAGGTGCCTCACGCTGGGGCCTGTATCTCTAAGTGTGGCTGACAAACAGGGCTTTCTTTTGTGGTGCCTAGCACCAGCAGCCCCTAAGGACGAGATACCCTTCCCTTCTTCTCCCCCCCTCCCAGCCCTTGCACACAATACAGTATTTGTCATGGATTTGTTTTCCAGTACATGAAGAGCACAAAACCGCGTGCTCTTTTATGATAAGGTAAGCAGAGTGACCCTGTAACATTCCACATCTGAACTCAGAACGGCATCTGCCTCACAGCTGTCCTTGTAGCAAGTATTTCAAAAACACAGACTGCAAAAAACAGAGGCAATATCTCATCACCGATGTAGCTGCTTACAGCACAGTCCTCACCATCTTCCAAATATCCATGTTTGAGAGGTGACCTACAGCTGTGAAATTTGGATGCAGATTCCAACACCACCCCTTAATTTTAAGGATGTTCCAATATGAGCTTTACGCAAAGCTTTTGCAGAGTTGCAGGCCAGTTGAAAAATTTGTGGCTGGAGCTAGGTTCAGGTTCTGAACACCCTGACTCACAAAGATTTCCAAGAGCTTTGGCTTGGTTGCAGTATTCATGTTCCCTATTACTTGAGTGCATTGACATATCCTCTAGGAGTCATGGACTAGGAGCCCACAGTGAAAGGCTCTGCACAAGCAGAGAATAATAATAAAGAAAAGAGTTTACAGTTCAGAGTCAAGAGATTGCTACAGAGAAATGTGGACAAACAGGGAAAGAGTTAGACTGTCAATGGGATGGACAGTGGCATCAGTGCAGTTGAGTTTTCAACATTCATCCTGTGAAAGGAGAGCTCTAAGGGAGATTTTTGAAGGAGAACAGCTCAGCAGCTTTGCAGCATGCATGCAGAGCTCTTAAGAGCTGTGGGTATCTGGCATGGAAGCACATCTATGGACATGGATATCTTGGTCCAACTGGAACAAGAGCTGGCTTTGAGGAAATGAACAACAGGAAATGTGTGGAGGGAGAAGAAGCCTTGAAGGGTGCTGAAGGCAGAGCCGAACTGCTTTGACTTGCTACAATAGACAAGGAGAGGTGATGGAGGAAGGCCAAAAGAAAGTCGATGTGATTCATGAGATGAAAAATGAGCACCATTCAGAGTAAGTATGAGAGGAGATAGAGAGGGTTAGGTGAGATAAAGGGGTGTTGCAATCAGATGAGAAGATCTTCAACAAGCAAATTAGTTGGAAGAAGAAGATCTCGGAGAAGTTATGCAGGAAGTGTCAACAAAGATAAGTTGGAGGCAAGGTATTACGAGAGAGCAGTCCAGCACAAGTCCAACTTGTGCTGAACATTGGACACCATAAAGAGATATCACAGAGACATGATGAGACTTTTACTTGGATAGAAGGAAACAATGCACAGTAGAAAGAGGGATCGGGGAACCAAAGATGGTAGCTGAAATCAAATAGTGATGAAATCGCTTAAGAAAAAGATGCAGAAGGAGGAGAGAGAGAGAAAACAAGCATAGGCTTACATGAAGCTGAGGGATCTGGTTATCTGCATTGGAGGCACTTAACAGATCAAAGAGGTTGAAGGTGGAATAAGAGATTATGTCAGTAGGCATACTGACAGGAGATGTTTAGACTGATTGTTACAGGTGGAAGTTAAACCAGAAAAGGTGAAGTCCTATGTGAGAAAAAATTTATATAAGTGCACCCAGTTTCCAGAGGGAGTTAGATTACAGTTCTCAGGGTGTCCCCATGTAGGAGTAATAGTTGTTCAGTTGGTGAAAATCACAGCTGAGCAAGGACAGAATGGATTTTTTATGGAGGAATTCAGCCTGGTCACAGGATTTCCACCAGAAAAAGTCTGAAGCATGAGATCAGGGCAGAGGATCTTGGGGTGATTCAGAGCAGGAGACTGGCAAAAACCTTATAACAGGAGAGAAAAGCTAACGGCCACACCGAAAAAGAGTGGTGCATGAAGAGAACCAACAGCTATTTAGGAGGGACTGAAGAGATCCAACAAAGAGACAAATCTGACAGCTGATGAGAAATCATCCTCTTGGTAGATGGCCAACTCAGTTTTTGGTGATCTGGAACATGACTGAAAAACTGAAGGAAGACATGACTGCAAGGAAGCTAAGGGGCAGACGAGTTACTGGCATGAATGCAAGAGTTGCTGGGAGCAAGGGCAGGGCATGGGACAAGGCTGTAAGGGATGGTACAGGAGGGAGCCTGGTGCACACTCCAGAGCAGCTGCAGGTAGAAGAACAGAATGATGGTAGCCACAGTGCTATTCAGAAAAGGAAGAATGGAAACTGAGGGCTTGGGTGGCTCTTTCTACAAGTTATAGTTCAGTTTCCCTCTGTAGTCCTTCATGTGAGCTGCGTGTTGCTCAACAGTTCTGCCCTACCTTGTGAGTCAGGTCTGGGGTTCTCTGGCAGGTGTTGCAGGAATAAGGTCACAAACTCCTCCTTGTCTTCTGACCTCATATGAAAAATCTTCCAAATAATAATGTGGCTGCAGAAAACCAGGAGAACGTCTAATGGAAAATATTTTGTTTTACCTCTAAGATTTCTCTCTCTACAAGATGTTGACAAAAAGTATCATTCCTACCTTGAAAGATTTTTTAAAAGAGGAGGGACTGTTAGCTCATGTGGTGAAAGCCCTGTTGAAAGGTATAAAAAGGTTTGTCATTGCATAGGTGCAACAACTGCTTCTTGGATGTCTTTAGGGGACTTAAGATGGATGCTCCGGGCACGGTGGTGTGAATTACTACAATCAACCTCAATAGCCAAAGAACTGAGTTGTATATTGGCTCATGTCTCCTCTGTTGTGGCACAGATGGAGACCATGCAGTAAATTCCTTCAGAGTGAAAATGGTCCCCCTTCATCTTGGAAGATGGGTGAGGACAGAAAAAACATTACAGAGCCCACTAAAGAGCAGGTGCTGGCACTTTGCTTGTGTTAGCAAGAGTGATGTAATACTTAAAGAAAAATAATTAGGTTGCTGGACACAAGCCTCCATATAAAAAACAACATAGAAAACACATGTTTTCACATGTTTTCAATGCAAACCCCACTTGTATTCAATTGGTTTCATGAATGTTCATGTGACTGTGAAGTTTAAATGAGCACTCAGTGCAAGTACCCTGTGTACAGTGATTCAGCGTGAGTACTGCTGTGGGTGAGCAGTGAGTATTGCACTCTAAATGCTTTGCGTGTCCTGCGATGGGCCAGGGGAACATGCAGAGGAAATGCCTCATTTTGTGCTTCTTCGGGAGAAGGAATGAACCTATTGTCTAGTTCTCTGGGCAGTAAGTACCCGACTCTGAGCCCAGTAAAACCAGTGGGAATCAGACCCCAGGATCTTGTTGACATTCTGCACATTCTGTGGTTTCTCTTTTGTCAGGATGCACACTGCTTTTGTGAGGCAAGAGGGGAAGGGAAAGAAAGAAATATTCTGAATTCTCTCCAAAGTCATTTATGGGAGCATTTATTGGTTTCGCTCTATGTGTATAAACTTGCATGCATGGTCTTGGGCCGGCTGGGTCATTCGTTGCTGCCTAAGAGTTTACTAAACTGAGAATAATCTTTTGTTTCCCATGATAAACTTGTACTTTGAAAATGGAATTCAACAACACTGGCTTTTTTAAAAAAAAGAAAACAATTGTTAATTTGAAAATATGATGCTAACAAAATATTTTACAACATAAGGACAGCTAAAAATGCATTTTCCAAACAGTACAGCACTTAACTGTATCTCTTGGCAGATAGATGAATACATGTTAACTCCACCTTAAAGAAGAGACATAATCACTTGAAACTTGCTGGCAGTGTATATCCTGAGTAACACCAGGGCTTTGTACGTATACAAACACTATAAAGTTAGTTAAAACTAAGGTTAAAAAAAGGCCAACGCTGTAGAACATATTCTGGAACATAGCAGGGAGCTGGTCTACAGTGTTCCATGGTTTGCTTTGAAAATAACCAGCAACAATGGATTGTTACTTAGTTTTCATTCTTACCTGCCTCTGCTTTGCCCCACTAAACATTTCTGAAACTGTTCTGACCTCTTTCCACATGAAAATAACATTAAGTTACCTTGCCTAAACAATTCAAATGGACCTGAATTGCCTTGCTAAAATAAAAATCTGTGTTTGTAACTTCCAGTAATTAGCCTTCATCATATGCATAAAGATGTTTGCAGCAGAGATCTTTCTTCTGCCCTTTCTTCTACCATCTCCAAGAGGTAAGTCTGGACTTCCTAAAAAAGGTATAAAAATCCAAATATTTTTCCCCTTCTACATCCATTAATCAGGTTGAAATACCAGTATTTTCTAAATATCCAACTACCTTTGCAGGTCCTAAGTAGTCTTTTTTGAGTCCCCAACTTGCCTCGAGCTCAGGACATGTGGATTTGCAGATTCTGTTACCCCTTAATATTCATATCCATGGAAAAGAGTGACAGGTTTGGGGAAAGACCTAGAGAATTATTCCAGACTCTTCAACTCAGATTTCATTTCTTTTCTTGATACTCAGCACCTGACTGTAATTCATTTTGAAAAGTTTAAACAGAACCTTCTATTTTTTTGCTGACTTTGGAGCAAGGGCATTTGTCTATCCCTCATTAATCTTTATGTCACTTGCAAGATGGTCTAAAGAAACATCTTACCTTTTCCTTTTAGAATAGATTCCCTAAATAGAGGTCCAGCGTGGCAATCCTTGTCCCCATTAAGGTTTTGCTAATGACCTTACACCACTTACTTAGAACAAAGATTATTAAACTGGGCCAGGTGCTAGTTAGATGAAGTGAAAAGAAAAGGCAGCACTAAGACAGAAGTCTTCTCCTTTGACTCCCCAGCAGAGAGTTTAAGGCACCAGCTTTCAGTGGGATTAACTTAACAGAAGCAGAGTAAGCTTAATGATGAGTGTTTTCCAAAATCCCACCTGAACATTTGCTGCTGTTGGATGGCATCATCAGCAGAGTGCTTCTTAGCACAGTTCGAAAGGTTATTGATCCCTTCAGCTGTCCTGTAGCTACCAGCTATGTGCTTGCTAATATTGGTAGCCATTTACCTACTTGCTATTGCAAGAGGATAGGAATGCATTCAGTCTGAGGACTAATTTCCAGCCAAGGAGTGAGAACTTGTTAATATTTTCCAAGAGTATCTCAAGACCCATTTCTTTCCCTCATTGGGCTCACATAATATCTTCTCCATCCTCTTCACTCCTCAGAATTAAAGGCAACTAGATATGAAGGACAAGCCTGCACCTTTGTAGCAGATACTTCTCCCAAACAGAATAGAGGTATTTCCTGTGTAGGACTTTGCCTTGCTGTGCCCCACTTTTGGTAATCACAGAAAGAAACTAGGAGCAAAGAATCCCAAAATCAAGGCTTGGAGATTTCGTAAGAAAAGGACTGAAGAAAGAATAATGACATAAAAAAATTACTGGAAAAAAAATGTACAGAGGAACGGCTATGGATATGTCTGAGGGAATCTACATAATATTCTAGTACTGGAGAAAGGCAATGTTATACTTAAATCTCAAAAAACTGACAAAACATACAAAAGACAGGACCGGGTGCACACTTGCTCCCAGGTTTATCATTATGAAGTTCTTCCAAAAGGGACCTTACTGTGATAAGAGATGGGTCTGTTACTCCATCTTACAAGTCTGCCTAACCTCATACGTTCAGTCTTCCTTTCACACCATCATCGAGCTTGCTTATTTCTGGATAACCGCACTGGACACAGGAATATGAGAGTCAACAATACACACATAAATGTTCCTTACTTGTTAAGCGGTGTGGTGCCAGAATGTAACCCAGGATGTCACTGCAACATGCACTGTCCTCTGAAAGAAAAAAATACTCAAGAGATACATGGGTTAAGGACACTTCAAAAGTGAAGGAACTGGCTATTACCAGGGTTTACTTCTCCAGTATATCAACTAAAGTGGACATTATTTCCTTCAGCTGGAAGTCAAGATAACTCACCTCATCGAAAAAGTACTGGGAGAAAAGGAGGTGAGAAGAAAAAAGTTTTTACTGAGAGCTTCTGAGTTTTGTCACTGAAACACTAGGGGATTTTTGGCAAGTTAATACTGCCCCTATTTTTAAAGGGCCCTTTCATTTAAGACATACGGCTTTCTGGGTGTCCAGCTGCAGAAAGGGGCAGGCTAGTTTACCAAGCGTCAGTCTGAGTTGTTGCGATGGGCAGGTGGTACTGGGGAATCAATGTCAGGCCTTCTAGGAAACACAACATCAGTCAAAAGTGTTGACCTCCACTGCTCCATACTGTATCCTTCTGCAGTGATACCAAATGGAAAAGCCTCACATAATTATACTGCTGCTTGTAAAGTGTAGCGGATGGAACATGCTACATCAGCGCTCATTGCCTTTATTACTGAGGGGGAAAAAAAATCTCACAAAGAAAGGAGTGAATGAAATTCTGAGTGCTGTGTTGCTCTGGTTAACTTCTGGGAATCTAATTATTTGAGAAGGGGTGCACTTAGCAAATCATTATATGGGGGTGTGAAAAATTGCTAAAGAATCCCCCCTCCTCATATACCTTACCCTTAGAAAAAGAAGGTAGGTAAGGCTACATTTAACATTCAGAGTCTTTTATACTACTAAGTGAAATCAGAACAAAATATGGTAATTAATCCATTGTGCATTCAAGGATTCAGGTTTGAGCAGCAGATGGGAAAAGTTGTGGATCATAACCCCATGCAATATTTGACAGAATATCAGTCAAATATAGTTCACACATCTTCATGTTTCTGTCAGTCCCTCTTACCTAAAGTTAATTTAAAGTGACAAGAACTACATTAGCACTTTTCAAAGGGTAATGCAAACTTTAGAATATTCACCTCAAATCAATACCCATTCAGACTCCTAAATGGTCAAACTGGCAAGTTCCTTAAGGTGATTTCACTTTTCTTTTTGTTATCTGTTGCTGGGGTTTACATACTAGCTTTTAAATAAATTGCTTCAAAAGTGCAGTAGAGAAGGTGGTACCTGTTTATTCTGCACAACACTCATGAACACATCTGCACCCACACGCAAAAGCTGCCTCAGAACCAGAGTCAAGGCAATGCTGGTAAACCTAGTTTTGCAAAGTAATATAGTTTGGATCTTAGCCTGTGGGTTATTTTTGAACAATTCTTTATGCAAGAGGAGTACTTCAGTGCCCTGCTGGGGAGCAGTGCACCTACTTTCATTTCACCACAGCAATAAAAGAGAGTCCAAACAAGAGACCTCATGCAGGCTCCCACAGAAAGCCTGGTTCTGTGGTCCCAGCGCTTGCAGCACACTGCTGCTTTCCTGAAAAGTGGATCATTTGATAGAAACGGTGATTCCTCTCCTTTTTTCAATCAAAATAGCTTTTGTGAGCACGTGCACGTGCACATCTGCGAATGTAATGCTTGTGTATTTTTGTGCCTGACTTGGGTGTGGGACCACAGAGAAGTCCAAATCCCCTGATCTAATGCTATTGCTGTGCTGGTTGCCTATGCTTCTGCTCCTCATGTTCACATTGCCAAATAAGAGATCACACCCTGCAGGGCTCCATGGAGCTCATCTCCAGGGAAGGCGAAAGCACTTCTTGGCATTTAGGCTGCACACAATCCCAGTATCATCCCCCTTCCACACACACACCCCCCCCCCCCCCCCCCCCCCCCCCCCC
>JANZLQ010000100.1:32340361-32347987 GCA_026212715.1 Elanus axillaris | reverse complement strand
ACTTTTTTTTCCTTTTTTTTTTTTTTTTTTTTGATTTTGAAATGGGTACACATCAAATACACCCATCCCCCAGTCACAAGAAAATTCTCGCCACATGCTTCTGTCCTCCAGACTTACACAGCATTTTATTGTATGGAACACATCAAAAGGGTTTGGTTCCCTTGTAAAAGTTTTACAGGAAAATCATTGAAGAGCAGTGTAACTTTTTTTTTTTTTAAATTCAAAACTAGAACCAATATTCTGGATTCCCACACTTTGGTGTGGACTCAGAGCGAGCTGTGCTTTTTCTGTACAGTAGAGCAGAAATACAGACCCTGTATAATTAGAATTGCAGTCATGGCCTGTGGGATCTAGTGATTTGGACATATTTTATTTAACCAGCTTAGTAAAAGGTAATATTCAGCAGCTGTGATCTATAGCAGAATTACAATTTTCAGGGTCAAGGAGGGATTTTGATATTAGGAGGTTGGGCAGAATTGCTGTAAAATCTCATGAGCTGTCGTTAAAAATAAATGAGAAAATAGGTTATCCAAGAGTCATTGTAAGGGAAAAATCAATAGGCAGTGTCTATTCACTTGGGCTATCAAAATCCTTGAAATTTGAACAAAAGTTTCACGTTTAGTGTGCTGTAGGTTTTGAAATGTAAGTGGTGAATGCTCTGTGGGTACAAATTCATTGTGCTGTGCATTCAAACAAGGAGAAACCCTTCTGAAGTTCTGGAGTTCTCTATTAAGATAGTATAGTTTCTTCGTCACTAAGTCAGACATGTAAAACAGTTGCCAGCAAAACTTCAGAAGCAATTTTAGCTAACTGATGACAAACTCTCTCTTGGAAATATATCACATTTCTTTATCTCACCTTGCTCCTCTGGGGTTCCCTCCCGCCTCTGGCTCCCGGCAGATGCGGAAAGGGGCTGCAGCCCTGGAGCCCAGGCAACTTTCTGCAAGCTTGCTTGCCTGCTGCGAAACTGCAAACGATAGAGATTGGAAATGAGCATTATTGATAATTTGGAGCAGTACACATAATTGATATGGAAAGGGAGTATCATCCTCATTCAGAAACAATTAACTTCCCCCTCCAACACAGCAGTTCAAAGAAGCCTCAGCCTTTTAAATATGAATGAGTGTAACTTCAAAATATGCAACTATTAGCTATTACAATATACACATGGAGTAGGATATTTTTTTTTGGTATTCTTGTAGCTACCAAATTTAAGTGCGTCACAGATGCAGATGTGCAGGCACAGAAGTTGCGTGTGGACCCCAATCAGTTATAAGTGGGGAGGGGAAAATGAGAGGTTCACACTGCTGTCGGATTGTATTATTTTATTTGAGCCACAGCCTGATACAAACCAAAAGTCCAGTTAATTCTTGGTTCAAGATGACTGAGACTTTACAGAACATAAAAGAATTAGCAGAAAACACTTACTGCAAAGGGACATCCAAAAAGAAAGCCCTTCCCCAAAGCTCAACAATACCGAGGAACTCAACAGACTCTTCTGCAGAAGCCCGATGAAGATTTGTACATTGTTAATTTGATTGCAGAGGGTGCATGTTAAATAGAAAAGAACTGAGTTTGTCACTGTCATGTGAATCCATTCAGTCAGTGCAACAAAGGTATATTTAACTAAAATATGAAACAGACTTGCTAACACCGCATTATTTTCTCAGGCTTACAAAGTTAAAAAAAAAATTAAACTGAATATAAATGACTTTGAGCATTTTTTATGACACCCACAGCCTAAGTGATCCAGATAATGTAATCTAACCATCATTAGAAACCATGAAATTACAATTCCTCCGGGATGGATATTTATCTCTCTGTTACATACAGAAAGGCGATTAATTAGTAGCTCTTTCAGTGTTTAACATTACTGTGTACTGAGGCTGATTAAAATCTAACTATAGAACAGCTATCATAGCTAACACGTAATCTGGGGAAAGTTTAGCTGGGGTATGAAGAAGCACCTTAAAAAGAAAACTTAAAAAAATGTACTCTTAGAAGTAGGTAGCTTCAAAGCCAAAACGCAGGCTTCCTTCTAATTTCTGTTACACACAGCAATCATGACAATTACTGAGATTTCAAAAACTCCAATGCTAAAACCAACTAAACCCACGACGAATATTTTTGCAAAGTGGTAAAATTCACAGAATGCCCATTCGTTCTTGAGGAATGTATACAGCATGCAGTCATGAAATGAATCACACAGCAGTGACTTGAATGGCTTATTCTGAAATTTAAATGGTAGCGTTTGCTGGGGCTTGTGTGTGTGTGTATGTGTGTGTGTGTGTGTGTGTACCCTGTACAGACAGCACAGCGCACACATGCTGTGTGGGCTAAATTCATATTTCTGGTGTAATTTCACTGGCTCGTATGGAATGCACCAAAGATGTGTCAATGTACGCACACAGACAGTTTCCTCCAAGATCTCACATGGGACAAGAGGACATGGATAATTTCACTTTGGGAGGAATAAACAGAGGCAACTTTAGTAGGTTTCATTTCCAAGCATTCCTACTGTGAACGAAAATATTGGAGGAATTTCATGCAAGGGCAGCTGAAATACCAGAAAAATCCCAAATCGCTAGTCATTATTTCGAGAATATTTTCTTCTTTGGCATCACTATACCTAGGTATGCGCACTAATAGGTTTGGGCTGGTTGAGAAAAGGGAAGAAACTTTAAAAGCAAATGTGAACAGCTCAACACAAAGACCAAGGTAACCCTGGTTTTATTTAATTTTTGGAAACCATCAGCTGAGACCACAAATCAGTATTGGACATAGATCGTATTTTGGTGAGGATACACAGAAAGAAATTAGAAGTACTTTTAAAATGAAGAGTAAAGAAAGCACACTTTACCACCCCCACACCCCCCCAGTTCATGTCCCAAAGAACTGAGCCACTGATTCCTAATCCTCTCCATTGTGTCGAGTATTGTGTAGATGCTGCTCTCTTCTGGCTGCCTACACAAATTTTAATATGCAAAATGTTAATAAAAAGTGAAATAAAAGGCCGAAAAAATCAAACATGGCCTCAATGTGCCAAGGGTAATGGAGGCACCTCCGAGGCCTCACTGTGGAGAGATGACCCATACCCAGCCACCTCGTAGTTCTACTCCAACACCACACTGACCCGGAGCTCCTCCACAATTCCCCTCCCGTCTTCCTGAGTACCTCACTCAGGATGGCCCAAGTTCATGCCTGGAGGCAAGGGGAAGGCACGCTCTTGTTTTTCAAGCTGGAGATGGCCAGCACTACCTACTGCAGGCACCTGTCAGCCATACCACGCAGGGCAAGGGGCACAGCTGCTAATGCTGCTGGGGTTGTGCATTTAGCCATTTCACGCTTCATGACAACCTGAGTAGCAATAGCTCAGTTTCATATTCTTACAAAACCAAGGACAACTGAAACTCAGTGAGATTAAAAAAAAAACAAAAACAACAACCAACAAAAACCCCCAAGCACCAAAAAACTTTTCAAACTCCCAAGTGACCATTGCATCAGGACAAGGATCTTTGAGCCTACCCAGCACAAGCAAGCTACCCAACCAAGCATATCACTAGTCACACACTCCCCCTGCTTCAGAGAGAGCAGAGGAGGAGCAAGATTCCTTTGAACAGCTTGGAGGTAGGAAACAAGAAGTCACCATGGCATCCCATTGCTCCACTGTGGGATGCAAGAGGGTAGGAAGTTTCTGGGGTCCAAGGTGATGCCAAGATGGTTGACTTCTTTCCACCTTCTAGCTCCACTGCAGCTCCACACTATGGACGTGTCTCTGTCAGGCACCTCTGACCACACTCTCAGCAGATCTCCTCAGGCAGTTCTAATGGCCCTGTTGGGTCATTCCTGTGCTTCAGAAGAGGTGCTACGCTTACTGCTCCATCCATCTCCTCTGTCCATGTGGTAACTAACATCAGGTAACTGTTGCCTGAGGAAAGGTTGCTCCAAGGGCAGGTGGGACCTGTGGGCAGCACGAGTTCAGGCTGTCCACAGGCACCCAAGTCACCAGCCTGAGCTTCAGGGTAGCTCAGGCACTGCATGCAAGCCAAAATATCTCATCCTAGAGACACAGGAAACCAACTAACACAGACTTAAAACCATGCTAATTTGTCATCCTTCCTAAGGTTTCTTCTTAAAAGACAAAATTAATCTCTAACTGAAGGGACAACATCTGGCTACGTGCGATGTCACTGAAGCCCCACCGATCCCCCAGCCGGGACACAAGGCTTAGGCTGAAGCCTCATGAAGATGAGAAGTATTTTCCCTGGCGAGGGACCAACTGCTCTTGGTGGAAGAGGACGCAAGCTCTGCGGCCATGTGTTTCCATGGCATTGGTTTGCTTCTGCCACGGGAAGGAAAGGAAGCGCAGTCCTTGCGGCGTCTGTGGGACTCGCAGGGATATCTGTTACAATTCATTAAGTAGCTCTCTAAGAAGTTACAATAATAACATTTCAACAGAGTTTCCAGAGGGAGTCTCAGAAACTACAGGAAAAGCCGACAAGTTTCAATCCATTTATCAAAGCACTTCAAGACAGATGAAACAGCAGAGCTGCTTAGTGAGGAATGTCTCTCTTTCTGGGTGTCCAGAGCATTTCAGTAAATAAAAAGCTCTTTAAAAATAAGTCAATACAATGGAATTCCTTTTGCCTTTTGCCAGCACTTGCATTACACTTACACCCAAATGACCCTCCTACCTATAATACTGCAGCATTTACATACACATCAAATGGGTGCTTTTCACTTACATAATACACTTAATCCAAGGATTACAGAGCACATAATATATTAAACATTACAACACCTTGTGAGGTAGCTTAGCATTAATGAAGTTGCAGTGGGTAAACTGAGGCACAGGCTAGCTTTATGACTTGCCTGTGGTCCCACAGGCAATCAGCGGAAAAAATCATTAAGACGCTCTTCAGCAGACACACATATGCACTTACTTCTATGGGTAAAATAGATGAATCCACATTTTCAAAAGCAACTTTAGCTACCTATCTGGAGACACTCAGGTCCTGATTTTCTGAGGGCAGGAAGACAAAAGGCAAATAGCAAAAGATAAAAAGAACGGAAAGCAAATTTTGCTGTTAGAAATAATGCTTTTTAGTATGCCAAATTGTGGACACAAAACAAGAGGCATCCAAAACTGAAGGACACTTTAGATGCTGGTCTCCTATAATTTGATTTTCTGAGTAAAGATTTTTCTAGACCTGCAACAGGGGTTTTGTTAGGGTTTTGTTCAATAATGTCAGTTTATATTTAGCTTTCGTATAGCAGATAGAGGAAAAAAACTATCTTTGGTTAAGGTCTTTGAACCAAGCATCTAGGATAAGATTTTCAAAAGCACTCAATGGTGGCTTTTGAAAACAGAATTAGGCTAGTTGCTGAGACAAGCTTTGAAAGCTACCCCCTACTTCCTTTAGCATTTTAACTGAGAGCTGATTTCCTCGGTTATGGTACAGTTCCTCGTTTTAGTCTCCCCGTCTCCTAGCCTTCACCAGGATCACTAAGTCAAGTTGGATTTTAAACCAGGAAAACAAGGAGGAGACGGGGCAACGTGGCAGCTTGTGGTCGTGACCTCCCCAGCATGTCTGCCACCCCAGAGTGGTGTAGCTGGACACAGGGATGCTCCCTGGGTGGCTCCCACTTTCCAGCCAGCCTTTGTTCTCTTTGTGGGAGCACTGGCTAATAGAGGTGTACACCCTGCGCCTGACGGTTCCACGAGGCTGTAATTACCTCAGCAATAAGGTCTGATTCTTCCCTGCTCTGCACCTCCTTGGCTGGTCAGGAACACTTGTCTAAAGTGGGTGCAAAATGCTACCAGATCAGAAAGATGACATTTTACATCAATGGAAATGACCAGGTGTAAGGAACAAAGGCCTACATAACAATGCTCTCAACTCTGTTGTCCTTTAATTAAGTAGGTCCTAGGGCAATGACACTAATGAGGCCTTGTTTCCTCAGGGTTGGATTCCCTAGTATCTAAATGGGATGTGACCTTTTCCTGAGGAGAGAGGCATTTATAATTTCTCCCTCCCAGGTAGTGTCCAATTTGGGTGGATGTCACGCTGCAGCCTTTCTCTTGGTGGGGACGCCAGTGGGACTTCTCTCTGTTTGGCTGCTTATTTTCCTGAAACCTACCGGAATTTTTGAGATCTCTCCTCTTCTGTTAAATTTGGCTGAATTTGGTTGGAGGGCTCAAAGTTAGCAGGGGATAGGAAGACAAATGCGTCAAATGAGACAAAGCAAAGTCATAAACCTGTTTCTACTAAGAAGGGAAGGTTTAATATTATTTTTACTTCCAAGTAAGTTTTCTAGTTGTGTGGTAAACTCATAGACTATTTTTTTGCTGCTTCAGTAGGCATGCCTGGTTGCAACTCCTGCAAGCAGCATCAGTGAAGGGAGTACATACAAACAAATACAGGCAAGCAGGGCATGCGGCTCAGGAAAGAGGCAACCTTACTTAGCTGGGTGCAGAAGAGAACTGGAAAGTTCATTAAATCCACAGAAGCAGCGATTGTATTCACTGGGGACAGCACTGACCGGACAAGGTCATGGGTCTGAACGGAGAAAGCAACTGAACAAAGCAGCAGCAAGAGAAGGTTTTCTTTGGGTTTGGTCCAGGACAGCAGTCACAACATGGCAGCCAGCAGGATGCATGCACCATAAAGCTGACAATGCAGGCTTGGCGTTATTATCGACCTCTCTGGCCACAGGACAGCAGGGACAGCCCCCTTTCCTGTACAGTTTTTAATGGCTCAGAACTGCTTAAGGCCCTTTAAAATGCATAAAACTTCCCCTTTCTAACACTGCTTTCTGGCAGGACAGACATCCAGCTAATGCTTTCACTTCACACATTCCTGAAAGTCCCATTAAGGAATAGGCACCGGTCTAATGAGAAATCTGACATCGGCTGGCAGAGTCCACATCCTTCATTGGATAAGCCACCACTGCGACCAAATATCTCTCTCTTCCTGTGATAAAGCCAAGGCTAAAAGTACTGAGGGAGCACCCAGGCTGCACTCCCGGAATTGCAGGATAAAGCTGCAACAGTTCCCCAAAACACCACAGTGCCTGGGGTGGTGGGGAGGTACCAACTGTGGCTGATGCAGCTCCTCACATTTAGCTAACCCCACAGAATAAGCAGCATTTGTAGGTTATGTAGAGGTTTTTTACAAAATTATAGCTGCCCAGGGAAAAGCGAACTATCCCCAAATCCGCCCTGAGCTGCCCCTCCAAGTGCAGACACCATTTTACTTCTACTTGTGCACAACAGTTTCCCAGGCAGGTTTTCTGACGTGAGGAGGTAATCGCGTCTGTGTGTTTGCGGAAGACAGAAAGCTGGGCAGACCGAGGGCTGGGAGCTCCCCCTCTCTGGGTCTGTCCCTGCTGAACTCGTCTGGCGTGAAATGGAGATAGAAGCAACAGATCCCAATAGTACCGAGCTGTTACAGCCATACCTTCAGGAAAAGACCAAGGAACTACCAGCGGACCTTTCTGAGCAACAGATCAATACGGAGCTTCGTATCAGCCGAGCCGTTATTCACGCCAAAGGCAGTTGTTTGGATGAAGGGATGAAGAGTGCACAAGTTCAGCAGTTCTCAGTATATAAGCTCTTTTTTCCCC
>JANZLQ010000100.1:32317861-32335361 GCA_026212715.1 Elanus axillaris | reverse complement strand
CAACCTCACATGCCATCAACTATGCCATCAATAATAGAAAATACTTTACATCACTTGCACCTGAGTTGAAGAGTGGAAAAGAGAGGGAGACTCTGTCAGTGCAAGAGAATGATTCATGTGACCACTTTGTCTTAATTACTCAGAACAAGCAGTTTGTTGCTGTTTAGTGAAGAACAAAGATATCAGCGTCCCTTGACAGAAAAACAAATAGCCATCACAGTGGTGAAGATGATGATGACTGCCAGAACAACGATCAAAATCCGGTTTTGGATGATCCTGAAAAAAAGCAGAAGAGACAAAAAACCCCAGTGAATAAAACAAAATAAGACAAAATAGCAGAATATATATAAAAATGATAAAAAGAAGCACACAGATAAATATCTTGGAGAAAAGACATACACCCACAAATTTAGGGTTTCCTACACCATTCTGAGTTATCTTGATTGGTTTTTACTTCTTTCAGTTTCCAGTGCCTCCAAATATTTCTTTATTTAGCTATTAAATCCAACTTTTGCATTCAGGAAAGAATTGGACTTTTCTTAATTATGCATTCTCTTACATACATATTAGAATAACTGAAATACATCATGTTACAATTTATGAACCTTCTAAGAACAAATGAAATAACCAGTCCTCAGTCGATGAAACCCAAGCAGTGTGGTTTGTAATAGTAAACACCATTATATTTTTTAAAGCCATTCTAAAATCTTCACAGCTTTTTTAATCTGAACAGAAACAATTTATTAATTTTCAAGGGATTTTTACTATTAAGGTACAAGATTTCAAGGAAACACATGTCAATGAGATACTTGCTTGTACTAAAATACCAAGGGAAAAGTATAAAAGATAGTTTTGAAGAAAAGGATGATATAAAGAAGCAAGTGTCAAACTGTGAAGCTCATGTTGTAAAAGCATCTCCTGTCTCTGTAGCATACCTTTACTTATGGTAATAGGCAAATGTTACATTTTCTATGTAGTATTAAAAAAAAATGGAAATTAGTAATAATAAAAAGATGCCAGAGGTAGAAAGTCCTACTATTGTTCAATCATTTGTTGGGAGAAATCCCTGCTTCTAAAATCAGACATCACATTGCTTCAGATTTTGCTTGAAATTAATAGGTCAATTAAAATTAACAACAGTAGAATTTGAGGCATTTTACGGGAGGATTCTGGTTTGTAAGAATTCAGCGTTTGTTATTCCGGTCCCACAGAGGAGGAAGAAAATTTTCATAGGCTCCTCATGAAACAGGAACTTTTGCAAAATGTATTTGTGCATGTAGCATATCACCAAAACTGGAGATGTATAGCAAAAAAACCCCAACAACTAAATGCAACAAAAGCACCCTAAGTTATATTTTTTTTATTTTTTCTCATGCTTTTGCAAAACAAACCAAACCAAACCAAAACAAAACAAAGCCTTCACCAACCAAACAACAGGAAGAAGAGGTAAAACTGTGTTTTGTGAAACATCAAACCAAGTACAAGGCTCCAACTTGAAGGCAGGGAATGTAATGTGTTAAAATGAGCATATTTCACACCATGAAAGAGAGAAGAAACTCTAGAGAGCAGAGGGGAGTTTTCCTTGGTAAATGTTTTTCGTTTGAATGGGGGTGGATATACATATAAATTATATTGGAAAGTGTAAAGAAAAATGCAGTTTTAACCAACTTGAGCTCTCTCCTTGCTTACCCCCCACCTAAAGAAAAAGCAGTAAATGGATGGATGAAAACTGTCACATCAGACAGACACCCTCCCCTGTGACACTCTAAAAGGACTAGCTCTCTATCCTCCTGACAGGTTACAAAATGATCACATTTGCTGACACGTCTTCCGCAAAACTGCTTTAGTGTTTGTGTCCACTTTCCTAGCAGGAGATGAATGGGCTGCTTTGTCCTCATTTATCACTTAAAGCTGAACTAAGATCTGTCTCGTTTATTTTTCCCTTCCTCACTAGAAAGGCTCAACCACAGCATTAATTCTTTTGCGATGACAGCTAATTCAAACTTAACAGGCAATATTTACTCTGCCAAAAGGATGAGGAGGAGGGAGGGGTGTTTATCACTCTCCCCCCCCCCCCAAAAAAAAAAGTGTAGCAGCCTAACAAAATAAAGCTAATTAAGGGCTTTTGGTTCTCGTTGGTTTGCACTTCAATTTAACACCTGAACTTACAAGCTTCTCTTTTGTGGCAGGGTGTGACATTCTCTGCGGAACACCTGATAACAAACGATTTGCCCAGGCAAATGCATGAAAACCAGAATATATATTTACTCACTCACCCTCATCACTCCTGAAAAGACACTCAGCAAAATTGAAACTCAGCAGTGAAATAGATTAAAAGCATGAAAACTCTTAAAACATTCAGCCTTAAGTAATACACAGTGCAGCTGGCTTGACAACCATTTTATTTGTGGGATGTGGGCCCCAAGGCATCCATAATGCTAATTTACAAAGGATTAACTGTGAGTGAAACTCGCTTAATCTAACACATAGTTAGGCAAAAGCATACATAACATACTGAGTGTTTAAATCAACTCCTCCTATCTCTGGCCTACTGAAATAGCATTTCATCGTCTGAGACTTAAAATTAAAGAAAAATAAAAAAAGCATCAAATCCTCCAAATGCTTTATTTTTAATACTCTGGCAGTACACACCCGACTGCAAGATTATTTAATCAGTGTCCACGTCTCTAAAATCCTTGTCAAGAGAACACAGAGCGAGGCATGCTGCCACCTGTATCTGCTAATTGAAGGTTCACTTGCAGTGTGAATCTAGGAAATACATATCAAAGTTCAATTTCTAGGAATCTGAATTAGTCTGCACAGTGCAGCAAAAGAATATCATATTAAAAGGAACAAATTAATCATGAAATAGGATGGATGTTATCAACAGACTCCTACACTGAAGCATTATATACTTTTAATATTCAAACCCACAGTTAAAGATTAATTTTATATCTTAAAAAAAAGAGTAACATTGAGTTTTACTGTTTTACTTTCAAGTGAGCAAGTAAAATTAAACTAACTGCAAACTGCCAGAAAAATGGGGCTAGGAGGAGGAGGACAGAGCCGTCTGGTAGCAGCAGGACAGTCTTGAGGAGGGCTTAGCAAGTGGTGTGTGTTTAAGTCTGAGTCTGGGAGCTGCTGCTCAGACAGAGAACACAAGTTCTGGATGTCAGCACATTTCAGATCTCAAAGTCAACAGGCAAGGGCGACCCTTCGGAATAAAGAAAAAATCAAGAGGAAAGGGGGTTTTGAGTGATCCAAGACAGTCAAGCCAGCTCACAGTTGTAGAACAATGGTTGGCATTGGCAGGACCCATCTGTAGGGAAGCCTATAGTACTGTCACAGCCAGACACTGCCAGTGGGTATTGCTCTAGGCAAAGCATCAAGGAATTTAAGTGGGGGAGGGAGCAATAATACCAAAGGAGAAAAAAATGGGGCCTAACATTCACTACAAAAAAATCCCAAAGGCTAAGATGCTCACAAGAAGCAGATGATGACTAGTCTTTTATCTCTATTACACCTTAAATTCAACGAAATCTGGTGAATGAGGAAGCCCAGATTCTTCTTTGCAAATGCAAAGCATGTTTACAGGGTAAATAATTTAAGAAAGAATATAAACTTGAAAGAAGACACCCATTGAAACATCCATGGCTAAAATGCCTGAAGGCAAAAACTTGTGCATTTGCATGCTGCATTTTATTAAGTTAGCACACTGTAGCTTTAAAAGAATGCATGGCCAAATTAAGAGGAATGTGTGACTGAAACATCAAGGATTCCTCCAGTTTACATTATGAATCATAGTGCTGTTGATATGAGATGAATTAACCATTTAGTCGATGCAGCTTAGGCACTGAATTCGCACCAAGTTCTGCTGGAGCCCGGCACACTGGAGCTCGTTAACAGCCAATGTCTACTGTTCCTTTCATACTCAAAACTCTAGGAGCACAAGGGCTCATTCTACTTTGAGTTAGAAGAGATGAAAAATCTGTGCTTTTAAACCAAGTTCCATCTAGTTTATCATGGACAGCAGCCCAAAAACTTTGGGTGCAAAACCACATAGAAACAGTAACTAAAGCAGATGTGACGGTAACTTTAAATGATGCATTGGACGAGCACACTGGACGAACAACGCAGAAAGTGCATCCCACTCCTGTTGAGTTTCCTTCTGCTCCTCCTTTCTAAATGCCTGACCCTCCATCCTGGCTTCTGGTCACAGTGCCCAATGTCCAACCATGGGTGCGCTGGAGGCACCCTCCAGCCAGTGCCAGCATTGTGAGCCGACGAATGACACCGTCCGCCTTCAGGGATCACCTCTTTGACGCACATGGTGACCAGTGCTTTGGAGAACAAGTCCCACATCCATTACCAAACACTGATGTCCCTGGCAAATCAGTTCCCCCCACTCCCGCCATGGCAGAAATTGTGCTGCCTTTCCACATTTCAAAACGCAAAATGATTTGCTCCTCTCTGTAGCTTCACACACGCATGCACACAATGGGTCTAACTCTGTTTGTGACGTTTAGATCTGCTCCGTATAAACACAAAGCAGTTCCCGAATAAGCTTTGCAAACCTTACATTAAGGATGCCAACCGTGTTTAAACCTTTTTACAAAACTGCATTCATTAGCAGGGGAGTGCACGACATCTATATGGGTTCAGCCTGATGTCTTGCACATGTCTTAGTGCCTGATTGACCAGCATTGAATAATGATGCCTTTCCATTAAGCACTGATGGTACAATTACAATTGTCATGAAAATTAGCAATCCCGGTAAAATGTTAACAAAATACAGGATACAAACGAACCAGTGCAGACTCGGTGTATGAAGAGTTTTGTGTCCTTAACTTGAAATAATGAAGACTACAAATAAAATACTGCAAAAATTTCTTACAGAAGCTCAACCCTGATACTGATACAAATAAAAAAATACAAATGGCTTGGGGGATCAGTTGGCACACATTCATTACAAAACAGGGCTTTATTCTTAAAGAAAGCTTCTCGAAAAATAGTGTCCTCAAGAACACAGACTGATTGATGACGGAGCACTGTCCAACAGTGTTTCACTGTAATACATGTATTTAAGATTTAACTAGAAGTGATTCCTATCAGTTTACTGGGCAGAAAGGCTTGTTCTCTGTCTACAAGACTACATTATAAATGGTCACTTTGAATACTTAGCTATTGCATTTTTGGGTGCCCTTTTATTTGTGATTGGCGGTTTTTGCTAACATACAAGAAAATTGGTGCATGTAAATCTGTGGTAAGTGATTTTTAAGTGCCCAATATTCATGTGCAAATCAGCAGATTCAAACAAATATGAAGTGTAGGTCTAGTCACATAGGCAAACACACACCACACAAAACTAAATCCGAATTTAAAGTAATAGAGCTATACTCAGATACCTTCTGGACAGACACCATTATTACTATATATAAGGACATTCTTGTTACAGTATATCAGGAGCTTTCAAATGGAAGCACTAGAGCCCACACAGGAGAATAAAATGTTATGACTGGTAAAGCAAAGCCTTAGCTACATAATGATAAATCTCTAAGTTCAGGGTATCTGGGGGCTGTTCAAGTAACTGTTCATCTTTCCCATCTTTAGGTTTAAGAATGCTTTGCTTAAATAAAAGCAACATATTAATAATAATTAGCAAACAGAAATACCAGTGAAAAAATATCTGCACAAGTTGCATACAACTCCTTGGCCCTCTTCTAGCTGACCTTTGAAAAAGTGAAGAATTTGGAAAATCCTCAAGTTGTTTTTCCTCTCCCCTACCCCAAACTCTGAAAATTAAGTCCATCTTCTTTGTGTTCTCAAGCCAGAAGAACCAATTACTTTGTAATTGATGTTGTATATTTAAAGGTGAAAAGGCTTCGGGGGAGATGGGGGGTGGAGAGGGGATGGGACCCCCCCATGGCTTACTTCACGCCAAAAAGGCCATGCTGCCTGGGCTCCACCTCCAATCTGGAGACAGGCCATTCCCAGCAGGAGCCTATTTCGTGTTTTCTGAATTCCTTCCCAAAGGATCCTCTTCTTCCCCTAGAGACAGAGCTCTAGTTTCTTATGTGTAGGACCTTGGGAAAATCCATTAAAAATTGCTGAAAACTGAGCAAATAATGAAATGAAAGCCTCAAACACAGAGGAATGGAGAATAAAAAATGATGGCATTTTTCTAGCTGACTAGCAGGGTTTTTTGAAAGAGACAGGCCAGACAAGGTGCCCAAGATGTTGTTGATAGGGCTGAGGAGCTGTGCAGCACTACGTTCTCTAACTTTAAAGTTCAGCCTTAAGAACTGGGGCTGTCTACTTGTAATAACATGGATACCAATCTCTAGTTATAATATTACACTCAAACCACATCAATGTGTTTCCACCTGGGCCCTGAGTGAAAGAATGAGTCATGTAATAACAGGTGCAAGGAGGTAGTCACACTATCCAACTTTAAACACATCTAAATTATATCTAGCTAATCTCTCTCAGCTCCCTCTGTATATAAGCTAGAGTCCTGCTCTGAACTGCTTTCTCTTTTTCTTGGCCATATATGCATCCCAGGAGAACTAGTTAGTTAAGTTAGCTGGCTAGGTTAGGTGCCTACAGATTAAGTAGGGATGAATATCCCCTAAAGCTTGAACACGAGGCCCAAGCAAGAAAGCTTGCTAGCTCTGAAGGCAAAACCATACAGGGGAGGTGTTATCATATCGAAAAGTGTGTGTGATCTCCCATTAATCAGAAATATTGCAGAGATGAAACCCACCAGTAAAGCAGAAGATGTTCATCAATAATTAGTCAGTAAATACCTTGATTCATCATCTCCCTTTAATGGATCCCATATTTGCACATGAAATTCTGACCAGAATCAAATATAATTCTCCTTTGACAGTTGTTCCGGAGGAGTGAGAGATCACAGAGACATCCCTCTCTGGGATGAATGTCTCCTGAAATGCAGTGGGGCTTCCTTGCCTCAAGGAACTATGTTTTTTACCTTCCTGTGTCATCTTCTGACAATCTTACCATTAAGATTAAAATTTAAAATTATTTTTATGGTACACTTACTGAGATATCTAATTCATATTTGAAATCTTACAATACATTCCAAAGGTAGCAAAACCATATGAACAGCACCGGAGTATAGTGTTATTTGGTAGCCATCAGGATTGCATGAATCAGGATTGCATCACAGCTTGCATGAATCCTGTCTCAAGGAGCTGGCAGTCTCAGGAGGTGCAAATAGGACCCAAGCGATCACTGGAGTCTGGGGAGAGGGAGGTGGGGACTAGGAAGGAGAGATATCTACAGGAACCATTGGAAGACAAGTGTATGCAGACTTCAGCGTGAGAATAGGGAAAGCCTGAAAGAGGGCCTCATGGATGTGGGACTGAAGATAAAAAGTCAAAAGGGAAGGGTACTGAACATCTTTTAATAGCTCAGACTTTATTCATTGCTTATTTTTAAACAACACAGAAGGCATTTCTGAAGGACGAAAAATATCCTTCTGCTGATGAGAGACCCTGACAGGGAACATTTCTCTGCAAAGTTGTGATGCAACTTCAGCTTTCTCCCGTCTCCTTGTTCACTCCTTCCACAGAAGGAACCAAATAGATTATTGCTGTCAATAGGAGGAACAGCGGGTGGCTTCCAGGGCCACAGAAACTCACCCACCAAAACTGGAGGGGGATTAATTCATTTCATGCAAAGCAGAGGCAACACCAGATCTCTTTGGCAAGTCTAAATGAAGATCATGTGCGCAGTGGCAACTGCAAGTGGAAGGAGTCAAGGTTGTATTACTCTCCAACCAGCCTTTCTCAGGGTACTGAAGTATCAAGAAGAACAAATCACACATTTAGTCACCTGAGCATGACTAAGAACCATAGGCCTTAGCAAACATTACGAGCACTTTAGTAAGAGCTCCGAGGGAGGGTGGATAGCCCAGCTGTCAGCGAAATGGCATTCTTCAGCACATCGGCTGCATGAAGCCCTGGTCCCCAAACAGTTAATAGCAAAAGAAAGCCCCAACCCCCTCGTCAGCACTCAAAGGTAAAGCAATTATTTCTCCAGAAGAAGAAATGCATGCAAGCTACAAAATGACAAGAACATACATGATCGCACATTGGCTTTTATGATAAATATAGTTAAATTTACATTCTGTGCAATTTAAAGAAAAAAAATGTCTAAAGTCTGCATTTTATCAGCTTTCATAATCCTTAGAATCCACTAAAATATATATCTTAAATAGATGAAAGAAAGTAACATCTTTCGCTCTGCCTCACTTTAATTAATGACTAACCTACAGCTTTTAGGTGTGATGAAGCTGGAGCCTGGTCACAAATACTTTGCTTGCATTATTTTCCCCTTATCACACCATATTTGACTGGGCGTCTTTTTGTGTGGCAAGTTTTCTACAATTGTCTTAACAATGTTGACCTCTTTTGTAAAAACCTGAAGGCATCTGCAGCAATTGTTCCTGAAGATGTGCTATCCAAAATGTTACCATTTCATGGCACTTCTTGAATGATAGAATAGAATTTTTTTTTTGGTATATATTCATTTTTTTCAAATGCTATAAAAGAAAGGAAAACAATCATGGCTAAGGCCATTTGTGAGATGGCATTAAAAGAGCCTACTCTGAGACAGATAAAAATAATGAGAATCCTTCTGTCAAGAAGGATTTAGAAAATATCACTAGCATTATTAAAATTTAATTTTTTACTGTGCTTTTTGGTTCCCCCTTTTCCAGTGATAATGAGCAGGACTGCACACCTCCACAATGCTAGTACTTGTTTTGAGCAATAAATTCAGCCTTCCAGTCTGAAGACATTTCAGACAACAATTTTGACTGCTATAGGCTTATTTTTCAACCTGTTCTGTGCTTTGAGTCTTCCTATAAAAACCAGTTCATAAGCTAATTTTCCACAAGGCCAGTGGAACAAATAAAAATCAATTTTTGCCCAACTGGTTCAGAGAAAACCTGGGAATAGTGAAGACAGAACAGTGAAAAATAAAAAGAATCGATGTATTCACAAATGGTTTACCTGATAGAGAACTATCAAATTAGTTGACAGGAGATACTTGCCACTATTAAAGTGTTTTCTTTTCAGCATGTTACAGTATTTCTATTAGGGGAGCAGAAATGCCTCTACTTTGTTATGACCTCAGACACCTCGGTTTAATAACCACACCGAGCCTCCACACATTCTGTAAAACTACAGGACACAAGTCAAAGTGCAAGAGCACTTGCAGATCTTGCAACCGGAGGGACCTGCAAGCCCAACCTGGCTTAGAGTGGGTGTAGTTTTCATGATCTCAGGGAAGGAGCGAAGATTCCTCTTTCAGTGAACACAGACATTCATGACCTCAGGCCAACCTTGTCAAGAGGAATTTGGTCCATCAAGAAAGAAAAAAACCTGTAAAACACTGCCTAGACTTCCCTCCCCAGTTAAAAAAACAAATGTTCAGGAGCACCCTGAAGACTAAGCCATTTATTATCTGTTGGAGAGCAGAATACAAATTTCTCCAAAGGTGGGAATCCCATCCTTAGACTTCAAAACTTTCAGCATCCCAAGGACAACTTGGGGCGCAGGCTTTAATATCGTTGGTCAATCCATTTTATCATCTGCCCCACTAATTGGGCAAGTGTTTCTGAAACCGCGATACTGAGAAGGGATTGGATAGGTGCTTATGCCTGTCTGTCTGCAGCCAGAAAAATATGTCTGGAAAACTGATTGAAGAACAGAATCTGCTTTTTAATACAAATTAACCATCACTCCCGTGGAAATAAAACAAATTTATAAATTACAAGCTTAAATATTAAGGAAGCTATTTTTAAGTAGCTGTAATCTTCACCCTAGTATGTAGCATTTTATACACTCCTTCATTTTTATGAGTTGGCATTAAAATGTGAGTCATTTTAACAGAAAAAAAAAAGGATTAAGTATGTCACTCTGAAGTAAAGCTGCATATTACCTATTTAAAAATATTACAACACACCATGGAGACATCATTTCTAGGGCCAAACAAAACATTACTCAATGAAGAAATGGTATAAAATACAAAATATTCAGCGGAGAAAGGGTATCTGGAGTTAAGCAGTTTCACTGCCAATAAACAACATCATAATAAATAACATGCTTGTAGAAAAACAGCCTACCTGTTCTTCACTATCTGAGATGCAACACCTTAGTATGGGAAACTAATAAAGATACTACTCATCCACTAAGTACACACAGGGAGAAACTAAAAACCACTACACATTTTGATTCTGAATCTCTTACAACTGATGCTAATTTGCTTATGATATCTGCCCGATTTAGAGCTAATCTTCTGTAAATTAACTCCTAATGGTGTCTGAAATAATCCTCTTAATGCTGGTCTGTCTTGAGTACTTTATATCAAATACCATGAAATACACAAGCACATACAAGGCGTAGAGCATTTGTAGTGCTGTTGGTTGCTCTCGAATATTCGCTGTGCTGTGAAGATGCAAGCCCTGGCCCTGGGGCAGCTTGGGGATAGCAGAGGGTCCTGTTGCTCCAGTCGCCCCCTTGGAAAGGGGCAGCACGCCAGGACCGTGTCCCACCAGCTCCTGGCCACCAGAGAGAAGAGGCGGCTCTTTGCCTCCTTACAAAATGGTGAGAGAGGTACATTTCCACGCTCCGAACCTGCCACATCCAGCAGCACATAATGAAAAAAAAAGTAAACTGTTCAGGCTTTGAGATTTCCGAATAACAAGATCTGTGTTAAACAGGACTAATTATCAGCTGGAAGCCTAATCTGGCAACTGGTTTGAAAAGACAGAGACAGACAATTTTGTTTCTTCAGACAGGGAAAATATTTTTAAGGGTGTTGCTTCAGCATCGGCCAGCTTAATTATTATTGTCAGTGTGCTAACTCTGTATTCAAAAATATATTTTTTCCACTAAATCCACCGGAACAATTTTCTCCCCCAACATTAATTTAACGATACAGCCGAAAACCTAATTGATATTGGTGAGCAATGCAATTCCAACATATTATTTTCTCGGTTTTTGAAACATAAATGGCAGGCACAACTTTGACTGAATGGACCTCTTTATGTTTTAACAGGCGGTTTATTGGCCCAGACTCCAACATATAACAAGCACAATTGCAAAAGCAATACATTTTTAATTGAAAAAATCATGTATTTTTACTATGAAAGTGACTCAAATAACAAGTAACTTTGTCAGGTAAAGGGCTTTTAAAACAATTTTTATATATGGAATGTTGTTTAGAAATTATATTCTCACCATCGCAAGCACTTATAGGAGGCTATTAAAAGAAAAAATATGTATTGTTTAAATCACACTTTATTGGAGCTTGCATTTTTAATATATTAAAGAACAGATAAAGCACAGTGATCAGTGAGCTGTATGTGTCCAACAGCCCTTCAAGAGCCTTGTGGAAATGTATAAAACAAGCAGTGATACAATCCTTTGCCAAACACTGTCATAAATTTTTTATTTGGCAGCTAACATTCTCACTAGTTTTCTTGGCAGCAATTGGGACCTTTAGCAAGAAAGGTGCAGGAGAAAAATACCTTGTTTAGAGATGTTTTCAACACTTTCTGGGATTTTTCAGAACTTCTGCCTGCAGCACATTTTACAACCACAGTCTCCAGTCACCTGATGAGTAGGTGGTGGTTTTAAACTTTTTTTTTTTTTTTTAATATAGACAGCCTACTATCCCCCTCTGGCCTTCAGCCTAGGATGCGAGTGTGGAGGGGGGCTGTATGTGTTCCACAGAGATACAAGTGGTTGCTCCTCTCTGTCTAGACAAAAAAACTTGAAAATAATATCAGAATGTACCTTTCATTGCTCCTGATACTATCTGTATCTTATTCCCGGATGACAGAGATAAATGAAAGGCAAACCTGTCCTGATTACTTTTGCATTTTTCTTGGGAGATCTCTGCAGAAAAGCTGGTCACAGGTGCAGCTACCCTGGTCAGCCGGCGGACTGCCTGATAAACAGAATTGTGAAATAGATTTCTGTACCCAGATCCACTCTTCCAGGGTTCTTTTTGGTTGGTTTTATATATTTTTTTTTAAAATAGATATACTAAGCTTGAAATTTGATGCACAGCTGTCCTCTCTGCACCCAGATATGCTGCTGCATCGTACATGTGAAAATATGGCTCCAGCAGAACTGTTGTTTGGCCTATACAGGGCAGAATTAAATAGCGAGCTCTTATCAATTCACTTACTGAGCAGATGTTTTATATTTTGGTATTTCATTGTTTCAGAATAGAAGTGAGATGAACCTATTTTACATCTCAGCAACTTCCTCCAAAACTTTCACAACAAGAAGATACATTTCAGTCCTTCACATGGACGTAAAGGAAAGAGTTTGTCTTGAACAGATGTGGAGCAGGAAAAGCACCTTTTCCTTATTTGCCTCAAATTAGAAAGGCAGGAATTTAGTTTTAGACAGCATAAATTGCTTTAAACACAGGCTTAATTAAAGTAATGATGTTACACTTTTATAAACACAAACTAATAGTCTTCCCCACAGCTTGTGTTCCAGTTTTGTCTCTCGTGTTTACCAGGGGCATCATCCCAAGAACTTTACAGAGCACACACAGACATCTAGTGGTCGGTGAAAACACTGCAAGCATGTCATTGCATCTGACACAGCTCGACTGGAGGCAGTGAAGTTATGCCAGGTATGAGTTGGGCTAATTTTGTCTCTGCTACAACTACAGATGGGCAATCAAGCAGGGAGAGGATTGCTTGCTTTGTGTCATCCCAGGTAATGATGCTGCCTCTGGTAAGAGAGTTGCTGTCTTGGCAACTCTGGCTTCCCAAATTTCCCTAATCATTGATTCTTTTCAATTCAATTGGAGCTATTTTTGCCTTTCTTCTGAGAGCCTTTAAATTTCTCTCTCCTTGCTACTATTTTATTTTACTTAAAAACTGAAGAGCTCAACTATGTAATATCATTTGAAAGGTTCTCTGAACACAGCAACACGCAACAAAGTCTATTGGGAAGTGACAGAGCAATGCGATTTTACAGACAACATACCCACACTATGAAAAAGTACACAGTCAATAACAAATTCTAAATTGTTGGTAGAGGAATGTGACTTGCTCTACCGTCCGCATCAATCAATGGAAAGATGCCTAAAACTTCAGTGTGGTTTGAGTCCCACATCTGCAAAGGAGATCAAGAGCCACAGTTCTGCACAGCGCTGTAAGAACTCAGCGCCCTGATTCTGCTCTCAGTTACACCATTTTAAATCAAGCGGTACTCAGTGGTGTCATAACCCTGTACATCTGTGTCAGACCCTGTGTTGCAAGGGCAGACTTGATGCCAAGAATGCAAAACAGATGTTGCTTTCCTAATGTTTTCTTCTTGCCATTTCAGTTGTTTTTGTGGGGTTCTGTTTTGATTTTGGTGAGTGAAACAGGTCGACAGAACTTTTCAGAGGGCAGACTGGAGGAATGCTTCTGCATCTTCCTTTTTATTTTGCATGCGCGTGTGAATATGCATAGGCTTTGAGTTACAACCGGGGGAAAAAAAAATATATTTTTTTAAGCTTCATTTGAGCTATGCTCTGTTCTCCTGGGGCAAAGTGAAAGGTAGCTATTTGCGGATGGGAAAAAGGGCTTTTGTGAACAGCAAAACTGCATCACCAAACAGCTTAAGAAAAAATTTTTTTGAAGTTATTTTTTACTACTATTTTAAGAGGAAACAGGGATAAATATATCTTTTTTGCATGTTGACTCATTAACAAATTTAGCAATAAACACTTTGTAATTAAGTCCACTAGTTTACTGCTGTCCAGAAGTTTCCCAATACTCTTTGCACAGAAGGTTTTGGAAAACGTAGAACTAAGAAACGGTGAAGGCAAATCCCAACAGCTTGCTCAAGCAAATGTAGCCAAGGCTTACACTCATTTCTGAACACTGAAATTTGAGATGCCGTATCAAATAAGCAGCTCTTTTTCCCTGAAGAGAAGAAACTGGGTGTAGCTAACCTAGTGCATAATAGGTTTATTCTCATTCACAAAACAGGAATTACTTTATGGCCCCAAAGTAAAACTAGCTCAGAAATATACTGGCAGATTTGCTGCAGATGTGTGTTGTGACACGTATGCAGGGAATCTGCTATTAATCACATGCTAAGATTTTAATATTATGTAGGGTAATGCAGGCAATCATTATGGTGAAGGTTCTGGATTCATAAAAGCCTAACCCACAAATGGGTCTTTTAAACTTAATACATTTGAGCTCACTCTCACACTGCACCAGTTGAATTCCCCGATTCACACCACCCCCCGCTCCCCATTACATATATTTATTTCAATATCTATTGTGCGTTTCTTTTTGTGCTTGTGTTCCGCTTCTTTTCTTGCAACACATGACAGTTGTTGAGGAAAGTGTAGCTTTTCAATTCTCCCGTTCACCGGACTATGACAGGAATGTTCTTGTTAGAGGGGCTGTTTGTGAGACCCCTGGACACGTACCCTGCACAGGAAACGGGCTGGCTCAAAAGCTGGAAAAGCCATCCTTCACCTGAATCCTTCAAAATTTGTGTCCGAACATAACTAGAACCTATGTATCCGTACCCGGGCTAAGATTACTACGGACAATTATACCGTGGCAATGCATTATTCTGACAAAGCAATCAATCACGTTATTTCTCACAATTTCAGTTCACCCCTAAAATTTTCCTTACCTCCAAAGCCAGCTGGATATTATATTACCAAAGCTGTTGAAAGGGTGTAACACTAACCATGAAGCCAAAGGCCACTAAAACTATGCAATGCATAAATTTTTATTGTTTGCTCAGCATTGAAATCTCATTAGGGCTCATAACTCATCGGCGCACTGCAAACATTTGCATCTGCTGATCATGAGAACTTAGATGGAATGTACACCTTTGGCTAATTTACTTGTTATGTTTTTAGATGAGACTCTGTGTGTTGCTTTTTGTTTTCTTTTTAAAAAGTCCTTATGCAGTTATGAGTTCAATGTCCACTTTTTAAACTAAATACATTAAAACTTTAATTTGCAGTTCCTCAAGGTTGTTCTGTTGCCGGCAATGTTCATGATCATCATTTTACAAAAGCTTTGTTTGACTTAGTATTCAGCATAATCATTGTTTGAAAACTGTGCCCCATAGAGCATTTCTCTTCATTCATCCTTTCTGCTTTATGTAGTCACATTTTAATTAGATTAAAATTTGTCCTCCAATTAGCTTTCATTAAAGTTTATAGATTACAGCAAAAATCTCCGCTGAGTTGTGCTTCAAAACTGTGCCTAAAGTTTAAAATGAAATAACTGTGCAAATGAAGTGATTATGAAGATTATTACTATGCAAAAAACATCAGTCGCTTCTTGGTTTACTTATATATTTAACTCTGTAATTTATTTTGCCGACTTCAATACCTCTGTGTTCTCCAGAGTAGTCATCATAATAATACCTTACAGTTACAGGATACCTTTCATTCCTAAGGATCCTTAGGGGACTGATTCTGCAGTCTTTGTGCACACCAGTAGTCCTGCTGAAGTCCCTGAAACTATTTGGGCAAGTGCTACTCGCTGCAGGTGAACCAGAACCCAACTACAGGTCAAATCCTGCTTTCAGATACCCATGTAGCCTTACTGTTGATTCGTGCAGCTCAGAATGCAAACCAGATATGAACATTATGTAAAAAGTCCTTTCACCTACTTCTGGGTGAGATGTGGCAGCTGTTTAACGGTGCGTGGTTACAAGACTCAACTCTTTAAACGAGGGTGCGAAGACAGATACTTCCCCCCTCAGTTAAAACTGCAGAGAAAACTGAGAATGTAATTATCCAAAGAGGAAACGACTCAGTAGGACACTGGGGCCGGGGCTGCATCTCTCCTGTCAATCACATCTTCAGATGCGACACTGCCAAGTATCGGATGCCCAGTCACTAATACCTCCTGCACATGCAAATTTACTATGTGCTGAAGGCAAGATGAAGTTTACAGTTCACCAGGCTGATCCTACAACCAGAGCAGACATTTATTCTGGAGCAATCTCTCGGTGGAACACATGGGACTCCGTGTTGGAGCAGAGCTCCACAGAAATGGATCTGTTTGCAGGAAATTCTCTTCCAATAGCAAGAGCTATAAATATATACACATAATTAAAAAAAAAAAGAAAGAGGAGAGAGAGAGAGATGCAGCCAACGTCTTAAAACTAAAAATAGAGACACTTGGGTTACAAAAACAGGGACCTGTCTTTGCTCTAGCAACATATTTCTGATAGGAGGAACACAGTCAAAACCAAATATTTTACTACAAATGAAGTGTAGTTCATAAGCATAAGAGAACAACTTCAGCAAAATGCAGGAGTGTAAAAAGCAGTCCTTCCTATTTTTCATGTGCTAACTAGTTGAACAATCATTAGTAAATCTCCACACCTCTGAGGTAACTAGCGTTATTCCCACTTTGCAGATGGCAAAGCTAAAGTTTAAGGGTGTCAAAGGTTAGAGGGGAGTTTATAGCTTAAATGTTCTGACTCCAAGCCCTGTACTCAAGCCAAGACCATGTTTCCAAGATGCAAAGCATCCAGCAGCAATACTAATTTTAGGAGTCATGCTCAGGTCTGTCCCTTCTTCCCCCTGCTCCTGCCTCCTCTTGGTGTTCATTTCTGCCATCATGTTGCAGCATGCCACCCTCAGTTGTGCTGATTCAACAGCTTGTGGGTCCATGTGATAAATCAGATCAAGCAATTGATCCAAGATAAAAAAAGAAAAAGAAAAAAAGAAGAGGGTGGGAGAGGAGAGCTATTTTGCACTGGATCAATTCCACTCCAAGACATTGACTGGAAAACAGAAGTGCCCACGAAAATGAGAGAGCAGCTGGATGTAGCATACAGGCAGGAGTGAGTATTTTTGGGAGCGGGAGACCCTGCTGTTGCTGCTGATGGTTTCATACCACAGAACTGAGGTCCAAACCATTCTGAAATAATTCTATTTTCATGTTTTAACTCTTTTATAACTCTCCTTCCTTTTACCTTCCTTTGTCTTCTTTGTTCTGAGGAGGAGCGTTGCTACTCTGTGCTACGTTTGCACAAGAAATTTGCACAAGGCAATTCAGGAACTGGAAGTATTTCACTTTACACAATTAAAATCTGGAACACCAAGTTTGCCTTCTCAATTACATTGAATATATTGCAGAAATACTGCTCCATTTCCTCAGTAGAATTGTCATGTTTCACAGAATACAGACAAACTAGTCATGCTTTATGTCAAGGGTGCATTTACAAATAGTTTATAAAGGATTTAGACGATTAACCATATATTGAGACAGTTAATCAAATTTAAGAGGCTATTTTAGAATTCTACAGATCAAGCAGTTATTTATAATCCTGGTTATTGCTTTCTACCTTATATCCACCCCTAATGCACACCATTATAACATTCTGCTAACTCTTTATAAATGATTTGTGTTAGCAAAAAAAAAAAAAAAAAAAAAAGCATTTTAATTTAATAATGAAATATT
>JANZLQ010000100.1:32192488-32311101 GCA_026212715.1 Elanus axillaris | reverse complement strand
GGGGACACAGCCGGGACAGCTGACCCCCACTGACCCAAGGGGTATTCCAGACCAGAGGATGTCATGCTCAGCATATACAGCTGGGGAAGAAGAAAAAAGATGGGGACATTTGGGGTGATGGCATTTGTCTTCCTAAGTGTCCATTAGGTGTGACGTAGCCCTGCTGTCCTGGAGATGGCTGAGCACCTGCCTGCCCATGGGAAGTGGTGAATGAATTCCTTGTTTTGCTTCGCTTGCATGTGCAGCTTTTGCTTTGACTGTTAAACTGTCTTTACCTCAACCCACGAGTATTCTCACTTTTACTCTTCTGATTCTCTCCCCCACCCCACTGGGGGGGAGTGAGCGAGCGGCTGCGTGGGGCTTGGTTGCCTGCTGGGGTTAAACCATCACGTCTGTGTTTGGGTAAAAATACCTGCACAGTTTCTGGGTCCCAAGTAATCTTTGAGATTTCTTGTGTAGTGTGACTTTTATTCACCAACTTCCTGAATAGTCAGTCGGTGCAAAATGTTGATGCAGCTTTTATAATGAGCTCAGGCAATAGAATCATAGAATTGAATCATTCGGGTTGGAAAAGATTTTTAAGATCATCAAGTCCAACCATTAACCTAACACTGCCAAGTCCGTCACTAAACCATGTCCCTAAGTGCCACGTCTACATATCTTTTACACACCTCCAGGGATGGTGACCCAACCACTTCCCTGGGCAGCCTGTTCAAATGCCTGACAACCCTTTTGGTGAAGAAATTTTTCCTCACATCTTATCTAAACCTCCCCTGGTGCAATTTGAGGCCATTTCCTCTTGTCCTATCACTTGTTACTTAGGAGAAGAGACCAACCCCACCTCACTACAACCCCCTTTCAGGTAGCTGTAGGGAGCGATAAGGTCCCCCCTCAGCCTCCTCTTCTCCAGACCAAACAGCCCCAGTTCCCTCAGCCGCTCCTCACAGGACTTGTGCTCCAGGCCCCTCCCCAGCTCCGTTGCCCGTCTCTGGACATGTTCCAGCATCTCAGTGATTTTCTTGTAGAATATATATTTTTTCAAGAAACTATTTCAAATATGGTAACTAAACTCCTTCACCTTCATTTTGTATCTGCAGAAATGACTTCACAGAATAGAGTTGAAACCTTAGCATTCATGCCAATTCTCAACCTGGTAGCAGGACTCAGGATGAGTGGCAGCTCACAACACAGAGAGCAATGCAATGCTGGCATAGCTCAATACGTGGAAGAGAGAGACTGAACATCTAGGACCTGCCAGAAGCAACAGTGTTGATCTAGTGCTGGCATCCTTTTTCTTTCTGAGCCAGTTTTGCAGCAAGCTCCACCACGCTGTCAGGAAGCACTGTACTGCTGGAAGCCGCTCTGCTTTGCTGATGAGATTTAAAACTAAGCTCCTTGTCTTTTGGGAGTCATTAAAGATCCTGAGATAAAAGTGAATCTCATTAGCCAATCTTAAGAAACTCATACGAAGAGGGACCATAGAAGGAGAAATAGCTGTTTATGAGCACAGCAATGCAGAATTTCATGAAGTGTTTGCCCATATTCTGCATCTGACCAATACAGAAGAATACAACTACAGAGGCACCAAAGGATTCCCAACCTCTAATTTCATAACATCTTCAGAAATGTTAATTATCAGCTTCACAGCACTATCCAGCCTATTTGCCTCTTCTCCACTGCTCAGCTTCTTGATTCAGGCCCCCTTCGCCTCACTCCAGCCAGCTTTGCACACAGCTGGCACAGCTGAGCTGTGCCTGTCCTCACCCCTTTTATTCAAGCCACAACGTCTCCCTGGCTGCCTGTCCTCCACCAAGAACTTTCCACAGTGACACCCACAGAGCATGAAATAGTTTCCCAGTTTTGGTCTACTGTGCAATTATACTACCTATTTACATTTTTAATAAGACTGGTAACTTTTAGCAATCCCAGGGGAAAAAAAAATGCTATTTTTTTAAACAGGCACCAATCAAATATAGGCTAAAAACCTGATGGATTTTTCTTCCTCTTGTCTCCCTTCCTTGTTCATTGCACTGCATGCAAATCCCTCTCTCCTCAAAATTCTTTCTTCATGAACTAATTTGATGGTCTTATTTCAAACATTGTAACAACTGTCCTTATTAGTAATCAAATAACAGTATTTTTCTCTGAGTACCTAGGTTTCTTAACTTTTACATGAATAAGTACAATAATTCCCAGGCATACAGCCACCACAAGGTAGAACTTCCAATAAATTGCATCACTCTGCAAAGCACTGCCTGCTACACTACTCTGTAATTGCTTCTGCTCCTTGAAATAATCCCCTCTGAAATGGAGTTTTGGATTTTGGCGGGTGATAATCCCAAGGGGTACCACAGTGATAGCCAACTACCCATAACCAATAAACATAAGCTTGCCAAAGCATCCTCTTCCTCTTTTTAGCTCTCTGCTTTTCATATTCTTGAGGGCTGGCCCAGGAACTCTGGCCAGTAGTAGACAGCCATATGATGGCACAGATTTAGAGGATGAAGAGTATAAATGGAAATACAGAACAGTTGAAAAATTACATTTTAATTCAATTTTCTGAAAACCAGCCCCACACTTAAATGCACTTTGGATGAAGACCATAAAAGTTGTACAGCTTCTCTGGCTGGTTTTCTGAACTCAAATGTGTGCTATCTCACTTTAATCTTAACTGCTTCTTAAGGTGATAACACTGAACAATGTGGCTCTAGAATATACAGGCCAAATGAGAAGCAGGAAACATTTTTCTTTCCAGCAGGCCTACAGAGGCATAATAAAAAGAAACACACTTGAGCACTAGACTAGCACTGAACATAAATGATAACATTGTATGGGGCTGAGTTTTCAGTGATTTGTTCCTTTCTAGCAAATGTTCTGCAGCTAATTGGCTTTGGAAAAGAATCCATGCAAAGCCGGTATGGCCCAGTCTGCTTTAATTGGGGTGGCGCCCACCAATAGTTTCTCAGGATCAGGGCAAAGGCACCCTCCCTCCAAGGAAGGCTGTTATTTACTTGTGTTGCTTCAAAATTCTTTCGTCATGATAGACTGGATCAACCCAATCTAAATGTTTTGATCTGTTACATATGTGGAAAATGAGATACTGGCACACGCACAAAAAGCAGCTGCTTTCTAAGTGCAGTGTCTTAATGACCTCTATTCAGAGCACAGGGCAAGTGAATTAGTCCTCTACCAATGGAGACTGCTTTACCTTCCCATCTTCATGTAACATGGGAAAGGAAACTCAATGCCTGCTTTAAATGACAAAATTAAGCTAGATGTAACTTGCAAATTGATTAATTTTCTCAGCAGACTGAAATTGATCTGAATTTTCTTTTGCACTGTAACTATTCTACGCTTGTCCTGAAACAAGTTAGCTAAAATAAATTAGTCAGTGTAGAATAAATTTAAAGGGAAACTGACAGATCTAATTTAGCCCCAAATTAAGGATAAAAGTGAGAACAATACAAAATAAATATTAAAAAGTTAGCCTGAAAAAAAGAAACACTTCTGTGAGACTTCTTTTAAGGAAATAATTTCCATTTAAATAATATTTGCAACCTGCAATTGAGTTCTGTGGTGAAGGTGAAATTTACTTTCAGCTAGGTGACACCAGCAAGTCCGCTGTAGCTCTTAAACTGCAACCACCAACAGCAAACAGACCACAGTGAACAAATGCAGAATTTCTAACCAATGATCCAAGGTCAGTTGTTGACAGTTTAAATACATTGCTGTCTTGCTAGCACAGTATTTTAGGGAACTTCCATTAACATTTTAAACATTTTAAAAGGCTCTTATGATAATAGACAGTAGGATCACTGCTGGTATGATTGCTTTGATCCAGACAGCCACGTTGCCAGAGGTCCTCCTGTACTGGCGCGCCAACCACTTGGAAATCCATGTACCCAACCACCAACTTCACCTACTTGCATGAGTTCTGCAAAGAAGCAGTTCTGTGGGCCCTAAGACCTGATCCAGCATGACCAGACTAAAAGAGGAGACAAGAGTTCATCCACATTCATTTAACAAGTAGTTCAACCTAACTGGTTGTGTGCCAATTTGAAACAGTTCCCCAAACTTTTTCCTGTTTCAACTTCAGTATCTGAGCTGCATATATGTTAAAACCCCCATTTTTTCAGATGAGTTCTGTTCAACTGCATTTTCCCACCTTGCTTTTCATTCCTTCTTTGGTCACAAACCAATTTAAAGCTCACAGCTGCACGGGGAGCATTGAATGGAGTGTGACTGGCTGCAGCACCTCCTGTGATGGGAACTCAGGAAAACATGCATGCCCTGCTTGCCGTTGTATGAAATAAGACCCATGGCATCCATACCATAAATGATTAGCCACCCCTCATTAGATCTCAAGTTGCTAACTGAGCTCAGAACTTTCACATCCTATTTTGTTTACAAGACACTTTAAAATAGTAAATAAAACTTTATGTGCTGAAAAAAAAGACAAAAGAATGACAACAGCTATTGAAGTTCCTTGTGGGGGAAGCAACACAGAACACAACATTATCCATGGCTGCAGTAAATCAGCATTGAAAAGAGTTTAATAAGGCCATTGAATAAAAGGTAGAAAAAGGAAGTGTAAGGGTAGTTCTTATAGCAAGAGGTAAATTGATTATATCACCCTGATGGTGATAAATATGGTGATATCAGCTGTCTTGCTGCTCAACTGGATGAAATAGCACGTATTTCACCAGCCTATGGGATTAAAACCTAGAGGTGACAAATTGAATTGGCATTAAGAATAATGTTGGCCTTTGTAATTTTTTTTTTCTCAAGAAACTTACTATATTGAACGGGACAAAACTTACATTTAAAGGAAGGCTGTATTTGTCACACATATGATCTTAACTCAATAAACTAAACACAGCTTTTCTCCCTCCCTAAATCAGTATAATAATGGTAGTTTTGTTTAAGCTGCTTGTTTGTACAAAAGCTTGTAGATATATAGACCTTAGGGTAATCCTATTGCTGAAAGTAAGACCTAAATGAAAACAAATCTTACCAGCAGATCTCTATTTTGAAGACAGCTCTATTCAAATCGGCTATGCTGATTATACTCTGAGATAACCCGGCACACCATTTAAGGCTGATCAGTTTAGCAAACACGAGCTTTGCGCTGCAATTTTCTAGTCTTTCATTTTCCAGGATAGCAAAGACCCCCACAACGACTTCATTAGGGAGTTACACAACTTCAGGCCAACAGATTCTTCAGGGAGAAAGAAAAAGATGCAAAAACTCAACTGAAAAGCTCTGCATTAGATTCTCCAGCGATGCTGGATTTTTGCACTCCTGCATGTTGAAGAGCAGGTTCCATTTTCTCTTTTTTCTCCTTCATGCACACACTAATTAGAGCACAGAAAGGTGGCAGCTCAACTTTTTCTGGTCCAAATAACACCTACACAAAACTAATGAAAATGATATACAAAAAACTGACCATTGCTTTACCTTTCTCAAATGAAACGTTATTCTAAGGAATAAATAATAACTATCAGGGATATAGTAAAGAGTGGGAAAAGAGGAAACACAAAAGAGAAACATCTCTTAAAAACAAACAGACTTTTTTTTCAGTGGGAAACAAAACTCTTATACTAGCAAAAAGTTGGTAAATGCTTGTCTTCGGCAACTACAGTGGTAGGGTCAATCACTTTATGTCCACCAGTTACTTGCATGTAGATTTAATCTTTAGAAGAAACTTCTTCATTTTCTCTGTGAAAACATTTGCAGAAGAGAACTGATAAACTGTAAGTGTAATGTGGTCCATTCTCCCCCTTCATCTACTTTTTCTACTGAAGTGGATAGAAACAGTTCCCACAGAAGAAGCAAAAGGGTTGGCTCCCAAGGCTCGATTGACCAGGCAACAGAGCCCACACCATCAACAAGGGCTTAAGTGCTCCTTGCAATCATACAGTTCCCTGTGGCCTGCTCAGATGAGTCTGGAGTCCCTTCTTAAATGCATGTGCACGGATTTGCTTGTGGTTTGTGCAGAAATATTGCCTGTGGTTGTATTAAGTTTTGAAAAGAATTTTCAATGGCAATTTTCCTTTGCTGGAAAGAAAAACTCCATGCTCTCGGTAACTCCTACTCCCCCTACGAAGAGACTCCATGATAAACCCTTCTGGTATGGCCCACAGAGAGGTGGGAAAACTGCTGTCAAGCTGCCCGGCCCTTCCCCCTCTCCCTCAACCCCTTCCATGCTGCACATGCAGCAGGAGGAATGACTGGGCTTGCACTCCCTGTTCACTGCAAACTCCATTTGCTACAGCAAGAGCACAAGTTTTAACAAGTCTGCTGACTTCAATAGCAGCATTTACTAACACAACAAATGTCCACCAAGTCAGGGGCTCTTTAGAGTAAGGATTACAGATCTCTGAGGAAAAATAAAGTCTAAACAAGGGAGGTGATGGGCTGACTCTGAAAGGACAGATGATTTGGGTCAGATGTGCACTAAAAGCTTCAAAAGTCATATTGCTTCTTCTCTTAAACCCTTTGTTTATATGCTCAACCCTGCCTTTCTCCTCTGGTTTCTACCTAAGATCTTACTTCTTCCTCTGCACCTGAGGCCTCTTATCCCCCTCTGTTTTCCTTCCTTGTCTGGTTCCCACTCCTTGTTACCATAAAGCAGTTTGTTTCTCACTCTTTTTGACTTTTTTGTTTACCCTAAATCTCTTAAGAGATTATTTCCTCTCCCTACTCCACCCAGTAAATCCATTAGGTCAAGTGATTAATTCATTGTGCCCCAGTAACGTGCCACAGCCACATTTTGAAAGAGGTGACGTGTCATTGCACATGGGGGATATGAAGGGGCTGAAAGAAGTGACTTTGCCTTCATTGAAGAGGGAGCCTGTAGTGGAGCTTCGATTCGACTCTGTATCTCCAAGTCTTGAAGGCAACATATAACTCACTGCATCGCTCACCCTCACTGATGTCTTAGTTCACTTCGCACCTCTTGTTGGCCAGTGACTGAATTTAAAACGGACACTGTGGGCTGAAGGGTTCTTGTTGGATTATCTCCTCTAGCTAAGCATGGGACATCAGAAAATGTGCACTGATTAGGAAGACAGTTATTGCTGTATATAATCAGAGTTATGACTCTTCTAACTCAGTCTCCAAGACTGAACATGTCAAAGTAAAGTTCAAGGGTACCATGTGACAATCTACCTCCTCCTGTCCCCCAGGAAGTCTCAACCCAATTCTAAATATTAGACATTATCTTAAACCTTTCAAGAATGAGGTTTTATCTCCTTCCCAGTGCTCTCTTTGTTTGTATTAGCTACAATGCTAGACATTTTTGTTATCTACATAAATGTCTAATCCCTCATTCAGTTTTGTAAATTCTTGGCTTCAGTGAATTCCAGTGGCAATGAACCCCTCAGACTGATCACATATTGTGTGAAAAGGCAGGTCTGATTCTGGGAGCTAAGCCAAAGTGGGGATATTGTTGGTACGGAAAGATATTTTAATTAGGGAATGAGCATTTTTTATAAAAACAACCTGTATGTATTTTAGTTCTCTGCTAGGCTGATGATGTGACAATTTCTTAGGTTTTCTCAACTCCTTGGTCCAGTTGTAAGCTCTTGGGAGAAATAAGGAGGTTGACAATTCTGGTAAGAGCAATGCCACTAGAAGAGTGGTACATATATTCTTTTTCTTCTTGACCTATGCATACACATCATTTGCCTGCTTCTTGACAAATGAATTTTCTGGATAGCATTGCTCTGTTGGCACATCAAGGCTCATGAACACAGTACACCAGGGGAAATAAGAAATGGATTTTATTAAGTTTATTAGCAGCTAAAAACATGATACTTCAAGGCTGGAAGTAAAGTAATCCACCTACACAATTTGAGTGGAATGAACATTTGGCTTCAGCTACAGCTCATATGTAAAATATAAATCCAGTTTCTCCATTGGAAATCCTTTGGGGTCTGGTTTTACACTACCTTGATCAAACCAAGAATTAAAGTTCAAGCTGGCTTCCATTCCCACATGGCAATATGACCTACATGTTTGTATTAGTGGTGCTACTCCTTCCACACCTCTTTTCATATCAGTATTTCCCTCAGCTTCTCTTCTTTTGCTTCCTTTCTTTTCTTTTAAAGTTAAAATGAGTTTTAACACTATATAGACAACATGTTGTGAAGACAACGGAAAAAGTCATTCAAAAACTTATTACAGAAAGAGCCACTGCTAAGAGAGGTCCCAACTCTCTGCCACTAAGTATCACATATGGAAAAAAGAGTTGCTACTGGATACAAATGAAGCAAGAAAAGATTGATCATTTTTGCAAGAAAATTCTGAAGCTCAATATAGTTGCTATCAACCTAAACAACAGAGAAAATCATGGAGCTGCATGGTCAAGGCCATATTAGAGAAACGGAACTTGTGAGAATCAGGACTTCTGGGTTCAGTCCTGCCCCAGATACCCAGTGTGCCTCTCGGAGTTTCCTCTGTGCCAGAACTTTTCCATCTGGAAAGTGAAGGTAAGGCCTACCTCCCACAAACGGATGCTGCAAGGCTTAGTTCATATCTACAGTGCTCTGAAGCTCTTGGATGACAAGAGGTATCTATGTCTGGAATACTCTTCTTACGTACCCGCTACCTGCAATAAACTGTAGTGACACACACTGACTTTCACATTACTAGAAGAAGACAGACCTGATTTCTTCCCAGATCTCATTCTTCGTATCCAGGGAAGCAGCTGAAAAGCAGAAAGCAACGCTGGTGCTGTTCTTACCACAAGGTTTGCACCCCAAAACTATTGCTCTGATGGCTGGCCAGCTGACTCGGGACACTTCACTGTCCTTCAGCAGGAGAGGCCCTGTTAATAGTCAGGCCAGGCAGGCCGAGGTCTCTGACAGATCAGGAACAGCTCAGCTCAGTTCTGTTCACTAATGTGTCTTCAGGTTGCTGTTATTTCTGTGGAAACTCAAAGGTTCTGATTAGCATGAGATCGTATGGGCTCCAGTCAGAGGACACTGTCTGTCGACTGAGGAAGCAATGGCTCCGATAATCTAGTTCACCCTCCCTTTATTCCAAGGTGTGGAGGCTTCAGTAAATACTGTTCCAAAAGTCATGATTATGAGAACAAACGGGATCAAATTTGACAGATAAGTAGGGGACCACATCTGGATACCAAACGAGATAAAGGCAAGGAGGTAGCAGTTGCCTGGACTAGATGTTTTAGCAGTGGAGTGCAGGGACACGATAACGAACTCCTATTAATCATTTGCCTGTGTACAAGAGAGAGTTAAATCAGCTAATCACGTATGCCATCACAGGCTGGGTACTACAGCGCAGCTCAGAAAGTCAAACAGGTAGTGATCACTCCTTATCTGTAAAAGCAGCCATGTTTTAATATATGGTGCTTCACCCCACCCTTTTCAGAGAAGATTGATAAGCAAAATGATGAAGCTTTAATGAGCTTAATTGCAAATGCCTTATGTTCTTGCATTGTTGCCAAACAGCTACTTCAACATCCAGCAGTTTACTTAATAACTCCCCCCTCCTCTTCCCTACCCCCTCCAAGCCCGGTAACGTAATTATTCTTGCGGCAACCCCCTATTGCACTTTTCATTATTTATTTCCCCTCTGCCCCTCCCCGAATTACTGTAAATGGGTATCTTTGAAAGGCGGGTGGCAGGCAGCTTTTGGTACAGGGCTTACCAAGAAGCCCTCCATCAAAGGGGCCTTTGTGAGCATGCTCTGGACCGAGGCCAATCAGATCATCTTGCTGTCTGTCTCTGAAGAAAATTCGCCCCTGGTATGCAAGCCAAGCCAAGCGCCGTAGACAGGGTGACTGCACTCCTAGTCCAACCTGTCTTAGTTGAGTGAAAAAATGCTGAAGGGAAAATTACCTGTTTGGCTCCAGACTGAATTAACTTTTTAATATACAAGTATGTTTATTATTTTTCCTTAAAAGTGCCTGCCTATCTAATATATTCATTAATGTTATCTGGTCAGTTCGCTTGAAACATTATGAAAAATGTGCAAATGCAATAAGGCTACAGTGCTTGGAGGCAAAGCAAGATGTATTTTCTAATTATATGACAGAAAAATGACATTGTTATTAACAAATGACAGTACAGAGTAATCTCCTTATGTTAAGGCTAGTGCAAGCTAGGATGCCTTGCCCTCACATCCAGCGTACTGGGAGAAGTGGACAGTCTCGACACCAACTCTCTCCGCATCCACTGATCACCACAAGTCCTCAGCACCAGACCTAGCGTGACCCTTCCGGAGGCAGCTCCCAAAGGCCGGCTCCTGCGGTGTCAGAACGGCACAGCCGCTCTTCCCTAGGAGATGGTCCTGCTTCATCCTGCACCCTCCGAGTAGACGGACTGTCCTTCACTCCATACTCAGAAATCTCGCATTTTCACCATCTTTGAGCTGCTTCCCAAGCTTCCTAAGAGATTTGCCTGTACTAGTTGGGATTGCAGAGGGAATTCTGAGAGCTTCTGCCTGCACCCAGCTCTTTCTCCCCTTCCCTTGGTCTGGCTGTTTTCTCCTCTGGCTGTCTCCCCCAGCCCCTGCTACTATCTCGAATTCCTCCCTCCGCTGCCACTTCCCCTCGCAGCTTCTTCCTGCTCCCTATGTGCTCTTGACTCTTTTGTTCCCCTTTTTAGAAACACCTTGTAAGTGCCAGACAGGAATTTCCCGACACTATGTCCTGCATTAAGCAAGTGATAATGGCAGAAACAATAGAGAATTATGTCAGTAGGGTGCCCTAACAAAAGAGCAGAATTTAAATGAGGAGGCAGCTTTGGTCTTTGGAATTTGTCCACTACAAATGGCTCTTCTTCTTTTATTAGCATGTCTAGTTTAAGTGGAACACATTGTAATTTTAAATGGACAATAATAAAGAAGGATCATATGTTCTACTCTTCCATGTGCACTTAACATTCCCTGGGGGTCCTCTCCCTCTGCCATCCCCTCTCTTTCCCCCACCACTGCCCTCCATATTTCTCACTATATTTAACTATCTGTCTTGGTTTTTTGCTTTTAGAAGAACCCCAAAGTTCTAATCCAGAGCTGTGTAAAGTAAAAAATAACAGAGTATACACCTACAGCAACCTACTTGTGCACCACCCTTGCTCACAAAATGTTTGTTCTGTGAATACTATAGAAGAAAAACTCAAATTACAGAATATATTTACAATAACAGTTGATCTTAAACTCATCCTGGTTGTTCCTCTCCAAAAACGCAAATGACACTAGGATCTCTATTTCCCTTCTTAGTCCAGTCCTCGTTCAAATAACAACCTGCCAGGCTGCCTTTCAAAGCTGGGCATCACCAAGCAGGAGCAAGGTTACTTAAAAGCAGCTCCTTAGTAGCCATTCCTTCCTACCACTACTCTAAGAGCTGTGCTGGTGTCAAGAGTTTCTGACTACATGCCAGAATTTGCAAACTAATCCAAGTTAAAACAACCACTGACATATTTTAAGTCTGGTTCCTTGACAATATAGCCCCACAACCAGTTGGACTGGTGCAAAAGAAAGTCACACCATAGGTAGAAACCTGTGGTCAACGCTTCGTTACAGCGCTACTGCCAGTGAAAGTTATGCTCATGAAACAAAAGACTCAGTTTCCCAAATAGCTGTGCATTGAAAAATTAGTTGCCAGCTTTGTAGTGAGCTTTTTCACTTATTTCTCTTCCCTGTATTTCTTCACAAGCTAATGTAATCTGAAAGCTGGGGTTTCAGAGTAAGTACTCAGAATGACAGCAAGAAGAAAATACTCAAAAATGAAATGGGGGTTGTGCAAGACAATCTCTCCAAGATGAATTGCAGGATTAGGTGCAGAAGCATCCTTCTGTAGCCCAGACATTGGTTTTCAGTTGTGATTCTGACTGATTCCTTGACCATCAACACAGCCCTTAGCTACCCCGTGCCTCAGTTTTGCCATTGGTTATCAAGCAAACCAAAGTGTTAATAAGCCTGATCAAAGCACAGAAATTCTGTGGAACATGCAAGCCCATGCTAAAGGTTAGCACTGCTATTATCAACAAAGACTTGGTTTAAAAAGAAAGTTCTACTGTGCTCTTGATTTTCATTCATTGGACTGTGTGTTACAGCCAGGGAGACCTACTATTTTTTTTGCTGCACACACCATAGGCTCATTTTACTTACTTTAACTGTGATCAGTTTTACCAGACCCTGACAAAGTTACACCGAACACAGCATTGTTTTTCTTCTAGCAGTGTGTGAAAAGAATAATTTTTGCATAGCTTTTTCCCCCCCCTTACAGTCTACAATAGTGCCAAGAAGTACTTCAGATCAGGTAGAAGCATAATTGAATAACTTTAGTAGCTTTAAATCAAGCTGGCCAGTATCAAAATGCTCTGATTTCTGAAGCACTCCTTGGAATTTTAAGGGGTCTTTCTGGAATCAATCATTCTGGCACATCACACAATCAAGAAAAAACCCTCTTTCTTCCATGCACTAATTTGTCATAGAAATCGGTTCTCTTGACATTGTCTCCTGTGCCAATAGATGACAGTCGACAGAATATATGTAAAAAGAGCCACAGACTACGCAAGCTACAGATAGTAGATTACAGAGTGAAGAGCAGTCCAAAAATTCTATATTAAACCATAAAAAAATGAAACTTGGCTTGTCCTAGAGATAAAGATTTCTGCTCTGTACGCTAGTTTTCCATTTCCCAAATGTGTTTTTTTAAAGGATGCACTACTTGTAAAGAGGAACATGATGAGTAATAGCTATTTCCCATTAATTCTGCTTCCTGTAGGGATTTGCTCCTTGGTGTGATCTCACATGTTCATCACCAGGTGGGTGTCATATTGTCCCAACTGCTTAGTCTACAGCCCAGTGTGTGATGAGATGAAGAGAATGGAAAATGCCCTTCAGCTTCAACTTGCTTGACACTGCCTCTGCAAAAGGCTGATACAGAAGTGAAGTTGACAATCTGAAGGCAGGATGTGCCTCCACCAAGTGTGTGTGTGCTAGACTACCACAAGACACGGCAACTACTGACCTGAACTCTGCTTTAGATTTGTCCTTTTAAATATTGCTTTGTGGTCTGGCATGAATCAGCAGTGATAACCCATTGGTGTTTTACAGTCACTGAGGAAAGTACCCTCCTGCATGCTGCTCTCTCTGATTCACAGTCCTCACAATGCTCAGCCGACAGTTGTTAAGTCCTGTAGAAGGAGCAGCACCCATTTCAGGACCTCCAAGCCCTACAGCCTGCACACAGGTCCCCAAGCTGTAGTTCTGTAGCTCCTCCTTGTTTGACTTTGACATCCAAGAGCTCTAAGGCTCTTAAAACAGAGCCTGTGGATACTGTAAATACAAAAAGGAAAGAGCGTTGGGGATACAAGGAAACACCCATGGGAAATGTGGTGGTGCAATGTATCCCAAACTGTGATACATGCCTCATTAAAGCAGGTGAGCCTCTTCAAAGCAGTCACACAGGTTGGCCCAGAACCAGGGCTTTCACCGCAACAGCACTTTGTGCCATTGGAACAGCTGCAGAAGTAGCTAGATGTTTTTTTTTTTAAATTTTTTTTTTTTTTTTTTTTTTTGTGGATATCCATTTGGGGATATATGTTTTACTTGTGTCCTGGAATAGGAACACGAAACAACTAAGTCTCACAAAACTTCTGTAAGACAAATTCCCCAACACTCTGAATTTTAGAGGCAGAGACAAATTAAGTCAATATCAAACCCAGGATGTGCACAAGGAGCTCCTACCCCCGTGTTCAAACCACAAGATAATTCCTCTCCTTTCAGGCCCTGATCCAGAGCAAATCAGTTGGAGTCCTTCTATTGAGTTCTCAATCAGCAGTGTAATCACTTTAGCATGTGTCAGGATTAAAACCAGCCCTCCAAATAAGACCATGTCTACACTGCAAATGCCTTACTGATAAAGGAATACCAGCACAGTAAACAGAGAAAGCATTCCTGGGGCGGTGTAAACTTACACTGGCAAATCTGCTCTTTGTAGTGGTATAGTAAAATCATCCCCGCAAGCAAAACAAGCACCATTTTGAGGTATAATTGCATCTACATGTGTAGTGTTTGCTCACTCAGAGGTGTCAGTCTGACCAGAACAGCTGTGCTGATAGAAATCTGCAGCACAGACCTGGCCTTATTTTTTTAAAAAAAGTTTTAAGTAATTAATAACAATCAACATTGACTCCCTGGTCAAAGTGGTGTCAGCTTGTCTCTTTAGAGGTTTACACAAATTGGCTGATTTAAGAAAGAGAAAAGAAAGGAATTTAACATGGTTACATGGGCTTGCCTTGGCTGGTATTTAGAAGAGTGTATAGCTATGGAAATCAGATATACTGTGTGGAAACACCATTTCTGGACACAAAGCCAGGCTTTGTGAGTTTACAGCTAGATTTTTCCAAGACCCTATTCAGCAAAGTCCTGTAGTCATACCCTGCTAGTTCCACAGATGGAGGAAAATGGTGACGTGGAAGAGTTCTCCCACATGACCAGCCTCCCTCCAAGGCTGTAATGACACACTGCCTCTTGCTGCAGATAGAGATATCTCTGTATCACCTTGTGCTTTGAGAAGTCAAAGCTGGAGAATAAAAAAAAAGAAGAAAGAAGAATACAAGGAATGTACAAGGAATACAACTGCAACCAGCCAAAAAGGAGGCAAAAATCTGGCTGGGAAAATTCTTTCGAGGGAAAAGGCTTTTCCTGGGATGCCTTTGAAAAACATGAAAAATCATAGCTTAGCCTAGAAAAGTTCCTTTCTGCCCTTGGATTCACACTGTTTGCTCCTGTTGCCATGTTAGGTACAATGCCTGTTTTGACAATTTGTTAAGATCCATTTAAACGGAACCAGATTTGACTTGATGATGTGGGATCTGATAAAATTATGTGAGGAAATCCTAATTTAACAACCAATCCCTTGAATCACATTTCCTTACCCTAGTGGAATCTAATTCTGATAACCTAATACAAACTCCCTCTTCTCTTTGCTCTTTTGCATATGCCTAATGCAATCCCTGCTCTGTCTGCTGAGTCTCATCTTCACCCCTGACTAGTCTGCTTCTCTCCACTCCCTCCTGCACTCATTCAAAGCAGGGTGTCTGATTTACTCAGCTCGTGCTGTTGGCCTCCTTTTTGCTGGATTCTGAGCAGCCACAAGGCTCATTTCCCTCTGGTATCTTTGCAGTCACCATCTCTAATCCTTCATTTCTGTTATGTCACCCTCCTCTATGGGGGTAACCTTTCTAGGTCTCCTTTCTTTCATCAACTCAAACACCAGTTTCATTTGCTTTTTCATTACCCTCCACTGTTTTACAACTAAGCAACCTCCTCTGACATAGGAGCTGGAGAAGACATCCCAGTGATACTACCACTGCCCCTTCTGCCTCCAAAGCCTCTAATTCTCACCTAAGCATTGACATTTCTCTTTCTTTCCATACTGATACCCAGAGTACCACTGTATGCTGGCCAGTACTGCGTACATCATATTTTCGTCCCTTGCCCTCACAACGAAGAATTAGTTAAATAACCAGAACTGGAGCCTTGGCAATCTCTTGTTTACTACAGACTTTGCCTCCTTAGCTTCCCGTTTTTCCAAACTGTCCAAAATGAATCAGGTACAGACTACTTCTCTATTACCGTACTCTAATCGAAGGCTGTGATTACTTGCTAAACAGCACTTCAAATTTTCTTCTTTAAAACACCACACTGCACTGCTGTATGAACCAAACAGCCACCATTCCCAGGCAGAGACACAGCTCTAGCACTTACCCTGGAGGAAGATGAAAAATGAGACAACTGTTTCCTAGCTGTGCATACTTGAGAAAGAAATATGTATTTTCTTCCCTCCCTTTTGCATTGCTGAGCATGTTGCAGTTGTGATGACATGCTGGAGGTGATTAGGCACTCAGTTTGGACAACACACATAACTTATCCATGAGGCCAATAAAACCTCCACACAACACCTCCCCATCCATCTCTATAGATCCTCTTGATTCCTACCCCAGCCTTCAACACCCAGGAAAGTTATTTATGCCTAAGTGAATTAGCTTGCTGAGAATAACTAGAGTGCAGTGAGCCAGCAGTTTTCTTCTACAAATCAGAAAATAAGTAAAGGGTTCTCATAGCTCAGTGTTGCTGAAAACAAATTGACATGGCTAATTTTGGCCTGACAAGTGCACTAAAGATTCTCTACATTTCCCATACAGGTCAAGCTTATCAGTTCACACTTGTTAGTGCAAAAATCTCTTTTCCTATCTTTGTTTCTGCCACTTCTCTTATCCTGTCACTCTCCTGGAGTAAGTGTACTGGCTGGGCACTTCAGTAGCCATTTTTGCAAACACTCTTCTTCCATTACAGAAAGATATTCACACATACACACAAATGACAGTAGACTTCAGTGTAGTGCTTATGACAGAGAAAGGACAAGACAGCCTAGTGTACCTACTGTATTGCATGCTGCCTTACACAAAGATGATCACTTTTTCAGCAGCCTCCCTTCTGGAAGAGACAGGCAACATTTCAATTGAATCCTTTAAGAAAAAAAATTTCTTCATGCAAAGGACAGAGAAAGGGAGGAAAAAAAGTTGTCCATGATGATTCATCACTGTGAAGGTAGCATTTGTAATTTCCTCTCACTTCTGAGCCCCTGGGTCATGGACTTGACTAGGGTTGGAGTGTCCCAAGTTTCAAGTTTTGGGTTGTTAAGCTGCCTCACCGTGGGTGGAGCACACTAACCCGCTGACAAAGTACTTTCCTTTCCAAAGCACAGAAAAAGAAACTACAGAAACAAAACCTGGCCAGTGGTTTTGAAGGGAGACACCCTAATTTCAGAGGATTGAGATTTGCAGGTGGGAGGTGATTTACTGAGTTTTACAACTCCTGGAAAATTGGATATATGCTGAATCAGACAGGAACAGGTCAAAGGGACTCTGCTGGACATAGACTGAATTTGGTGCTGATCCAGCTATTGCAAAGCACTGCCTGAAGCCTGAAGGGAAGTAAAGAAGACCTGGGAGTAGGCTGGAGATGGGAGGGCCCTGCTGGGAAGAGAGCTCTTGCAGGTAAGCAGGGACCTTAGGACCATAGGCAGCACATATGGTGAGGGATCTCCATGGGATGTGGAAGCAAGCTTGTTTTATGGTCCACTGGACCTCCTGAGAGGTAGGAGAGATTGTCTAAACCTCCCCAAGTGAAGGAAAATCCCAGAGGCAGCATGTGCGATATTTTTCCTTCAAATCCAAATCATTCTATGGCACATTTCTCCACTGAGTCAGAGGTGCTAACCACAGATCCCTGAGGAAAGTAGAGTTCAAGCACTGGGCAAGGTGGTTTTCTGAAACTGGGTTTAGCGGGTGCTCGATCCAAAGCAGTAATTTGAAGTCAAGTAGCAGCATTTTTCTTTTTAAGTAAATGAAGATTTCTTTCTATGAACTTTTTCCCCTGCAGCCTGTTCACTCACCATTACTGAGCTTACACAGGGGCAGATCTACCACATGGCCAAGTGGGCCACAGCCCTCTGCTAGCCCTGCCTGTGAAGGGGAAACTCCACATCATGTGCAGGAGCAGCTCTGCCACGCGGACTCCTCTCCACTGCAGTTCACACCGCACACTGGGCAAGTGAAAACAGTCTATTTGCACCCCACAGCAGAGACACTTGTGATTCCTTGCAGCGGTTCCTTCCTCTCATATCTTCTGATAGAGAAAATCATGGCTAATCTTGCATGTGTAACACAGGAGCAACTTAGGAAGATGACTGCTTTCTCATCAATACTCCTTTTTTTCATGCCCAGGGGAATGCCAGCAGTTGTCCTCTACTGTAGATTTTGAAGCTTGATAAAGAAAAAAAGTATGCAATAAGTTTTAGTTGGCATGCAGGCTGATTCTGTATCTATATGAACACCTTATCAGTGCATCTTTGATGCTTTCAATTTTGGGGGGAGAAAGAAAAACTGACAGAAGAGAAAGCAAGGTTTGCTCCATGTAACACAGAAGAATTCAGTCTACAAGTGCAAGGAGGAGGAGGGAGAATTATTAGCCTGCTTCATAAGCCTCTGAGATGTTCAGAGGATGTGAAATTTCTCTGATAAGTTGGTGATTCCAGTTCAGAGCATTTCACACTTTGCAATTGCCTGGCAGGCCAGCCCGTTTGCACAGACCCTGGCTGCTGGGATTCCATATCTCACATTAGACCATTTGGAATTTATTTAACACGTGTCACACATAATGCAAGACTTGCTTCAGAGGAATAGGCAAATCACTTGTAAGTGTGCATTTACAAGATCAGAAGTCACGGAAACCATGCTCGCTGCTTGTCAACTTATTCAGGGGAAATTGTGTAATCAACTTAACATAGCAGTTATCCTTTACCTAGAAGGTCAAGCTCATAGTTCCTGTATGTCACCACACTTGGCTATTAATCACTCAGAAGGAAATTCATCATTTTTATTTAAATTAAACTGTACAAAGTGGGGTTAAGTCTGAATTCAGATATCCTTTCTCTCTTCCAGAGAAGCTGCAATAGCCAGACTTTCTGTAGTTTAATGCCCACTTTTTGGGGAAAAAGGGGGTGAAAAAAAAGAGAAAAAAAATAAAGAAATTTGAGTGAAGGTCGCTAAATTACTTATCTCCTCATCACAAGCTGATAAGAAGACAGGTAGCTAAGCCATTCAAACACCCTTTTTTTCCTCTGTTCCTATGTTTTTCTCAAACAGTTTGGATCCCACTCCGTATTTCTCCCACTGGCATTTCCTCCTTCTACCTTCTCTATTTCAGCTCCTATATGATTCATGGCAACTCATGAAATGAAGGGAAGGGACAAAGTGATTGAGGGTCACTTTATGATTAGACATGATGTTCTCTCTTGTCCAAAGCCAGGAGATGGTTATGGAAGACAATGTGAAAACATTGTCATCCCAGTGTGGTGCCTGGAAACACACAGGGTCCTTCACACCTTGAGAACTGTTCATCCTAAAGGCCCCTCTGGACAGTGCTCCAGCTCATTAAATGAAAACTACTTAAATTCTGGAAAGACAAGATCACATTTTCCCTGCCTGTTCTTCCAAAACCTCCAATCACAATATTGTAAGATTTTTTAGTAAGTATGCCAGAAAACTGACAACAGCTCAGTTCCCCCCCTCCCCACCACTGGTCTCCTCAGGTAGTTTTTCTCTACCTGGAATTTCCCTGCCGTGAATGAAGCTATGCCATTTTTGTTTTCAGACTGTTTCAGTCTGCCACTTTGGGATGTCTCTCCTGTGCATTAAGTTGCATCTGGTTACACTCCAGAAATGCTTTCTGCCAGGTCAAGAGTTTTTCTTCCCTGGGAATTAATTATGAAAAGTCTTCATCTCCAACATGTACGTCTACTTCTTATTTGCTGCCTACATGCTTTTCACTCTCCTGTTTTTAAACGCGTTGGAAATGGTAACAAAAGAGATAATCCGCCTTTGTGGGTATTCCCATAATTAGCAACACGCACATCTGGATAGAGTTTCAATAGTCCACTGTTATTCAAACAATTTGTAATCACACAGACTGTGTAGTGAACCAGCAGACCGGAGCATATAGCTTTTCATTATTATGTGGTATACAGTACCCATAATATACAAATAAACTCAAAACCTGCAGCAGCAACAATGACACATTCTGTGTGGCCTTATTCACCAAACAGCTCTCTAAGAAGTCTTTATCGAAAGATGCAACACAACCACTAATTATTTGGGGTTGTAAGTGGGTAGGAAGTGTAGGAAAATCTTGCTGCATCTGTTCAACACTCTAAAAAGCCAAGCCCAGCAGCATTTATAGGATTTAAAAAATAAAGACTATAAAAACCTAGAGCTCAGAGCTTAGTTATGTGGGTGCACAGTACCACATAACATGTAACAGTAGCCGATTTTTACAGGATATGTAACAATACATACCAGCATAGCCAAAGGCAGGATCAAGCCCTTAACATTTTATATTGTGATTCATGCTCAAAGATTTGTTTCAGTCTGGATGCCATGACTCATATTCTCCATTCCCCCAGAGCTTTATCCCCTCCTTCCCCATGACCCAAGCTAACTTTTTATTAAAATGCTCTGGATGCATAACTTTTTTAAAGCTTAGTACTTATGGATTTCATCCTGCAACCTGTACTCACAGGTTGGAGTCCCGAGTGGCATGAATGGAGCTATTTCCACAAGGACTGGGAGACTGGCCTATCTCAAAATGTTTACTGCAGAAAGAAAAGAGGTTTATTCCAGCTCGCTGGCTGAAGCATTTTCCTTTTAATGACAGACTTCCCAGATCACCTCAGCACAGGACTAACTAGGAAACCCCTCCGCAGCTTGTTTGGCCCCTACACAGCTTTTCAAGCATCATGTCTCAGCCCACACTGTACCGCTGGGCAGTGCTGAACCATTTCTACATGGTATTTCAGAAGTTTCAGAAGGTATCTCTATTAATTGTTGACTACAATATGTTAAAAATTTAATATTGGATGAATGTACAATTCACTTGATTAAGTGAATACTAGTTTATGGAGAAACAGCACAGGGCTGTAAAAAATTAAAGTCTGAAATTTCTCCGAGTCAAGGATTGTTAAAGGAGAGTATGTACATATCAGTGAAATGCTTTATACAGAGAAGGCAATTGCCAAGTGGGTGAATATGACTTAATGATGATACCGTGGCACTGGAAGTCAGGAGCTCTCCTCATGGTTCTTCTTGTTGATACTCTACCTGAATCAAGGAAGTAATTTTTAATCTTTATATCCATTTGTTTGTCCATTTGCATAATACGGAGTAACACAACAATAACTGCAGTGTTACTCCCCCCCAAACCTGCCAGTCTTACTTTGCATCTTCTGCAGCTTACCTGAACAACTCAACTCAAACAACAAACTTGAAAATGTTTATTTCTAGCAGGAGGACACAGTTTGGGTCCCTACCTGTTGCAGAGACTCTTGGGGCTTTTGGTGACAAGACCAAAATAGAGACAGTATTGAGCTTACCAGCATGGCCTGCTGCTCTGGGATAAAGGATATTTAAAAGCATTCTAAACCCATTATTTCCCCCCCCCCCCCCTTCTCCAAATACTGTGAAATGCTTCTTGATTGATGTTATATACATCAAGAGTTGTGAAACTGAGTTGTAGTAAATACTCACATTGATTTATCCTTTAAAAATAAACTTGTGTATTTACACAGTCCTGTTAAATAATAATTCTTCAACAACAAAAAATGGTATTCACCAAAACCTGACATCTGCATGTGGCACACATTCTAGCAGCACAAGTCCACGTGACAATTATCTGGGTGTTTTGACTAGCTCCTAGTGTTACAGATCTAGGTGGCATTGACAATAGATGCTTTCCAGCCAATCCCATAATTTTTTCAACCAAATACAAGCAAAGAATTTCTTCTCGTATGTGACAACACATTCTTATTTCTCAAAGGTATTGTACAGCTACATTAATGAACAAGAAATGTGTTGAGGTGATGAGTTGAAAAACACAATGAAGGTGCCAATCAAAACTTAGAATACTGACAAACATTGAATAAATTCAAACCTACATACAAAAGCTGAAGCTCAAGGCCCATGTGAAATAATAATAAAAAAACATAAGAAGAGTTATCTTTGATTAAAAAATTACACTTTTTTTTCTTATGAAATCAGAGTTGTTTCATTTTTTGAAAGTAAAGTTACAATAAGTAATAAAATCTCTTGCACAAACCATGCAGGGTAAGTTAATTTTGAACATAACTAAACAATATATCAGCGAAGTATTCCTTTCAGCTTCCTGGAGACTTGTATATTGCCAATTTATAATTAGTTGCAGATTTTCAATTACTTTCTAGCTAACAAAACAGTTTCATTTGCATTGTTTACTTGCCACTTAACTCAAATTGTACCCAAATTGGTTATTTTAAAATGTGACACAGATTTTCAGGGCCAAAGCAAATTCTATATATTTTAGTGTAACAAGCATCTGTATTTCAGTCTTCAGTGATAAAAGTGTACAGGATTTGGCCAAAACTCAATCAACTCCATCACAATCTCAAAATGCCTCCTGTGCAATTTGTCAAAAGCAGATTTCTTGGCAACAACACATAAAACTACAGCAACGTATAATGAAGAACATAATCTCAGAAAATACGCAAAGTTTGTTTTGTGTACTAATTGAAACTGGGAAACCACTGTAGGCAATTTAAATTCAACAGAAGATCAAAGAAATTAACCATCAAAATATCATTCTGCTACTGTGCTTAAATATAGTCCACTGCATTTGGTTTCGTTCCTGATAGCCTCATCCATCAGGAGTATACTAAATTCAAGGTGCAGAAATTTGGGGGTAGATTGACTAACAAGAGTGATTTTGTTTGGTGTTATTCAGTACCAGGCAGACCTTAGCTAATTCTGTTACATGATACTCTTTATGATAATGCAACCTGCTACAAGATTTAAGAACTGGCTGTCTGCAGCAATACCCTGTGCCAAGAGATTCCTATTACCAGGGGAGAGTAGTGTTCTCCACCCCCTCTCCTTCCACACATCCATTAAATACAGGTGACTTCTGACTTTTAGGACCATAAGTGCAAGCCTCTGATCAGCCTTTGTTGTAGTACTCGTTCCCTAATCATCACCCTTCTCCTCCCCATATTAAATAATCACAGGTTTTAATTTTTTCTCATCTGGAATTTCCTACTCAACATCTCTAATTGTTCTGAAAATTCTTCCGTCTTTGGTAGATGATGGGGGAGGACAACTGTTATCTGGGCTAGACGGTCTCTTGAAGATAAGGACACACCCAGCATGGAGCAAAGCTTCCCATCTCTTTCCCAGTTATTGCACCTGGAGGAGTCCCCATGGACCTGAGTGGGACGACACCAGTGTCACTTGTCTGATGAGTTATGACAGATTCAGGGCTTACAAGTTCACTTTAACTGTATGCATAATTCTGTTGCATATATTTCTTTTAGCTTTTCCGTGACAAATCTGATTCAAAACCATGTGATCTGAACTAGTCTAGTTTTGTAGAGCTATTCTGCAATTTCTCCTTCTCCTCCCCACTCCTACCTTAGGCTAGAGCTGTCTCAGCTGCAGAGCGCCTCAATGCCAGCGCCAGCAGAGATCACAGGTCCACTGCAGCGAAGACTGACGGCAGTAAATGGGCAGATATGCTGAGTTCACCAAAGGCTGGATAAAAATCCCCTGGACATTTTAGACTGAAATTTGATTTTGTTCTTGGATTGGGGCTGGTGTGTTTCATGAATTGTGCTAGTTTAGATTAGTTGGTGCAACAAGCAGATGATGTTTTTTCAGTGGAGAAGCATCTTTTGGGGGAAGTGTTATTGCTATTATTCACTCTATTTGCCTGTTTCTTTTCCTTTTCAATACAGCACGACAGCTCTAGAGTAGTCTGTATAACACAGCTCCTTAATACTAACCTACAGTATTTCCTAGGGAATGCTACCTAATTATATTCTATGCACAATAGCAATTTAATAAAATATATACATAAAGAAGCCCAAAGTCTACCATTCCTAGCCCCACTCCTGAACACCCATTATTGTCTCCTTCCAGCAGTAAGAAACGGGCATTTAATCTTACTTTTAACTTTCAGTCTTTAAATCAGTTTTAAATCCATGACAAGACTTTACATCCTACCCCATTGTTAGCAAGATTCCTTAATTGCCTCCTTTAAAAGACTTTATCCAACCCTTTTGAAAGTTTAAATAAATTATATCCACTGGTTCTCCTTTATCCATTATTTGTTAACTATTTCAAAGAAATCTGTCAGGCTATAGAAATCGTGCTGATTTGTCCCCATCATATTATCCTCATCTAGGTCCTTTATAACTTGATCTTTAATCATTCTCTCAACCATATTTCTTTATACTGAGGTGCTTCCCAGGTTTATAATTTCAGGGATCACCTGCAACACCTTTTTAAAAGGAGGGGAACAGAATTGATCATTCTCTAATAAATGTTGGGTTTTTTTAATTTTTAAATTACGCACTGTCATCATTTGTTAGTTGCTTTGTTACCAGCCATGGTGATCTGTGACCTCTAGGCTTGATTACTATACCTAGATATATTCAGGGACAAATTTGCCAACTCTGAAAAATCTGCAACTGGTACAGACACCATCAGCCCACCTTAGCAGCCGGAGTCATTGGGAGTACATCCCCACTGTACTCTGCTTTCACCGCTGGCTCTCTACAGAACCGAACTCAAGTAACGCCTCAATCCTGACATTCTGTTCCCTCACAGGATGGACCCATGCTTCCACTGAATGAGACAATCTCTTGTAACACTGAACTACGCCCTTCTCTGAGGATCTGCTGTAGGATCAGTCAGCAACAAAGACGACGCTTGCAAAACTCAAAAGACAGAGTTGTCTCAGAGGCTGGTGTAAGAGTAAAATTAACTTTTGCAAGAGAGGAAAGTAACAGCAATACCACACCACTTGCCCAACAAACAGCAAAATTTATTTCTTGAGTTTTAATTAATAACAGAAATAAGCATATCCAGACCTTTGTCAGACAACGGATGGGGCAGCTAACTAAGGAAGTGAGATATGTATATTTTTATTTAAACTTTAAAATGCATAAGGCATGCAGACGCTATTTTGACAAGAGAGCGAAATCTAAAAACCTAGAGAGCTATTCTGCTCGAGTTTCCTCCAAACTCATACCATTGCCATACAGATCCAATTATCTATTACAAATTAATTCTTCTAGTCCTTCCAGCACATTTTTTATCCCTTTGTCTCTGTCAGAACGCTGCTGTCACTACTTGCAAAGAAAACCGATGGAGGAGGTATTTCCCCATTGCCTAGTGATGCAAACAAATAATCTAGCTTTTCTACACTCTCCTGCTCGTCAAGCTGAACTGGGTTTGACAACTGGAATGTATTAATTAAACCCTTGCACATTTAAGGGGAAAAGAGTCACTCTGCCAAATAAAATGGGACAATAATGAGGACAGCATAGGAGCATCTCTACTGAAAAGTTGCCACATTTCTAGACATGTACTCATTCACCCACTCATCCCTTCTCCCCTCCCCCAGGATCACCAGTTTGGTATGAAGTTCAGAAACAAGTATAACAGCAAGCAGCAGAGGAGGTAAGTGGGTGCAGTGCACATTTTTTAATTTCCCTTATCTGTAAAAGGATCATATATTATTTCCTCCCACCATTCTTGGGAAGAGAAAGCATAAGACTAAGAAAGAGGTCCACATGATGCCATGCAAACACCCTGAATCAAGGCCATTTTGATCTGCTCAGGAAAGGCAGAGATTTAGCATCACATATGGGAACTTAACGGCCCTCTTTTGGGTTTTACAAATTAATTCCACTATGGAGTGCCCCTTACTTTTGTAGAATAGTATGGAACCAAGGAAAACAGTGCTCAAAGGCTTGGCTTCCACAACAAATGGACCTTGGTGCATGACAGGAGGAGACAGAATACCCAAAACTCCCTTTCCTGCTTTCTAGCCTGTATGTCAGGGCAGCAGCTTGTAGTTGAAAACCAAGCAAGCCCAGCTGTGGCAACAACAGCACTGGTGGTGGATGGTCACCTGGAGTGATCGGTGCCATTGTCAGATGGCCATAAAGAGAAAGTCCCGTCACCACATCCTCTAACAGCTTTTCCTGAAAGGGAAAGCAACACACCAAACACTTGGAAACAACTAATTGCATGAGAGAGATTGTAAACTTAATAAGTAGGCCACACAGATCACATCTTTAGCACCAACACGTTGAACCATTTATAAGAAAGTTTTGTAATTCTGCATAATTAAGTCTCTTAATAATGTAGATTTGAAGACTACAGAGCCACTGCACTTAAGGTTGATGCTATTTTAATTACATAGAAAAGACATAATTTGGGAAGAAGCGTTGCAGTTTATTACATTTACTTCTGTCAAATAACTTATAATTGTGTGCCAAGGTGCCTGAGCAAAGTATTGTGTTTTTTTGCCTTTTTTAAACAGCTTATGCCACTCGAAAAGGATTACTTCCTTTGTAAGTTGCTGTTTCAACTGAAGGGTACCAATTAATTAAGCCATTTACATAAAACTGTCTTGGATCAGCTACCTACAAAGATAAAGGCTGAAATCTACCTTCTAATTGAGCAAATAAAGTTTTAAGAATAAATATATGTTGGTAATTATCTGTAATAATACAAATTAGGAAATTTAGCTGATAAAATGAATGTGTCAGAAATTAAGACTCAATTCTTATCATCCAAATTGAATAAGGAACAGTCTATCTAAAAAATATTCTTGTGATTTATCTTTCATTTATCGTCACATTACATATCCTTGTATCATTTGATGTCTTGCCATATCACACGATGCAAACTGAGAGGAGGTAGAAAATGTCTGTATTTCAAGGGATGTGCTTATTCTGACTAGATTTCTTTTTTTCTTTCTTTCTTTTTTTTGTTTGGGGGTGGACAGGAGAGAAAAGAAAACCCTCTGTTTTTCACAAATAGTCATTATACACAGCAGGGAATGATAAATGACATCATTTAGCAAAATAACCTGGGGTACTTTAACACACACAATCAAAAGTAAGCTGTCTATTTATCTAACTGTATGCAATTGATATAAGTTTGTAGTACACTAATATATCAAGTAAAATAAAATATGTGTGTCTGTCGCAATAGTTTTAGCAGGAGAAACACAGCTTAGAGCAAAATCATGGTCTCTCTAGCATTTGACTACAATTTATATTTTTTCCTCTATGCTTAAAAGATGTAATTGTACAAAAACTTCTTATGCCATTAGAGACAGAGATCTACATTGGAGATTTGCTTTGCTGCAGCTACAGTAGCACAGACAGACGGACCCCATGAAAAATAATTTTTATGTTCAACCTCTAGCACAGAAGGTGGTTTCTCATCCTCCACCTGTGTGGTGGTTCAGCTGATTAATGGTCTGACTGTGACAGCTGTTACACATGCAAAACTTGCACTGAAGCGAGTGGTGGGTTTTTTTGTCTGCATAATGACTCGAGGACACAATTCTGAGTCATATCACACGTTTTGAGTCAGGTCTCTTCCTTTCCTAATTACTGCATTCTTTGCTAATGGACAGGATACGTTTTATTCCACTATATCCCAACCAACTGTTCTTGCCACACATAAATCAAGCTTATAATACTAAAAACTTAATCTGAGAGGTTTCATATTAAAGCTTGCTATATCTGTCTTGATGTAGAGATTCAGGAGCTCAAAAGCAGCCGAGATTGTACATTACACACGTTGTGCCCGCACTTACCAAACCAGATCTCTAAGACTTATGAAAACATTTATGTATACAACTTGGAGTACTCAGTGGGAGTATACATCTACATAACAATAAGCACAATGGTAAGTACTCACAAGATCAGGGCTCAAATCAGCAAGAGATTTCACACTGCAAACATCCCAATCTCCATTTTTTACTCCTGAACAATAATAGGACATTCAGTCAGGCTTACTGGGTCTCTACATCTGGAAACAGAGCTAAGAAGTAAGCTCTGCAGGGCAGAGGATAGCCCTACTCCTAGATTTATGCAGAGCCTCCAGGCTGTGGGCTGCCCCTAGAAAATCCCAACAAACAAATACCTGGCAAATAATCATTTAATACTACACCTGCTGTCTGATCCTTGACTGCAGTACCTCAAAACTTTGTAATATTCTGTAAAATCATCTGAACTGAGTTACTGAACTAAAGAAAATTGTCTTTTTAATTTAACTATACAGCAAATGTCTTCCCCGTGTACAATTCCACCCTCTCAGCTGAGTGGCTGTTGTTAGACTTCAGCAGTTCAGTGCTGGACTTGCACATTTTTTTTTGTGCTCTTGCCTGTAGGAGCTTCCATGCTGGACCTGCAAGATGCAAACCCAGTGCCCAAGTCCTCTCCAGACAGACTGATGGGATTTCCCACCAGGAGAAAACACTGGAGGCAGCTGTGAGAGATGGCACCAAGCCTGGGAGAGGCTAAGCAGAACGTGTTGTGCGTGGAGGGTGAAGGCATTTACCATGGCATTTTACAGACAAAACAGGGTCTCTCTTGCCCTATTTTTATACATATTTCAAGGAAACATTTCAAAAAAAGATATAACAATAGAGAATGCTGCAGATTTAACATCATAAGCAAAAATTAAACTCCTTTAGAGATACACCTTTGCATAAGCGTACCCACATATAAACTAAAGCGTAAATACACAGATGTAAGTGCACGACAGAAGAAGATACTATTCATGAATGCACATAATGGAAAAGAGAACGTGTCACTTCTTGATCCAATCTTTACCACAAGTCTAAAATTATCAGTAAAATATGATGTAAGAACCTAAAACAATACAAGGGAAAACTTATTTTCTGTTTCTCTTTCAAGCAGTGTGTTTCAAAAAATCCCTTTGCACTTTATAACTTCTCACAAAATTGAAAGAAAGTGTCACTCAGTGGGTTTACTGATCCCTGGCTTAACAAATATGACGTAGGCCCTCTGCCTCTATGAGAGTCCACCTAGTAGAAAGCAACATTTTCATTTTATGTTAGCAAGTGAGGTATGATGAGTACAGGCATTGCAATGAGAACCCATAAATGTATTCTGTGTGGTCATTTCATAACAATGGAAATAGATAGCATATAAATACCATTCACCATATTACAAATAACACAACACCCACACACAATATCATCCTCCCACACTTCTCCATCCACCCTGCATCACAGTCACTGGTGCTAACATGATTAATAAAACACAATTTCGTCCATAGGAATCTGCTTTTACTTTCACCAGGAAGCTCATCTTCCTCCTTTGTCTATGGCTCTTATATTATTCTCCACCTCTGGTTCTAGAAAATGGCACCACTTTGCAAAATGCTTAGGGATGCTTCATCTGTGGAAGATATCATGCTGAATAAACCTCTACATTGCTTCACTGTACATGTGTCAAAAGTGAAATTTCTTCTGCCACTAACAGCAAGTGTCTTATAGAAGAGACAATCCTAGCCTGAGGAGTTATTCTGTGTTTAAAAAGAAGGTCTACTCTTAGCAGAGAATCTAAAATGTACATTCCTTTGCAGGAATGTACTAATTTCTAATCTCCAGATTGATTTGAACAAGAGAAAAGAACGCTACCAAAGCTGCATTTTTTACAGTTGAGGTTTTAACTTTACACCAAAAAGGTAAGACCACTGCTGCACACATGTAAGGCTGCATCTCCAGAATGGTTCATTTCTCTGAAGTCTGTCTAGAAGCTGGCCATAGGTGAGCAATTGAGTTTTAAGGAAATTTCCATTTTTGTAGCTCCTGGATCATTATCTAGATGTATCTATCGAGCTACAGGAAGGAGATGGTCTTATGAAAGCAAGATCATTAGCTCTGAATTGCTCAGCCCATTGCTGCTGTTTTCTGTGATGCAACAACCTTTGGCATATATACTTGAAACTATGTCACACTTGTCTCCTTTAGTGGATGTAATGCTAATGAAAGTTTTCTGGTTAATGTATCTGGAAGTTGATTTCATTTATACTCATGGAACAGATGGACAGCAGTTAAAAAGTTGCCCCATTGCCTTTACATAAAAATGAGTTTGAGAAATCAATTCTAAAAATGAAATTTTAATTCAGTTTCTACTACTTTGCCCCAGATGACTTAGACATTACCTCATTGACAAGGATCAGAAAGAAACCACTGTTTCAACTTGCCAAGCCTGTGGCTAGAAGTGACATTCTGAGTCTGATCTTAAGTAACAATCCCTAAGTAAAAGGCTCGATAACTAATTACTAATCCCTTGAGCTGTCTAGGCTATAGATGGCACCATCATAGACTATTTATTTATTTGGATGAAATTCTGTATCAAAATATTTCAGCAGGACTACAGTGACCTGGCAAGATACTACAGGGATGGATGACTTAGATATGCCACAGATCAGACATATTCTTAGCAAGTGTATGACTCTCAAAATGTTAAAACATATGAAGCTACTTATCAAAAAGCAAAACATACTGTCGATTTTCTTTCTGACTTTTTTAACTTTAAGAACAGCATATAAAGAAACAATATTGCAGAGTCTTATTTTTTCATCAGGTAGCTCTATTCCCCATTATTCCTATATTTTATCCTCTGCAGATGCCAAAGATAAAATAGAAACATAATTAAAGAAAAAGCAAGGAGGAGATGTCCTGAACCTAAATGTGTCTAAGATAACCTAGTTTTTGGAATCTAAACAAACCTCTCTTTAAACATTTCTTCTGCAGTGTGCCTTACTTGGAAGCATCTTCATTTCCACATGAAAATCACAAAATTGAATCCCTGACACCAATGTGACTAAGACCTCAAGAGCTTTTCTTCCTTAAAATGTACAATCATTTCTCACTAGCTGACACTAGCTGTTGACCTGTATGATTTGTTATCTTCGACATAAAGTACACAAAAAGCTTTAGAAATTCCACATATAGGACCATCTGGTTAGTGTTACCCCATTTATTCCACTCTTCTTCCACGAAATGTTTGAACCAGAAATATACGAAACGCTAAGTAGAATGTTCAACAAATGTTAATGACTGACTATAACTTATCACATTTTTCATTCTAAATTCCTCATGGAAGCAATCCATTTGTTTTTAGAAATCTTCACCATTAGAGAACTTTCTCACTGGCCTGAAGAACTGGTATTTTTCCTTTTCATAATACTTGTCAGTTATGTGGCTGTAGAATTCAAACATGAGCAGTTAAAATGGTATACATTTTATTTCTGCATCACTTACAGATGTGTAAGTCCTGCGATAGCACTGTGTCTCCATAGTTGCTTAATGTGTTGAACAGGGAAGGTATGTGTTGGCTTTCAAGTGTATGGCAAACAATATACTGCGCAGAGGTGCACAGGGTCATTTTCTGAAGTTCAACCATGGCAATGAGTGGGAATCCATTTTCTCACCCTACAAAAGTTTTCCAAGCTCACATCAGCTTGCAAACCAATTATTTTTATATGATAAACCAAAGAAGAAATGGCCACGCAGTCGTCCCACTCCAGGAAAGGCAACAGCTCCATAATTACCATGCTCCCCTGTGATCTGAAAGATCAAGATCTTGTTCCCTAATTCAGACTGAAGACTCACATCTCTCACATCAGCTGAATCTTCTGTCTACCCATACTTCCAGGGAAGATGTCTCTGTTTCTCCTCTTGTAATTATTAATTTCTAGATTCAGTTGAAATTCACAGCAGCAGACATTCGGATCCCCCCCCCCCCCCAGCTCCCGTAGACACAGCCACAAGACTATTTGTGAAAATAGAAAAGGGCAATGGACACTAGGTCTACATATATCTCTTTCTCCTTTTGACCAGAAACTGTCTTTGTCAAATGTAGTAGGAAAGGGCAGAACAGCAGTGTTGCATGGTTGAATTTTTTGGGGGGGTGTGTGTCTAAAAAATCTCTCCCTATCTACATGCGAGTGCTACCATGCTCATCTGTGCACGTGGGTGTATCAGATAGCATCTGCAGGACTCAGGACTTTCCAAAAATGAGAACTGAAGATTGGGCATATCATCTCTCAAACCCAGTGCTCTCACCAGACTGAAAGCCAGAACATTTCCCAGCCGCTGATGCTGGGAAACTGATGTGTCCCAACTCTGCTTTTTATTCTAGCATCTAGCAATCACCTGTCAAGCTTTTGAGCTCCCCCCAAACTCTCCATTTCAGTCAGAAAAGAATAGTTGAGGCTCTTGTCACAAAGTGATGCTGCTTGGCATAGCGGCCAGCACCTGGAGTAGGATGGCTATTGCAGGGCAAGTGAGTTCTGAGAGCCTAGTTACCCTCCAATGTATTGACAGGCTTCCAGTGACTGAATGAGTCCAGGATGGGCTGCAGTTTTTGTGCCACTGCAGTATGTTGAATAAAACATACTTGAGATTGACTCCCTTGCATTTATGTGCATAATAGAAATGTATATAACACACATTCAGAGGAGAAATATATTCCAGAAGCACACCCGTGTTCATCATGTCAGTGAACATTTTATAATCTATTTTCATATTTGCAACAAAACAAAGAAGTGCTAGATTCCCGAACCAAGAGTAACCCCTTACTGAGTCTATACATGTAGCAAGAGCAAAGTAGGAACAGGATGATGCATGGCTTGAGAAAATTTTAAGAAACTGAATCTCCTTTCATATCATCTCCGGTTCATCCTTTCAAACACTACTATAAATTAAAGAGCTATAATGAATTTTGTCATGGGTGGGGGTTTGGTTCGAAGCAACAATACTACATTTGATTCAAGAATAATCTACTGCGACCTATAATACCAGTGTGCCAGCTTTTTTAAATTAACTGACCACAGCTAGCAAACAGCTATTAACATGGTGACTGTGTGGGGATACAAAGATATGCAGTGTCTGTGCTGCTGAACCACAAAGTATTTTTAAAAGAAGAAAAAATTAAAGAGGACGGCCCCCCACCCCTCAACTGGTCACTAAGACAATGAACTTATTCAATCTTTACAATCTTTTGTGCTTCTTTATAGGAATATTCCACCAATTTCCAAAATTATAGCTGCTGGTTGGCTTAATGTGATTTGTGCAGTAAACAAATGACAGTGTTCACAACAGGGCTAAGCATTATATTAAATCAGTGATTAGTGCACCCTTGTATGTGTCACACGTCAAAACCATCATACAGCTTTGCAATTGGTTATAAAATCCTCTGTAAGTATGTGCAGTTATAAGGCCACCCTGACATCGAAACATCCAGACACAGCTTACTATTCACTGTTAAATTTATCCATTCAGTGGCATTGACACCAACCTTTTCTATTTTCTCTTCTTAACAAACTGCAGATGTGTCTCTTGTGCAGGAGGCAAAACCAAAAGACTTAAGGAATGACCTTCAACATAGCAATATGGTTATGAGTTGGCAATGGCCACACGAGCAGTAGTGCTGGCTGTGCTCTTCCCAAGAAGGATGGATGCACCAGTGCACCCCAACTGGTCTCCAGTGGCACAGAGGACAGAAGGGATGAGGTCAAGCTAAATCCTCGCTCTCCAACCCAGGACAGAATTATGCTGCTATTGCGCTAACAGGCCAGTTCAAATCATCTGTTCTTGCCTTTCCATCAACAACAGCTGGTTCATATAAGAACACAGTGTATCCTCAGTTATTATTACTTTTTTTTTTCAGATTTTGAGGAATATGGTTGCCTAAGGACAGATATGTGCTTTGCTACAAGACTGGCTGGTAGTAAACACCCTTTTAAAAAAAACAGTAATTTTTTTCAGAAGCAAACAATGAAAACTGCACATCTGAGGACATAACAAACCCAGTGTTTTTAATAGACTGAGAAATCTGTAAAGCTGAATTTTAAATGACTATGACAAATCAACAAAGCAATGAGTGCGTTCCTGTAATAACTTAAAAAAATGCAAATGAAGAGACTGGTGACTTTTTTTTCCAGCAGAAAAGCATATTTTTGTCCTGTTTCCTTATAATAAGAACAAGAAAATTCTTCTGGCTCAGGCAATATAGCTGTTCACCTCAAAGGTGCAACTGCGAGGAGTTGGTTATGATGGGGATGCATACAAAGCCATCATTACAATGCACCTCTTCCTTCTGCTTATTGAAAGAGCAGCTTTGGAAAAGCTTGAAGAATATTTTTGATACCGGCGTTTTCTTTGCTCATCACTTTGACCATTGTTACTCCTCTTTGCTGTGGTTTCCCTTTTTCTGTTATATAAACATAATCTACTTGCTTTTTCTTTCAAAGCATTCTCAGCTTAATCCCCTCCCAACCTATTCTCATTCATTTATTCCAGAGGGAAGAGCTCCCACCTCCAGTCAGCCCCTGACAGTAGCTCCATCACCCATTTGTTACCTTTTCAAGCAAGGATCTTTGTGCTTTCTCCCCTGCTGCCCCCATGCTTGGGTAGAGCTCCTTGTTCATGTCCACAAAGCTGCCTCGTTATCCTCCTTCAAATCCCCTCTCAAGCCTCCTCTTAACTCTGATGCCAGAAAAAAAGCTTGACAATGGCTGTGCTGCTGCAATATTGAGCCCACTACCTATGAAGCCAACCTTCTTATTCACTCCTCGTACTTCCCCATCTGCTTATATCCACCTGTTGTCTCCTGTTGTTGGGTTTAAAAGTTATCACAGGAGAAAGGGCTAAATCAGCTTGAATTACTCTGCATTTGCTGAGAATGCATATTCCTGTCAGCTGACAGGAGGCAACTTCTTACCCTGAGAAAATATCTTTATACGCCTCAGCCATCTGGATGTAAATTCTCTGGAGGGGACAACTCTTTGCTCTGTATTTGTACGCTGCCTAAGGGTCCTGGTCCTAGCTATTTCATAGCGCAAAACCATTGCTGGATATATAATCAGGATTATGTTTGCTCTTCTAGACGCCTAGTTGTGTGTGTTACCAGAGCTTGGGAGCCTGAGTACATGGACAGAAGACGGGAAGTTTACTGAACAGCTGGATGAAATATGGATCAGCCTCTCAGAGTATTGAACATATGGCCCATATTTAAATATGACTAACACACAGGCAAAATTCTGGTCTAATAAATATTTAACAAGTTGGGTGATAGACATATACAGCTACGAACTACCTGGTTACCCATCCATTAATACAGTTACCATGAGTAGGGTGTTAAAAAAGCTCAACTTTAATAATAACATCATCTATCTCTAGCAGGTTGCTATTCCCACTTCTTCTTCTCCCACCCTGTTGGACAAATAACAGAGCAGCATCACTCAGTCCAAACTTCATAATCCTTCATAGGCAGGATAAAAACTTTTAGCTACTGTGAAATTATCTTATTTACAAAACTAGATTTTATTTTACAGATGAAGTGTTTTTTGAGTGATGCTAACAGAAGTGGGTTGGTGCTGTACAGGACAGGGAAGAAGACTTCCTCTGAGTGGGGAGATCAAGTCTCCAAATTGTTCAAAGTACAGGAAAACCATCTTTGATTGAAAGAATCAACTCAATTTGCAATCTGCCATTTAGTTAAAAAAAAAAAAAAAGGTATTCCTACTCTAAAAGTAAATACGTAGTATTCAAAAGCAAAACTCTCAACTTTTAACTTTGTGCTTGCTTATTGTCTGAGGGTGAGGCTTGTATTAGCCCTGGCCTAAAAAATCCCATTTAGGCAAGTGTGGGATCAGTTTCTTCCTTTTTAAAAAAAACTTTTACAAGTGGAAAAAATCCCACAGAGGCTGCAGGGTAATGTTTTTCATTAACCGGAACGCACATTTTCAGAAGTAAAACTGCATGCTTTTTTCTGGTAATAATTAGCAAATTATTGTATATAATTTTTAAAAAATTACTCCCCAGATAATGACTTTTCTGTTTCTTTACACCAATGAATATTGCCAACCTGTTTGTTTTTAAGAACAAAGAGAGAAGTCCAAAGCCCATTGCTGCAAGCCATATTTCCAATCCCTATCTTCTGTGTAGTTTTGAACTATAAAAAAGAAAATCTTTTTCTAAAACTTAATATAGAAAAATTAGCATGACCAAAACAGTTTCAAACCCCAATCTTCAAATGAAAGTGCAAAATGAATTTGAAACTGCAAATGAAGTAACATTTGTTTTAGTAAACAGCAATTTGTACAGATAAGGGTATTTACACAAGAGCTCAACGCATTTTTTCCATCTGTATTATTGGACAAGATGGATCCAAAATTCAAGAAAAGTAAAATTGAATAAACAAGGGTATCCGTATATTTAAAAATCAATTTCTTTTATTGCTCCACCTAATACTAAATCAGCACAATGCAACTGCCATTTTAAGGAAGTCTTACAAAGTTTGAATGAGCAAGTGTACTTCATTACAAAAGATAAAAGTTTCTTCTTCCCTACAGTGAATACAGGTAATTTCAGAAGCTGTGGCTTATAATTATTCAGTGCTGAAAGGCTTTTAAAAGGTCCATATTGAAAACAGTGACCCCCAGCTTCCCCTCAGAATGAATGGAGGTAAAAATTCTCATTTTGCTGGAATGCTGGTTGATAACTGTTAGGCAAAACATGCATTTCTTCATTACAGTGCGGTCTGCAAGTTCATTTAAATAACAATATCATCCAGCATAAAAGTCACAAAAGAATTATCTGGCAATTTCAATATGTTGAAATGTATTATTAGTGCTAACAATGGGCACCTTGAGTAAATAAATGAATGTCTTTTATTGGCAGCATTACTTCCGATTATTTAGCTTTATGGAATATCAAACTTTATAATTCAACACCTTGGTCAAGAGTGTTCGCTTGTGTAACTTATGAACTAGAACTGACATTTTAAAATGCCTCTCTAATTTCCTCTTCCTTTCCTCACGGTTCCCAAGAAAGTAAAAAAAATACATTGCCCGCGGACAGGGAACACTATTTTGTCCTTTCGTAAGATATTTAAAGAGCCACCTTCATACTGTCATTATTTTTCATGCAAAAATAAACCCCAAATCTAGAAATTAGAGGTTTTTTGGCAAAAGATACCAACCCAGTATTTATAAGCGATATCAACAGTATACAAAATGCCTCAACAGACTTTTCTGACCTGCAAATCCCACAGATCTCATAGAAAAATTTAACATTTCAGAATCTTACTATTACAGGAGTATCACCCCATCTCAAGAGATTCCAACCCAATTCATTACCATTAAGATACAAACTACAGCACAAGAGGCATGCAACCCCTGGGCTTGATACGGTGTCCGAAACCACACAACGACTGCAGGTGCTCCCTTAGGAAGTGTTCCCAGTGCCTGTCTGCTCAGGGCTCCAGGAGGAGGAGCTGTGTTGGTTATCAGAGATCTCACTGCACTTGACTTTTCCGTTAGCTGCCTTTCAGACACGCCGTCCTCCTCTGCCACGCCAGCCCTTCATCACTGATGAAATTTCCACCCCTACAGCAGAGCTCATGCCACAGAACGGCTGGCTCGGTGCAAGGCTCGGTGGTTCAGCTGATACTGCCAGCAAAGATTAAGTTTGATTTAAGCCTCTGGTCTTTGCACTGAAATGACTGAAGCACACATCCTCACATTCGATTTTGTCAGGTCTGCTGTAGGGCTGGTAACCTCGGGCAGATGGATGGGATGGACAGCAAAGAGATGGTAATGTCTTGTACACCACAGCTAGATTCCTCGGAGGACACCTGTCAATATCCTGCATTTACTGAGTTTGTTAGTCACTTCTTCACATCCAAGATATCCACTTAAGAGGATACCCAAAAATAAATTGCCTCACATGAAAATGGCAGGTTCAGTTGAGCCTAAAGAAAGAAAAAACTTCCCAGAAGACAGTGAATACAACCAAGTTGTGCAGCATGACTCGGGCAAACATATTTATATCATTAACATAAAGATGACCCTAGAAATGGATGGAGACTGCTGGGATATGCTGAACCAGACAGCAGCTTTAAACCACAGGTATGCTAAAATGATCCTTTCTTTTCTACCAGCATAGCAAGGATGCAGTTTGTTATTCAGGAAGACAAAATTTACTTATTTTCACACATCTGCAGGTAAAAAGAAAGACATTTATGTTTACTGTTAGCTATATTGCTTCCATGACAATACATGGCCTGGCACAGTATCAGCCCCAAAGGACTGCAGAGTTTATAATGACTGACAAGACAGAAGTCAGCCTTGTAATTAAGGCAGCGTATTCAGATACAGGAAATCAAGGTTCCTTTCTCAGTGTTGTAAAGCATTCTTTGCACCACCTTGGGTAGGTTACAATCTGTGCATCCGGAGCATACAGCAGAGATAACACTACTCCTTTCTCTTGTTCTTTGTCTTGACAACCAAGAGTATTACCTCACCAGTGCAGAGGATTCCTCTTAATTTGTGTTTATATGGTAATCTGTACAACATGGCCCTAATTTCAGATGGAGACTCTATGCACCACTATACTTCTAAATAAAGCCTGGCTAGATTTCTTCAAGTCCACAGAGCCAAATTACAGCAATTCATTTAAACAAATTGAAGAAGGGTTGTATATGGGAAGATATAAAGGGACTGAACATGTGGTTAGCAAAGGGGAGTTTCTTGTGCTGTTAATCCAATTGCAGGGTGACTGCTGGGAAGCTTCTTTACTCAGTAAAGCCCTTATTTATGGAGAGAGTCTATACAGAACTGCTGAGGACAAAAACAATGAACAAGTGTCATGGCTAAACTATCTTTGCTTTTATAATTGGTTCATTTCAAATGTTTAATAGAGAAGTCTACAAAATCAGAACCACTGGATCAGAAGCACTATACTGTTTTTATCCGATAGGTCAATGCCATCAACATCCTGTAGCTAAAAAGGTATGTCCATCTGTGAAAGTATTTATAAATATTATACAAGTGCTGCAAGGAGTAGATAGCAATGAATAGTAGTAGCCTGTGACGTCTCCAACATGTGGTACTGAAAATCCAAAAAGCAATTTGGCACTTTCAAATGCTGGCACTAAATACGGCCAAGTAATGTGTTTCTACAGTTCTCATTCTATACATGTGTGATCTCACTCTCAGGTCTATAGCCAAATACAAGAAAAGAAATAAGGGGGAGCTGCAGAAACATGTGAGAAAGAAATACTAAATAGTAGACCATTCTCCTACCCCCATTGCTATGTGGCACAGAGACGTTAGCAATGGAAATTCTGCTGCAGGCAGCCAAAAATTCAAAGAGAAGAAGAATCTAAGCAGCAACAGACCTGCAAAGCTCAAGAAGATCCTACAGCCAGACTTACAGTCTGTCTTAGGTTCCCTGCACAGACAGGTCTGATCAAGCATGCCATATTTTTTTTTTCTTTTTATGTAAGCATAAAAATGGTTCATTGCTCCTGACTTTAGCATATTTTTGATCTAATGTGCAAACTGCTAGACAATCCCACGCTAGAGATCGATATAATCCAAATACTGCAAAGGGTTCTGATAAAGTATTAACTTAGTGCTCTGACCAGTTATTAATGGTAGCTTTCTCACTTATTACAACCATCACGTCACAATGCGAGCCAAAGGAATTTACTCAGGCTCTGTCCAAGGAATATGACACAGGAATGTAATACACATATGGCAAAGATTTAATGTATGTGATGACTGCTAGGCAAATGATGTTTTTACTGTCCAAGAAACAATGGCATATTAAAATCCGGTATAAGTAAGGAGTGAATAATGATGTTAGATCATTGCACCATGAGGGAAACACACAAGAAATTTTTTTTGCAAATTTCATATTTCTGTGAATGAAGTAAAATGATACAGAGGACAGGCAGACCATCAGGAATCCAATTGCTTTGGGGAAGAGGGGGGCTGGCATTTTTTTATTGCCAGCAATTTTCTAATGAACTGTTGACAATCACAGATGTTCTTACACCTCAAACAGCTGGGGTTCTCAAAAATTCACCATGTGGCCAAGCATCAAATTTTAACTGGCTTTTACCTGCCTTTGCAGTTCTGACTACTGAGAGTAAGCCAGTGGTTTACATTTTTGCTGTTAGTAGCTGCTAGCTAAATTAAAACTTTTTCACACAGGAGTAATGGTAGCTTGCTTTTGCCCTGTTGTGTAGGTAAACACTGCAGCTTAAAACCAGGAATAAACAACAAAATGAAAGGCATCTTGTAAATAGCAACAATAAAGGCAAGCAAATTTACTGTTTAGAAAGAAATATGGCGTTTTTCACTTAGCTTTTTAAAAGCACCATTAAAATGTGCACAAAATCACCTGATTTCCACAGCCCTCTCCCTTTTTTGGTCACCAAAAAAGCCAATTAATAATGGACTTGTAACCAATCCCCAAGCCAGGAAACTGTCACAGCAGCAATGATACAAAATTTAAGGTAAAAAATAAACATTAAGAATTAAAAACATGGGACCTGCTATGAGACAATCACTACTTCTCCAAGTTATAGGGATCCTCTGGTCTTCATGATTGCGAACAAGGGCATTTACTGAGAAAGCTACTAGAACAGGATGTGGAAGGATCTTTATAGTCACTGCTCTGGTTTGATTTCCTGAAAGAAATTAGAGTAAATTCAGAATTGCCCCAGATTACACAAGAAGCCAAACTATATGAGTCTAAGAAATCAGCTGGACACTGTTGCTTTTACCTAGTTGCATTCTCTAATCCAAGGGTGGAATAACTGCCATACACCTCTCCACAACTTGAGGGTCTCAAAATACATTAGTTATTTTCCCATGACAGGCTCTGCCATCTGATTTTGATAGAAAACAAAAATTGAACTTTTACATGGGGCTTTTTAGAGGCTTTTTTGTATGGGAACTATCCCAATCTTAAACAGTTTTCTTTTACCATAAGAAATACTGTTCATGTTAGCTTATGCTAAAATAGCAGTATGCATAAACTGGTACCTCTTGAATCTTCTCTCTCAAGAAAGGTATTTCTGAACTTGGTAACAACACCTGAAACATTCTGTCTTTTTATGGCCTAGCTGATACTCTAAAAATGTGTTTATTTTTAAATTATATGTATTTGATAGTTTGACTTGTTTTTAATCATCTAATACAGATGTGATGAGCTAATAATGACAACAGAAGTACCTGAAGATACCTTTCATTTACAGATTTCAAATTTAAGATCTCCTAACACTTTGTGAGAATTGTCACCTTCATTTCAAAAAAAGAGGAAAAAAAATAGCAGAAAACACATTTCATAAAGAGAAAAAAGTCCAGCCAGATTACATATTCCAGTCTGGTGTTATACTGCTAGATAGCACAATCCAGTTCTCTGTTGTCAATTAATGCATATAAGAAGTAAACCAAAGAAATTATCTACAACCGGTACTTTAGAACACTGGTTTGCACATGTCACAGTCCTGGTAACAATTATTCCGATGCCTTCTACTCTGTATTACAAGTGTGTATTACTTTTAACCTTGCAGATTAAACTACAACAGACTGTCACACTGTGGTTCCTCCTGGATGGAAAAAACTGCACCTAGTGTCCTCCTTACACAAGTAGGACCATCAGGCACCAGGGTTGCTGGAACAGGATGATGAAGATACCAAGATTCCCCAGTAGCTCAGCACACCCCAGTGCCCAGAGCTCCCACTTGATTAGCAGTTCATGATGCTTCACTCTTCAGGGGCATGGGAGAACCTGTAGCAAATGCACCCAAGCTTTTGTATTTAGTTTGCTCATTCCTTACGCATTCACAAGAAATGCATAGGAGCAAGTGTAAAAATAGGTATGTTTTTTTGCATGTCACTGCCACCCCATGTTGTGATACTCTCTAGGCTTAGACTGGATTTCTCTAAGATGGGACTGCACCACATAACTTACTGAATCATGGTTTCTCCTCATCTTCTGCAGAAAGCCTCTCTCTTCTTCTGTGGTCTCGTTCAGTAAAAAAGCACCCTCTCAGGAGAGCTTGCCTTGCTTGTTCTCCCCTGCCCAAGCTCTCTGCGTGTTCTCCAAGACTTTATATTTTAAAGGATTGTGCTAAAACAACTGGCCTTTTGCTCTATCTCAGGGGATGTTTTATTGTTGCAGACCCCAAGCCTGTGTCAAGAAGCCAGAATGAATGGGATTTCAAAAGCTGCTCCCATCCTATTGTGCTATGAAGCATCTTTTGAAAAGGAGCCAGCCTGTCACTCACTCTGCATGGTTAGCACCTTCTCCCTTCCCAGGGAATCTCAGTCCAAAATGGAGATAAGACAACCACGGAGAAGGTAAATTAGCCCAATATTCAAAGTGGAGATTGCAGTCAGGTGTACAAACACAGTGTACCTATGATTTCAAGGGGAATTTGTAGATTTTACAGAGCTCTCTGATATAATCCAGCATCACTGTATACATACATGTATTGTCGTTTCTTCAGCATAGTTCAATAGTTACATCAAACGTAATGAAGTACACTTCTGATTTAAAAAAAAAATCAGTTTTTTGCAAAAAAAACCCCTCCTGTGAGACTTTCCTCAGATACCCCCAATATAAAAATTTCTTTGTCTCTTTCTCTGTCACATAGTTCCTTCCTTTCTCTCCTCACCTCATAAAAAGTAAATCATCCTCAAAAAAGCCAAGTAAAATTTTAAAGCAGTATATTTTTCTAGAGTCATGTAATGTTTGGCTCTGTTCCAACTCTTCTGCAGGAAATCTAGATAACATCTAAATGGCAATGACATTTTCCTTGAAGAGAAGCTACTGTGTGGATCTAATGTTTTCTCTCCTAAACGAAGTAATTCAGTTGTAAATGACCAAAAGCTCTATTCCACCAAGTTACCCAATCCACTAAAATAATGAAAAGCTACTGAAGACTACCTCCATGTGAGCCCCTGAGTCATAAGCACTTATTTATCTTATGGTCTGGCATGAGCTTCAGCCAAAGCTTTTTTTGGTCAACCTTCTGAGTTGTCATCAAAACCAGAAGTCGCCACGGGGATGTGGATGGACGGAGAGTGCTGACACGTGTGACAGCAGATTACATTGGACTGACTGAAGCTGCATCCTGCTGGGCTCCTGGCAGTTATCGACTTCACTGGAGATGGTGGCTGAATGGGAAAAAAATCTACTTGTGAACAGCTGCAGTTTACAACCCAGTATTATACTGTAAATTAAACCAATGTCAGGCTACATTAATATAGCAGATTATGAACAGTGGTGGAGGAACAAATGCACATCCCATTCAGCTATCACCACGGTGGCTGTACTTCCCAAAGAAAGGCAGTATGTACAGCCATGACTAGAAACTGCTTCAGCCATGCTAGCTTAATTCGCTGTTGAATGTGTCTGTAAACCCCAGACATAATGCATGAATAAACCTGGTTTCCTTTGTGAATTGAGCTGGGACACAGGGAAAAAAAACTACTTCAAAGAAGAGAAAAAAAAATTAAAGTTGAAACAGGCACAGATTATAATCACATAAAGTTTTAAAATATGAAATGAATGAGCAAATACTCATCCCAAAGCCTACAAATGTTGTATTGTCACTGTCTTCATTGCTTAAACAGAGGTGATCCAGAGACATGGAAATTACCAGTGGGGCAAGGAGGACTGCAGCAGGGATCCAGCCCGGAGATCAGCTTGAAGCTTTGAGGGATAACCTGTCTCCTGCCCTTCAAAGCCAGGCCTAGTAACAATTTGAGAAGATGGACAGAACAGGTTGAAACGGACACACTGACAGGTGCAACAGGCTTAGGTCAGGGGGAAGCAAGGGGCAGGATTCATGTTGGCATCTCAAAGATCACTAAGTCTAGACCCCTGGAAAACATGTAGCATCTGCACGTGACTTAGAGGTGGAATTTAAGCACCTCTATTTAAGACGGAGAATTGCAGCTTTGGCAGAAGAGGTGGAAAGCAGTCCCTGCCCAGCCTCTCCTTAACCTGGCTCCTATGCTAATCTCAGATTTATGAACCCCACGCTTGGAAGCAGGCCCCTAAAAGATAGGAGTGGCAAATTTCCTTTGCAATGACCAGGGCTTAAATGTCCACCTTCAAGCAAGGGTGAATGATATCGCCAGATAAAACCTTTTGAAAGCGGACTGTCAGTAAAGCACACTTAATCATACTGACACGTATATATATAATATTTTCCTAGTGGCATATTTCATGGACTCTAACCTTACAAAACTTTTGAATTTATGGAAGTTTTGCCAATGGTGAAGTGTCACTAGAAATGTTACATAATTAGGACTAAACAAGAGAGAAAAGAAAGACTTAAAGTTGAAACTATCCATGAAATCACAAGTGCCTGCTTTACTTAGATTGTAGAACTGTATTTGCAATGATAGCAGAACAGTACAACTAGACATGTTCAAAGAGTAAAGAACAAATAATAACTAGTTAAATGCTATGCAACAGCCTACAAATACTATCATTAAGTTATGAAAATGTGTTCTCCTAGAACAGTAAAACTACCCATTAAATGAAGAAACTAATAATTGGTACTACTGAGTTGTGACACTTCATAACCTGTGCAGGAAAGCAGCAAATGAGATCTAGGGAAAATCACTGGAAGCAGAATTTAATTTGTACTGTAATGTTATCACAGTCAACTACAGTCTAGAAAACCACAGAAAGATAGATAAAGATGGCAAGGTTCTTAAAACGATGAAGGGAAGGAACTCCTGAACCATGATTGAAATTTACATTCTCAAACTACCTGACTGGCTTATGGTACTGCAGGACAATGTTCTCTGAGAACTGTATAATATCAACACACAATCTCATGAGCTTAAAGTCAGTGCTTCTTCTTTAACCTTAATGTTCTTGCATGGTTAAACATTCCCAGCCATGTGGAAAGAGAGAGGGGAAGGGTGGGAGAATCCAAACACCAGCCCTACTCTTCGCTACTGTTGTTTTTCACACAGTTAATTCGCCTGATTTCATTGCCACTGAGCTTGTATAAAATTGAGAACAAGCCTAGTCGATCACATAAATTATTAAATTCTGAAGATGAGGGACAGGCTAGAAAGAGCATGGGCCAAAGCCAGCTTGGGTGGAACTGCTAAGAGATCAGTGGTTTAAGAACCACCTTCAGCTTTTGATGGCCAGAGTCCCCTGCTAGTATTTGCAGCACTTCAGAAGAGGAGAAACAAACAAGGCGGTAGAGTTTACATTGGACCTCTCAAGTTTGCTCTGCTCAGAAGAGACGAGAGCAGGACAGTTGCTCCAGGCTGGGGGTCTGCAGTTTTTGCAGCCACAGAACAGCTCTGGGGCCTCTCTCCCTCCCTGGGACTCTGTGCACAACCCAAGCTGGTCAGATTGAAGGACTCACTGATTAGCTGCCCCATAAGTTGTACAGTGCTAATGCTTAGTCTCCACAAGAATCTTTTGCTGGCATTGCTATGCTGGCTAGCAAGAAGAAAGACAAAACCAAACCAAACCCTGCCAACATTATTTTTCCAGCAAAACTTCCAGAGTTATGTAGCCGTAGTGACAGAAACACGCTATTGTTGACTCAGCTAATGTCCTTCAGAGAAGCAGTGTAGCTATGCCAGGGATAACAGACCACTGGCACCAGTCCCAAGTTTGGCACTGACCTTGGTTGGAACTGGTGCCAACTACAATGAGTTACACCACCTTCTCAAATGAAGTATGGCAACAGATTCACCAAAGGTTCCCTGTGAGTGAGATATACTAGTAGGAGAAACTCAGGCAAGCGTACAATATATCACTTCTAGGGTACTTCAGTGAAATGACAATACCAAAATGGCGGTTGGAATGGAGAGACAGTGTTGCTGAACCTAGACTGGAACAGGGGTGACACAGCTTAAGAAACAGGCTGTTGGCTAAGCAAAGGGAAATGTCAGCTTGACAACAAGGTAATTGGAAACGATTGCAGACTCTCTCTTTGTATCTAGATCTGCATGTCAAAGCCTGTGGTTTTGACAATGACCATCAATTTACAGGGCTGCTACAATTTTTGTGTCATCATCTTCCACTGAGACACTGAATTAAGACATATTTATTTTTGGAGTGACTCAGGGCAGCATGTTACACAGACAGTAATAATACTTGAATTAGCACAAGGTTGAGCCATCAATGTCTCTTAAGCCAATACCACTAGGACACAACAAAAATCCCATTAAAAGGAGAGCATGTTCAGCGCTGAGCACTAGAGTATTTACATACTAAATCTTATTAATAAACACTCCAGTATAGTGAGAAAACAAATAGATATCAGCCTGAAATACTTAAGTACTGAGTCCAATACTGCTGAGCCAGCATTAGCTGTCATAATTGATGGGAATTGTTTACACAGACTCCATTCCTTCGGTTACGCAAACAGATCCCGTGTAAACACTAGACCGAACACATTGGTGCATGGCCCCATTCCAGGCTACTCAGAAATGCAAGATAGTTCAAGTCTCAATGACAGCATCACCCCATGGCCAGAGCTCACAAAGCAGGGATGAGGCAACTTACACCAAAATTCCTCACTCAGGACATACATGTGACACTGGGCAAATCGCTTTCACTCAGAAGGAATTTTTTCTACTCCTCTAAAGCCTATTTTTCTCCCACGGCTCTTTAAGAATTATGGCAGAAAGTGAAAAGATGAGTGTTCTGCATTACTCCTATGGAAAAATCCTACAGGATTCAGTAACTAGGGTGGGGATGGGTTGGATTTTTATCTAGGATAACAGGAAAGATTTCTACAATGGAAACTTAGAGGATGAGTTAAAGGCTTACAGAAAGAATACTCACTTTCACTAAATTTGAATAGAGTTGTGAGAAAAAGCTTCAGAGCCCCGCTGACACTAGATTTTCTTACTCAAATTCACTCAAATTTTTAGAGGAGAAAAACATTTCTCCCAGTATCATAATCTAGAAGCTATATTTTTCTCATGTCCCATTAAATACCTTTTTATAATCTCCCTGCTCTTTTTTTAATATTAATGTAATGTATATATCCAATTATTTTATAAACTTTGCCAGCATATGACATGATGCTAGTGCTCATAAAACTAAAGCTGACTTCATTATATTTTACTTCAGGATAGTTATCAGGGGAACACTGTCTGATTCAGAAGAAAGAAAACACGCTTTCTTTGTGCATTAGAATGCTATCAACTTATGATACCTACATAAACTTTACTAGGGTGAAAAAGTTTACTATACACTCATAAAATGGACCCATTGCTGAAGCTCCTAATGTTTGTTTGACGTTTTATGGCTGATGGGCAAGGATACTAAAAGGCAATTATGTGGCTGAAATGGAGTTTCATAGTTTACAGACAAATTTAAGATAAACATTGAAAGCAGACTCTGGATTTTGCAGCAGCTACCCATTTGGGCCATACCCTTATAAAATCTATCCAGGGTAACATCACATTTAAATCGCATTAATACACATCACATTAATTTGTTAATTTAGCAAAGCTGTAAAGCTCATTAATAGTGCTAGCAAACGATTATCATAGCATGGTGAAAGTTAGCTTACCAAGTGGAATATGACAGTGTGACAGAGAGACAGGAAGAGTCAGAAGGGCTGTGTATTTCTCAGGAGTGAGTTTTCATGACACTGGCCTATGGTCCACATCAAAGTTAACACAAAAAAATCCATTGGATAATTTAAAAAAAAGTTTAGTTGAGTATCTGAAGAGTTTTACACCTCCTGAAAGTGAAGGCCAGTGAAGAAAAGCTTCCTCCCACAGCTCTGTCGATTCTTTTCATTCAGACCTGTAATATTCAGCCTGAGCTTCTAAGACCATGCCTTTTTTAAAGCAAAGCCACTGTGCTAGGCTTTCCTATGAAGAAACTCAGCTGAGAACAGACAACTCTCTTCACAAACTAAAGCATGTCTGAAGCGAGGTTGCAAGCACAAGCGAACGTGTTAACCACCATCTCACTGGCCTCCATCATCCTTTCCCTATCATCCCCACTTTAAAGAACCTTTTCATAATTTATTGTCTGGAAGGCAAAATATTTAATGCTAATGTATTCAGGAACAGTATGCAGGAGGTTCCTAGGTTCAACAATCCATTTCTTGCCTTATCTGACAAAAGCAGTTTGAATGTTTAATAGTAACAAAAAATCCACATTTTAAAACCCTGGGAGAAGATATTTGTTTTAATTAAGAAGCTGTTGATTAATTTAACCCTGTGTAAGCACCATATTTAGCTATCATTAAACTGAAAAATACCTAAAAGTAATTAACACGGCATCTTTTAAGACCTTTCTTCTAAAAGCTTTTAAGAACTTGTGTTCATTGTTTTCTGTCACAATAACAGAAACGCGTACTTTCTTCATCAAACGACTGGAACATCAGAGCAGTTACCTTGCATGAGAAAGGTGTTTCTACCTCCTTTCTGGGATGCATCAAATGTGCTTTCATTACTCGTTAGAGATCCTGATGTGGACCAACACTCTACAGCACAGCTCCTGAGGTTCTGTCACAAAGCTATTAGGTCTCTTGAGGACTTGAGAGATTCATTGTACCTTGGCCTGTCTGTTTATAAAATTGACAGAGCATTTTTAATGGCATTCTCACCTCATGCACTTGTCAGTTTATCTGGGGGAATAAAGTTTGTTTCAAGCCTTGAATTACACAGATTACAATGAAAGATTTCTTAGAGTGTTACCTGACTAGCTGTTAAACAAAGAATCCTCTGGTTTCTTAGAGGACTTCATGATGTGCGATGGCTAAGAAATATAGGCATCAATAAAACTTTTCAATTGTCATTATATTAGCAACTATATCTCTTGAGGACAGAATTATGAAAAGCACCATTGTTTTCATATGTACAAGAAGCTGTATTTCAGCTGGCTGCTAAATATAACTAGCTAAAACCAAGGTCCATCACTTTTACTCTGAATACTTCCTTACTTCCCAAGGAGTCAATTAAGCCAATGGAACTATTCACAGAACAAGGATATTGGAATTCAGCCTCTAAATCAGTCTGCTAACTGGTTAAATTGTGCTTTCTTAGGAAATATTTAGAAAGCAATTCCAAGTTATAGCATAAATAGAGCAAAAGCTCCACAGCCAGACAAAAATCTTGGACTGCTCCAGTAATTAGGGGAAGTTAAGTCCCGGTTTCACTCTAGTTTTTAAGCAGAGCTTTGGACTACGTTATAGCTCCATTGTACATAAAATGGAGTGCTTCCCCCATCTTTCCCCAAAATAAAGCTGTTTGAGTCATAGTACAAATTCTTCATTTAACAAGGTCTTTAATCCTGCAGAAATTAGAAGCACAGCACCTTCAGCTTCTAATTCATTACTTGCCTCTTAAAAGGAGGCCAAATTTCTTTTGAAGGACAAAGGTTGGATATGCTTTTAACTTGCAAATTATGAAGACATTTCTTGTACTTATTTAGAATAAAACCTAGCAGAAAAGGTCTTTGAGAGCAGACTAGTTCTGGAAACAGCTTGGCACTAGCCTAGTAGTAAGAAAAGGTGAGAGGAATGTGAAACAAACTACAGGTGCTAGGAGAAAAAACACTTAATGCTATACATGTCAAATGGGTCCGCAAAGGCCTTTGAGAACCATGTACTACAGAATTAAGGGGCCTCAAAGCTTCCCGTTGAGATATCTCAAATTTCACTGCTGTAAGAACTTGCCATTACACAACATAACCAGACCCCAATATCACTTCACAGTGCATCCTGATGCTGATTACATGTCATGCTTAGACTTTACTAGAGAAACAATGGCGTTTGAAACCAATACTCAAGGGCAGCCTTAAGCTTTTTAGCTATGAGCTACAAGACCTTAAATGGGTCTACAGTTTCCTCTCCCAGGCAATAACATAACATCCCCCAAAGGCTTCTGGCATTGCATGCGAAAGAGCGTGTGGGCCTTTCTGGCCAGCATTCAGCACTGTGAGAAGGACAGCAGGGCACGCACGGATCCTGGTAGGGGACAGGCACCCATATGGGTGCAGAACCCACCCGGGAATAAATTAGTTAATTACCTCCCTACAAAACTAAAAAAGGTACAGGAAGATTCTAAACATTTTCGTGGAAGGTAAGACCTTTCAGAGAGAAAAGAGAGCTACGACAAAGAAGTACATGTACACACTGCTATATGTGACCAGGAATATATGCATCCATTCAAGGGAAGTCTCAAAAATAACAGACAGCTTAGAAAACCTGCAATGTTCAGGACCTAGAGACCACTGCCCAGTCTCAAAACATCTCATGGACAATAAGCATCTATCATCAAACTGTCAGTTCAAAACACTGTTGATTATGTGGTTGTAGGTGACCAGTTGTCCACAAGAACAGCTGGGGAACTTGGATCGAGCTGCCTTCACTGTATCAAAATTCTGCAGTAACAGGCTAGTTTTCTCTGCAGGTGTGATACAGAAGAATACAAGGCCACATTCTTCAAAGTTACCTCCAGCCTTGTGTGAGGGATAGTTGTGCTGTATCAGAAGCACACCAGAAACTGTTCTGGAGTCTCTATTCAACCTAACGATCCCTTGATACATCAAGTTATGCCATCCATAGACTGGCAGACAGTAAAAGGGAAGGAAGGGTACCTAGCAGAGGGTCTCAAGGATGATGACCTGCACAAAAGCCAACAATACAGAAACCTTGCCAGGGAATAAAATACTTTCCCATCTTTCTTCCATCCCTCTTTGTCATTAGCCCTTTCCATGGATAGCTTATCATTGAGCCTTTTTACATTAATACCATTACCAAGTTAAACCAAAACAGGATGGTAGTGGAAATCTGTGGAATCCTTGTAAATGCAGTATGACAGCTTACATTTTATGACATAAACTAATTAAAACACGCTTATTTTGTTTCTGGAACAGCATTTGAACTCAATGAAGTAAAATATTTCATGGACGTCAACAGAGACAGAATGGGAAACAATCTATCACATCGCCAACCTAGAGAAACATGACGTGTATCCGCCAACAGAGACAAAACCAGGCATACACACATCTGGGTGGGGTGCAACACTACAATTTTGTTCACTCGTGAGAAACCTCCACAGTCAGCAGTCGATGGTCTGAGAAAAATTGTGAAAAGCCAGAGACTACAGACACACTGCATTTTCACAGGAAAGCCCATCAAAACTGAACAAGCCATTCTAAAGCTTCCAATTGGTTTGTGACTCTAGGATGTGATTTCTCCTTGAGTCTTGGTTCTATACATTAGATCTCAGTAAAGAGATTCCCAAGAGAACATCACTTCAAGCAACCAAACCAAGGGCCCTTTTTATATGTGGCAAAATTAAAGCATGAAAGACCTGAAAAACACAATTTTTAATTAGTCCTGTTTTTCAAAAACCTGATTTGTATCTTGTATCATATTTAGGCAAGAATTTGTTGGCCACAGTTGTTGCTCCAAAATTGGAAGCAGAAGTTCTTTTTATTAGGGATTTTTAATAAGGAAGACTCCTATCTAGAATGGAATAAGGTAAAAAAAATTATAAAAGTGTATATTTAGTAAATTATATATACATATAGTCCTATTACCAGGGAAATTAGTAAATATTTGTTGTTTCATAATATGCCATAACTATCTGATAAAGATCCCAATTTGTACACAATCTATTTCAGTTTCTCCATATGGTTTAAATGTAAGGCAAAAGGTCAAAACACAACCTTAAATATTTAAACTGGTCAATGACAGTCACACTGTCAATGAATTATGTCAAGTTTAAATATGGATAGCCTTTGAGGTAACCTCAAGTACATGTCATGGCTTTCTAATGAGTTATTAAGTTATTAAGCTATGAAATATTTCTGAATTTTAAGCAAGACTAAGGAGTAGAACCCAAGTAAAACAAATTAAAAGGATAATAATTATGCAACATCTTGAGATGTACCAGACAGTCACACTATGCATATATCAAAAAATACATTAATAAACTGAACATATTAATAAAAAGCTAAGACTGGCCCTTCAAGACCTCAACACTAATTGGAAAGGATTTAGACAGCATAACTTGAATAACTTCCATTAACAGTTTTGGTAAGTCACTTTTCAACTGTCTAAAATTGGAATAACTTACTCTTAAACTATACAGTTCATCTACTGTATTATCATTTGTGAAAGATCAGTGAAACATCATTAGACAGTTTGAGTAATGAAGCAATTGTCTAATTGCCCCGACTTGAATCTTATTTCTGATGAACTTAAATGATTAACCATGAACTGGTTTCTAGATTCTAAGCACCACAGTTCAATTAAAGGCCAATGATTATCATGATCCCTGAGATAATTTACTTTGAACTCTGAAGAATTCTTTCAAAAAGGGTGACGCTTAAGCAGATTTTATTTTTAACGAAGAGGCAAGCTTCAGAGCCAAGAGGTAGCTGTTATGCCACCGTACCTAGAAGGGTAGGAAGCCCCCACAACCCTGCAGTAACTTTGTGATCTGCTGTGGTACCATCCTGCAGAACAAAGAGAGGTTATTGCAGCAGGAACAACTACTGGGCCTCCCATTTGGCAGCTGACAAGTTGCTTCTGGGTCTTTCAAGTCACAGTCACTTTTAGAAAAGTCTTCTTAGAAAAGCATGAGTCCATACCAGAACATCTAGAGCCCACACATCAGGAAGCCAGGCAGCCATTAACGGAAGGACTTTGCGCTGGCAAAATTCCTGCTGCGCTGGGAGACAGACTCCTGACCCGCACCCTGACCGTAATGCCCAGGGACATCTCGTGTCAGGGTTTACCCAAACAACTACGTGACGATCAGGCCCAAGCCACAGCAACAGTTACCTTGAAGCCTACGACACCCACTCCTTTTATCGATCCCAGGCAATACTTCGTGGTCTAGATGAATTTCTGTGATTCCCTGCATTTGCACCCTCTGGACTTTTCATCTACTGCCAGCTTGCAGAGAGAGAATCTCTTTCTAAGGCTTCTGCTCAGTTTTATTTTCTGCTCCTCTCCTCAGAGCAGAGCACACAACATTTTGGGCATGTACCTGCCAACCACACAGACCCTGGCTGCAGCTCAGACAGCAGCTTCCAGGGAGAGGGAAGAAGGAGACTCCAGAGCAAACTCACCAGTTATACCACTTACTGCAGGAGGAAGACCAGGAGACCCTGAAAGTGATGTCCTACCTGAAAATTTAAACATTGGGCTACTCTGGAACAGGTCTCTCCTAGGTCTCCTGTTAGAAGTGTTCAGAACTGAACAAAAAAAGCCTATCTATCTTGCACATGCCATGAGAGTAGCCATAAGGCTACAGTTAGTTGCTCTTGCTTTCTGTGATGGCATAAACTGAGCACACTGAATTTGGGAACCCTTGGAGTGCAGCATTTGCCGGTACTTAGGATCAGAGTCCAGATGCTGATCTGAATATATAAAAAGTGAGCACTGGAGCTGGATTTTCCATAAGTCATGGAAGTGTCCTAACCAGCACATTATATGCTATTTGGGGGCACAGAGAAGGGGCTGAGGGAAGGGAAGAAAGTACGCACATCTTCCTGAAAATGCAAAAGTTTTTCAGGTGGGAAAACTGTTCACCTCCAATGATTGTTCGATGGATTGTATCAGTAATAAATTGTAGTCAAAGAGTAAGTAAATTAAAAAAGTAAATTTAAATCAACAATTTATGATAATAAAAGCTAATGGAGTAGGCTTAAGTCTATTCTGCAAAATATGATACCTTCAAATATGTTTTTGGAAATGAGTATCTACTAGGTTCAGCTGCTTGCTTGTACCTGTAGCTACCAGAACTTAACCCACTCATACAAAATATCCAGACCATGAGAACAGAATAATACCCTTAGGAATGACACAGTTGGTAATATCTAATGTAATTCTTCTGATAAACTTCTGAATGTTTTTTTCAAAGCTGCAATGCTCTCTTCTTTATAAATCTGGTGAGAAACAACAACAGTCTCAGAATGACTGTGGGTATCTGACAACACCTCACGTAATTTCAGAAGACGCAGGTAAGGAGAATACTGTGTCACAGGGACATACACAGAGAGAGAGGACACTGTGCTTCCCAGCGAGCACTTGGTAGAGCGAAAGTGCCCATGTATGGGAGAGTTAGGGTGGAAAAGAACAGTACCTTGTTATGATGGTGTTGCACTGGGTCAGGAGCTTTGCCATGGGGCACATTCAGACCTTTGTATTTGTTCATAAGCAACAGCCCTGTCATGCCAAGAGCAGAAGTCTCCCTTGATTTGAGGAAATCTACATTAAAGTGCAGTATCACAGATTCAGCTCTTCCCTTTAACCCCCCTGCAACACAAAGTGTATTACAAATCTGCTACAGGAATCACTTCATCCAACATAGATATGTACAAGTCTCAAGGGTGGAAAGTGGCAGCTGTTCAACACATTCACTCACAGAAACATTGCTCACCATCAGTATTTGTTTTGCTATTGTTACACAGTTATGTCTGTGGGTCTGCACACCCTGCCCCCCCTCCCCCTGCAGTGAAAATGTCTGAAATATTTGTTTGCTTTTCAGAAACAATCCTATAGTGGCATTTTTTTGCTGCAAATAATGCTTTGTGAACTGCAGATTAATGAGTAAAACAAGCGGTTAAAGATATCTTTAAAATATCATTCCTTTCTCTACTCATTTTATAGCTCAAGAGCCATGTGTCTCTCTTTAACATGTGATTTGCAATGTAATACTCCATGAGCTTCCATATCTGTCTTGTATAATAGTTTCAAATAAAATTTGGCTCTCTGTATATCTTAACCTTGGGAACAGGACTCTTAAAATCCTAGAGGCCAAATACCAATATCCCTATAGGATTATCATGCACATCTGCATTTCTGGAAAGATGATATTTTTAAGGCAAAAGCTTTCAATTAAACGTTCCTCCAGAAACCATCATTTTGCCCAGCTCTTTCTTGTTGCTCTCCTGGTAAGGGGCACAGCATAGGGCAAACCTTTGCCATACTACAATTTCATCTGGTAGGTGCCCTAAGAAGAAACATTTGTAATAAATTTTATTTTTCTTTAAATCTCCTTTAGATTTCTAGAGGTGAGGTATAGCTGCCCTGAGAGAGTCTGTGTTATAGCAAGAGGACTGGAGGAACTCCCTCATATCCCCACCGGAGACTTGATCTTACGCTGTCATTTGCAGGCACAAAGTTGCGAGCAACCCGCTTGAACTGTGAATGAAGCTGCAAATGCCAGAATTTAGTCAGTCTTTTACATTTTTGCTTTCAGCCAAAGTACTTAAGGCACTGGGTAGAAGACACTGCAGATTCAGATGTAAGAGCATTTCCATTTTAACCTCCTGTTTATAGTTCATTAGCCAAAGTTTCTTGAAAGTTGCACTTTTGAGAAGGAAATTTCTCATTTTTGGTTTTGGCTGGGTGATCTTCTTCTTGCTCGGGGTTTTTGTTTGTTTGTTTGTTTGTTTGTTTGTGGGGGGTTTATATTTGAACAAACACAGTTCAGCTATTTGAACAAACAAAATGTTAAACGTGCATATTTCCCTTAAATATACTAGGATTTTTTTTAGTTGATTTTTGAAGCTGAAATGGCAAAGGCGTTAACAGCTAAAATCCAGAATGAAAACTGAGAATTGTTACCAAGAATAAGGAGCTGGGTTTGTCTTGGAGAGAAAATATTCTGGTTTCAACAAGACACATGAGCCCAAGCAAACCGAGTACTGACCACATGCAGTAGATTTTTTTGTTTGTGTTTTTGCTGAACTAAGAAAGGATGCACCCAAGGGACAGATTAACAAACTGAGGCTACTCAGTTCACAATGTTTGTTGTCCAAGTCACAGAGCAACAAAGAAAAAATGCCAGAAAGTCCAAATATTCTAAAACCCTATTGATTTTAACTTACTTCATGCTTCATGGGCCTAGAAAAAAGATAAGCTGTGAGATTGAAAGACCAGGAATACTGAAAATACAGCTTCAGATGTGTGTACCATTTGTTAAACACCAACCTTCCTCAGCATTTCCTTTTATTTCTTTTCTCTTTAAAAAAAAAAAAAAAGAGCATAAACTTAGAAAGGGAAATGCTCTAAACCTCAACACGCTTAGTTTTCTTATCCTACCAGACTCACATAGGCTATCTTTTTTAATAGGTCTTAACCTAGTGTTTAGGTTCCCCCCTGCCCCAAGACCAAGATTACTGTCTGTGGTTTTGTGATGTCAGTAATTAGCACAATAAATCATTGTTCTGCTCCAGCGAGATGTTATGCCAGTACATATTACTGAGTCCTACATTGGACGTAAAAAACAACAGAACCAAAACCAACTGAAGGGTGGGATTCTCAAAAGCATTCAGCATTGGCTGAATTTTGCACCCAGTGAAGTCAGAGATAATTTAAAGCAAAAATAAAAAATCCCAAACAACCGTAACATTCTCTTGTACCATATCGTAACAAGGCAGTAGCAGGCTAAACAAAAAGTTTGGCGATCAAGGTTCAAATGTTGGTATTCTATTATAAAAGTAAATTGGCATGAAACACCAGTGGAAGATAAGCAGAATACTGATCGCTGTGGACAGACTGCACAACATCTTCAAGTGTCACCTCCCTAACAGTACTGAGAACAGTATTGTTTTTGCTCTCCTAGTCTGAGGACACTCTGGAGAGATTACACAATAGCTGAAATGTTCTTGTGTCATGAAACTGGAACCTGGAATGAGTTTTTACCCCTTCTGATTTCATGTGTTGAAGATGGCTGATGCAGTGTGCTTCAGTATTAGAAAAAATTACTTCTTTCTCATCCTAACCTGTGAGGAAAGGCCTGTGGCGTCATACACGTATGACTACGTATTTCCACGAGGTACTAACACCTCCTCCAGAATCCCAAGATATTCAGAATATTCAAGAAAAACACTGCTACAGAAATCTGCAAAACCTAGGTATGAAGACTATGTTACACTTAGAAGAACCACGTTTCACTAGAAACAGTTGTGCAATGAATCAGAAAACCAATACAAAGCTAATCTCATTCTCCAGCTCTTAGACAGTGGCAAAGCACACAGGCCTTTTTAGTTGAGTTGTAGCTAGGAAAAAGCCATTAAAAAAATTGTAAAAAAAGTCTTGCATGCAAAAGATGGGAGTCTTGTGTAATTTCATTTTCAATTCTCCTAAGTATGGAGAGTAAATGAAATGCAGATCTGTAAATTCAAGATCATTACAATGCTACAAAGTCTAAGGCACTCAAATCACCTTCAGATGTTGCTGCTGTTAAAATTAACAATAACAAGAGCACAGTTGCTAATGTTAGGTTACCAGGCTCAGAATTCTAGTCTATGAAAAAGGTTTGCCACTACAACAGTATAACTATTTTGGCATAAGCTTCTACTGGAGTTGCAACTTAGCAGCGGAAAAAAAGTGCTTTTGTTGTTAGAGTTTATACCCTCCCCAAGCAAAACAGAATATACTGGCCAAAGCCCCTTTTTTTTTCCTGGTACAACCATGTCTATACTAGGGCTTTTGCCAATACACACATGCAGCCAAAAATCACACCTCCAACTGACATTACTATACTGGCAAGCATTTCTAGCACTGGCCTTAAAGCAGTTATTTGTTCAATCATTGCTTTCCACAATCACCCCTCACCCTAAAAATACTGTATTTCTTCACAGGTAGAAAGCTGGAAAAAAAAAATCAGCTTAGTTCTTGCTCAGCTGTTTCTTATATCGGGCAAGGATTTTTCTTTGGCCTTCACAAAAGTTGAATTTCCCCTCTTAGAAAAACAGAATAAAAGATTCTTGGGGGGAGGGGGGGAGCATGAATCTTTAACCCCACAGCAGAACAAACAAACAAAAGGTCACATCAGCCCTTGCTCATCTTGCAACAGGGGCAGAGAGACAGAGAAAGAGAGAATTCTCTCAATACTAATGACTGCTATTGCCATTCTCTACATACCAAAGTGAAAACAATCCGTAGCTTTAAAAGTGCTATTTCTGTTCCTATTGCTGCATCTGACTTCCCAGCTAAAGCAGATTCTTCCATAAACAAAAAGTTGAACGTTTTTCAGTCTCAAAGCTCACACAGAAAGTAGTACTTTCAAGGGGGCACAATTAGTCCAAAACCATGGGGTGAGGGGACAGAGGAAGGAGGAAAGAAACACTTTTTCACAAAACCTCAGGCTGCCCTCCATGAGAAGAAAAATCTGACCCCCGTCAGATTTTCATGTGACTTGTCTTAGTCTGAGACTACAAAAAACAACTATATGTTTTGAAGCACATTTGTTTTCAATAGTTGCAATATTTTTTGCAAAATAATTTATCAAAACAATGGCTTTAAAACATCGTACGGGAAAATGGAGCCTAAAGTGTTTCATTTTACTTCTAAAGCAGCGGTACAATATTTTCTTAATATCCTCCACCTCTCCAAGCCATTTCCTGTGGTTTGTCCTAAAATTTACCCTCGTCAGCCTAAACAGTAGTGTCAACTATGCATGAAGAATCAACTTGCTTTTGGACTGAAAACAACTGTATCCTTTTAAAATGCCATGACTGCAGCATCACTAGAGAAGCCAAAACCTGTGTGGATTTAGAGACAGAACTTGCTTCTGCTTCTTCAGGTTGGTATTTTTCCCAAGCTAAGGGTCAACCAAGTCATTTTGGGAAACATCATATTATTTCTGCCTGTGCTGCTTCTGTTCTGCATGCATTCAAATTGTAAGTAGAGACTTGAAGATATACAGTGGATTTGGCTTGATAACAAATTAAATAAAATTTTCCCTTGGAAACTGTCTAGCAGAGCCTGCAGAAATTAGTTGTAACTGCACCTGGATGTGGAATATTGTAAGTTTTAGGGAAATTTCCATGTCATACACTAGTTTAATGCACTACTGGCACATGTAACCTGCAGAACTCAGATGCACATACAGATTCCAAGGTTTAGAAATATCCACATTTAGGGTTTTGGTTTGAGCTCCTCCCTAGTAAAAACTTCTTCACTTCTGAGCACATAATGATACTTTACAACTACGGAGCTCTGCTACGATTCTTTACAGGTCGGAAAAACCTGGACCTTTCACTGTACGAGTAACTGCTAAGATTACCAAAGGAAACTAAGCCCCACAGCCAGCCCATCTGACGCAAGGAGAGCGACATCCGGATGTCTTTGGAGTATCAACACCTCCAGTCCAGTTTCGTGCTGCCAGGAGCTTTTTCCTGTTTGGATTCAAATGTAAAGACACCTGGGATCAAACGCAAATGATCTCTTTCGATTTCATCCCCAGTGACATAAGGTAAGGACTGCTTGACAGCACCCCGAGGAGTCGGTGCACACAGCCTGCAGGTACTCAGGGCTACTCAGGTTCCCCCATGCTCTTCCTTCAGCCCTGGGTTTCTCTCAAGCACTTGCTGTCAGCTGCACTGAACTGCATACAGAAGAACAATATGCAATAAACAGACATCATTAGAGAAGTGTTATTTTTCTTATTACAGAAAAGTTGAGAACTTTCAAAATATCTTGAAACAGCGCTCAGAAATTACCTCTTCAGCTTGGCATCCATTCCCTCTTTAAGAACAAAACAACCTCAGCAATTACAGGAAAAAGCCAAACTGACATAGCTAAACCAAGAAAGCCTTTTATCTATTCACCTCACAAGGTTTTGTTTTGTTTTGTTTTGGTTTTTTTTTTAAACTACTTCTTAAAGGCTTGGAAAAAAAGCATTAGGTGCTCTTTGCACACAGAACATTTATGACCTTGTTCAACTTCTTCAATATATTCCTTACTAATGCCTGCTGTATTAATGGACTCAGCCCAAGAAGTAGTAATATTGAGCTTTTTAATTGCTTTACACAATTAAATGCTAATGCTTCAATCATTAACAATAATGCTGAATACCATGCTTTGGAGCACAATGTAAGCAATGTATTAAAAACAAATACTTCACCAGGTTCCTACCTTTTAGTTTTTATAAGTAGTTCAGAATGAGAAGCCTAAAAATAAATAGCATTTATTTTCACTAGAGAAAGTGCTACAGTAAAGAGCAGCAAACAACTGGTAGCCACAATTATAACCTCCACCCCTATAGCCTTCACAGAACCTTTGCTGTTGCTGTCTATGTAAGCAGAGCAGAGCTGTCTGCTTCAGGGTGAGAGTTTTCTTGGAAATGTTTACTATAATGAGAGAATTTTCTGTTCTTTTTCTTTTAATCACAACACTGTCCAGTTCTGAGACCTGAATTGATGAAAAAATAAAATAAAATTCCAGATGACATTTCAAGGAATTTAATAATCAGATGCCTCATTGCACTGCCTGGGAGTGTGTTTCACATTATATTAAAATTATTGGCACCCAGTCATGTTATGGCAAAACTAGCTGACACCATGCTTGGTTACAGCTGTTGCCACAACAGTAGTTATCTGGCAAGTGATGTGAAAGAGGACAAAGTGCTATTGTGAGCTTACACCAAGCTTTTACATATTATGTCTCTACTTCACAAAGAGGAAGGAAGAAAAGGAAGTCCACCTTTTTTTTCAGGGCAACCACACTGTGATTCTAAGTGAAGGTGTTTGTCAAAAGACGTCAAAACCATCTCAGATTGACAATCTATGAAAACCACAGAAGGGGATGGAGAGGAAGCACAAGAGTCCTGCAAGAAATGCAACTCAAACTTTGGGAAGGTAAGATGGGGTAAGCCAGAAAAAAGAAGGAAGGGCAAAGAGCTCTTGGAATGCGAACTGGCCCTTTGTCCCCCAAAGGAGTAGCAGATCTCAACTGCAACTTTGTGGGAAGCACCAAGAGCGGGTCCCACTCTAAAGAAGGCTAGTTGTGTTCCCAAGGGACTGTCTGTCACACGCTGTCTGCTTTTGAAAATCAGGTCTTTGTGAGTGTGGTGAGAAGACACATGCCTTTATGTCTACTTTCGTTGTGAGTCCAACCACATTACAGAGGGAAGGGTCTTACCTTTGGCTAACATACTTCCACCTTTTTTTTTTCTTCCAGAAAAAAAACAAAAAAACAAAACTGGGGAGCTTGCCTTACCGTACAGATGGTTTCCCATTAAAATAATTAACAACAATGTTGGAGCTCTGTTCCTTGAAAGGAGGTTTGTCTCTGTGCCCAAGTGAGCCAACAGAGGAAAAATCAGCTGCTACACATTAAGGAAAAAGTAAAACATTTAAAACAAAAAACAAAACAAAACAAAAGGAAAAAGAACTTTTATCCAGTATTTAATTGCAAAAATATGGTGGAAGAGAAAGAGGACTCAAGAGAAACTCCAGGACTTCTTGCATCTGAAGCAGCCGTTTTGCAATGTACAACAGAAATGCTTCAATGCTGGTTGGTACAGAGAAGTGTCCTCAATCTTTTAAATTAATTTACTGACTCTGATGGTTCTTTTTCCGCAAGACAATATTACCCTAAGACCCTCCTCCCACCTAGTCAAGCTCTAATGATGACCCAGCATTTGTTCTTGTGTCCATGGTTTTTAGACCCAGACTCTATTATAACCCAAAATGAAAAACTGGGATGAGAGAAAACAGCCAAACAGTTGACCTGTGTGACTACTGACTGTTATCTATGTGAAAAAGTCAGCACTTTCCAGAAAACTCAATCACCACAGAGTATCCAAGATGCAAGTGATTTCCTCTTGTAAGAATGAGGTAGCTCACGTGTTTGCTTTTGCCAGAGGCTGACTGGAACAGTAGGCACAGGAACATAGTATGCATAAACTGGTCTTACTCACTATGTGACAAACAATTTATAGAAAAGCAGGACTGGATTATTTTTTAAATTGCTCCTAAAACTACTTATTAGCATGTCACATGCAAGTAGTATAATCATAGCACTTTTTTATTTTTAAAATGTGGGAAGACAATAGAAAATATTTAAAAAATACATTTTCCCTTCCTTCCTCTTTATTTCCCACTTATTATTTAAATATTCCCTTGCAGTTGGGAATCACACTACATGTACATGAAAACTGCAAAGTGAAACTGAATATAAACAGAAAGCGACTTATCTTATTTCACTGAGCAAGAGGGTTGAAGGCCAGAAAGGAAATAAATTGTTTTAGGGGTGGGATGTTAAGCAAATATTTACACAATTTTCCAGTTTTTATCAAACATAAAATATAATCTAATAATCATCTACGGAATGTTTTGAGAACATTTTCCCTTAAGTATTACTCAACATTTAGACATGGATGATCAAAAAGTAAAGACCCACTCCCACCAAACATACAGCAGTATTTATCTCAAGCTCTCCCTAGTAGGAAAGATTACAAGGATTAGGTTTCAAGCTTGTGCAATTGCCATTAGACAAACACAACAATATGCAATAAACTACTATTCCCCAGATGACTTTCGAAAAAAACCACCAAACCCACGCTAATGACAATTAAGATTGAAATAAAAGAAGAGCCAAATAAGTAACAACACAGGACAAAGAGGCCCCCTTGAAAGATGCATTAGCATGGAAATCATCAAATCAGGAGGTGGTGGCTTTCCATGTGGGGAGGCATTCTCTGGGGCCACTTCTTGGCTTCCTCCTCACAAAGGCATTCATTCCTTTAAATGGTGATTACACATTCTCAGGGTTTGGATCAAAAAAAGCAGGGTATAGTGGGTCTCAAACTAAAGTTCATCTCAGAACTCAAAAGTTTAGAGAGGGGTGCGAGGTTTAATATTCCTCTCAACCAAACTCTATTATCCAGGTCAGCCACAACAGTTATTTTCCTATGAAATCTGTATTTAAATGGGTCAGTGGAGCAACAGGACAAAACAAACTCTACTGTAAGTTAGTCTCTACATTTATAAAGCAGAGCTTTTCTCTGGTATCTTGTGCACCTGCTCCTCCTCTCAGATTCAGAGAACAAGCACTTGGGCACAAGCTTTTCCACTGATTTCAATGAACAGAATTATAAGCATACAAAAATCACTGCCTAAAACAGAGCAAGACAGCATCTTTAAAGCACTGCCTTTTCTTTAGGTTCATTCAACATACCCTACCCCACCTATGTGTTGTCTGTTCACAATGTGCATCTTGAGATGAGGTCCCTATTTCCTTAGTTGACCGCTAAGCACCTGGAACACAGCTAAAACGGTTTATGTAGTTTATTATAAATCAATTCTACAATATGCTTAAAATCATATAAGTGTATCATATAATTCCAAATACTCCATCTTACTCCAGAGAGGACACCGGGAATTTGCTGAGAAACAACTACTTGTGAGCAATTCCTTTTTGAAGAATTATAAATGGCTGATCTCATTTGATCACTTAGATTCCTCAAAGAGGAATCATCTGACGGAACTGGCATGTGGGAGCTTAATTCTCCCACTGCTTGCTGGTAGAGCTTTAATAAATCATCAATAATTCAAAGATGACGGTTAAAATATGACCAACCAAGTGCACCAGCACAAGAGACGTTCTATAAAGAATACGCTTCATGAAAAGGGTGCTGTACAGCATCATTACCAGCTATCACATTCAAACTTCATCTTACCCTAGCTTTCAACATGTGCCTGCTACACAAACTGTCTAGCAAACTCTATTCTAACTGTACAGCTAAGAGCAGCATCATGTCACTAGATGTTTCAACAAAATGCAGTTGAAATCCACATTTTTATTTTCTCCTTAATCAGAAGTTGAACAGCAAAGTATTGCAATTTCAAAGGCTCACTAGTATGTTTTTGGTCATCAAGTTAATACACAAGATAGAATTTTTATGCATTAGTAGATTATCTTCATGGCTTTACCCATCCACGTTCTGTAACAAACTATGTTTCTTTTAATTTCTGCAGAAGCAAGAAGTGAAGGTGCTAAAGATAATTTTGGCCATGGGAAGTAAGTGGCTGTCTACCTTTGCCCCCGAGTCTACACATCTCTCCTCCATACCTGTGAACAAGGAAACAGCAGCACTGTGATAGTAAGTCATAAAACATTGCATTTGTAGGGATATATTTCTTCTTTGAGGAACCCTAAAGTACTTAAGAAATGTTGTAAAGTACTGATTGTTTGGAGGTTGACAGCAGCCAGCAATAAAACATCTCAGCCCACAGCAAGCTATAAAAACATCATTTCTGACAGGAGCAATAAGGAGAGATTGATAAGGAAGAAGCAGTTGCCTGGGCTAGCACATCTAGTTTAACATTACTGCTCTTCTATATATACACTTAATCATTATGTCTCCAGGGATGCATTAATTCTATTTGTCGAACCAACCCAAATACTCTTTTCTGTTTGCAACACACCAAAAATGTCACCCAAGGAAAGATGAGCTTGTCCCCTGTAGCCCTCAAAATTATAGTATCTGAAGAAGACAACAAAGAATTGATACCTCCTCTTTCTCGTATCTCCATTCAGTAGTTAAGGAGATCAGGTGCGTACTTGGTAATAGACTGGTATGGGAAATCAGATACTCCACACCCCTCTAGTCTAAATTCTTCCCATGCTTCTCTTTCACCCCTTTTAAATCCACTTAAGCCACAACTCCAAATCAGGACAGGCACTGCTACCAGTTAGTCCATTATTCACAAACTCTCATCAGGTTGTCATGTGAGGACCATGCATAGATTAATTAAGGACATTTGCTCTTGGAATGCTTTGCTGAGATATGGAACATTATCCTCATTTCAGAGATGTGCCGAAACAGATGTGTCCATGGTTACCCAAGATATACCCAGGACAAAGCTAGGATTCAAACATTAATAGTCAAGTTTCTGATTGTTTTTCCTGGATTGGGATGGGGAAAAAAAAATTAAATCTCACCACCTTTATAAGATTAGAAATAAGTTGGTTACACAGTACCTCAAAATCGGAAGGCAATACATAATGAAGCATACAGAAACATGTCAATGCTTAATATTTGACTTATGTGAAATACAGACATGAAAAGACTGTAAAAGGGACACAGCTGAGTCTTAATTTATTTTATTTTAAATATTTTAACCATGAAAATATTGTCTATTTTGAAAGCATATATAATGGCTCATAAAATGAGATGTTTTCTTCTATTTGCTCATACACTTGAAAATATTTTATCTCTAAAATTCGTGCCAGCATAAAAGTGCCCTAGTAAAAAAATCTTCTTTCCTCCCACCCCAAGATTAAAAAAAGAATAATATAATTAGCTTGCCTCTGAAATAGATTTAAAGACTTAGAAATCTCTGTCTTCATGTTTGTAACACTAAACGGTAAGGGAACACGCTTCTTTTTAGTACACAGACTTTGTTACTGAGTATATATATATTCAGTGCCTCTGATTATAGCTGCATTATGTAGGAACAGAAACCGAAATGAAAGCCTATGTATTAATATTTTACTGCTAGTTTTTTATACAAGTGCATACAACAAGAAATGACTAAGATCTCATTCTGACAGACACTCTGCTACTTTAAAAGATGATCTCAAACTGAGCTGAAGACCCGGCATTCACAGAGCTCTGCCTTTATTAGCAGTGCCATTGCTGCTGAGCAGCTGTGCTGCTAAGCTCAGGATGACTCCTCCAGCCTTGCTGACCTGCAAACTCTCTCTTAGCCATACCACTTCCACAAGTCTTCTCCCTTTGCTGTCTACTGGCAATGCCAGGCAGGCCTTCACCTGGAGATGAAACCACTTATATTTCCTCATAAACCACAATGAGAAATGAGATTGAGTCCTCTAATAAATACCTTACATTCTAGGCATCTTAAGCATAAGCTGTGAAGTAAAACACTAAAATGAACATTACTGTTTTAATATGGGATTGTATGACCTTCCACCTCCTTAAAAATGTGCTAGCAAACAAGATTCTACTTATCAATGGATTCTTAATGTATTTTGATGGCTATTTTTTGGTGCTAACCAAGGATACTTTGGGGAAATTGAAATATTAAGCAATTTCCTTTGTTTTTAGCACAAATACACCCATTCACCTCTGCCTCTTGAATAAAGTTGGGCTTTGCTGTTGCTGTTTTATTCTGCTTAAGCATTGCTGAAAATAAAATAAAACTGAATCAACTGTGAGAGAAAGCAACTTCTTGCCTCCAAAGTTTTGAAATCACTGAACCTTCTCATATTTAATAACTCAGACTCATTCCTCTAAATTTTGTCCAGGAAAATAAGATGGTCTTTATATTCCAAAGCTGTCTTCACAAAAGTCTGCAGTACTGGATTTTCTGATGCCGAGTGATTATGAAACCCTCTTTTGTTCTCTTAACTTCATGATGTATATCTATAACTCTTTCTTGTTTGTGAAGATAAGACCAGCCTTGTTTCTCTAAATGCCATTTCAAAGGAAGATTCACAGTTGTTTGACTTTTGATCTGTGTGGCAACCAGCTCGACCACCTGCGCTGGGTTTGAGCAGTTACTGAGCTTGCTTTGTACCATCTTATGAACACAGCAAGCCTTTTAAACCAGAATGAGCTGATGTGTGAATACACCAATTTACAATGTAAATACAGGGTCCAACAATATGGGCATCTTTAATGACCAAATGTGTAAAGTGCATATATTGTTTACTGATTATATCATTAAATAAAACAGATGGCTCATATTCTCCATACACCTACAGTGGATTAAAACACAATGGTGTAATAGTCTGGTAAACTGGTAATGTGAAACATTGCTTTGTACTGGTGTAGCAGTATAAATAGCTGTTCACACATGAGGTACAAAGCCCCACTGCCACTAAGAGTAATTAGCTTAAGGCTGTACTGAAAGAATGCTACCTTCACGATCAACATGTGTGTGCCATTCACACTAAAAACTGCATTTGAAAAAATACAGCGGTGACAGAAAGCAGCAAAGAAGTTTCTTGGCATGAATAGAGTAGACCATATGCTTCCCAACATCTAGGCAAGACTGGGCACACTCAGAACCATGTTTCTCAAACAATTCCCTATTTGAACGTGTTATTTGCAGCCATGATAAGCATGTCACAGAAACATAGAGTGCTTTTTTTTTGGCCTTGCACAATCATTTTTATCAGGAGGAAGGCAGGGAGTTGGTGCAAAAATAATTTTAAGATGCAATTTTTATTCAAGAAGAAGAAATACCCATTACTGTTGTATCTTAAACTATCAGCAGATCTACTAAACAAGACAAGATGAAGACTTTGCTCTAACCTGCCAATGTTACAAAAACCTTCTGGGTTACAGCTTACTATAAGCTTACTTGCTTAGTATAGCAAAGTCCAAGCTAAACAAAAGCTCTTAGATAATAAATGCTACATAGTGAGATCCTGCAAGCCAAGCCATGTTAACACTCATGGAAAAACATTAATATTTGCAGAAGGCATATAGGTCAGTTAAAAACTCTTCTGCTATGTTTTAAAACTGTAGAGTACTAATACCATGTATAATTCTAATAAATTTTAGCTCCTGACTTTTCAAATTAATTGACTAATTTTTCAAGTCTTTAAAAAACACAATTAATGAACTGATTTTAAAATCATATTTTAAAATCATATTTTAAAATCTGAGTTATAATCCTGATTCTAAGACTGAAGGAGCATTAGCACTGAAAATTTTATCAGTTTGTCTGAAGCAAGCAGGTTGCAAGAGTCTCTCCCTTGTTTATATTATTCTAGATACTTCTGAAACAATTTCAGTGATTTTCAGTGAATTACTTTAAAGCTACACAAATGTTGTAGACAACACAAATCTCAGTGTTTATGATAAAATTGTTTTCCTCTGTCTTTCCGATTTTGCTCGATTTCCACAGTGATTTTTCTTTGCCTTGATTAGGTTCAAATCTTCCATATTAGTTAAAGAGCCAGCCAAAATTAGCAAATTTTCATCCTTCCTATCACCAAGTAGACTAAACAATCTCACATTGTAAGACCACACTTTCTCATTCATGACTTTGTTATTCTTTGGACAGATGCTCAGCAGGTTAGTGATGTGTGAACATTTCTTCTGCAGAGTTTTAAAGGTCCAATACAACATAATTATATGCTACCCAAGGATATAAATTCTCCCTCAGTTTTGGTCTTGTCTCACAGCAGCACTAATTTATCTGCAACAAACTCTAAGTGATCCTGGTTTTCCTTAGCTGTTGATTTCTCACAGTCATCATTGATGGCCACCTTTGTAAAACTAGAACAAACACCACCCCTCCCCAAACATACTTTGCCTGAACCAAGAGATTCTCATTCAATATTAGGGCTACAGATGATCAAACTACTCACACAAGTATGACCTGCAAGTTCAGGTCCTGGATTTTGTGGCAGAACTTGAGTGTTGCTTGTACTCAGCAAATCCCAAATTCTCCTTTGTTTTAGTTGTTGGTCACTTATTCTCTTATGTCTCTTGAGCACAGCCAAAACTCTGACCTGCTACTAGGCACTACATTGAAAAGGATCTAATCTAAAAGATTAGCTAATAAGGACAAGATTCTGATACCACAGCAGTTTTAAATCAGTTTGATGACTTCATTGCTTTCCTAAAGTCCTTGGTGTGTAATCAGAATCATGCTGGAAAGCTGAATTCATTTTGGTTTTATTATAAGCCAACAATTTCAATCAAGTGTGGCAAGAAAAGTGCCAGGTACTACTGGAAATCATACTCAGAATCATACTCTTTACCTGATAAAGATTAACAAAGCTCCTGCAGAGACCTGGTAGAAGACTAAGCAAAATAATTCCCATTCCCACCATTTGCTTCCAAATACTAAATCTGTCCAAAATACTGGTGTGTCTATGGACATGGGTAGGAGAAATAAGTTAAAAATTCTATGTTTGTTTGACAACATTTCTGCCTTTTTCTTAAAATGTTTAGAAGTGCAACAAAAAAAGTTAAATCTCTATATTTTGTTGATCTTGTTTGAGTTTCAGATGTTACTTTTAGTCAGCTTAGTATACAGTCTTAGTACAGATATGAAACCTCATGAGAATGATTTAATTTTGGTATCTCTATTTGCAAAGCTCAGTGACACCTACGCATGAAGCTACTGTTTGGAGAGGGTTAGCTTCCAGGATTTGCCTATCAGAACACTATGCAAGTCTTCCATTTTTACACTCCTGAATCCCATCAAAAGGCTTGACTTGATGAAAACTGGAAACTATAATTCTGCACACTGTTGTTCTCTAATTCTTGAAAAGTTCAGCAGAAATTTCTTTCCACGGCAGAAGGTATGGGCCATGACAGAGCACAGAAATCTCAAATGCACCAGTACATAAAAACTCTATGTCTACCCAGGAAGAAAGAATTGGGCTAAACATTAGGGAAAACTCAGAACAGTTTGATTGAAGAGATGGGGAATGTTCATCAGCGCAGAGCAAGCCAGACGAGTATCTGCCAGGACTGAAACAGGGGCAGTCAATCCTGCCTTAACACAAAGGGATGAACTTTTCTGAGACCAGTTCCAAATTGATTCTACTTCTTTTGGTAAATTTGTGTATAAAAATGAAATGACCCATGTAGCAAGATACCATGCAGATCTGTGACCAGAAAATGTTACATTTAGGAATTTATGGCTTAAACACTCCATAGTCAATGGAAAGTGTAAAATACAGCATATATTCTTCTGTGACAGTTATAGTGTGAGTGGTGTCAAGAACAACATGATCCTTAATTTACTACTGGCCTTAAGGAGTTTGACTTAATTGATTTCTGAAGAGTTGTCTCCCAATTATTTCAGCAATTACCGATGTCAGCTTTTGCTAACAGGTTCCCTATTTCACCCTGCTTCACGTAAACAATCTCACCACATTCAAAATATTTTCAGTACCTTCACTATTCCTGAATATCATGTCAGAGAGAACTCATCCAACTGGAAACTACTTGTAACTACTGGAAGAAAGTACTGCACTGATTATGCTAAGACATGCCTTCTCATGAAAGCATGTCATGGGACATCTATTGTGGTTCAGACATGACAATGCTGACTATGAAATGCCTTTTGTTTCACTCATGACACTGTGAACCTTTTTAGGCTCTAGCAGCTTAATGGCAGTCAACATATCTCAATACAGAGAACAATCACAAAGGGCTGCATGATATTTAACCTATTACGATGTTTTACATTCTTGGTATATGCAGTCTAGGACTAGCTTCAATAATTATCCATTGGGATCCTGCTTTCCTGCAGAAACACAACTGTGCTTTAGATAATGTTCTTTCCAGCTGTTCAGCTGGACACAAGTAGATAGAAGCGGGGCAAATGAGATAGTAATTCCAGATGATAGAAAAGAGGGAATGGAGAGGACAGAACAAAAGCCATTGTACATTTAAAAATGGAATAAAAAAGGAGAATTAGAAATACTGTCTGAAGAATGTTGAAAGCCCTGCTCATAATGGATGTAGCGTATGCAGCTTGACACATGGATAAAGCTTTCCAACAATCTGAAAAATAAAACAATGCTACAATATAAATGCTTCTATCTCAATGAATGAAGGACATAACCTTCTAAGACTGCCTAGATGCAAGGAGATTAAAACACTGACTTATTTTATTCTATGCACTTAAGTTATTAAAATGTAAAGATTAATCATGATGCTCTTCTTTTTTTCTAGGTTTGAAGCAAACTTAATTCTGTATCACGTAGGTTGTTGGAGCTGAAGGTTTGCAAAGGGCAAGGTGGCATTAAACTAATCATAGCTACATGCTTGCAATGTTGAAATTGGTCCCATTCTGTCAGGCATTCAGTACCTTCAGTATATGGCTTGGAATTCTCCATGTACACTGCTTGCTGTAGCTATGGTGGTTATACAGCAGCTCAAAAGACTTCTGCGCCTTCTATGATGCGTGAACTAAAAAGTATTTCTAATGCTGAATGAAAGTAGAGTAAGATTTTTCAAAAGCATTTTGGAAACAACATACAGAACGCTTTCCAAGAAAGATGAGCAAGGTTTATAAAATGGCTCTTAACTGATTATTAAAAATAAGAAATGCATCTTACATACATCAGATTACATCATACCTAAATTGAGAACAGAGAACCCACAGTGTCCCGTACTATTTTAAAACTCTTGCTGTTCAGACCTAGAGGTACATTTCCTGTTTTTTTGGTTGGACTCCTAATGATGAAGAAAGCTTACCCTTGGGAATTTTGCTGACACTACATTTACATTTTCCAGACGTTTTGTCCATCACCTTAACAAAGAAACAAGGTTTCTTTTTAAAGTCAGAGACAAAGTGTGGAATGACCAGGTACTAATTAATGCCAAGGTTTAATCTGGAGCAACAAGACATATGTTCCTTATCCAAAGACTATCTTGTGATTAACAGCACCACAAAGATTATCAGTTTCCTTCTGAAAGATTCAATAGTTCGTAATTGATAAAGATTAGTTGGATATTAAAACACAAACATGTACAATAATATAAGAATCAAGTAACTACATTAAATGCTTAAAAGTCAGGAAATTTAAACAAAAAATGATCTTACCCTAGCAGTAACAAGCACTAAAAGACCCTATGTGTATTTTATGGTTTCCATTTAACAACACAAATATTAAGGACAGGGTTTGCTCTGTAATCGGCCTTGAGCAAGGAGCACAATAAAAGCTGTGTTGCCCCAAGAGATGACCCAGAATCATTCTGCCACTCACTCCCCCCTTATTCAGTCTCCCTCAAGTTAAGGGAATTGCTCCTCTGGTTTAACTTAACCATATGCCTAAATATATTCTTGAATCAAAGTCTAAATTACTGAAGTAAACAGCTGCAGCTGTAAATATTCAACATGGAGCAGACATGTTGCTAAAGGATTTACCGTTTCAATTGTTTCTCAGTGTAGAAATACATCTTGAAGTAAAAATAGAAATATATGTACCAAAAAGTTGCTGGAACAATTTCTACTCAAAATTCTTTTGGCTTGAGACCAAATATGTGATGCTCCTACTGGAAAGAGGAATTCCTCTATCAGCATGAAAACAAAGCAGACCTAAGTGTACGTTAAACTTCACTCAGTATCTGTGATATGAAGACCTTGCTCCAGAAAACTGCAGAGACTCAACAATCATGGCCTAGTATGACTGATACTGACAGTGGCTTTAGCTCAGAAGAAAATCTTGTTATGGACTTTGGGGATGGAAACAGAGATTGGTAGGGAAATAGGGGAAAAAGTCAGTGATAACACTTACTGTTTGTTTTGGTTTGCCTCAACAGGGGCATGACTGTCTCTGCTGCTGTTCTTTTGCATATGGAAATGTGGGCTTCATGGTCAAGAGAGAAGGCAGAACACACATAATCAACTTTTCACATCTCTAGGAATCTGAGAAAGCAAATAAAAAGAATTCTTGTGCATCCACTGCTGAATGGCCACCTGACCAGGTCAATGGGTGGAGGCGGAGCACCTCGCACCCGGTTTAAAGAAGTGCCCTACACCGAATGCCATCTCAGCCTAAAGACCACAGGGACCTCTTCAGAACTGCTGAAATTGTTTGAGAACTGCTAGGAATGACTGCAATCCAGGCCCAAATTCTGAATGTCCATTCTAAAACACTTAACGTTTGATATTACTCTGCTTAGGACCAGAGGCAATGGACACAAGCTGGATGCTGGGAAATTTCAGTTAGATACCTGGAAAAATTGCTTACTTCGACTGCTACTGGAATAGATTGCTTAGAGAGGCATTTGTATCTCCAGCCTTCGATGTACTCAAAACTTGACTGGAGAAGTCTCTGAGCAACCTGCTCTAATTAGACTTGCTTTGAGCAGGAGCTTGGTCCAGATGACCTCTAGAAGTCCCTTCCAACCTAAATTGCCCTATGATTCCATGAAATGTTGAAAAATAACTGTAAGGTCTGGACTATCCTGGAGTTCAAAAGTACAAGGAAATTTGAATAGAAGTAATGCAGGAAGTAGGACTACTAGAATTTTTTCTGGAAATAAGAGTGAAGAAGCTTGACTACAACTAGCATGGAGGGGGAGGCATTCCCTGCTTCTGACTGTAGTCACATTGGTCATGCAGCTGTTGGCAAGTCATACAACTTATCACTTGAGAGCTGAACACTTACTGCTTCGTTTCCATCAGCTGGAGCTTGTGTGTTTGTCCTATTGGAAACCAAATTTTAAGTCTCTTTTATAAGAGCAGATGTGGCCATGAGCTTCCCAAAGCATCACTGATAACAGCTCAGAAGATTGAAATCTGAAGATTAAAAGAGTATTTTTGGCATAAAAATTTCCTGGTGAACCAGACAGAATAAACAATCTGGATGGTAGTAGCTATTTTTCAAAAATATTTTTCTGCAATTTGGAAGGGGGTAGACAGAATTTATCTGCTAACTGGATAAATCTAGTGAAATCTTTGGTTACTTTTAGGTTTGTTTGTTTCCCACTGGGCCGTGTGAGGCTTGGAGACTGTCCAAATTCTTTTCTTAAAAGCTTTTCTAGGCTATTGGCTTAGGATATGGGCAAACGACTGAAGATCTTTCAGAACATATTCTTTTCTGCTTCTTTCTAACACACTGTGTGCTCCCCAATTCACACTGGAGTAGAGGCCAAAGGATAGATGTCTGAGACGGCAATATCACAGATGACCACAGAAGATGCCATTTCCTTATGTTAAAACTTATTATTTGAAAATACTGTAACTGAAACTACACTGAGCTTCTGTTAGTCTCACAGTTTTAAAGAGGAGTCACAAATGTCAGGATGTCCAGAGCTATAGATACATGTAAAAGGAAATGATTAATGTTTTGACATTATCAACATGCTGATATTATCCTAGTCATGCAATGCCCGAAGTGGAATATACTAGTTTAGTATAGAGGAGGAAAAAAATTATGAATGTATAGGTCATTTCAAAGCAAGAATATTTAAAAACATGTATTATAAAAATTTCCTTACCCCATACCCATACTAGGAGATAACAAATTCCAATACATAAGGCTGGCCACTTTAAGTTGCTAGAGCAGCAAACTGGGGTAGGAAGACCTGTCCCTATTATGCCACTGATTTCCTTAATGAGCTACGGGAACGTACAAAACCTGTCCCTGCTTTTATTCCCCATCTCCAGAACATTTTTTGCTTGCACAAATACATGGTCAGGGAATTTAGGTCATATAAAGGGAGTAATTTAGCCCTCTAGCTGTCTAATATCTAATCTCTTATTATATTTGGCCAGATTCAGAAGAGATGCTGCTTAACTTTTCCTAGACAGTAAAAATAGAAATAGGCATTAATTTTATGCACAGGGTTTTAGTCTGCCGTATGACTTCAAGCATATCAGCAAATACATATTGTAGGAGCAGCAACTAAGTTGAACAATGTTCAGTTTAACATTACCTTTTCCGTATAATAATGATGTAAAGAATAGTCCTCCAGTGTGTTTCTTTATTGGTCCCAGTAATTAAGCAAAACATTGTGTGGTATGTACTGAAGTATGCAGAAATTAGGACACATCTGCCAATCTGTGCTAATTATTTTTCTTACAGTTGTATTTATCTAATTTGTGCTGATTTCTTGTGGTCTGTATTTTATGATAATTCTTGTGACTAAACAACATTGGGATGATGCTGAGGCTGCGATAATGCTAGACCCTTCTACCCAGTAGTCATAAACAAATTAAATTCACCATAGGTATATCTATAATGGGGTTTTAAATAACATTCTGAGTATCTTCTACAGCAAGTTGCACCCATGCCGAGGCATTTCTTTTGGCACACTTACCTGAACTTAGCTTAAATCCTAACCTGCCTTTCATCCAGATGGGTGACTCAGCTCAAGATTTTTGTTAAAGAAAAGGAAATCCAGTGCCTTTCTGACAAACGGAAACATGCTATCTTGGTGTTCAACTACAAAATCCTTTTGTCTAAAAAGAAAAGCCCAAGTATATTTCAGAAAGATCATATTTTTCATTTGGCTTATGGAACACTTATAAACTAGGACTCCTAACTGTGATTCCCAAACACAAAACAAAGTCAAAGGTTACAGCATATGTTTTTGTTTCAGCTTCTCCAAATTACTTTCAAATGTATTCAAACACAATATGAGGAGATACTTTATTTTATTGAAAATAACAGACTACAGGGTGCTGCAAAAAAGGCTGAGGTACCTCAAGCATAAACATAGAAAGAATACATTGGTTTAGAAACCCATAAATCCTTATTTGAATCTGCCAACCTGAAAGCCAAGTAAAGCCCGAAAAAACTATTTTTCCTAAATGCTATGTCTGATTAAGCCATACTATTAAATGACAGCTGAACTTTAACATTAATATGATATTATTTAAATAACTGCATGATTTTTTTTACACTAAAATGATGAATGATTTTTGGACAGCTCAATTGACATAAAGCAAGAAACCCCTTTAATGAGATTTGACAAAATGGAGACATATGCAGAATATTCGTTACAGCTCATGTCGCAGAGCCCTTCCTGGGGAGACTTGGGTTTGGTTGTGTCTTTGCTTTCGTTCATTTTTTTTATAGTTTATTTTGATTGTCTACAGGCACTGAACCATCCCTTTCAATTGCCACTTCCGTTCTCCATGGATTTTGAATTTAGCTTGTGTCATTTACATATTACTCTTAATCAGAGAATTTTATATGTAACAGTTTGGAGTTGGAATTGTAAGAAATCTGTGGAATGAAGGCATAAGGTTCCGTCATTTTAACCTTTGTCAACTGGGTATACAAGGAACCAACAAAGATATTTTTCTGAGACTAAAGAACAACTTAGTAAATTCTGGGTTTGATATTTTCCAAGCCAAGTGACAAATCAAAAATTCTGCTAAAACTTTCTTTTCTTTTCTCTTTTCTCTTTTTTTTTTTTAAGAAGCAAACTGCATTAAGCAAATACGCAACATAAAAGCCCATGGCAAGGGTAATCTCATACTGACCACTTCTGAGGATGCTCTAAACTCCTTTAAAACTGTGTTTTCATAGTGCCTGACACCACCTACTAGAGGGATGCTTTTCCTCTTCAGGAAGCTACATATATACAGAACTATGGACATCACAGAGAAACAGCTCAGGTGCTGTTTCACTCGCTAAAGAACATATACCCAGAGATGACACTAATTCAAAAAATCAGTCTGGGAAGGTGCCAAATGTAAATTTAAGGTGAGTAATAATCACTGTATAACTCCCTCCCTGCAGTCTCAGACAGATTTTTAGGATGTTGCGAGTTTTTCCTTTCTGTTTCACCTCACTTTAATCTCATGGACAATTTTCATAACATCAAAAACATGGAAGAAACATGCTAAAACAACAAGGTTTGACAATGTGTCTGCCCCGTCTATTCAGACAGAATTGATCTGCTTAACCTTTTCTCTGTGTGTAAATTTACGCTGCCCCAAAACACTAACAAACTTTCTCACATAAAATCTAACAGGTAAAAACCCCTGAAAACACCAAAATCACTGAAGAATAAGGAACACAGGAAATCGTCATTAAAAAGCTTAATTTTAGAACACACACACACACAAAAAAAACCCCCAAATACAAAGAAAGAAAGATGAGAAATGATTGAGCAAGGGGTAATCCCTCAGGCTACAGAAAACTCTTTCTGTAGCTGTGATATTGTCTTCTACCTAACCACACCTGCTTCACTACCAGCACTCATTTGAAGACATTCTACATAGCAGCTTGTGTAAAAAAAATGCTGAGGTTGAATTAAAACCAAAAATAAAGGCATGGAGGTACAGAGGAAAAAAGAAAGAGCAGAAGTGTCCCTACCTTGGCCTTACCTTCGCAACATTCCTGTCAAAATCCTGGAACTCTTCCCCAGGTTTGCATCTGTTTCTCTAAGCTGAGAAGAAAAGAGTCCCATTAAAGTCAAAAGGCACATGTATTCCATTCTATACAAAGGACAGATATTTCTACTGTCATTTGAGTCAATCAGCTTCAGGTTTAGCCCACAACAAACTCACATGTAAGAAAGTCACTGTAGCTCTGAACTTTAAAAGTTTTGTCTGGTTTTCACTTACATAAAGATGAAACCCACAGAAAATAAGACATTGAGGCAACAAAGATGAACCAGGATAAAGAGCAAAGCTTTACAAATAAAGGGTTGCAGGTCGAAGCTATATAAATTGGTATCCATAATTCCCATTGATGTGTGCATGTTTATTGGTTATGTATATTAGTGAGGGCATCAGGGGATGAAGGCAGCCATGTGCTGTGTTTCTGATGCTTTAGGAAATGAAAAACAAACATATCTTTCTTCCACTCTTTTTCAAAGACAGTATTTTAAAGAAAAAGCATTAATACAGCGCAGTGTTCTTTTACCAATTCCACGTAAAAGAAATATGCTTATACTGTCCCTTAAATACAAACCTTGTACTGACCTTACAGCAGCCACCACTGGGATGGATGCCCAAATACTTTGTGAACAGTGTATAGTATGTACATAAGGCACAGCTGTACAATATCTATTTTTGCATGTAAGGATCACTCAGTCACTGAAAGTAAAATTTTTAGTAGAATACTAGGATACAGGAAACCTACATTTACAGCTAAATTTAATTATCTGACTTGTTCTACAGCTCTCAAAAATCTTAAAAAAATCAGTTTCAGTTTTACTGAAAAATCAGTAAAAGCACAACTGAATAAAAAATAAATCTGGGGAGATGAAAATTTATGAAGCGAATCAACTTCATATTAAAAAAGAGCAACTGCTTCTATTGTTCTTTAAAAGGGATTAAAACCTTCTTTCAATTTTTGTGTTTATTAGTCTCCCACAAAACGATGTCTAGAAATGAAGAAGTGTATAGGAAGAATAGAGTTACAATTCTATTGCCTCTTTTGCTACTCATAGCTGAAGGAGAGACACCTTTGGACTTTTTGGTGATCTTGGAGCCAGTGGAACATCAAAATCTACTGTAAATGATGATGTAATGATTGTCAGTTATGAAATAGCAGGGACCACTGTTTCTAATGCCCCAAAACACAGCTGTGTGTACATACATAAAAACATTCTTCTTATGAAAGCCGAATATTTACCTCTTCATTATCAAATCAGATTGAAAGGATTACCTGACTCATTGACTTCTTACTAAAGAAGTTTTGTTGTAGAAGACAAAATACATCCTGTGTTATAAAACCATCAAAACAGTAACGCTGCCAAGAAAAGTGGCAGTCTTCCAATAACAAATCACCTTCGCCATAACAAACCTCTATTATATCTTGAATATATGCATAGCAGCAATATTAAAACCAGTTTCTATTCTGGAACCGAATACTGTAAATATTTGCTACCAGATTTAATATTTGTTACTGAAATCAGTAGTTGCAATCAATGACACACAACCCTTCTGCATAAATTTCCTCCTTGTTCTTGTAAAAGGTATTAAGGAAATACCAAGTAGAAGCTGGGACTGGATACTACCATCCAAGACTTGCTCTTAGCAATATCATATTCAGTAGGAAGGCTTGCACTGTCTCTCAGATCTCTGTAATTATGTGCCATGATGGAACAAAGACGAACATTATATTCCAAGGAGGCCATTCCCTCATTTTTTCCTGATTCATCTAGACAATTCAAGCTCCAGAAAAGCAGTTTAGCCCAGTTTAACACAAATAACGGAAGAAAAAATGTCACAGTAATTTTTAAAAGGCTTATTAAAAAAGCCAAGTTCTTACCTATGCTAGAAGGGAATCTGAAGTAAAAATGTGTGCTTTACATTGGTCTTTTATTATTCATAAAGATGTATTTAACACTTGGGGCTTCTCCTCCATTTTCACAGAAAAGTAGCTCTCTCCTTTTTACCACTGTATGTTTGATCCTAACTTTCCTCTCTTGCTGCAGGATTCTACCTGACAGCTAGAATCAGTCCTGATAGTTAGGAAGGGGAAGCTGAATCTTAGAGGTCTGACAAACTCCTCTAAGCAAGATGACCTCATATTTTTATGGTAATAAAAACCCCCACAAAATAAGCAAAAGAAATGTTAAAAAAGAAACAAGCACGTACACACGTAGTTGGAAGATCTCTAGCTACCTCCCAAGAGAACACTAAAAAACCACCTTTTATTCCTGCATTGGCAGAAAAAACAACATAAAGAGTTTCAAACTGTAAGTTTGTTTTTATTTAAAACTGCAATATCTGGTGGCAGTTCTTCCATTATTTCTTTACCAATACCAGTGCACTGCAGAAGCCAAAGAACTGGTGGCACGCAAACCTGTTAAATGGCGTATGATGGCACTTCCTTGTTTCACAGAATTGCTGTAGTGAAAACATTTTGAAAGATGCTTTGATATTAGAAATGGCAAATCTACATGGTGCTTAAGAAAGCTTTAAAAAATAATATTAAGAATGAGAAAGGAAGGAAGATGAACAAGATGCTGATGTTGATAACTTGTCTGCCTTAGACACATTTTAATTTGAGGTTTTCCTAAAAAATGTTGCACCTTTTAGAGTCCTTTATACTCCAGTTAACCTATCTGACTCTTGCAGCAGGTGTTTTATCCCTTCTCTTTGGCTTTAAAAAAAAAAAGTAGTTTAGAGAATTCCTCTTCACAACTGTTACTACACATGTATTTTGCACTGCACATGATTTTTATTTATTCAAAATGATACTAGCTATGTCCTGTTCCTTCACTGAAATGTTTTACTCTACAGACAGGAAAACGCATACATGTAAATTTAACCAAACTATAGAGACACTAACTCATTTAAATTTTGCTCATAAGAAAATCTTCCTAATTTCCACAACATTGAACTGCTAAGGACAGACCATCATACTCAAGCTGACATTTAACTTTCAGAAGACAAGTTTGTTCCCTGGTTGATTCGATAATAACTCTGTGTATTCAGTGTAAAGCTATTATGCATTGACAGAGTACCCTCTGTCCTGGTCTTTAAAAAATCTCCAGAGAACGGAAAACTTGCCAAGTTATCCAAGATCACCCCTGACTGTACATCTGACTGACTACACTGACAGCTGGGACAGCACTCATGTGGCTCCACTGAAGAACTTTTCTGAATTCCCTAAACAAAATATTTTAGGTGGCATATGACGAAAACTTGGAATTTGAGATCTTCCATTTATGATGAGGTCTTTCACTGAACTGTCATGGGATACACTTTCCTAGATTATCCTTATTTTTAATCTTGCTCCTAGCAGCTTACAGATTTTGCCATCAAAGAAATTTGCTCTTCAGGTGGAAAGCACAGAAAAGGAAAAGTTATGCTATGAACCACGCGTACACACAGTCATCAGAACTATCCTCCCTCTTCCTCCTTCCTGAGGATTTTTAGGATCAGCAGAAAGGGATACACGTTACTCATCTCCATTGCCTGGGTTTTACTTGTCCAGCCAGAAACAGAAAAGCATCTCAGACTCAGCAGTCACTAGGGATGTGAGGAGTGGAGGTGAAATAAGACACAAAATTGCCTGAACAACACTTGGTAAATGCTCACGATCCTTAGTTACATTTAATGATTTAGTCATACTTAATGTTTTAAAGTAGCTAATGCCCAGGATGTCAGAAAGTAACTGGCACAGCTGACAGAAAATGCCTCTAAAGCTGTCATAGGAGGCTTGACCAGTCAAAGCTATCCAGGTAAAGAAACTCCCTGGGACAGATAAAGGAGTTTTCTTCAGGGGTAATGGTCAGCTAGTGGCCTGTAGGAGGACACTCAGGAAAGTATCTGGTTGACGTGTCATGGACAGAAAGTCACAGCTGCAGTCACTCCTAGTGCTGCGAGCAGAAATCAGAGCCAGGGAGGCAAATTTCAGAGAAGCTGTATGCATTGGATGGGATGGGCTTCCGAGCATCTTCAATAACTCTACAGAGTAGAGTTGACCCCTGTGGAGGCAACATAAGCCAAACCTGACACAGTTATGTTACCTTGACTGCAGTGAGAGAGCAGCAGTGTAAGAAACTGCTACCTGTTCTTTCATACAGAATTGCCTAAGGAAGCAACTATTAGCATGTGCAGCTACAAGGCTGATCAATTATTAGAGGCTAAATTACAGTACTGAACTTTGTTTCACAGAAAGTTCAAGAAGTCGTTGCAATGGACACTATAACAAATCCTTCAGAGGACAGAAAACTGACTTATCTGTGATGTTCGTGACAGAAAGCTTGCTTCCAACAGTGGGTTTGGTGACTTCAGTGTGACTCCCTGCAGAACAGCCTCTGCAGGATTCGGCCCATATATGACACTTTCTAAGTGTTTTGCTGCAGGTGGTGATTACATCTCATAGTATTAGTTGATTTCTATGAAACTAACCAATATGCTGGATTATTTTTGCATGCACAGAGAACTTGCCCAAAGCATATAAAATCTGAGACCAGCAATTACTTATTATCAAACTTACCCTTTCCCGAGCACGCTGGATCTTCTCTCTGTCATGGCTGAGGTTTTCCAGCATCTCCTGTCCAATCTGCTCTGCATTAAAAAATCAGAACGTAGATCATGAAAAATATAGCTTGCAACTGTAAGACCTCAAAATACCACGTTAGATTGTACCAATGGCATTTAATACATGTGGTAGCCTAATCACTCCTCCTAACTGCAAAGAGGAAGACATCATTATACTAAATTTTAAGTTTTTCAAGCAACATAAAAATGAAGAAGTAACAACCAAACCAGAAGCTGTCCTCCTGCAATCTCTTGAGGTTGTCTAGGTCCTGGGAATTGACGCTGACCTTCGGTCTATGTAACAAAGGCACGAAGGCTTTCAGACTTGCTCTAAGTGCTGGGTATTCGTACTTCCCACAGGCTCCTTAAGCCCACTCCTTGTCACAAAAAGGGAGTCAGGAAGCCTATGCTGAAACACCAGCCATCCCTATGATGAGATATCTCCAAAGACACTGAGAAGGCTTATTAGAAGCAAACCACTCTCTGTGCCTCTCAGCAGTTACCACTGATGCTCAAATAAAAGCTATTTCAGGCTAAGCCCAGTTACTGGTGACTGGTTTGCTCCATCATGGACTATTTCTGGCAAGCTTAGAGATAGGCTGTAATGGATCTCCTGATGTTTTTAATAGCAGACATATATATTAATCCATTGTCATCACCGTTTGTTGACGCAGGGGTTGTTTGCATCCACAGCTTATGCTGAACCAAACATTGCAAAATTGTAGTGGAGAGGCCTCAAGATATGGTACAAAGACAACACAAGACACCAAAACTTTACTCTTCAAACAGCTTCAGACAAATGCTCCTCTAACACTGAAATATTAGCAGCAAGTATAGAGATTTTAATCTTCAAAGCCCTATAGAAACATTAAGAAACCCCGAAGGAGAAAAATATTTCCCCAAAGGAGAAAAATAAGTTAAATCATTCCCATTTTACAGATGGGGAAACAGACACAAGGAGCTGAAACAGCTGTACCTTGCCTCAGGACACACAGCACGTGTAAGATAAACAGTATTTCTGTGCACATTCATTTTGGCTACTTAGCTAGCTTGCCAGAGATATGCACAAAACCAGAGTAAAACTACAAAAACATAGGGCTTTTTTTCATAAACAACAAAAATCGTGCCTTGCTTTTGTTCTGGTGAATGAGTGGGATCTTAAAATGTCATTATTTGAGGAGTCTCAAGAAAATTAATCATTAAAAATTCACCAGTATGTTAGTAGAGCAAACATGACTATCCTTATTTTTTTTAATAGATAAAGTTCATTCTCAGGAAACAATCCAAAGTAGAATCACCTCAAACTTTGAAAATTTGAGACAAGCAATTTTCTTTTCTAAATCCATTTAACACAAGGCACACACTCTGCCAGATGAAGTCTAAGGAAATTCATTACATATATATTTCTCTATCTATTGCCAAGTACAGTACAAGTAAGATAAATATTTCCTCAGATATCTGACCACAAATTGACATCCTCATTATGCTATCTTGTCCCTCTTGGCTTGCTGCTCTTTACTTTTAGCTGTATATACAATGCCTCCCAAAGGTGAAATGTGGTAAGATATGTGGTTATTGAGCTAAAAAAGCTGTAAGGTGCAGTACAGCTATACAAATGGTAGCCTAAGAAAGCAATTCAAGAGAGCTTTGCCTATGTTTGCATGTCAAAGGACTTACTGGATGAAACTATTCTGAGCTTATTCCTCATCAAAGCACTCAAAATACTGTAATAAACAAACAGATACATGCATTCAGTGTAATCTGGGGGAGAAAAAACAAAGCAAAATCCCTTCAAAATAGAGAGGAAAAAATCAACAAATTACTAACCAAGCGGCATGAGGTGAAATGATAACAAGTATTTATTGCTAAAAATTATACGTATGTTTGCACAGACATAAAGGCGTGCGAGGAGCAGATTTTCCTTCAAAGGAATAACTATGAAGTAAATGGCTAAAATGGCCTGGTATTTCATAAACAAAGCTCAAAAATATCTTTATAGGAAACAGCTCTATTTTTATTACACCAATTTTAAGCAAGTTACTGTAGGGTTTTTTTCATCTTCTTCCTGTCACTGGCAAGTTCACACTCTTAGCTTTTTATAATGATTGAGTTTATTTTCCAACCATCAATGTGACAGCAGCATCAACTGTAAGTGAGGGTAAAACACCGTCACTTTGACGAATAGTGTATTTTCCTCTCATTGTCGATGACTGAAGACATCAATAAATAAGGAAGGAGAGCATGTCAGCCAGAATATCACAGAATGAATTGTTGATATGACACTTAGGGATTAAACCTTCAGCCATGAAGTTCAACCTAGCAGAGGGGTCTGAGAACTGAGATAGTTGCGTTTCTTCCCAGCAGCCTCTATAGATAAATAATTGGACGGATCATCAATTTTACAGGAGCAGCTTTACTCTACATGCACTTTAGTTGATGATCTTTGGCCTTTTTTGGGCTAAAATAACAACATAAGTTGAACAAAGAGACATATCGGAGGTAACATAATCTCACAATAAGTTTGCAAACATAAATTGACACCTTTATCCACAGATCCTCTTCATATCCTCGTTCTACTAAGAAAATTCACTGATGACAGTGAAACTTGATTTTTAGATGGAAGGTCAAGACAGTCAAACAAAAATATTAATAAATAAAGAAAAAACAGACTTATAAATGATATGAAGACAAGTCTCCTCTCTTGGTTTGCAACTGAAGGTGCCCAGGACTGGAAAAAAAAGTAACATTAGCCCACAGTACAGCTAATTACAAGCTTGATATCATTGCTATGTGCTTGCTATAATTTTTCAAGTTTCCCCATGACTCTGATGTTTTCCTGCCAGTTAAAACCTTCATCTATGTGGCAGATTCATGCTTTTAGTGCACCAGTGCTGTATAGATCTTTCCAGACTACTTATAATGCAAATCATTGACGATGCTACTACAGTTATGTGAAAAGGTCAGGTTTCCAAGATATACTGTAGCGCAGATGCATGAATTAAGACCAATACACAAACTGAAGGGTGTTGCATGTTACCGGTAATGGTGTTATTTCCACAGAATCTTAACAACGTCAATTATTTGGGGATTATCCCATCCTTTTAGTCGGTATGTACAGACAATGTTTAGTACAGTGCTGTCCCAAGTCCTACAAAAGTCTGTGTGGTGCTGGCCCTTCTAACCAAAAATTCCCAAAGAGATGCATAAAATTATGTTCTAAAATTACAGCTAAAGTATGAGAAGCAGAAGGGTGAATGCATTTACATCATTATTATCTATGTACTGACAGAGGGCAGGAATATTCAATATAGCAATTATCTCAGTCTTAAACAATGCTGTGATGAACAGAAAAAAAAAATTCTGAAAAAGTACACAACTTAACATTAACAAGCATCAGCCTTAAAGTGTGAATGCTAAAATTCACAGCTCTAAATGTATTCTGCCTTAAAGGTGTTTGAACAAGGTATTGGAAATCAGCCTCTTCAGTGCTGAACACCTTAACAACGCTATGTTGTGGGTCCAACACAAATTTTGCCTGGTTCTATGAGACTGTGTTATACAAAAAAAAAAAAAAACCCACAAACATTTCTTATCCTAAACCACAGAAACTAATAAGAAGAATGAAAATGCTTTTCCCAACTGAAGAAAAAACAAATCCCCCAAAACCCCAGAAATGCAAACTCAACTTTCCCCTTCGTGTGTGCAAAAATTGGCACATGGTTTTCGACTTTTGTACTGAGATAAACCCAAAAGACAATGATCACTTCTAGCGATGCTTTACACTCCTGAATATGCCCTTACTTTGGAATTTGCCTGTAACCTACATGAAGTATTTATTTATACATACAAATCATAATTATTTAATACAAGTTTCTCAGAGCTTGGTTTCTAATACCTACACACATATCAAGGATGCAAAATAAGTTGTGCTTGACTGGGTTTTCTTTTCCTTTTTTTTTGCCTCCAGCCATTTAAGTATTTATTTACTTTATCAGCTAAACTGATTCTGAAGGAGCTTTTTCTAATCACTCAAGTCAATAATACTTTTTTCCTTAAGAATGACTAATATATTTACTCAAGAGACGGGAATGATACAGAACAAGCCTCTCCAGGCTTCTGGATAAACAAACATGCATTTTTATGAATTCTGAAGACAGAGTCCCCATTTTTCTTCTCATACGAAAAAATAAAATAATTCAATATAGTTTATACAGCACTATTCCTCTCAAAGTGTACCCTCTGTGTGTGTGTATATACACATATATATATAAAAACACATTTCATAAGGGGCAGCAGATATCTTGATATGGTTTCAAATGTAAAAAAAGCTTAAAAACAACAACATCATGGAAAGGACACCTGGAATTATGATTTGCCCAATCTCATCATACGTACAATGAATGCATCTGAGCTATGTAATTAGAGGTGGGAAAAGATAAACTAATTTACACTGGGAAAAGCAGAAGATCATGTTAAAAATCAAGATGGCTGTTCTACAGAATCATGAAATAAACTCAAAAAAATGCTGTGTGCTGTGAGAGAAGGAATCAGAGTAGGAATAGAGAACACTCCACACTGAGGTCCTCAGCCTTGCCTAGTGAAGAACGCCATTTGGGGAGTGCAATTCTGTGTTGTCTTTGCACAGAGACATTGCATGCTCTGTGCTTGTAGCAAAAGCCTATGGAAGATTGTTGGAGAAGAACTATGCTGACACAGGCAGATACTCAGTAAACATATTCAAGGCTGGGACACTTTTTTTCCAAAAGCCACTCAGTTTTGGACAGGTTAAAAGTGTAGATTTTAGGAGACTAAGAGAGATAAATCATCAACAGCAGTTTCTGGAAAAAAATGGTAGAAAGCATTAAATGCTAGCTGTTCAGATGTGACAGCAAGCAGATTTACAAATGTGGAAAATATATGTTGCAGAAGTTAGAAGAATTCAGGGCTGAGTCAAATGCTTTATGCTTCTGACAGCAGAAAGTTAATAAAGAAAGTGATGACATCTTTAAATGTAGGGACACAGGTAAAAGTCCTATAAATTTACAGGTTCACAGTTGATATATATTTACATTGAACAGCAAATATAATTAGAGACAGAAGGATTTATATCATTAAAGTTATTAAACGACAAGTACAGGTTAATACAGATAAATGAAGGATAATATAATGGCTATAAGCTAATGGAGAGACAATTTGTAGAGAATTAACAGAACAGTGAAACATGAGAATTGGTGCTCAAATGCCTCAAGAATCTGCCACAGAGAAGTTAATCTGCATGCTGTTAAGTGGTCACTTAACACAATAAAATAAAAATTAGCTACATGCTATAGGGACTAGTTGGCCTCTTCAGCAGAAGCGAATGCCGTACCAGTAGAAAGAGTACTGACAGTCAACAGCATACACTGAGGACATCAACACTTCCAGAGCTGTCAGAAGTTCAGTTGCAAGAGAGGATAAAAGAAGTTGCCCAGTCTTACTGTGAAAGGAAAAACCACCGAAAAATACATCCTAAATCCTTCTAAGTCCAATCATACTTAAATACCAAGATGTCCTCTGAACTTAAAATATAAACATTTTTCAAATGGAAAAGGTGCCTATAAGCTATAATGGATGTTCATTATATTATTTTCATTGGCCAACAGCAAAAGGGGTCCACTGATGCCGGGGTCAGGGAAACCAGAAAGAAAAACATCCAGAACACATAATCAGAATTCAGGCATTGTGCTTTGTTCAAAATAATGAAGAAAAGGTATTTGAGGAAGATGCCACATGCCTTTAAGAAAAAACCAGGAGCATTTAATAACCAACACGTCACATGGTCCAGGCCTACTCTGTCCTTCCCCATGCAAAAAAAAGGCAGATGAATCAGAAGAAAATATGAAAAAGAAAGTAGAAAGATGATATATGACAGACCTAGTAACTTCACCTCCAGTAGCCTTTTCTTTTTCTAAGGTTTCATACCTTTCTGAAATCCTAACTTACATCAATCTGCTGGTATAAGACTACTCATTTCTCACTAACTGATGTATTTTTTTCTGTCTACGCCCATCACCCATCTAGCTGAGCTCCCTCACTAACGTCCGCACAGCAACATTCACAGGAGGTGGCAGACTTTGATTCTGCTGAGCGCTTGTCTACCTTGAAGTCCAGCTGTTGTTCTAACCATGCACCAGCTCGGCAATGTTCATCTGCTCCACGTTCCTCCCTTCGCATCTTCTTCCCCCCGCTTCCTTCAACTGAGTTCTAAGGCAAAAGAAATCCTTGCTTGGTGCATCAATAACTAAACAACTTGCTACCCCTATTTCAATCATCTAAGTTTAGTTGGGAACCAACCCTCAGCATCTCCTTTTCCTACTACTTCAAGTACTGTCAGGACAGAAGAAGTCCCTGCTCGCTCTGAGCTCAGTGCAGGGAACGGATGTTGCTTCATTACAGTACTGCCATTCTTGAACTCTTCTGAAAGTGATTTAGCAGGGGAGAGTATCAACAATCCTGATCGCATCTAAATTAAGTTGCAGAAACATGTCCTTTAAAACTTGAGCCACAAACCATAACTTAATTAAACCTATGACTCCAAACAGTATTGAGATGACACAAGAGTGATCTTTGGTTTGTCTAACTAAGGCTGGGGGCATAGTCATAATTTAATCAAAACCGCTCCGCCATCTACAAGTTTGCTATAAACTCAAAGCAGTGTAAATAATTACTTTGGACCCTGCAGTACTGGTTATTTCAAAGACTTAAAATGTGTAGGCAGAGAGTTGGCAACTTAGACTCCTGCATTCAGCAGCTTAAGGCTCGTAAAGTTGGCCCTACCTCTATAGCTGATTTATTCTTAAGGCAATAAATGCACTTCAAGACACAGAGTGGAGCACAAAATAGATGAGACAGACTATCAGCCAACCAGCAAACTGCAAACATGGTTACATTAGGTTTTCAAAAGAGAAGGAAATGTTTTGAAATGTTGAAATCTGTTTTAAAATTGAAGTGTGGAGCAAGAGATTTTTTTCGAATTTATTTAACTATACAAAACTGCAGCATGTGACATTTAAACAGTACAAAGAGGAAGAACAAAGTCTGCTAGTTATATCCGTAAGCACTGAAACAATTTTTGGTTTTTTTTAAACTGATTCTTCACGACCCATTTATGTAGCTAAAACTTATCAAGAGGAATAAGGTTCTTTGCAGTATCTCAGCTTCTGGACCTCAGAAAATCTGTAAAAAGAATATATCCTTCAACTGTTTCAAACTGAGAAATTGCTCCTTGAAGCAAAAAGCAATGTCAACAAATGAAAACAAAGCCAGAGCCAAATAAAATGACATCTGGGTTTGTTCAGGTTTCCCCCAACATCCTGATGTACCAGGTTTATCCTGAATCCACAGGCTGATTAGAAAGTCAGGAAAGCTGGCAACACAAGCAAAAAGTCTATGCTTGTTTGATCTTTAATGCTTCCATGGAGCTAAAAAGTGTTTTAACCTTTCTTGCAGTGTTCAGCAATTCATTTTAAATGTGAATGGAACTATCTCCTGCTGTATTCACATTCATATTTAAAGAACAAAACCCAGAAATAAAATAGTGTCCAGACATTAGAAAAATAAAACAAACTTAGAGGATTATTAATAAATAATGCTTAAAATCATTGACCAAAAAAGTGTAGCAGTCTGTGCAAAAATAAAGCCTTCTGCAAACAGTATATATATATATTAAAAAAACCCCAACTTTCTTAAACATTGGAGAGCCCACAAAGCAGGTGAACAGCTCAGCAACCTCGAAGCTGGCTTCAGTGCAACTCATTCTTTGAATACGAATTAGCAATGGGTAATCGCAGCATATTTATGAGGCCTTTTGCCTGGTCCTTTTCTCCAGTGAATGCTGTATTATTCATTGCGTGTGCCCTGACCCCAGTGCGCTCCTGTTCTGACAAATCATACTTGATTAAGACAAATCTTTATTAGTTAGCTAGTCAACTTCCCCATTTATCATTTGCAAATCCCATTCTCCTTTTCGGGTACAGTAAAAGTAACTGAAACCATTTTTTTCTCTATATAAAATGAAATGCTCGTTACAGACAGTAAGTGCAAACAGAGGCCTAGAAGTCAGTAATAGATGATAAAACAAAGGTTTAACAGGCATAAATTACAAATGTGGCAAAACTCTAACACAATAGCGTACTTTAGATAGGCTGAGGAAACATTAATTAGCTCATCCTTTCAACATTTCCCATTTTTTCACCAACTACATCTGTCAAAATCTAAATGCCATATAAAAGAACTGCATTGCAAAGTTGGAGGCTGAAAGTAGTGAGGTTTAAAAACTACTAATAAAGAGAAGGCTGAGGAAAGTTATTGTTCAAGGTTTCTACAAAAAAACCCAAAATCTTTTAAAAGTTTATCTGTAAAAGGAGGCAAAATGAATTAAAAATTATTCATGAAGCTTCAGTTTCCCTTGAAAATGTAGTGTGTCTCCAAAGTGGTGGCAATCTGGCGAGGAAAACCCCCCTTGAAGACAATGTTCATTTATTCAGTGGGTAATTTACAACTGGAAAACTGTGTGATGTGTAAAGCACACCAGTTTTGTCATGACAGTGGTTTTGCCTGCAGAGAAGGATTTTTCTTCTATCAGGACTCTGGAGATCTGAAGCAGCTGCTTGGAGATGCAGGGACAAGGAGGGGAGGGAAGGGACAGTCCATAGCTTATTGGGCTGGCTCCGGTTCAGGTTCCAGCTCTGCCCCAGAATTTAATTCTGGCCTCTGAAGGGATCTCTAGGAAATGCTCACTTAGCTGTATGTTTGTTTCGTGATGAAGTTTAGTAGTTTGCATATTTTATTACATTTTGAATCTTGGTTTTATACATAATGATATTTATACCCAGCAATTAGAATCTGTGTTCATTTGAAATATACAGTGTGTTAAAAACCTGCACCTAAAGGGCAAAACACCAACATAAACATCTCTGGGCTGCTTACACAGCACACTTATGGACTCCTGTCTTTCTCCAGTTAGATCTTCCCATCTCAAGCCATTTTTCCTTTGTTTATATTTTTATTTTTACCTTGCAGGACCAATGCAGCTATGGGTTCTGCTCCTTTTTCACACAAGTGAGCTAAGTGCTAGTTATTTCCATCTGCAATGTTGCCTTTGATTACACACAGAGTAATGCTGAGAAAACCACTACCTCAATAAACCCACAGCAAGGATACAGAGGGAACAATGAAAAATACCCAATGGTCTGGCAAATCACTGTTATCAGGAGGTACACAAGAAGGAAAGAATCCAGACTGATTTTAAAATCCAGGTTGAGTTTGCAGGGCTATATATATTTAAAAAAACCCCACCCAACTAAAAAACTCTCTGCTCTTGTACTCGTCAAACAAAGGTATTTCTTCTGGAAATTGCTGAGGTGGAAATAAAGGCTTTCCCCTAATAGATTTTTTTTACAGCACTCTTCAGAGCAGAATCATATTTTAAGGATCAAGTTAAGCTCTTCAGATGGTGTTTAAGAGGTAGACTTACATGGGGCCTTCACTGCATGTAGACATGATTTGTTTCTAAGGCATTCCTCCAAGGAAAAATTCTTGCAGAACCTGATTTTTCAGTGTCTAAGATGACAAATGTGATTTCTTCTGATGGAGGAACTCAGCAACACTTATCGATGCTTTTGGCATCTCTACATTAGACTACCACTATAATCTTTAACTGGGGGCAAACCTGGAGATTTCTAAAACCAAACAGCTCCGGAACAGGGCAGCTTACTGCATGGGGCAGCAGTTTTTGCTTGGATTCTCCCAAAGCAGCTGCCTGCAGTCCTCCAAGTGCCATCCCAGCTACTGGACATGGTCTATGAGACCCTGATGATAGGGGTCAGGGTTACCAGAGAGACTGCTTCTCTCTGTTGGGTGTCACTTGAACTGCAGTCAGCAGAGACACGTGCGCTGGAGGTGCCACGAAGAAGCGAAGCGCAGGCAGCTGAACAGTCTCTGTGAGGTTGTCCTAGGTTTGGATGACATCTCCCCTCTCTCCTGGTCTGCCAGCCCTCAGACATGTCAGCGCGCAGGACATGCTGCCAAAGACATCAGGTGGTCTGCTGTGGGATGTAATTAAAAATTTCATAGGACTTGCTGGCAGGCCACTGTTAACATGGATTTGTATGGATGCTCTGTATGCTGCAGACAGAACAAATTACTTGCCTTTTTCTTTGCTGTAGCTTATTTCTACATTTCTAGAGGACCAACATGAGCAAAACAGTATGCCCAGTAGCCTCTAGCCCGACACGGTAAAGAGACAAGTATCTGGATTTTCTGTCATGCTCAAAGATCAAGAAGACGAGGGGCGGGGGGGTGGGCAAGGTCAGATCTGGGAAAGGACCACAGACTGCTGGGTTCTGTATTTGAAATGAAAGGCATGCCACCTATGGGCAGGTACCAACCAGCCGACCATCCTCATTGATGTTACATACCTGTGCCCATGGCCATTTTCACATTTTATTGCTGTTTTGGATGCAGGTAAAAAAATAAATAAATTGATCTTTCTGAAATTTCTTCAAGCAGTCTTTAATGTTGCAAGCTAGGGATTTGAGAGAACGCAATTTATTACTGGCTCAGCCACTACTGTTCACCTGGTAAATATTTGTGCCTGTTTCCCTGTTTCTAAAATGGGTGTGAAGGAATCCACGTTGGCAGAACACAGTAAGTATCATTAAAAGAATTGTATTCCTATGGAAGGAATTTAAATACTGCACTTAGCTTCTTATATATTAATTTTCATTATAACTACTAGTTTGAATATCATTTTAATTGAAAAAAACAACATTAGAAATTATTATTTGAAATGAACTCTGAAATGGCACACTCTCTTCACCTACAGAACATTATATTTAATCTCATAAAGGATTTCCAGATTATTTGAGCACCAAAATATAATTATCCCATGATCTACTGAATTGGTAAATTATTGCAGTATGACATTTTAATACAAACACCCAGTTTACAAACATAACTTTGCTGGAAATTCTCAAGAAGTGTTAAACCGATGTCAGTGTCTCAGTAATTTCGCAGTTTAAAAACAGTTAGAAATGTAATGACTACACTGCACTTGATTAAAGCATTTACAGCTCTAATCAAAAACTGACAGCAAGATCAAAGATGTTAACTTAAATCTCTCTTCTAATTATGTTTAAAATGCCACACCTCAGGCCTGTCTCTCCTCTTCTTTTTCAAACCAAATTCTGCTTAAGAAAGATCTAACACTTCTTAACAGTTCATTATCCAATAAAACTATTCAAAGCTTAAAAGCAATCTACACAATTAGTCAGGACCTCAGGGAGTCCACCGGTAGTCTTTATTACAGGGCTTCATATTAAAACACCTTAATTATATTTGTCAAATGGATTTCATTAAAACCCATCGTCACTTTAATTTTCATATTTTGACAGTGCTGGCATAGCATTATTACCACCTGCCAAGCTACGAACTACAACAAAATTATCAAATTCCTTCAAATACTAAGCAGTTTCTTTTTGTACCTGACCAATGATTTCCCTCTTTTTGGTGAATGCACCATAATTAAGAGGAATAATTAAAATTCCATATTCAGGCAGCAGACATGCAAGCTAAACATACAGTGTATCCATTGCAGGTGTGTAAATAAGAACCTATATGGATACCTGGTTGCCAGGAGCACATAATACAAAGGTAGGACACATATACTGAAGTGCTTCTGAATAATAAAGCCAAGACATCAAACAGAATGCACTATTATTTAATCAAATGACAACTATGATGACTTGAAAGCAGAGGACATTTTAACTTCTACTCATTATACTGTCATTTCGACACAACAGATCTGGGGATTATGACCATATACTGTAACCAGATTTATTTTAGATATAATCCATGGAGGTTCCACTTGACTTCAGACAATCACACTGAAACATAATTAAAACAAAATTGTTCATCCTCTCTACATACAGTCAGTACCATGACAAGGGCTTCTGATATTTATGATACATTTCCAATGCAGGACATATCAACTGTTGTTTGTTTTTCTCTTAATGCCACAGCAATTAACGGCTTTAGATAATTACCAGTAATATAAAAACTAGGTACCAGCATCTGTCATGCAACACGGTTTGGGCTGTTAACGTCATGTGGGATATAGAAATAAATAATTTCCTCTTTTTTGTTATCTGAAATACTGTATGGAAAACTGGAACAAGACAGAAATTTACTGTTATTGTGCTTATATTCACTGAGCTAAATTCAAGCCTGATTAACTCCATGTTCTTCAGTGAACATGTGTATAAGATGCCTTTGGCCCACAATAGATAAAACAATGGCATGCAGATTGCAATGGGGAAAAGAACAGAGAAATTTCCTTTCTTTCATATAATCATAGCAAGAAATAAGAAATGAAGAGGTTTCTGCCATATGTCTAACACACTTCACTGCTTTGTACAAAGGTCTCAAGAGTAATGATCTCCGTGTGTTATGAATATTTTAAGACTTATTAAATGTTCTTGGATCATTGTGGGTAAAACTATCAGATTTTAAAGAACCACTTTAAATGACAATTAAATATTATTCCTACTTAAGGAAAAAGAAAAATTTAATAATTTTTTAATGTATTATCAAGGAGGAAAGCCTCAACCTCTTTCACAGCATATCATAAGTTTTAGCAAAGAAATTGCTGAAGACATGCTGGGTTTATTTTATTTCTATTTTATTTCTTTTTATTGCTTTAATTGCTTTTGAATTACAAAGAAATAAAACAGAGTACTTACAAGCAAAGGACTGTGAGCTGATCACAGTTCTTGTTTGTTTTTTTGGCAAGTCACCTTATTTCTTTTATCCTATTTACTCTCTCTGTAAAACAAGGGTAAATAATGTTTCTCCTCGAATTCCACTAAAACAAGCAAGTGCCCACATACTGCTTAGCTTCTGTTACGAGGACATCTTACAGCAAATAATCAGAATTTTTTGGCCCCTCCCATTAGACTCCAAACTATCATGTCAGGCTTGGGTGCATGTGGCGATTCCTCTTAGAAACCCACTACCCCAGAGACAATGTAAGAGGTAAGTAGCATTTTGAAAACAATCCCCCCCCAAAGCAGGGTGCTGGCTTACTTCCACTGATGTGGCAAGAGCCAGCTCCTCTGCTTAAAACAAGGATGGAGGGACAGGGAAGCTTCCCAGATGAGGAGCTGGTGGGTGATGAGATCTCACAAGTGTCTTTAACACAACTGGTCATGCTTTCCCTCTTGAAATCTCCTCCTCCTTTTGCACCCAGGATCGTGCCCTTTCTGTGAGGGCTGTGTGAGGCTCTGGTTTTGGTTCCCTTCCTCCTCCCAGATCTGCAGTTGATTTACGCCTGGAGAATCTCATGCACAAACTCAGCTACTATTTAATAAGTGACAGATTTCCCCTCTCTGCCACACTGCTATTTCCTCTCCCATCTCTCTCATTGCTCAGCCTACTACTCAAATTCACAGCAGTTCCTTGTCCCTCCAACATGTCTCCACTCCCATTCTCATGACATGCAACACGATCATCTTTCCCACCCAGCCTCAACATCTTTTTTTACTCAGGTTTTTTTTTTTCTGTCCTCATTTCTGGGCAAGCTGTCCAATTCTTTCTGCATGACATCAGTAGGAAACAGACTGGTCCCATCCATTCATTCACCTTCCTAAAACTCTCTTCTAGGCTCTCACCCATTTTTTTGTATTATTACATCCATTTCTCTAGCCTTGACAGAAATCTATGTACTACCTACAGTAATGCAGAAGACTGCTACAAACACCATTTTTTTTAGCATCATACTGTTCCTTCTTTTTCTTTCTAGTCACACCATTACCTCTCCCTAGTTCAGCACATTAAATAATAGCTACATTTCTTCCATAGCCAATCCCTTCATGGTCTGACTTCTCCCATTTCCTATCAGCATATTAATTCCTTTCTTAGCCCAGATATCATTCACTTGTTAAATTTTTACTCAAGCATTTCTGCACTTTCTCCCATGTTGCCATGATCGAGAGGAGCTGAGCATAAACAACTCATCACCTCATCATGCTCCTGGAATCTCTGATCTGGCTTCTCTTGTCCGTCGATATACCATGCAACCATAATTTCTTCTGAAGGCCATGCAAATCTCAGCCACAACCACAAACCTTTTTGTTAGATGAATTTCTAAATGTCCAGTCCCAGACTGGGTAAGTAATAGCACAAAATCTAGCAGGCACATGTGGGTAACATCCATGATGGAGGAGGAAGGTACTGTAAGAAACAAGTTATCACCACTTGTCTTCACTGTTGCAGTGCAGGTGTGACATAGGGATTTACAATGTACACTGCATTACTGTCAGATTTTACCTTCCTAAAACACACACCCCCCACAAGCTATCAGTAAAAAGAATGTAAATCCTGTTGTCATGAGTCAATAATTTATTCAATTCACACTATTACTAATAATCACAGAAAGCGTACCTGTTTTTTACTCTTAACAAACAGGAAGCCAGCCATGTTTCCCATTTATGCTACGATACACAAGGAACAATTCAAAGTGATACTCGTCCTTGGTTGGCATGTATTCTTTAGCATTTGAAGTTTATTTGATACAAATGAGGGTCTACAGAACCCTGCTGACATGAAGTCACAAAGAGCATATACATTTATGAATACTGCATTTACTGCACTTTGTATGCGTTGTTTGTCAGGTCTTGGTGCTGAAATCACAGCTCTGAATCTATCTTGAAGATGTTAAGGATGCGTTGTGAGCTTTTGCTTTCTTTCCCTCCCATCCTCAAAACAAAACAAAACAAAACAAAACAAAACAAAACAAAACAAAACAAAACACAACACAACACAACACAACACCACCACAGCCTTCATGGCTTTAATTATTAAGATTATATTTTCTGTTTTATCTGAAATCCCATAATGGAAACAACCAGCTTTTTATCTCTTTTTTTTTTTTTTTTTTGGTAATAGTATACACGCTTGATGTAGGAAGGAAATGTGAAGACAGAACAATCCAGCTGGATTAGACATTTATGAAACCTATTGCCAACAGTGAGATGTCAAAGCCAGCAATCAAATGTAACCCTGGCAAAAAAAAAAGAATGGAGACTGCTGTGAGGAGATTTACTTAGAAGAAACTCTCAGTTAGTGCTTTTATGTCCTGATTCTCCTCCCCTGCACCAGTTTTATACCTGCTTGTTGCTCCTCCTTCCTTGAAGTTACACCTGGTTTACAGTCGTGTGGTAGGAATACTTTCTCTATTCCAGAATTAACTGCTGAATTTCTGCAGCCTCAAAGCAGAACACCTGGAGAAATAATTATTGTTTTCCTTCCAAATCTTAAAATCTATGAAAATGTGGAGTAGCTATTAATATAGAGATCTCCACGATATTCCCTGGAGTAAAAGGGAATTCAGCTCAGAAGCTGAAAAGAAGGATGTAACTAACTTGAAGTCGTACAAAGTCAGAAGGAAGGGTAAGAATTCACTACTTCTCCACCTTAATCCTACTTTTCATCAAGACGATCCCTTGTGCTTTATATTTCAGCTTTTCACTGGAAAGCTGTTAATAAGCATCAGGAAAACTTGGTAATAAGCACCATTAAAATTAACTGACATGAGAAGATATTTAGCTAGAGCAATGGAAAGAAAAACAAGACAAAAGTTAATGAATTGACTGGAATATATTAATCAGCAAAATACAATGTAGGGTGAGAAATCTGGGATACTGAAGAACAGAATCTCAAGCAATCAGTAGGAGAAAAGCAAAGACTAAGACTAATATGTAATGGAGTAATTATAACAGCAGCAAGATCTTGACATTGTACAAAAAAAAAAAGAGAAAAAGAAAAGGCTTTCTGGATTAAGAGAGGAATGACTACACAGGGTAACATCCGCATTTTGGCCATATCTATTCTGCAGGCTACCAATGCTTCTAAGAGTCTCTCTCCACTATAAAGTGAAAGTAACACCACTTAATTATTTTCTAGCAATGGCATGAAGATTTATTGATTAATACCCACGTTAAAGCTTCTAAGAACTCTCTCTCCGATTCACGTAGAGCCCAAATTTTAATGCAACAAACAAAAATGGGATTCTAAGACTGTGTAATTTGTGTGATATGTGTATGCTTTCTTGTGAACAGAAAATCAACTTTTAAGATTGTGACATGAGGAGCCAAAGAAACCACAGTAGATCTATATACTGGAAAAACTTAAGACTAGTCAGCTGAATAGTTCAATTTCACAATTTGGGATTTGAAAATTCAGTACCACCTTAAATTTTAACCAGAAGAGAAAATGTATAGAACACTGGCTACTTTCCCTCATTTAAACTGAATCAGCCATTACAGTTAACAATCTTCCCACCCCATAGAAATAAATAAAGAATGCTGTATCCTTTCTAATTTAAAAACCCTTATCTTCATTAAAAACGTAGTTGATTTAGTCAGAAGTTCCATCTATTATGTACTGTAATGATTTAATAGTGCCAATTAGATCTATAGTATTCCTAGAAATGGAGGAGCTGCAGCTGGACCTCTGCAGATCAGTCAAGCAATTTTCACAGGATATTCAGAGGACTGCACCACTCTATTCTAGGTAGAAGATTAAACTTTAAAGGTGAAAAGAAGCAGGATTTCAAAACAAATATTCCAATATGATGAATAACTCTTCCTCCTGGGCTTTGCTTTTGTACAAAAGAGAAGTATTTCATCCTCCCATTCTGCAAGTAGCTGGAAATGCTCTGCATATTTTACTAATGACATCAAATAACTTGCTAATTCAAGATACTTTAGCCAGCCATGTGTCCTAGTGAGAGACAATGCCTGAACCCTTTAAAGTATCTACAATACAGAATATGTTCCTTGATAATGTCATTAAGACATGATGACATGTAGCAAGCAATTGCTGGCAAAGGTCAATAACCTGATCCATTTATACAACGAATGCCTGTTAAAACAGTGTTTAAAGAACAATCGAATGATTGATGACCATAAGCTCTATGTTGGCCATGATGTGCAGCAAGCACATACAGCATGTTCTGCAAGCGCCCCATGTACCTCTAATGCTGAGGGGTCGGTGGGGGGAAAGCTGTGCTCTGCCAAAAACCAAACCAAAATGTTTAGACAAAAATGTTGACAACAATAATTGAGTAAACAGAGGTCTGAAGACGAATTTGTTAGCACTGGGTGGTAAAAATAGGCAGTGCTTCTGATCCAGTTGAATACCGCCCAGTTTGAAAATAAGGTGCTCCAGGCAAAATAGACTACAAGCATCATCTAAGCTCCATGTCAGAGTCTGTGAAAAAAAATAAGTGACCATCCCATAGATCTCTATCACTGATTTTTAAAATTCTTCCTTCCTTTTTAATTCAAACTGATGCATTAAAATGTAGTTTCATTTGATGCACATTTGAATCTTGCCAGCTCAAAAGCCATTGTCAAAATTCACAGGTCCAATTTGTTGTGTTGTTTAAAAAAAGGGGGAGGGGGGATTACTTCCAAAATATTTTTGTTGTTTCAATCTGTCAGCAACCATCATTCTATCAACAGAGTGCTGCACACTTCTTAGAATTCAACCCCCTTTTCTAAGGAGTAATTAACCTAACAGCTTCTTGCAAGTCATTCTTCTGTCTCATCAGAAAAGCATGGTGACCTGTATGTTCTGTAGGACAGGAACACTTCCCAAAATTGTCATCTGGTCCCTTCACAGAATTAATTATCTCATTCTAAAGTGGCCACATTCCACTTTTTACAAACAAGAAGGATCTTGAAAAATCATCAAAAGATATATATGATCATAGAAATCGTAAAATAAATATGATCCACTCAAAGCATTTGATATTCCATAACTGTAATGGTTCTGGCTTTCATGAGATAAACACACTGGGACCACATTGTGCTGCTGCTGCTGTGTACCCTTCAATTAAAGAGCATTTCTGCACACAAGCCAGTTCCTCATGGAGGTGTTGATTATAAGTGGCATGCATCAGAATCAATGGTATAAAAATAAGCTCCCTGCCATTTTGCTGCATCCATAAACAGGTGTGGCCTGAGCTTTATTAGGTGCCCAGACAAAACGACACGCAGGGACTGTATCTCAGCATGAGTCACAAAGCAAAATTACAGTCCTGTGCTGCAGTCGTGAGACTTCCTAAAATACGTTTCCCAAGTCAGGGACAGCAGTCGGTGTTGCTGGTTAGCACAGCCAGGAACTGGATCCACCCCTTCCCGGGCCCCGCAGAATCCCTTCTGCATCATGGTACAACGATCAGACATGTTCCTAACTTGATTTAAGGGAAAAAAGTATTCTACACTACAAAACATTTCTGTGAGTGTTCTTAGAGCTCCACCTTTCCTACAGAACTGCAGAGTTTCTGCATGGCATGGTAAGCAGAGTTGTACTGGAATTATATTTAAGAAACATTCACAGGAAGAGTAATCACTTCTTTCCCAGTAATCCCCCATCAGTCACAAACACAGTTGAAACAAAGCAGAAAACAGTTAAAGCAACAGTGAGTTACACACTGATTACTTTCCCATCACATCCTCGGCAGTGATGGAAGTTCAGTCTGCTCCTTAACACACACGTGCCAAACAACTGATAAAAAAGGATGCCAAGTACTCCAAACTTCTTTAAATTTTGAAAGCTAATGGAAATTACCTACTAAAGGAATCTATCCTGTTTCCAACCTGTTTGGCTCTGTAGTTGAAGCCTCCTCCACCTACCTCATTTTAAATACATATGCCAGAAAAGATTTTTCACCGCTAGGCTAAACAGGTACATCACACTTGTTGCTCCAAGCACCCAAAGATCATGCCAGCAAGCCAATCTGCTTCCCATGTCCCTCCATTAGAAATTAAGTTTTTATCTTCCACCCTGCTCTGTGAAAGAGATCAACTTATTTCCCATTTTCCAGGAGAGAATCCCATTTCTTCCCTTCCCCCATTGTCATCCTGTCAGGCTTTTTCCACCAGCTCTTCCTGTGTCCTCCTCTATCTTGTCAACCATGATGTGAATGCGACGCTGGAGCCCGATGGTTTCATTAGGAACTGACAAAACCAAAGACTCACTGTTTACAGAAAGGGAATGGAGACACAGGAAGGTTATGGTTCTTGCAAAAGTCAGGAAAAACTAGTAACAAAGCTATCTCTCTTAACTTCCAGTTTCTTAGGATATCATCTGCCACGAGACTTCTGTGAATCTTTAATTTTTAATTTTTGTGCAGAAGACGGGAGGAAGTCTCTTTTGCAGCATCATAGGTTCCCTTTCCTCTCTTCACATTCCCACCAACAAATCAGAACAATGCCCATCTTCTCCATCAGGGCATCTAAAATGCTGCAGATCATTTGAATGTTGGCAAAATTCTATGCATCAAAACAAAACATTGGAACATTTAGTTTTGAATTATTACATGTTCATGAGGGGGAAAAAAAAGCATCATTTTCAGGTGCTAGGATCCTTCCCACTCCACATTCTTACATGTTCATCTACGAAGTTGAAAGAAGTGACGCTTTCCTTTTCTGGTGTTCCTGGCATAGAATTCAGTATCTTTGAACTTTGCCCGCCCTGGGAAGGGGGAACAAGCCCGAGCTGGGGGCCCAGAGCTACAGGGGTAGGAGCTTAGTACAGAGCCATGGACCAAGAAAGTCTCGGATATCTGCAGTGAAGGTAAGCTTTCTATGGGAGGATGTGTATAGATAACTCTTAGCTTCTCTCTACATTAAAGAGCACTACAATTTGTTGGGTTTGCTTCCCCCACCCCCGTTTTTCACCTAGGGAAAAATCCACCTTCACTTTATTAATAGTGAATTCAAATGGTTTTTCTGCTGCAATTTAACAACTTTTTTTTTTTTTTTCCCCCTGCACAGAGACAAGATATTCTTCTCTCTTGAACCCTTCAACATATTTGTTCTGCATTATTTTTTCATTCGCAGTTATCCCGGAGGCTCTCAATGTTTAAATAGCTCCCTCCCTCCCATGTAAACCTGTGCACTAATATCGATCAGCTTAGGCTGGAAGTTACTATGAGGCATTTTTCAATAATCAGCCAAGCTGTTCAGAGAGTGTCTTGAATATAACCCTTAGGTAAACAGCATAATACACAAGGAACTTTCCCTCAGCAAGCACATCTTTGCAATCTCAAGGATGGCTGCTAATGCTCCACCAGACAAAGAACTTGATTCTGACTTTCTGCTCTACAGGTCAGAGGCAAAGTCACATTAGCTAACGACATCTTTATTCTTATGCACAGAATTTAAGTTTCTTAGGACACTTGTTTATTTAACGATCTTATAGTCATATGCCCTTCAAACAAAGGGTCATACAGTAAATAAGCTCTTAATGAGTATCAATTTACTTTTTGATAAAACAATAATCACAAACAAAATCCCTCTCTTCTAAGAAGATGAAGTTATGGCTGTACAAGTATTTTAAGTATTAGTTAGGTAAAGTACCTTTACCAGTGAATTATAGTGAATAGGAACTCTCACCTGGCTGAGGGGAGAGGAAGAAGAAAATAATTTCAAGCTAAACAATTAAAAATAAATCATAGGAAAAGGATGTTACATGCATACGATGTCAAGTAATAGCCACATCTACAGAGATATGAGTAAACTACTCTAAATTATTAGGTTTTCATTTAATTCATCCCTGATTTAAAATGCCAGGTTTATTCTATTTTTACATTGCCTTATTAATCAAAAATGGGAGAGAAAAGTGATCGGAATGAAATACTTGAAATCATTCATACTTTATGCCTTAAATAGCTACACTCACTGGTTACTTCACATAGTACTTAATTATAAAATGAAAAACATAGAGTGTTTTAATTTCCTCTCCTTAACTGTGAAGCATCAGATTGTGCTATATTGTTTTTATAGCTCTGAGGGATCCTTAAAAGAAAAGTTTGTGTAAACTAAAAAAAGTCCCATGTAAAAATAGTCCTAGGTCATTGCTTTGCACACTGTAAAACCAGTGATGTTCACACCCACCAGTGGGCGAAAGATAAACATCACAAAAGTAAATAACACTCTGAAATAGCTGGCTCTTACGAATCCTGGAGACAGCACAAACTGTTTTGTTGTTTTAAAAAAAGATTTTGCATAAGCAAATCCACATGACTTTAATGACGATTTCTGAAAGCGTTTTCAAGTCAACATCTATGCTCAAGAGCCTAAGCAAAGCCCCGTGGGTGCAGTTGTACACAGTGCACTGCTGGCACAACCCTCGCTATTTTTCTTTCTCGTTGGATCAGTCAGCACGGTTCAGGCTGGTTCCTGCCGCAGCAATCCTCTCCCTTGCTAAGGAGCAAGACAGTCCGTGGTGGCAGGATGCAAAAACGAAGGAGAGTGTGACTCGGCAGCTTTTAGGTACAAAAGCTTTGGGGGATCCCCACGTGCTTTGTATCGGGATGCACACAGGGACAGCCAGAAAGCCAAGGTGCGCCAAGTTCAGCCATTCTCTGCATCTGACAGATGGCTGAGGATTGCAGCACATACCTTTCTATCTCCCCACATAGCATCACCTTAGCCATCAAGAATAAACAGGGTTAGAGTAATTCAGGAAAATTCTTGTATGATGGCAAATGCAATTCAATGCAGGTAAATGCAGGATAAAAATTGTAAGACAAAAGATTCCAAAAGAAAGCCAGGACATTAGGGGAAAGTGTTCAGAGGCATAATGATTGAAGAGAGATTTAAGTGTCCTCCTGGGTTATGAAAGTCTTAAGCTAATGGATAACTGCAGTGGGAAAATAATGCTGCACAGTGAACTACATGCCTAGAGGAATACAAAGCTAAAATTCTGGTACTGACTGGTGCATAAGACTGACTGGAAGCCTTACCTACAGTATTGCATTGTCTCGATGCACATAAATTCATATTTCCAAGTAAATTGACAGAAGGGGAAGAGGAAGGAAGGATGATCTGAAACACTGAGATCGTATTTTATAGCCTGCTGCAGCCAGCTCTGCACCACATAGAAGCTGCAGGCCACCACTGCATTGCTGCAATTTTCCATTTCTGGCCATAATTTCTGAGAGTGCAGACAGAATTGCAAAAGAGAAGTCACAGAGAGGATCTCCACAGGGTCATTCAGATGCCTTTGCTGTGAACACATGCTACATGCTCAAGGGCAAATAAAGTGCTCGACTCTTTCATAAGAGAGATTAAAAATATTCAAAGGGTTGAAGGGAGCTGGTAGACAGAAAGGACAAACAGACTGTGATTCTAATACCCATATATGATATAGCTTTCCTTATCCTTAAAAAGAGAACAAAACAAAAAATGTCAACCAACTAAAGATGGAAATTTAGCTAAGGACCTGCTTATGGCAGATCTCGAATGATGGGAGGTAATGTGCATGTTCTCCGCTTTGAGAGCAAGTAAAACAAAACAATAAAATAACATCACCAATGAGTCCTGCAACCTGGGAAGCATTTAGAATAATTTGCAAGAGGGGAGAAACTTCCATGGTAAATACAAGTTATAATGCTCAACTCTTTAAATCAGCGTCTGTTCAAATTATTTCAGGACCTGTATATTATAAAGCAGGTTCAACCATAATTCTACACTTCAGAATAACTTCAGCACAGTCACTTGGGAAGCTGCAGCCAGAGGTTCCTCTGGGCCTGGCTTGCTTAGGCTGAGCATTGTCTGTCTCCATGACATTCCATGCACTGCAAGTGCAGCCTCCTTCTGCAGTAAAGGGAGTAAAAGGGAGGTAGGATTCAGGGAGGCATACTGGCTCAGAGTGCTTGCCCATCACGTTTACAAATTAATTTGTCCAGACACGCTGTGTAGAAACTTAAGTCTGGGAGAAATGGGTGTAGGGTCTGATTTGGCACTTTACACGATGTAAGATTTTTGCATTGTCCTGAGTATTGTGTACTAAAAATTGACTTCAAGTTCCTCTACAGCCAATATCAAATTAAGAGTGAAAAAGGTAAGAATTTTCAAAAAGGAATGGAACCTCGTGGATCTTTGCCAGATTTCTGTGCAACTAGAGAGGGATTTAGGGCAGGAAAGACAGTTCTAAGACCATTCCACAGGGAAGTTTCTGAAAATTAAGATGCTGCCTTTAGTTACCAAAAATTAATTCCAAGTTCAACTGGTACAAAATTTGAAGTTAGAGTTGTGCAATCTGTTGTTTAAATTTATTTAATCAGTTTATTAAATTAAAAAAAATTTTAGTCTGCATTTAAGGTAGACCATAAGCCACAGCTCAGCACAACACTTTGCAGTGAGAGTCTGAGCCCCGAATTCTTGAATTAACCTAAGTCAACCTAAAAGAGAACTCAGTGGGTGTAAGGAACAGCACCCTTACTTTTCCCTTGCCTTGTTTTTTGTTCATTAATCTCCTGTAGGTCCCAAGGGTGCCTGGAAGAACATGTCAAGGCTCCCTCCTCAGCACATCACTCCCTTCCTCTGCTCAGCACGGCTGTTTCCAGACACAGAGCATCCCGACAATTCACTTCATGCAGTAGCCTGGGCAGCTCCCGCATCCTCCTGCACCACCAAGGCCAACAGCTACAGGCTGCAAGTTTTCCTCCCGGACCAGAGCTTTCACACAAACCCACCCCACATCCTAACACAGGTCTCGCACTAGGCTCCATCCTGACTTCCCCCGGGTTGATGGTGGCCTTTGCTCACATTGCTAACGAACATCTGGCCGCAGCCGCTGGGCTTTGAGGAATATCAGGTTGCTGTTACAAAAGTTTGTTGGCAGACAATTTTAAAGAAACACGTTCTGAGAATGTCTTTACAATCTCCACCTCTACCTGCTCTGTCCTAAAATCTGCTTCTCAATATCACTTCTCCAAAAGAGAAATTTTATATATATATATTTTACCTTATTTTAAACCACTAGAAGGAATCCCCTACTGCCTACACAATAAAGTCAGTCAGAGGCAAGATTCTTTCTCACAGATCTTATCCCTCTAAGCCATCAGACTGACTAAACCACTATCCTTTGATCAATAGGCAGCTAAGTGGGAATTTTCAAAAAAAAACCTTTAAGCAAAATAAAGTTGCTTCTTTGTTACACACAGGCCTTACTCCCCCAAACTAGAAGAGAGGTGGGATTTCCTTTTTTGTATTTTTCTTCAAAACTTGTTCAGTCTGGATGGAAGACAGATTCCATTAAGGGAGTGTAAGAACTGAGAATAAGAGAGTATTTACTACCACTGAATATGACGATTGCATCAAAGACCAAGTGAAGTGGCCAACTGTGAGAAATCGTGACCCATACACTAAATATCACCATTTGTTTATAGTTAAATGTATATAAAAAAGGGTGGATAATTAACCCTCTGTAAAAGTAAATGTCTTTTACTTTTAATTAAAGGGATGTGACTAAAAAAAATGGTTTCACCTGCAGCATAAGTGGGGACGGATCCTTTGAGGTCTATTTTAAACTGTCCACCCCTGGAGTCAAAAAATTAGCCACAAAGTAGTTTTGCATGTGAAACTCAATTTGGGCATCAGACGTCTGAGATCCTATTAGAGCAATCACCAAGTGTTAAAAAGAGAAAACACTTTTTCAGAGACCACTGCCAGACAGCAAAGAAAATGACTCTTTAATAAAATCGGATCAATTTTCTAGCTAACCTGCCCCAAGTGGAAACAACATAAGACAGGTTCCCAGAGAGTCAGCATTAATGATGGGCCCATGCAATGAGTATCATATGCTTCCATGGACATAACAAAATTGCCTGGGGCAGCTTTCATATGAGGGCTGGATTGCAAGTTGTCTGTCTTGCTTCTTCCCCTTCCCTAAGCTAACTCCTAGGCTTTTTTTTTTTTTTTTTTCTTGAAAGAGGTAAGACTTCTCACTGTGCTTAACTGTGGTACAGAGTACATGTTTAAATGTATTCTGGAAGAAATGACTGATTTACTCAGAGCAGCTGAGACACTTAAGAGAGTTGGGTTCAGTTCCTGGCTCTGTAGACAATGTGCAACCTGATGCTGGGGATCAACCTGGATTGTTTTTACGTGGTCCTCAGCAGCCTGTTCTGCTGTGCTCTGAGCAGACATCAAGCCCACATCAGTCAGACATGTCGCAGGCCTCCTTATACACTTTCACTCTCTTCTGGACTCACATGATTGGGGTTCAACACCATACAGACTACCATTATCCTGTTTTCCACGTGAAGATTTCTCACCTCGAGTGTGTTTGTTGTGCAGGCAGAGGATGCTCAAGTGAAATGCTATGAAATCCTGGACAGGCAATGTCCACACTGTGCTCAAACCCTCTCTGAGATAAAGAATAACAATATCCCTGAACACAGGGGTGTTGAGGATAAATTGCAAATGCGGATGAGACATTCTATCTAAATACTAGATAGATTAGATACACTATTTTGAATAAAAGCATGCGCATTTGTCTCAAAATACTTTGGGGTAGGATATAGGAGAAGTTTTGCACTAAAAAGTCCACAAGGAGGATTTAAGTGCCAGATAACACAAAACTGGGCCATGTTATTGAGTATGACTACAGCATGTATGGAACGTTTGACTAGAGCATGTACCATTTACAGTATTTATACTGAGAGAGTTTAGATTGGTCAAAAGCATTTCCATCCAGCTTTTTACCTATTCAAATCAACACAAACATTTAAAGAACAATATTTAAAGTACCTTTTTGCAATAATTTTCATTAAACAAGTAATAGTTCTCCAGTACACTCTTAAACCCTCTTCCTCTCAAAACCAACCAACCAAAATTCCCCAAAACAGCACAAGAGACAATAACCAGTATTTTAAATGCATTCCCACTATTTGCTTCTTCAAGTCTCTGTTGATTTCCATGAAAGGGAATCTTTTTGCACACCAAGAGGGGTGGGGAACACTTTTTGCTCAGTTAAGAGTACTCTGCAGAATTTTTTTTTAGCAAGTTTGCAGTGTAGCTTTTTTTTTTTTTTTGCAATGATCCTTATCCATGTTGCAAACAGGTAGCTATTGTCCGCCTGATGAAGGAAGCTGAAAGTACAACCAAGACATGCTACTGAACAAACCTAGGTTTATTTCTTTCTTTCCTTATGCCCAGAACCAAAGTATTTAGGCTCCCAATATTTCAATTCATGACTCTTTACAAGTGATGCTAACATACTTTCAAGCAGAAAAATATATGAAACAATGCAATAAAAAGATAATAATTACTACAAACACAGACTCCCTGTGCTAAGAGTTACAGGGAACAAACATATTTGTATACTGAAACCCAAACCACAACTGGGTACTAGTGCATTCTATTAGGCATTACTACCTTTAAGTTGGGATGATACTGATATCATTTAGTTCACAGAAAAATATTCCTCCATTGCATCAGCATACTAAGAACGCACACACAAAAAGATATACAAAAGAAACCCTTGCTGTGTTGTCTTACCCAAAATGAATATTTGAACTTCATAGTAGCAAATTTGCCTTTTATTTCCAAAGCACTATCAATAATCACTTGTTTTATTAAATGTAAGCTATCAAGCTACAAAAGTTAATTTTTTTTCTCTTTTGTATTTCTCCTAGAATTTAATTGTTTTGTATTACAGTAGAAAGCTGGCTCGGGCACCTATACTTTGCAGTTAAACCCAAGCAGGTAGTACCATCATACTTCAAATATACATATCAGAGAGGAAAGCAAAAATTGGTAGAATACACCTCTGCACATACTCATTTCTACTCGTGTTACTTTAGTAACCTGGGTTTCAAATTAATATGCACTCTGCACGCTTATGTTAGCTTAAAATATTTTCCCAACAAATATTTTCACAACTTGGCAGAAAATGCACCTTCCGTCTGACACCAGAAAAGCTGGTCTTGTGCTTACAGCACTGCCTCTAAGTTCTGGAGAACTGGGTTTGACTCCCTGCTCTGAGACATGTCTGAGAAGTCATTTAACTATGTCCTTCACGACACGGGGGCTGTGATTTCTCTCTCTTGCCGGTGCCATAGTTAAGTACAGGGAGCAGGGACCGACTCGGGTCACGAAGCTGCCTGGGCACGTCACTCCTGATGGTGTTCCCTGGACACCTACCTGCTTCCACCACCCCGGCCCAGTGTATCTAACACACAGGAGCCTCATCTCTCTTTGGGCTTTGTGTAACACCTGCAAAGAATGGAAACTAAATATAAGGAGGTAGGGGAAGCAGGGGCAAAGTACCTTAGTGTAATTAAAACATTGTAAAGTCATCTAATCTCCCCCAGCTGAACGTCCAACCTGACAATGAAAGACAGAGGGACACGAAACTGAGAAATATAGGTTAAGCTATGTATTATTCTAAAGAATATCAGTCTAGCTCCTGAACAACAGATACATGAAATGCTGAAGACAGTGAAGGAAAGCCTGTGGATCTTCACATCTCATCTATGCACGTTCAGTCCCAGGGCAGCAAATAACAGCACAGGTAAGAAATGCTACAAGACATATTCACTTCTTCGTTTCATTTTAGAAATAGAAACCAGAAATCCAGCTAAGAGGAGGCATGGCTTTACAGATAATGCTGGCGATCAACAAAAGTCTGAAAAAGTCACAAATTTAAAAATTCAGGTGCAAGTGACAAAGTACAAGGAACGAGCAGCAGTTAGCAATATATTAAAACATGGGGCAGCAGGGGTTAATTAATGCACTTGCCTTTCAACCCCGCAGTATTAAACTACACTGCAGTAAGAGTTAGTTTGTACTCTTCCCACTAACATCAGCTCGAAATCTGCCCAAGGATGTGAAGGGCAAAAGGCCACGGGACTGAGGGACATGGAAAGAGCTGCAGGAGAAGCCAGCCTCAAACGGCTCTGTGCTGCTCACGGCTCCTGCCGGTGTTAACGGCTTTCCTTTCAGAAGCACCAGTTTCTGCACACACAAGAAACATGCAGGAGGTTTGCTAGGCTTTAAGCTGGTATGCATGCTTAAAACCAGGCATCAGCTAAACGCTAATCCTGCACCAGGGTATCAAATGTGAAATAACCCAAGAGTCTCCTCTGCCTGTCCCCACGGAGAGCGCGGAGAAGGCACCACCGCGGGCCAGCCCGCCGTTAACGCTGACACTTCCACATGGGAAGCCTGGGTTTGATTTCCAGTTTGGGTCTGTCTCTCCCTAGATTGGAGGGGGAGAGGAGAACGGTGTAATGCTGCTCGACAGCAACCCCTTTGGGCAAAGTAAGCACCGGCGGGGTCCCGCAGGAGATGGGGGGAGTCAGAAAGTTGTGGCTGTGAAGAAATTGGTGTGACTTGGGGGAGAGATTTTACTCACTGTATGAAATGGGAACTATGAGGATGCCCGGAATGAAAGCAAAGCAAACTCTGATTTTTTTATCCACTTCATGCATCAAAATATCCTTCTACAAACCACCTACTTATTTGTTTTTAATGACTAGCATGAAAATAGCTATCTTTTCTAAAGAGCACTGTAAAGTGAATGACCCTCCTATAAAAAAACACTGGATTTATAGCGTTAAAAGGCAAAGTCCCAGAACCGTACTTCTGTTTACTTGAGAAGTATAAACCATTACCCGGAAAACAGAGAGGCCTTTTACAGAGACTGGAAAACAAATGGTTTAAAAGCATTAAGATCTACATATCTTTCCTTCCCATACATTCAAAGCCATCAATCATATGTAATCCAGAACATACGAGGTGCAAAAGTGCTAAAAAGGGCCCATTAAAATACAAGTCTTTCCAGGTGTACCACCCAATCACTAGAACTAAAGGCAGAGCAAAACCAGCTCCCATTTATACACACAATACCATTAGTGGCAATTTATCATGTCTTCTTAAAGTGATATATAGCACGTTATGAAATTGCTCATTAACTCTCCCAGCAAAAGCTCAGCATGCCCCCACATACTCAAGTGACTGTAATTGGCATTTCAGAGACCTCAGCTTAGAATTCACTCTTATTTACAAAGCTCAGCTTCCACAATCAACTTTTTAACCTGCTGCTAGTAATATCGTTAACTTCATATTTTTGAGTTTTCCTTATTATACAATGCAACAGTTGCTTTTCAGCCTCCAAATAGATAGTGTTTGAAATAGAATTCTTCTTCCCCTTTTCTGTTCTCCTTCAAGAAGACCTATAAAAACCTAAGGCCATATGAGCTACGCCTTTAGTATAAATTAAAAAAACCACAATAATTCATTACAATAACATTGTAATAAGTGTAGAGCCATAGAAGCCATATTTTTTTTTATGGGAAAGACAAAGCATTCTCAGAAATATCCAAGATCATAATGTTAATCATCCTACCACATAAGTATCATTAGTCACAAGGACCTGCATTTACAAAGCATTTCAGCACATGCTTAAACTCCAGCCTATGTTTAAGTCCTGCTGCCTCCAAAGAGACTTATGTGCATGGCTGGCTATGGGCCAAACAGCCGCTTCATGTATCAGCACACGAGCAGTTTCACACCCATGCCTTCCAGGATGACTTTCAGCCAAAGGCCTCGGTATCCTTCCCATGGGAAGACAAGTGTCACTGTCATGTTCAGCTGGATGAGAAACAAAGACACAGGGTTTGGCCAGCTTAAAGCCTCTCCCTAGCGCTGTGCCAGAGCCAGGAATGAAATCTTTCTGATGAAACTTTCTCAACCCCAAATGGTTCCCCATCCGTGAGACAGGTGCTGCCTCGATCAGGATGCAAGTTCTGTTGTATTTGCTTTCTCTGCTCTGCACTGGCAAGCACAGGGTCGATGCTTACAGAAGCCACAAATGCTGCCCTGGGAAACAAAGCCCCTGTGGAAGAGCCGCTCAGCAGCTCTCCCTTACGGGACACAGCAGCTGGACCATTCCAGGTGATGCTAATGGAGTCCTTACCCCAGCTTTCTTTCCCTAAGTCCACACCTGAGAAAAACCATTGCAGCACAAGTTGGTGTTCTCAGACCGGCCTAGAAGTTCTCGTCTCCGATTTGTTTGATTACTGCCAGTTTCAGTCTCTACCCATCACTATTGTGCCTTGAAATGACTGCAAACTTTTTCTTTTTTTTCTTACTTCATCCCATTTCTGTCTTTCTACTGTCTTTCTGATAGCAGATGGCAAGGTTCACTGTCACAGACAGAAATCTACAGAAATGTATTACAAGAGAGATGCTTCTACTGAAGGGGGAAAATACAGCTCAGCAGGCAAAAGTCAGTGAGAAGGCAATTCCCTCTGAGAGTGTCTGTTGCTCTATGGGTTAATATAGGGGTCCTCAAACCATTTCATAATTGCATCACTTCTTAATAGAAGACTGTCTTGCTGACACCTTTCCATTTGCAGTTGTCTGGATCACCTGCCCTCCCCATCTGCAACTGCATCACTTCGCCGTGACAGCCTAGAAGAGCAATGCTTGGTTAGTAATCGATTTTATTTTACCTTATGGCAATTTATCAGACTGAAACAAGGAGAAGGGCCAGCTCCTCACTGCTTACAATTAGTTATGCAAGAACTGATCTTTATGAACAAAGCTGAAAACTCTAGTTATTGTAATTTATTTGATTCCACAGCGCAGACAGACCACTTCCCTACGAATGTACCGTGATGTCCGTATGGCACGCTGCCCACCTCTGCTGTGACTGCTTATGGACAGCCACACTGGGCATGGTACCTTGTGACATATTAATAAGCTGAGTGTATTCATCATAGGAGTCCCTGTGGATGGTTTGAGAAGGACGGGACATAAATGACTGCAAATTAGAATAAGTTTTGCCAACCAGAGAAAAGCCCTGTCTGTTGCCTCTTTAACTGTTCTAAGTCCAATTCTGAACCAATTGCTGTCCACACTAAAAGATACAAAGGTATCAAATCCATCCCCAGTCACTTAGATAGTGTCTTGAATAGCTCATTCACACATTAATTGCAGTATGTCATCCTTTGTAGTTCACAGTCTATTGTTACTGCCAGGTGCACTGGCAAAGGCAGTATTTGCCTCACGCTTCATGCAGCATTTCTCCCAGTAGAGGACATTTTCCTCCAATGGAACTATTACAAGATTTAGAAGACGGGCTTAAACAAGATAGGAGCAATACTGTCCTACGTATCATAAAATATACTTGGATGGAGTCCACTCCAGACCTTGACAGGTGAAAACCAAAGGAGAGATGGCAGGCATCTCTTGGAGAAACTGTTATCCTAGTCCTTACAAAGAAAAAGCAAGACTCAGAGACAGAGCGATTTGACCAGGGTCACTTGGGATGCCCAGGGCAGAGATGCTAACTGAATACAGCTCTCTGCCTTGCAACTACAAACATACCTTCTCATTTAGCCTGTTTGTATTTAGAATCTTAATCATGCTGTGCTGGTTTTGGCTGGGACAGAGTTAATTTTCTTTGTAGTAGCTGATATGGGGTTATGTTTTGGATTTGTGCTGAAAACAGTGTTGATAATACAGAGATATTTTCATTATTGCTGACCCCTGGAGGGACTACATAATATCAAGCAGTGTTTGGTAGATGCTGGCCAGAGCCCAGCACAGTGCAGTAAGTTGTGCCTCTTTAGAATAGCCATGGCATTTTTTTTCCAAGCATTCTATCACTTCATCAGGATCCTGTAGCTGTTCAGGAGTGAAGTTCCAGACCACTGGAGGTGACAAGTCCTCTAGATACCTGCTCATGTTCTCCCACATGCCATGCCACCCATGACCATACTCCTGCAGAGCCTGGGTCATATTCCTAAATGGCTTGTTAACCTTAGACAAAACCAAAGCAATATTCCTAAGAAATACCAATAGAAGTATCTTAACTACCCAAAGATGTCCAAGATACTAAGAAGTTATTGTAATGAGGGAGAAAATGTCACAGAAGAAGGTAGTGAAGGTGCCATTCTGTATTTCCTCCACAAAAAACTTCTCAGAGGAAGAAGTATAATTCTTGATTGTCTCCATGAGCTGGTACCCACGGTACAGTAATGGCTTTAGTACAGAGCCCAAATACCAGATTAAGCTCAAGGTCAGTGTTTTAATAACAAATCTTCCAGGCAAAACATCACTAATCACTACAGAGCACAGCAAACCACAAAAGCCAACACCAATCTTTAACATGTACAGCAAAAAAAGAGCATGGCACAGATCATATAAACTAATATCGAGAACAGATGAATCAATATCGTGACCTGCAACTGTTAACAGATATAAATCCCTTCTAATACGCTCTGGTCAATCTGTTATTATCTCAAACGCTTTGTGCCCCATGTTGGGCACCAAAAAGGACTGTTGTGGTTCAGCCCCAGCCAGCAACCAAGCCCCACACAGCCGCTCGCTCACTCCCCCCCAGTGGGGTGGGGAGAGAATCAGAAGAGTAAAAGTGAGAATACTCGTGGGTTGAGGTAAAGATAGTTTAACAGTCAAAGCAAAAGCTGCACATGCAAGCGAAGCAAAACAAGGAATTCATTCACCACTTGCCGTGGGCAGGCAGGTGCTCAGCCATCTCCAGGACAGCAGGGCTACGTCACACCTAATGGACACTTGGGAAGACAAATGCCATCACCCCGAATGTCCCCATCTTTTTTCTTCTTCCCCAGCTGTATATGCTGCACATGATGTCCTATGGTCTGGGATATCCCTTGGCTCAGTGGGGGTCAGCTGTCCCGGCTGTGTCCCCTCCCAACTCCTTGTGCCCCCCCAGCCTCCTCGCTGGTGGGGTGGGTGGAGAAGCAGAAAAGGCCTCGGCTGTGGGTAAGCACTGCTCGACAGTAACAAAAACATCTCTGAATTATCAACACTGTTTTCAGCATAAATCCAAAACATAGTCCCATACTAGCTAACATGAAGAAAATTAACTCTATCCCAGTGCAAACCAGCACACGTGTGTTCAAATTAACAACTTGGTGTATTCATAGGGTAAGAAATAAGAACAGACTTAATACTGAAGGTAGAAAAAAATCATGTAAATATATTAAAATCTAAGAACTCAGCTCAGTTATTGCCTCTGACTTTTTACCCCCTTTTTGCTCCAGTGGCCTGTCTGACAGCGCAGCCTATTTTCAGGAGACACACATGCTTCCTCGGGTAACCAGAACAAAGGGGTCCACCCAGCAGCATGACACGCGGCAGCCCACAGGACAGGTAAATCTTAAAATGGTTGTAGAATTAGAAAATACCAGTTTTATTGTGTCTAGAGAAGTTAGCATTTTTCTGTACAGCTCTTGAGATTATTTTTGGATGGTTCTCAAAGCAATTCCATTGCTGCCATAATAACACATCTTCCAACAAAAAGTTTGCTTGCCAAAACTAAGTACGAGGACAGGAAACTAATGACTTGCTGGACATTTGGTTCTGGCACACATCTCCCAAAAAACCACACTTCAGGTTCTTGGAAATACTTTTCCACCTAAATATTAGTGAGGCTTTTCAGTATTTCTGCCTCCGAAATTATCTGCCACCCTAAGGCTCAGTGATTAAGATGAACCCAGCACCTCATTCTGCTCAAGACCTTTCTAAGCATCTTGGAATCTGCAAGCTAACCTTGCCTTGTGAGTATCAGAAGGGTCAAAGCACAACTATTTTAAATACATCCCAAGCTACTATGGAACAGTGGTTTTGGAGTGTTTATGTAAGTCTTAAAATGTGGTAAAACACATGCTGAACTAGTGTCTCAAGATCTTCAGAACTGCACTTAATGTGTAGCTTTGCCAGAAAAAGTCAAGTGTGCTGGTGTGGCAGTCAACATCCTTTCTTCTCCAGTTAACGCGCATCCATGCAGCTGCTCTTCTCCTTCTGTCACATCCACATCAGTCAGTGAAACAAAAATATAAATAACACAACAAAATAATAACATAAGGCTGCTTCCTAGTTCATTGCAATGAAATGTGAACAACACATGTTTTACTTTGACCCTAATTCTTACCTGACACTCTTCATCAGCAGCTCTGTACAAAAGTGGTAAAAATCCTTATTTCCAATTTCCAGACAGGGAAATGCAGGTAAAAAGACACAAAATGGCATGCCAAAGCACTCAGCGACTATTAGCAAAGCAAAGAAATAAACTTCAATTTTCTGAATCCTATTTCCAAAGGCCTGTTTATTAGACTACACCCAGAGATTTTTTTCCTTACAAATATCAAAATTCACATACTCCACATTTTTACACATATTCAAAAAGTAATTTTGAATAGTAAAATAAATACATCCCTCTTGTATAGCTCACTGCCAAACATTTTTAAAAAGGCACCCTAAGTCACACTCTTGCAATCCAGGGATCTGGAATGTGCGCTGTATTATCTTTTTTCCTAACACAGTGCTCTGTCTCCAATCAAATTTGAACCTGTGGATTTAGTTTAATTTCAAAGCCTATGCAGTTAGTTTCTTTAAGACTTGTTCCTGAAGAAATTGGGATCCAAGACTGAGATGAAAATTCATGGAAATTAAAAAAAGAAAAGAAATCAAAGGCCATATAATTTCAAATGGGGTCCCCTTAAAGCTATAAAACATACCACTAAAGCAAGACCACTGAATTACTTGCAGTCTCTGATAGTCCCATCCAGATATCTGGTTATGAATTACAGGATGCTTATTTCCTAGAGAGTCTTTTAGCACTTAAATTTTCACCATAAGGAATAAATGACCACTGTTTTTTTTGCACCTTGGACAATTTGAAACCAGATCTTACACAGCGTTGACTCCAAACACCATTGTCTTCCTGATTTTCTAATTTCCGATGTAAATGACTTTTGCACCCATCCTGTGAGCTCCTTATTTCACCTGTAAACTTGGAGACAAATTGCTTTCTTCAAGCACCCAGGACTGTCAGCCTGATCTTTCCCACATCACTCGTTTTTCCCTACTGACTCCGTAGACCCATCTTTTTTTTTACTGTGGTATCTATCAATGTTTTTAATTTGTTTATCCAGGACAGCTCAACTCAGATGGAGCATCTGTTTCTCAGCAAGGTCCTGCTTTTGTTACCCAATTTTCCAGATGGATTGACAGAGGCACAAAGAAGTGAAGTGACCTGCCCGGGTCAGACAGCATCGGTGGCTCGGAACAGATTGGAGCCCGCGATCCTCCTGGCTCTGTACCCTGCACTGGACCATGTTCCCTTTTACAAGTTGTTCTGTACTAGAGATAAATTGTGTCCACTTTTCCTTCTTGTCTACAGATATTATAGTAACCCCCCTCCCCAGCTGATACGGTTGTTCCACTTCTGCATACAGGTTTAAGCTATTTGGAGGTCATTAAAATACAGATAACAATGCATTCAAGCCTAATTTTTCCAGTGTTCTGGTCTCCTGATCCTTCTCTTGAACTCAATGACCTGGCAAACATTTCTACATCAGGTGTTCACATTTCCTCTACTACTTCCTTGAGGAAGAAGGAATGCAATTCATTTGCCACTTGTGCTTTGTCAAATTTTAATTGTTATTAATTTTTCACCTAACCACTTCCAGTGAGATTTCAGGCTACTTACAGCTTCATTTATCATGGGATTTCTATTCCCATCACACAAATACAACCTGCTGTTTACAGTTATTACACAAGTAAAGATGCTCATACAGACCTGGCCTTACTACTGTGTACTTTTTCACTTGTAACTTAATAACTTGCAGGCTATAAAAATGAAATGCCTGTTTTAAATACTCAAGACCAGGAGCTACAGAACTGCAAGGCTGACTGGCTCTTCTGAGATCTTGAATAATTTTCTTAGGCTGCCTAAATCTCACTGACTGTTTGTAAAACTATGAATTTCCTGCTTTATACAACTGAACTGAAAGTAAACTGGTTAATGTTTGCAAAGATGGAAATTGTTAAAAAGCCATTGCACTGGGGGCATATACTTCCTAATATAGCCTCACACTTAAATTCCGGCTAAGCCATGCTTTGCTGCAGACTCAAAAATGGGTTTGGAAAGGCACATGTGCTTTTTTACCTATAACACTAATGTACTACCAGAGTACAGCTGAACAACTTCCTTTAAGCTTTACTTTCTCAAATAAACCCACTGACCTAACATCTTAAATTCTTTTTGTATTTCAAACCAAAGATTATGAGAACAAAGGGAGTTTAATATTACTATTTCAACGGCATTTCAGAATAAAGTACATACAAAATGGTACCTTGGTTACTCATTAAGCCAAACCTTTACTAAGTCTCAAAGTAGCCTTTTGTTTCATATACGTAATTTTTTTCCTTGAGAATAATTAGATGCACTATTACTAGGTAACTAAATAACTGATACGAGGCAAGCAGGTGCAGGAGGTAGATGTCTGGCTATGATACACTGTGTCCAAAATTTACTTCAGAAACAGTATACCCTACCTGAAAATGCTAAAGCTACTTCTGTCAACACCAGTCTGCACCACTTCATAATCATGCTAGCTTCTATAGAAAGAAGTCTATTTGCTGTATTTGTATAGCTATGCTATAGCCTCATTTTTTCTATGCCATTTGAGAATAAATATTTACATTAATATGTCCAAAATCCATTTAATTGGTACAAACAACCTATTCATGTTAAGCCTACTTGCTCTCTTTTTACTCACAACATAATGCGTATTTACATATACAACTGTAATCCATAAAATACCATAGCCAGCCTTACCTCCTTTAGTCAATTCTAGCCAACACCTGACCAGGTAATTTATGTCTCCTATTATCATTACTTTGGCTTTTCTTAAACTTTTTTATTTATGTCCCTAATGACTTGGTCATCTAGTTGCCCTGTTTATCAAGCTCACCTAAGCCCTCCAAACAAGCTGACTCTAGCAAGTCATTTTTGCTGTGTCAGGGAGATGGACAAGAATCCTAACCGAAGTCACTCATCATGTAATTCTTGTGCTTCCATTAAGGTAGTTTCCAAACAATATCACAACTCTCTGAAAACCTGTCAGTAATATTCAAGAATGGTTTATTCAAGAAGGACCTGCTCAGCCTTCCTTTACAGACATTGCAAGTTTGCCTGTGCCTGAGATACGGTTCTTTGTTAGTATTTACATAAACCAAAGCTGTCCTGGCATCACACTTAACAGGTTAGTGGGCATGGCAGGGCCTGAATCAGCAGCACTCCAAGGCAAGTCAAAGACCCCATACTATATCCAAAAGGAGAGAACTTTATTTTTTTTTTGAACAGAGAACTGGACTTCTGGGTGCATTTTTGCATGTTTCTACTTTGAGGGCTGTGGCATGATGCTCATAGCAAGAACTGTTGAGTACTAAGTGAATATGTACTTGTCGCTAGCTCCTTCTCATACTTTACTGATCAAGGCTAAGGGGTCTTTGGGACTTGAGAGTAAATAGGGCAAATCGCTATTCTTCATGGGGCAAGAGGTGTTCAGAGATCGTTTGCTAATTTCCATTCCTTTGGGAGAGAAAAGGAAGGCAGGGTTCAATTAATAAGCATATAAAAAGGGGCATGGATAGGTGTGTAGTTATTTCTTCCCAGATGTGAGGTTATTCAGTAGCTAGACAAACATGTAAAGGCTGGTTATGATACTATAAAGGCACCAGGGCTCCTGCAGAGCTAGAATTACAGGGTTAGTGTGCAAAGAAAGTAGGCCCAGAAGGAGAAGAGGTATTTTGGAGGAAGCAAGAGTGTAAATGCTATTTTGGCTTTTGTTTTAGAATTCTTGGAATTGAAGAGGAGACTAAAATGAAAAAATGCACTGGGGTGGGGGGCTTTGAATTGGAGCCAATTCAGAATGCAATTTCTATTTCAGGTGGCTCCAGTGCTGATCAAATATAGCAAGCTTAGAGCATGAGTTAAAAAATACTGAATAAGGTCATACATGCTGAAAAATGCAAAGAAAAATTCATTATAATATACTGTTGTTTTAAATGCTACGCAAACATTTTCACTTTTCGCTTTACTTCTGCAAAATTCTTCTTTCTTGTGGCTAAACCTTTAAGACCAGAAATGTGAATTACAATATTAGCCAGAAATGTAATGACATTTAAGGTCAATGTAGAGCTGATATTTCTTCAGTTGGACACTTGGTTTCTTCAGACCTGAATCACTCTCAAACCTCATCAATGACATGCAATTGTAGTCATTTGGTATCACTAGGTTAACTATACTTTATACAACTGATAAAAATTTAGTCCCTGCCTTAAACAGCTTCCTTGCTAAGCTGGGAAACAGGTTCCTGATTTCAGCTGGGATAGAGTTAACTGTTTTCCTAGTAGCTGGTACAGTGCTGTGTTTTGAGTTCAGTATGAGAAGAATGTTGATAACACTCTGATGTTTTC